>VBSM01002608.1:66533957-66585039 GCA_008086735.1 Cheirogaleus medius
AAAAAAAAAAAAAAAAACAAGAATTGGATGTAGCTGGCACAGAAGGTAGGTTTTGTGGATTACAGGGACACATGTGGGCTGTGTCTGAGCCCTTGCAACTGTTCAATTACTACTGTAGTCATGTACCATTTATTAATTGAATTAATTAGGAAAACAAGGACGATAGCATCAACTTTGGCCTGGAATTCATTTCAACCTAGCCCAAGACTCTCAGGGGTTGGGGGAGAGACCCCTACTTTGAATCTCCAAGATCTTAGAACAAAGCAATTCACTTTCTTTGGGTTTATGTATCAACCTTCTAACCTTGGGATCTACAAGTGGAGTTACCAGTCTGTAAATGACTGAACCCAGAAAGTTCTAACCACAGGCCAGAAACAGAGTGAAGAAAACTCTTCCTTGGTTTATAGCCAGAAAGGAGACCTCTCAGTCAGAATTTGTGAAAACGCTATTCCCCTAGACTAGAAGAAGAATCAGACTTTCATTGTCACCATGGAAACAGAGAACTGTTTTACAGTTCACGTCTCTGGATCACACCATCATCTCTACTTGCCTAGTGTTTCTCAACTTTTTTTTTAAACTCAGGTCCCCTTCAAAGCTTTCTCATCCTGTGAGCTTTCTCACTCTTCCAGCCGAGATTTACTCAGCTTCGTTTCCTGTAGTTTGGTTAATGAAAACAATAGCTATGTGGAATATTCTTTCTTGAACCACAGGCACATCTCTGTCTGTGGGGTCCCCCAGAAGTAGTGCCCTTGCTCTGATTTAAGAATGTGTGCTCTAGTCTGAATAGCCCTAGTCCTTGCACCTTCAGTCTGTAGTGAGTCATTTATCTATAACCACTTCAGGACCAGCGTCGACTATAGTCGTCAGCCACAGATGAACAAGCACAACCGAGTGTCAACTTTAGCCGACAGCCGTGATGTGACTTTTCTAATTTCTCATTTATCAAAATAAAATTGTGAACATTTAAAAATAACGTAATGAAAACATATATGCATATGTTACCTATTCTGATTACATTACAAGTAAAGCTGCCTGTAAAGTAAACAAGCTTTCAGTGCTTTAAAGCTTTCCTCATCACACGAGAGCGAAACGGACGCGTCGTGGATGCGCAGCGCACACTGCCCTGCGGACTGCGAGTGCCGGCTGCGGGCGAGGGTTCGCGGCCGGTGAGCGCCGCACCGAAGTGGCTAAATACAATTAAGGCACAAACTGTGTAAAGTAGAAATTTTATTATATTTGGGTTTCATGACCTGGATAAGGAAACAGGTAAAAAGGAAAGAAATCCTCTATTACATCTCTTCTAATCCCTAGCCTCATCCTTACGTTTACTTATTTTATTTACTTATTTTATTCTTATTACTTCACTCCCGCCAATTGACATGAATGGCTACAAATCAGTGTATATTTTGCTTGCATTACACTTGTCCTTAGATCACTACAATTTTATTGCTTGTTAGAAATTCTATGAATTTTTCTTTTAATATGAAGATTTTATGACTTCAATTAAATTAAAAATTATGTTATCAAGTATGCATGCCCGTTATGGGTTGAATTGTGTCCCCAAAAAGATATGTTGAAGTCCTAAGCCTTGATACCTGTGAATATGATCTTTTTTAGAAATGGGATCTTTGCAGATGTGTTCCAGTTAAAGTGAGGTCATGCTGGATTAGAGTGGGCCCTACTCCAGTGCCTGGCATCCGCATGAGAAAAGAGAAATTTGGACGTAGAGGCAAAGACATACCAGGAGAAAACCCTGTCAAGACAGAGAGAGGGATGAGAGCACTGGAGCTATAGACCAAGGAACACCAAGGATTGTGGGCAACCGCCAGAGGCTAGAAAAGGAAATGAAGGATTCTCCCCTAGATTCTTCCAGAACATGTCTCTGCCAACAAATTCCTTTTGGACTTCTAGCCTCTGGAGCCGTGATACTATAACTTTCAGCTGTTTTAAGCCACCCAGTTTATGGTATTTGGTTACAGCAGCCCTTGGACAACACCCAGCGTGATGATGGAATGGGAAAATAAATGAGATACAGTTCCTATCATCAAGGTGCTCACAATCTACAAGGCACAGCTGTGGACACATTTAAATTACAAATTTTTAGTGTGTCATAGGAAAAATCTGTAGCTAACTGTACCTTTATTTGCAAAATAGTCATTACAAAATTTTTCCTTTGGTTTTTATATAGTCAAATATGTCCATTTTTTCTTCTGTAGCTTCTAGTTTCTTTTTTTGTTTGTTTTGTTTTGTTGTTGGTTTTTTTTGAGACAGAGTCTCACTCTGTTGCCTGGGCTACAGTGCCGTGGCATCAGCCTAGCTCACAGCAACCTCAAACTCCTGGGCTCAATTGATCCTCCTGCCTCAGCCTCCCAAGTAGCTGGGACTACAGGCATGTGCCACCATACCCGGCTAATTTTTTCTATATATTTTTAGCTGTCCAATTAATTTCTTTCTATTTTTAGTAGAGACAGGGTCTTGCTCTTGCTCAGGCTGGTCTCGAACTCCTGAGCTCAAACGATCCACCTGCCTCGGCCTCCCAGAGTGCTAGGATTACAGGCGTGAGCCACCACACCTGGCGTAGTTTCTGTTTTTTGTAAGGAGATCTCCTCTGCTTCTTACATGTAGTCTCCTAAGAATTATACATATATTTTTATTTTTTATGCTTTTGCATTTCAGTCTTTAATTCATCTTGAATTAATTTTTGTATCTTATATAAAACAAGGGGCTTATTTTATTTTATTTTTCTAATGGATAGCTTTTTCCCATTGATTCAAGCTACTCACATGCATCGAGATCCATTTCTCTATTCTCTATTCATTTTCACCGACTTTTTCTTTTTTTGTTTCTTTTTTCTTTTTTTTGTATCTATTCAAAGTCCAGTCTCAATTTGATTTGCTTACCATGACCTCCCATTTCCTCTCAGGTAAGAACCCTCTTTGGTGACCACTTTTCATATAAACTCAAGGTGTCACATCTAGCTCAGCCAGAGTCGCCCGCCCAGGGTGGGAAGTCAGCTTTGCTTCTTCCTCAGCTGTCAAACCCCAAAGGTCTTATTTCTATGCCCCTTTCCATGATGAAGACCCTGACTGCTCCCAGGGGTCTCAGACCCTCTAAGAGCAGGAGAAGTCTGACTAATTCCTTTGAAAGAGGTTGGAGGGTGGTTATTTTCTATGCCAAGAAGATAATTCACACACCTGGGGAGAACAAGGGGACATCTCACCCTAGAGCATCAGAAACCACACACACACACACACACACACACACACACACTTTTAATCTCTGCTATACCATATTAAGGAAGTTGGATTTTATCCTGTAGGCATTTAGTTAGCCATTTAAAATTTTTAGGTGGAAAAGTCACAAAATCGGTTTGGCAGCAGCGAGGAAGACGGAGGCAGCGGGGAATAACTGGAGGCGTAGGGTGCGGCTGTGAGAGTCCAGATGACAGAGACCTGAATGAAGTCCGGCAACTGCCAGGGGCATAGCAAGAAGTGGGCAGACTCGGAAGCCACTTCGCAGGTAGAACTGGCAGGGTCAGTGATTGGTTTGGTGTTGGGTTAGGTAAGAATCCAGAGTGACTGCCGGGGTGATGGAGTTGATGGAAGTACCACTAAACGGCACAGGGAACACAGGGGTAGATGTGGCGGCCACACAGATGATGGACTTAGAGGCAGGATGAGCGTGAAGGCCCGTGAGACACTCGCGTGGAGATAGCCAGTGGACATGAAGACTCTACTGGGTTTGGGGCTAAGGGGAGATTAAGATCAGACGAATGGTTTTGAGAATCATCAGGATGTACTTGGTGGTAAAAACCACAGGGGAGGAGAGCTGAGGATGGAACCCTGAGGGACACCGACTTTTACCAGAAGAGGGGCCTCGGAGCCAGCTAGAGCTTCTGAGAGCCAGCCATTTAAGAAGTAGAAAGTGGCGACATGGAAGGTAGGAAAGAAGGGTCTCGGGAAGGAGGAAGTGCTGAGCGCGTCAAAGGCAGCAGAGAGGCCTCAGAGGCAGCCAGTGGATTTGGCAATTGCCAAGTCCAGGGTGGACCTGGCGAGAGCAGCCTCCCACCTCTCCTCAGGCCTCGGAGTAGAAATAGCTCTTCCGAGCTAGGCCTGGGATTCTCTGCCACCTGCCCACGCCTTTGAGTAGAGTGTGGAGAAAAGTCAGATTTTAAATGCAAAGTGAAAGCAAAGAGTGAGGAAATGTGCCCTCCAGACTCACGCTCAGCCCTTTCCCACTCTGCTCCCTGTCTTGGGTACAGGCAACAGCAAAAGATTCCCATGACAGCTGGCCACAGGTAAGCCCTGGGAGGGTCTGGCAGGAAGGAGAGTGAGGGAGGGACGTATACCCCCAGCCCCTCCCAAACCCGCTCCACCAGCAGTGGCTGCTCTCTCCTCCTGGTCAGGAAGCCTCCCACCTCTCCTCAGGCCTCGGAGTGGAAATAGCTCTTCCGAGCTAGGCCTGGGATTCTCTGCCACCTGCCCACGCCTTTGAAGATAGTATTTGATTAAGCCTTCCTCAAATTATTCTAATTTGAACACAGCATCTGTGTCCTGCTGGAACCCTGGGTGATGCGGGAAGGAGCCTTGGCTGAGAGGAGTAGAGAGAGAGAAATACACAAAGGCAAGGGGGGCTCGTCATGGGGTTTTACCTTTCAAGGGTTGGAGAGGCTTGGATGTATTGACAAGCTCATGGGGTTTGAATAGCCAGGTCCTGTTTCAAAGGTGTAACCTGAGAGGGAGGAAGAAATAGGCAGAGCACTCTTTGCTAGCCTCTGGAGTTGGTGACTTTACAAGTGGCCTCACCACAATAGCTTCGGATGTTCTAGAACTTGTGTTTCCAGTTTGCCCAAGACACTCTGCCAGGTTTGCCCCTGGCTGTGCTGGCAAGTGTTGGCATGAGCCCTGCGCTGGCGGAAACGCAGAGACAGAGGCTGAGGAAGGGCGAGAACAAAGGTCAGGGCCTCAACAAACCCAGACACACCTCAGTGCACCGGGGCAGTCAGACAATGAACAAAGCAGTGGGTGTTTTTTTAGACTTTGCAAGGCTCTGTGTGACCTGGCCCTGCTCACCCTGCCCGTCTCAGCTCACGCCTCTCTCGCGGGTCACTGGTTTGGACGCATTGTTCTGCCTCGGACCCTCTTCTCTCTTTCTCAAATGTAGTGAGCCCTGTTCTGCTCTGGAGCCTGAGCTCTGACCTGCAATCTGGCACTTTCCTCAACTCTTCCCCTGGCCGACTCCTCATCCTCAGTTCTCATCTTGGACACCACTTCCTCAGCAGGCGGGCCACCCACCAAACCAGTCCCTTGGCGACTCTCATTCAGGAACCCTGGGCTCTTTCATAGCAGCTACCACATTTTAAAACGTATTGAACTGGAGTATTTTATGCAGAAAATCTCCTAAATTTTCTCACAAGCCTTTTTTTTTTTTTCTTTTTCTCTTTCTTGAGACAGGATCTCTCTCTGTTGCCCCAGTTAGAGTACAGTGGCTTCATCATAGCTCACAGCAACCTCAAACTCCTGGGCTCAAGTGATCCTCCTGCCTCAGCCTCCCAGAGTGCTAGGATTACAGGCGTGAGCCACCGTGCCTGGCCATGGCTATAAGCCTTATTGTATGTTGGTTTCTTTGTTTTTGTTTTTATATCTAAGTCTTTAATCCATCTGAAATTCATTTTTAAATACAGTAGGTTGATTGTTACAATAGTTACCTAACATTTACCTTCCCACTTTGCTATCATATTTTGTATTTCATGTTTGTGTCGGTTTGCATTGCCTACCCAGGGAATGCAATACCTAAGCATGGCTAAGAGCAGTCTAGTGAAGTGTTTCTTCAATTTTTCTCCTTTTCTGTCTTCTTTTGTGTTGAAAAAAGTTTGCATTTCCTTTTTTAATTTGGAAGACACAAATACTATTTCTATACTCTTAATGCTGATCTTTACATTTTGTGGCATCTGTTCAAATATTACTTATTTTATTTTACCAATATTAAAAGTCATTCAATCTCAGGGAAATGCAAATCAAAACCACAATGAGATATCACTTAACTCCAGTGAGAATGGCCTTTATCAAGAAGTCCCAAAACAACAAATGTTGACATGGATGCAGAAAGATAGGAACACTCATACACTGCTGATGGGACTGCAAACTAGTACAACCTCTATGGAAAGTAGTATGGAGATACTTCAAAGAACTAAAAGTAGAACTACCATTTGATCCAAAGGGAAAAAAGACATTCTATAAAAAAGACACCTGCACTCGAATGTTTATAACAGCACAATTCACAATTGCAAAGATGTGGAAACAACCCACATGCCCATCAATATATGAGTGGATTAATAAAATGTGGTATAAACTAATGGACACAGTGAGCATTATATGGGGAAGGACATGCCTCTAATCCTTGCTTGAGTGAGGCAAAGTCATAACATGTAACCAAAATGTTTGTACCCTCATAATATCCTCAAATAAAAATAAAAAATAAAAACATGGTATATTTATACCATGGAGTACTACTCAGCCACAAAAAAAAAAAATCAGGGGGGAACTAATACCTCTTGTATTAGGGTGGAGCTAGAGTCCATTCTTCTAAGTGAAGTATCACAAGAATGGAAAAAACAAACACCACATGTAGGCACCATTAAACTGGTACTAGTCAATCAACACTTATGTTCACATATGGAAATAACATTAGTTGGGGATCGGGCAGGTGGGAGGGGGAGGGAGGTAAAGTCACACCTAATGGGTGCAGTGAACGCTGTTTGGGGGATGGGCACACTTGTAGGTTTGACTTGGGTGGTACAAAGGCAATTTATGTGACCAAAGCATTTGTACCCCCATAATAGTCTGAAATTTTAAAAAATAATAAAAAAGTAAAATTTTTTTTTAAAAAGTCATTTGAGGCCGGGGGTGGTGACTCATGCCAGTAATCCTAGCACTCTGGGAGGCCAAGGCAGAAGGACCGTTTGAGCTTAGGAATTCGAGAACAGCCTGAGCAAGAGCAAGATCCTCATCTCTACTAAAAATAGAAAGAAATTAGCTGGACAACTAAAAATATAAAGAAAAAGTTAGCCAGGCATGGTGGCGCATGCCTGTAGTCCCAGCTACTCGGGAGGCTAAGGCAGAAGGATTGCTTGAGCCCAGGAATTGGAGGTTGCTGTGAGCTAGGCTGACGCCACGGCACTCTAGCCCGGGCAACAGAGCAAGACTCTGTCTTAAAAAAAAGTGATCAGCTTGTGTACAAGATTTGCTATGACACCTAATGCAAATGTGAATTATGTAGCTTTATTATATGTAGGAGAAACTTAATAAATGGTGACTAGTTAATGAATAAATGAATGAATGAGTCTGGCTTGCTAATTAACTTATTTTAATCAAAGACTAAAAACAGGACAATCTCATCTATCTTATTTTTTTTAATTTTAAAATATTAAGGGGGTACAAATGTTCTTGGTTACATGGGTCACTTTTGTAATGCTCGAGTCAGGTCATCTATCTTATTTTAATCAAAGACTAAATGCAGGAATGACCTCATCTTTCAGGCATATATTAATATTACCAACATATATGACATTAGCATTATGAAGAAAGCTCTCTTTCCCATTAAATTGCTGACACTTAGACTTTCTTTATGTGGAACAAAACCTTTTATTCCATCATTTCCGATTTGGCTTGAAACATACCATACCTGAAAAAGGCATCATTGGACTTTGATAACTCACACTAAGGCATACATGACTAATTTCCTTTTTTAAAAGCATGTTCTAATAGGAACTAAGGGGGGAATGCGTTTGTTTTGTTTTGCTTTTTTTGTTTTAAATTTTGAGCAATAAAGTGGTATACTTTGTTATCTACACTGCTAAAGAGGTGAATAATTATTGATATATAAACTAGAGGCCAGTCACTCAACACTCTGACAAACTGTAAAAGGGGTCCTTCCCTATTTTCTCTATCTTCCTACCCTTGATATTTTGGATCTTCTGCTTAATTTAACCTGGCAAGTAGCCACAACATTGCTTTGAAGTTAAAAATAAAAAGCACAGACAATATAACCCCTACATTATATAAGAACAAAATCTGGCTTGGAAGAACACTAGAGTAGATCCCAGGGAATTTTACTGATTTCTCCCCAGTATCAAATGCCTACTAATCTGCTCTTGCTATAATCAAAATAGTCATCACGAACACCATAATGAAAAAAATCCACATGAAGAATCGGTCTATGACTTTTGCAACCTTCTTCCACTCGCTCCCCTTGGAATGGGTGGCCTTGTGGTCTCTGAGGCACTTGGCGATGTACTCGATGTTCCTCGTCAGCACTCTGTACCGAGCGCAGTGGCCATCAGCGTCCTGTGCGTTCTCGCCCTGGCGCCCCAGGTCATTCTTTAAGAGTTCATGCAGTTCCTTCTTTTCGGAAAGGTCTTTGTTCCTGGCTGTTTTCAGGTCAGACTCTGGGAGTTGGCTATAAACCTTCGTGAGGTGGTCCCGCTCCCTGCTGTGGCATGGGCGGAGGCAGCTCTCACCCACATCGTGGACAAATAAGATCCTGGCCATGTATTTCAGGATGACCACCCTGGCCCAGTGTGGCACTGGCTGGGCCTCGGCCCCACAGAAGTGGATGTTCATCACCATAATGGTCAAGGCAGTGGAGGCTGTGATCAAGGCCATGGTGGCTATGTAATATTTACCTGGAATTAAAACAACAATGAAGTTAGCTTTCAAACTGTCCTCACACAGCCATGCATCCGTTAATGACGGGGATATGTTCTGAGAAATGCATCATTAGGAGATCTTGTCTTCGTGTGAACCTGATAGAGTGCACTCACACAAACCTAGATGGTACAGCCTACTACACACCTAGGCTACACGGTACAGCCTATTGCTCCCAGGCTACACACCTGTACAGCATGTGACTGTGCTGAATACTGTAGGCAATTATAACACAATGGTAAGTATTTGCACATCTAATCATAGAAAAAGTACAGTAAAAATAAGGTACTGTAATCTTATGGGACCACCATAGTATATGTAATCTGTTGTTCACCGAAACGTTCTTATGTGGCACACGACTGTATTTGGCTTAAAAGAAAGCAGCAAACACCATTTCTAAGTAAGTGGTATATCCTAGTGGTTACAAGTACAGACTTTTGAATCAGATTTTTTTAGTTCAAATCCCAGCTTTATCACTCACTAGACTTGTGACCTGGAGCAAGGTATATAATCTTGTTAAGCCTCAGCTTCTTGTTCTATAAAGTAGGTGTAATAATAGCATCTAAATGACAGGAATATATCAAGGCTTAATTGAGATGATACTTGTAAAGTTCTCGGCAACGTTCCTGGCTCAAAGTTGACAAGTGTGTGTTTGCTGAGATCATGATATGAAAAACTTTTTCACTCTCAACAAACAATTAATGAACTTGACCAATTCTCAGAATTGTCTTCAGACCTCATTAATCTTACTATTTATTGGCTATAGAGACACTGTGTCACCATGAATCTTTCAAATGTGACTGTGTAAAGCAAATGCTCATGAAACAAGGAAATGAGAGAAGGAAACAATAAAGATAAGGGCACAAATTTATGAAATACAGAACAAAAAACCAAGAAGATAATCAAAACCAAAATCAAACTTTTGAAAAGGGTAATACAATTAATAAACCTTTGACAAAGCTTCTCACAGAATAAAGATGAGAAAGGGAGAGAGAGAGAGAAAGCAAAAGATTTAGAAAACAATAAAATATTATAAATAGTTGTATAATAATATATTTGATAATATAGATGAAATTTTCAGAAAAATATAAGGTGTCAAAATTAGTGCAAGAAAAATAGACACTTTAATAGAAATAGAAATCAATCAAATACCGCGCCCCCTGAAAAAGGATTTAGGCCCGAAAGAATTTATAGGTGAGTTTTATCAAACTTTTAAAGAACAGATAATTCATATGTTATACAAGTTGTTCCAGAAAAAGAAACAGTGGAGAAGTTACCTAGCTCATTTTATGACATCAATTTGATCTTGCTTTTAAAAGTGACAAAAAAGAAATATTAAGACCATTTCACTTATAGACATGTTTAATAAAGTCTAGCTAACTGAATCCAATAGCATCTTGAAATGATAATATATCATGAGAAAGGAGAGTTTGGTTCAGTAATACAAAGAAGTTCATCATCAGAAAATTTTAATGCAATTCACTACATTAATGGATAAAAGAGAAAACTCATATGATTATCTTAACAGATGAAGACAAAATATTTGATAATATTTATCACCCATTTATTTTTTCTTAGAAACTCTTAGTTAACTAAAAATACATAAGACATTTCTTACTATGGTAAAGGCCACAGGCCAGAAACCTACATCATACGCTACACTTAATGCAGAAAGTTTAAACATGTTTCTATAAGTTTGCAAGCACACCTCATAGGTACTGCAAATAACAAATTGTGATTGTTAATAAATATTCTCAAGATCTGTGTGAACCCTTACTAAAAAGATAATTTCATATCATCATAGAAACAGACCAAGTAATACTTGCAAAATTCCTGTAAGACATCCCTCTTTAGAAATTGTACCCACTTACTGTTGGATGTCACTGCTAAAGAGGAGGGAGGGACCCGTCAATGATCCTTCCTCAAACAGGGTTATGACTGGCTGTCATCACTGCCAATCATGTCTGCCTCAGAAGAGGTAATAAAAATGCCAATGCATCTCTTCCTCTTTATTGGGGGTAGGGGACCTCCTGCTTCTAATTCTCAAAAAGGTGTGTGTGTGCCTGTTTTGCTAGGAGAGATATATAATAAAAAGGAAGAAATCTCCAGAGAAACCAAAGTAGTATCATCTGAATAATGAGTGACTGGATTTAATAGAAAGTAAAAGGGCAGTGCGACATATCTTTGATATTGGTCTCTAAGTCCCTTGGTGTTTTGAAATTTCTCTTCGTTACTTTAAAGAGCTAACACTTGGGTCTAGCTTCTGATTCTGGGAAGCGTCTATTACAACAGCTAGTCACGGGGATGGAGGTATTGGATCTCAGGGGTATCCTTGATGGCAGGAAGTAGGTGTTAAAATCGACAGGAGAGATCTCAGAGCAAGGTAGGCTAAGGAACAGGGAGGCAGAGATAGTCGCCTCTGTCTACACTCCAGTCCTTGCACTCTTGTAATGTGAAAAGATAATAATAGTCACTGTTTACTGGGTATTTACCATATGATAGGTCTCTGTCTGTGCTAGGCAATGACACAGAAGGTAGCAGTCACACAAATTTTGCAGATGATAAAGCAGAGACTAAGAAATCAAGTAACTTGCCTAAGGCTAATTAAGAAGTGAGTGGGCCGGGTGCGGTGGCTCACGCCTGTAATCCTAGCACTCTGGGAGGCCGAGGCGGGAGGATCGCTCAAGGTCAGGAGTTCAAAACCAGCCTGAGCAAGAGTGAGACCCCCGTCTCTACTAAAAATAGAAAGAAATTAATTGGCCAACTAAAAATATATAGAAAAAATGAGCCGGGCATGGTGGCGCATGCCTGTAGTCCCAGCTACTCAAGAGGCTGAGGCAGAAGGATTGCTTTTGAGCCCAGGAGTTTGAGGTTGCTGTGAGCTAGGCTGACGCCACGGCACTCACTCTAGCCTGGGCAACAGAGTGAGACTCTGTCTCAAAAAAAAAAAAAAAGAAGTGAGTGGTGAAGTCCACACTCAAATGCAGGTTTCTTCGACTTCAAAATCAGAGCCTTAAACCTCTAGGTCAGCAGTTTTCAGACTTGAACAGAAAGTGCATCAGAATCACCTGGAAGATTTGTTAAAAGAGATTGCCAGGCTCCACTTCTGGAGTTTCTAGTTCAGTAGGTCTAGGGTGGGCCCTGAGAATTTGCATTTCTAAAAATTCCCAGGTGATGCTGATGCTGTGGGTCCTGGGATCACCACTTTGAGAGCCACTGCTCTGAATCATAACACCACTCATTGTTCTTCCATGTAAACCCAGAGTCCATAAGAACAGTTTTGATTTCAACAGCCATTTATATTCAAGGATGCCAACTAAAGACACCAAAGGAATTATGAGGTAGCCTATACTGAGTCTGACATTGGCTTAGTTGTTACAAGGTTAAAGGCACACACCCCCTTAAAGGCATGACCTAGTTGCTACAAAGCTAGGCTCAAAGTGTAAGACACTTGAACTCACCTATCAGAGGGACATTTTCTGAGGCTGGCATGATCTCTGCCACCATTAGCTGAAATACAGTCATGGCCAGCAGGATGGTCACTCCCAGGGAGACCTTTTCACCAGAGGCTGCTGGGAGGTAAAAACTCAAGGGAGCCAGAAAAGATATGAGGACGCATGGGATGAGGAGGTTGACGATATAGAACGAGGACCTCCTCTTCAGAAGGAGAGTGAATGTCACATCGGGGTAAGGCTCAGAGCAGCAGCCATAGGAGATCACATTCTTCGCAGCAGGCATGCCGTGGACCTCCCATTCCACGTCCTCTATGAAGTCAGAGAGGTCGCCGCTGTCTAGGGCGTTGAATATGTCCACCTGATTGCCATTGTAGGTCCAGGAGCCAAAGGTCAGGTTGCACTGCTGGTCATCAAAGGGGAAGTAGGTGACATCCACCACACAGGAGCTTTTGGTGATGGCTGGTGCGTCCCAGGTGATCAGCCCATCATACCGTAGGACCACATTGGTATTTACAGGCTCTGAAGATTCATCGTCAGCCCTGGAGGTCAGATGAGGAAAATGAAAGTCATTTGCTAGGAGACCTCACCAACTTCTTTATCCCACACAGCTCACTGCCCCGTGCCCATCACATCAGTGCCTTTGGCAATGGACGGCCATTTTCCCTGTCACTCTGGCTTGAGAGTCTGGAGTCGACTCTAATTCGCCCTTCTCCTTCATCTCCTGCAATAGTCAGGGCCAAGGTCTCTTAGAGTCTTCCTTTAAAGCAGTGGTCTCCAACATTTTTGGCACCAGGGACTGGTTTCGTGAGAGATAATTTTTCCACAGACCAGGGGGGGCTTAGTTTGATTGTGCAGTCAAACCTCAGCTCCACCTCAGATCATCAGGCGTTAGATTCTCACAAGCAGTGTGCAATTTAGACCCCTCGCGTGTGCAGTTTACAGTAGGGTTTGAGCTCCTGTGAGAATCTAACGCCCCAGCTGATCTGACAGGAGGCGGGGCTTATGTGACGATGCCAGTGATGGGAGCGGCTGTAAATACAGAGGCAGCTTCACCCACCCACTGCTCACTCCTGCTGTGCGGCCCGGTTCCTAACAGGACACGGACCAGTACCAGTCTGTGGCCCAGGGTTTGGGGCACAGCTTTAAAGCATCTCTGCTCTGTGACCCTTCCTGTCCATTCCCAATGCCACTCTCTTGGTCCAAGTATAATGATTTAACCATCCATTCAAAAAGTAACCCTGCCAAGGCCAAAATCTGCTTACCTGACTTTGTTAACTTTAGGAGCCAGAATATTAAAAATAGTTTCTTGTTGCTGTTCTAAGAGGTACACATGCTTATTTGGAACATTTGGAAAACATGGAGAAAAAAGGTCATTCATCCATAATCTTAGAGATAATCACTTATTCTGGATATATCTTTTTTTGATCTATCAACATTTATGCCTAGCATTTTTGGATGCAGAATTTCTATTTTCATTTAGGGAATTACTCTTTCTCCACCACTATTTCAAGGCAGAGGAACTGTTGATCAACTATTGTCCTGGCCCCACCTAGTCAGGGGCTGGCTTGGGTGACCCAGGCTAGGTCCAATGGATTTATACTCCCTGGAGTTTTTTTTTTTTTGGAGTTTAGATCTTAAGCAGAGTGACTCAAAGACCAAAAACAGTCACCCTCGTGGTGGCTCCTTGTTAAATAAAACAGCTCTGTAGTCCCTGCTTTCTCAAACACTAGAGCAGTCTTATTTGTGCCTTCCAAGGCCTGGTCATTTTCTTTTTCCTTTAATTCAATAAGATATACCATATCCTTCTAACAAATTCATGTGTTCACAAGGTATTCAAAGTCAGTTTCTAATGGCTATAACCAAAGAACCTTAAGTGATACATTTCTGTTAACATTTTGATGCATATTTTTCCAGTTTTCCTTATAATTTTTTCTGTATAAAATATATTTTGGCTAAATGTGATGTTGGTATCCTGAATTGGATCCTGGAACATAAAAAGCACATTTGTACAAAAACTGGTGAAATCTGAATAAAGTGTGTAGTTCAGCTAATAGTATTGCATCAATTTTGATAAAGGTACTATGGTTATGTGAGATGTAATATTAGGGGAAACTGGGTGAAGAGTATAAGAGAACTCTGCACTGTCTTTGCAACTTTTCTGTAAATCTAAAATTATCCCAAAATTAAAAAGTCAATTTACAAAAAAAACAAAAAGAAAAGAAAAAGAAAAAAGGATGAGGCAAAATTAAAACATATATGTGGTCATTTGTTTATATTCTTCTACAACATTCTTTTCATGGCTAAAGAGAATTCCACTGTGTAGCTACACCACAGTTATTTAACCAACCTACTGATGTTCTGCATTATGGTTGGTTCCAGTTTTTGTATTTATAAGCAGTGTTGCAGGGAACATCTCTGTAGTTGAATCTTTGCCTTATACACTGACACTTTCCTTAGGTTAAATAGCTAGAAAACTATGTGTTGGATCAGAACAAGCATGTCTTTAAGGTTTTTTGTTTTTTCTGCTCATTAAAAATTAGGCACCACAGTGTTAGGTGTAATGGTCCGACTGGGTCCATTCCATACCCAGAGGGATCTCTAACATGAGTCTTTGTGAAGATAACAAAAAGAACTTTTTCAAAATGCCTGAACCTACGCCCTGAATGATGAGAAATATGTGTTGTTATACGAGAAGTGAGAACATCACTTACCCACCCCATTTCTTTGGTGTAAGAGAAGAGAACTAGGGATCAAAGAGAATCTATTTGGGGCTGGAACAATAGTATTGTTAGAGTCTCTGCAACAAACAGATGGCCTAATCAAATTAGATGATTGAGGAGAGTTCATGTAGAGCCTATTTAGAAAGGGATGGTAAGATGCAGGGACTGCACTGGGGCTCAGAACAGCAGAGCTGTTGCCACTGCCCAGCCTGAAGAGCGGAAGAGAAGGTGCAGTCACCAGAACCTGGAAGGAGAGAGTTGCATGGAAAGGGTCACCATGATAGGAGTTAGGACTTTCTGCCAAGGGACACACCCAGCCAAAGATAACTCCATAGGAAGGGAGCAAGGGAAAACATACCCTAACCTCTCTTTTCTCCCTGAAATTGCCCACTCTTGCTTCCCTTTGGCAAAACCTAACCCCAAGCCAGACAGCAGGGGAACCCACTGACCAAAAACATCACCCTAGCTACTCAGGAGTTGTTTAAAGACATTACATTTAATCACTTCATGACTAATATATTATTGTTTTATCCCCTGGTTTTTCTGATCATCTCATTTTACAGCTCAAAACTTGCAGTGGCTTCCTATGGCCCACCAGATACTTCCCCACCTGCTCAGTTTAGTGAGACATTCCATGGTCTAGATGTTTCATGGTTTACTCCCACCCCACTTTCTAGCCTTAGTCTCCCACAGGTCTTCTTCACTCTCACTCCACCCGCCACGGCTGAAACCCCAACACACTCTGTGAGGTGTTCTCTGATTCAAAATCTTTCTTCTCTCTCTAATAGCCCCATCTGCAAGTACCAATCTAACATGTCCTTCGAGACTCAGCTCAAATGCCACCTTCTCCATGATGCCTTCTCTGCCTCTCCAGGCAGGTATCCTTCCATCTCTGGAGGGCCATGGCACTTCACTTCTACGTTACAAGGGACTTCCATTTTTACCTTCTATTATAGTTTTACATACATTTCTTGAGGTTGTTCCTTGAGGTAAGAGACAGAGTCTTAATGCAGAAAGTTTAAACTTAAGACTCTTACGATTCTTGTTTCTCTTCATAAAAATATCACAGAGAGATTTGGGTTCAAAACCTGATTCAGGGTCTGTAACCTTAAGCAGGTTATATCTCTGTCATTAACCTGTGAAAGTGGGGATTATAATACTTTAAGATTTCTTTTAAATCCAATTTTCAGTCAATAACAATGTATGTTAATTTCCCATTGCTGCTGTAACAAATTACCACAAACCTAGTGTCTTAAAACAACACAAATTTAGCATCTTAACAATTCTACTAATAGAGGTCAGAAATCCTAAAAATCAACGTGTAGCAGGGCTGCATTCCTACTGGAAGCTCTCAGGGAAAATCCTGCCTTGCCTTTTCCAGCTTTTAGGAGCCACCTGCACTCCTGGGCTCAGGGCCCTTCCTTGCATCGCTACCTCTGCCTCCTCTGCTGCGCTACCTGCTCTCAGCCTTCCTGGCCCCTGTGTTTACTTTAGGCCCACTGGGGTAACCCAAGGTAACCCCCTCATCTCTAATCTTTAATTCGGTCACACCTGCAAATTCTCCTCTGCCATGTAACATAACATATTGACAGGTTTGGGGCATCAGGATGTGGACATCTTTGGGAGGGGGCAGTATCTTATCTACACATTTTGTAAAGCCCCAACTCATTGCTGACGTGCAGTAAGTGTCCAATGCATGGGAATTTCTTCTCTTCCCCTAACCTCTGTTTCCGTGGGTTCCGTGTTCTTGATCAGACACATTGCTCCCCTCTCACCTCCCCTTTCCTCAGCCGCTCCGTGGCCTGCAGGCAGCCCTTCCTCCTCCTCTGTTTAGTTGTCTTGCCCTAGAGCAAACATGTCTTTGCAGCCGGCTGTAGGGAGCCCCTTCCTGGAAACCAGGGAGGAGCCGGCTGGTGGAGGAGGGAACAGGAGTGCCAGTCGGGTTTTCCAGTCACCAGGGAGTGCCTGGAACCTCGCATGGACTTGTCTGTTTACTCAGCCCCACGGTCCCTTCCTCTTTCTCTCTCCAAGTCCTGCGTCCTGCTCTCTCTCCGATGCTCACTTCCCTTCCTGTGCCCTGACCCCTCTGCTCCTGGTCCCCTCAGGACTTGCCTCCCCTGGTCTCTCATTCTCTCTGCCTCTCCAGTCCCCTCCCAGCTCTGTCCCCAAGTCCCTCCTGCTGATTGCTTTCCTCCAGGGCACTTCCCACCTCTCCTTCCACACAGCTGCTCTCAAGAGTGATACATGCTGTTGTCTCATCCACCTTGTTTTTATTTCTCAACTTCTTCATTTTTGGCCTTTTTCCGACAAGCGCAAATAGGCAAATCTCAAGACCTCTTCTAAGTCTTCTTGTTCAACTCTGCCCAAGCGTTCCACACTGTGGCTGTTCCGAGACATCATTTCTTCCCTTGGTTGCTAGGACACAGCTTTCTCTCATTCTCCTTCCACCTTTCTAACCTTTAATTCTAAGTAAATGTAGAGGTTTCCCCAACTCTGTCCTCAACCATTTCCGTTCCCTCCATGAGTAGTTCTACAGGGCTTTAAAGGTTTTGGCATCTCTCTCCTCAACCTTCTCTCTGGCTTTCAGATCTGCCTTTGCAATGTCATGATTGGACATCTCCATGTGGGTGTTCCTTTTGTCCCTCAAACTGAACAGCAGACTCATCCTCTTTCTCCAACCTATTCCTTCTCCCCTTCCTTTATTTACAATCTCATCTAGAAGTCTTGCCATCTGCTAAATCATCTCATATAGCTAAGGTTAGCTGACCTAAATGCTAAATTCTAGACAAATTCTTCTAAATATAATAGGGCACCGAATTCTTCAGTAAAATGGTCTAAAATCTAACCATTAAAACTGCTCATTCAAATCTAACCATTTTGGCCAGGCACGGTGGCTCATGCCTGTAATCCTAGCACTCTGGGAGGCCAAAATGGGAGGATTACTTGAGGTCAGGAGTTTGAGACCAGCCTCAGCAAGAGTGAGACTCTGTCTCTAGTAAAAATAGAAAAATTAGCCAGGCGTGGAGTCTCTCACACCTGTAGTCCCAGCTACTCAGAAGGCTGAGGCAGGAGGATCACTTGAGCCCAGGAGTTTGAGGTTGCTGTGAGCTATGATCATACCACTGCACTCCAGCCTGGGTGACAGAGCAAGATCCTTTCTCAAAAAAAAAAAAAAAAAAAAAATCCAAACACTAAACTAACCGATGAGCACACATGTGCAGAGAGGGAAGTAAAACCCAGTGGAAATCAAGCAGGGGGGGAGGGGGCAGGAGGAGATGGGTGAAAACCTACCTAATGGGTACAATGAACACTGACTGGGTGATGGGCACACTTATAGCCCTGACTCAAGCATAACAAAAGCAATCCATGTCACCAAAAACATTTGTACCCCCATAATATTTTGAAATAATAAAATAAGAAAAAGAATTTATCTACTGTAGTTTACATAGTCATTCCTCTAATGTTGAGTGTTGGTTTCCATTTTTTACTATAAATAATGCAAAAGGGAAACCCTTCATAAAGCAGAAGCAATAAACAAGAGAAAAGGATATCAACATTTTAGAGACTCTTTATACATATTACTTGACATATTTGCTTTTCTTTAATTATTTGAAAAGGTGAACATTTTTCCATGTGTTCTATTTCTCTTTTTTTCCTTTTAGAGATTTATCTTTTTTAAAAATATATTTTTTTATTTTTCTTTAAAATTCATTGAATTGAAAAACAATTGTACTTTCTATGTAACAGACACTAAAACATCTAAAATTCTTTGTTTTTTATTAACATACAAAAACACCACACAACACAAAGAAATATAAAATGTGTCATGAAGGTACTGATATCTGTCTGAGAGTGACTGACAGCAATGGCTACATATAGTTATGCTGCCAATTTAGCTCCAAAGGTTTGTTCAGCACATCAGAAATAGATTTATCTACTTGTGTCTTTGTAATCTTAAGTTATCCTTTTTAATATATAATGTTTTATAAAAAGATTGAATAAAGGGTAAACTTAGTTGAAATGTCCAAAAAAAAAAAAAATCAAACCATTAAAACCCTGCCATGATACATGCAGATTTTATATTTCTGTAGTCCACTCTTTACCCAATTTAAACATGTCAGGAATCCTTGCAGCCTCTTATACTAACCACTATACTAACCATACACTCATACTAAACATTTTCACCAGAACTGTGAGCCCCAATTCATTTATTTCTTTACTAATTTACTAACAGAGCCAGTATCTACTTGAACTATTATTTTGTTGAAGAGCTCACTACCTCTTGGGAAAATTCATTGCTGAAGTTATTGGGGAAATTTTTGTTTTTTGAGTAGATCTTATCTTCCCTTTAGCTTCTACTCATTGTTTGGGGTTTTGCCCTCTAGAACAATGCTCTCTCTAAGAATCTGTATCTTAACAAGATCCTGGGTGATCTGTGCGCACTTTACAGCTGGAGAAACATAAACCTCACCTATCCATTTAGACAAGGCCCTTTGATCTGAGACCAGGAAAAAGCCAACTGATACCCTATTATCTGGTTCATCCTCCACTCCACACAAAGTCCAAAATCCACAGGCCAGCTTCTAGATGGCCATTCCAATTTAATATTACTAGCATCATTGTTACTGATATGAGACCCTGGACAGTGAGTGCCATTGCTAGGGGTTGAATTGTATCCCTGAAAAATTGGTATGTTGAAGTCTTAGCACCCAACACCCAGAATGTGACTTTATTTGAGAATGGGTCGTTGCGGATGTAGTTAAGATAAAGTCACGCTGGAGTAGGGTGGACACCTAATCCAATGTGACTGGTGTTTTTATATAAGAGGAAATTTGGACCCAGGAAACACCTAGGGAGGACACCAGGTGAAGAGGAAGGTAGGGATCAGAGTGATGCTTCTACAATTCAAGGAACACCAAGGATTGCCGGCAAATCCCCCAGAGCTAAGTGAGAGGCCTGGAACAGACCCTTCCTCACAGTGCTCAGGGGAAGCAGCCCTGTTGACACCTGGATCTCAGAACTGGGAGACTGCAAATTTCTGTTGTCACCTCATTTGCGGTACTTTTATTCTATATGGCAGCCCTAAAAAACTAATGCAGCCTCAAATTTGTCACCTGAAAAGGGGGAATCTAGATTGAATTTGATGGTTTACTGCCAGCTGTAAGCTTTTATCAACTATTATCTTATTATCTAAGATTTTATGACCATTATTTCAGGGCCTAGGAGCATGGATTAATCCTTAGCTTCATGCATGTTTTAAAACATTCCCTTTTTTATCATGTTTAAATTCTATTAAATCAACAAGTCTATTCCTGAAAAGGCTTAATTCTGACTTGCACTTACTTGTTATACAGGACGATGTCTGGCCTCCACACCAGGTCGCTGGGAATCCTGACGGAGTCAAGCCCGTCATATCGGTCTCGGTCCCATGTGAGATACGCGTCATGCCAGGTTTGGCGAATCCATAGATAGGCAGTCAGAATCTGGTTTCTTTCGTCCTACACAGTGAATCCAGATGTGACTTTATCCAGCAGACCCCTCAACCAAATGTCTTCCATCTTTAGGACACCTGTTCTTCAGAACAGGCATTTCGAGATTAATCTATTTTGAATCAATGAGAGCTTTTGTCTGTTCTATCCCTTGATTGACTACCAATGTCACATTATTTTCTTCCTTCTGGATTTACTATTCAGAATGTAAAGTGGACATATTTTTAAGTCTTTAGATCTTTGCATGGGTCTACCGCTCAAATTTCTCTGAAAATTTATCAACTAATGATGTACTTGAATGAGAAAGTCAGGAAATATCTACAATGTACAAAAGAAAAATCCTTCAAATTTCCTAATATTGTGTAATTAAATGTCTATAAGCACTAAATAAGCGATATCATCTTAAAACACCACCTTTCTTTTTTTCCAAATTGAAATTAAATTCACATAACATAAAACTCACCATTTTAACCATTTTTGAAGTGTACAATTCAGTGGTTTCCAATACATTCATAGTGTTGTGTAACCATCACCACTAATTAAACTATTATAATAACCCCTAAAAAGAAACCCCATTAACCATTACAGTCACTGGCCTGTCGCCCTCCCTCTCCTCGTCCCCTGGCAACCTCTATTCTGCTTTCTGTACCTATGGATTTTCCCTATTTTAGACATTTCATAGAAATGGAAGCATATAATATACAACACCACCTTTCTTTAGATTATCGAAGGCTGTTCCAGTTAATACCAGGATTAGATAACATTTAGTGAAATTAATTAGTTTTGCGAAAAGCTTCCTTCTCCTGGCGTTCTCTCCTCCCGGCAGCTTGCACTCGGGCTGTCTGCTCTCACTCCCTCTCACGTTCCCAGCGAGACATTCTCTCTGGAAAGATGGTTGTTTTCATTCTGAGAACCATTCCAAAGAGTCGCCACTGTGTATTACTCACCATATCCTTAATCTGAGAAAGTGTGATCTGCAGCGTGACATTCAGGACTTTTTCTGTATCTTCCACTGGACGAAGAGCACTGGAATAATCTTCAAAAAGGTCATTAAACAACTTCCGGGCATATTTTCCATCGGCTGTTTCTACAGCTGCTCAAAAAGAGGGACCCAGATCAACATTCAGAGTGTTGTGTGTATTTCAAGGAAAAGACACCAGTCTGAGGCTGAAAACTGGGACAGAGCAGCGTCAGCTAGGGGTGAGCTTTGTGTCTACGGATGAGCTGTTTTTCTGGCATCCACCACCCAGCCCAGCCTGCGTCAGTAAGAAGCACGGGACCCTTCCATGCAGTTGGGTCATCAGTTCTGTCTTCCCTGTCCCATCCCACCTCTCACCAAAGAAATGGCCCCAGATAAGCCAAGATGGTTATATGTCATCAGCCTCTCACCTCTCAGTCTGGAAGCAGCAAAGTAAATCCAGCAAAAGGAGATGCAGGAATGGGACCAGTTCATCTTTTCCCTGAGCCAGGCGGTGTGGACTTCCACTTCCCTCTGTGAATGCAGAGGCCTGGGCACAAAGAGCCCGCACTGCCGCAGTCTCACCGTGGCAGACGGAGCACTCAGGCTTGCATTGCACATAGGACTGAGGTCCTGCGATCCAGACCCGCCCTCCCTCCCCTCCTGTAATCTGAGACTGGAAGCTCCAGTATCTGAGATACCAGGAACCCAGGGTGGGTTAGGTCTGGCAGTGCTGCTCCAGGGGACGGTGGAGGGGGGCATCTCAGTTGAAGGTCTTTAGCCACCCTCAGCAGCAACAGCCAGACCAAAGGACAGAAGGCAGGAGCAGGAGTCAGGGGTTTGCCTGGCACCCCACAGACTCTACCTAAGCAGAATGAGAGCTTTCTACACCTGCAGCAGAACAGATCCAGCTCTATGTGCTTTTAGCGCATTTGAAGAAAGAAAGAGAAACAGTTCCATGATCTCCAGAACACACTGGCATTTGGGTTTATTCTCCACCCCTGCTTCTGACCACTTCTTCAGCTATCGCACTGGGCACGGGCCTTGCGCGGTCCATGTGTGTGAGCACACGTGCAAGGGCTGTGCTGGATGGAGGAGAGTGCTCACTCCCTGAAGAACGGCAACACTGAACTGGATTTGGAGTTGAACACCTGGGTTTACCTGCCAGCTCAAACCCCTACTGGCTCTATAATTCTGGATCAGTTACCTAACCTCTCTGAGCCTTCCTGAACT
Organism: Cheirogaleus medius; assembly: GCA_008086735.1. NCBI lineage: Eukaryota > Metazoa > Chordata > Mammalia > Primates > Cheirogaleidae > Cheirogaleus > Cheirogaleus medius. The sequence goes on from VBSM01002608.1 coordinate 66,556,518, forward strand.
ACAGACCAGGGAAAATAATATTCCCTCCCTTCCAGAGCGACAGGGATACTATCTACAAGAACACTTTGTAAATGTTAGCAATTTTCGCCTCTGATCAGCTTTGCAGATCCAGAATTTCTACATTTAACCAAGTCATCCAAGGTTTACCAGCTCTAAAAAAATGTTGTAAAGGTTTCAAAGGCTATCCAAATCAGCATGAGAGTGATTCATAACCAATGATGATATTACTAAGGATGATACCTTTTGCATTTGAATGCTACTTTATATAAAATTTCACAGTCATTTCTCATATGTAATCGAATTTTGCTGCCACAAACAAATGTCAATTTCTAGTTGCCATGTCTGGGAACTCCTGTCTGTCCTTCCTCTTGCCTGGGGAAACTGCCTTGGAAACCAAATTAAGACAATTTGGTTGCCTGGAATCTGAGCAAGGAAATTGGATAGCCCTATTTCATCAGGTTACAGCCGTCGACGAGTCACCCCACCCCTTTCCAAGAATATCTCCTCCGAGTGGAACAGACACTCAAGCCATCAGCGTTCTTAATTGCCTAGCCCCTTGTGTTGATTGTGAAGATAATTCTGTTCCTGTTACCCCCTAGCCTGACTCACCCATCAAATGACATAACTCCTGATGCCCATGCTCAGGCCTCCTTCAACGAACCGTCCACTCAGGAATCTCAGAGACTGAAGGTACTTTTGAAATTGAGCTTAGTACCTCATTTCCGCATGAGGAAACTGAGGCCTGGAGAGACCCAGTGGCTGCTTCCAGCAGCACTGGCCAGAGACAAGATCCAGACCCCTGCCCCACCCATCACTCACCATGACACTCACACTGTGTCTCCTTCTCGCTGTCTTACATCAACACGGCATTTGATGCCAGCTGGACAGTGACTTTCTTGTGGGGAGAGACCTCCTCATTACTGTGAGTCCTCACGACACTCATGGGGTTGACTTGTAGTTCACACAGGGTCTACCTTGAATGGTCTCCCTTTCTTCCCGACCCCTCTCCCCTCCCCTGGGGTCCCTGCTCCCCTCAGGGACCACTTTTTGGTTGAAGCTGCTGAGAACCATTGGGTCAAATCTCTTGGGAGCAGCCCTGGCTCCATTCTGGGGCTGGCGATGCTCCCCTTCCTTGAAGTTGAGCTCCTGTCTGACAAGGAATGCTAGTGAATTCTTTTGCTAAAAGACCCTCTCCTCAGCAGCAAAGGGGAAGAAAATGAAGAAAAATAGCTTCATTCAGCTACAGGTATTTTTTAAACAAAACTTCAAAAAGTCAAACACAAGGTTTAATAAAGGGTTTTATTCCTCCACAAATTAATATGGCATAAATATTTTCTCCATTTCATTAAATACAGAATCAGAACATTTCTAACCCATGAAGAGCTCTTAGAGACCATCTAGCTGAGTTCATTCATTTTATGGATAAAAAAATTGAGGCCCAGAGAGGTAAGGAGCCTTCCTAAGGAGGCATGGGTGCCCAGGGATGGAACCCACTGCCCGGACTCTAACTAGAGTGCTCCTGTCGCAACAGCAGAGCAGCCAGTGAGGAAGCTCAGAGGAAACCAAAGCCCAGTGTACACTTAGGGGGCTTGGGACTGCTCTTCATTCAGCCAAGGGTAGGAGGGACCCCAATCTGCCGTACCGGAGGGTGGGCAGACGGAAGAGGATGCTGATTCTCCATCGGGCTCCCTAGGAGACTGAAGCACTTGGCAGAGGAGTGTGTCGTGGGTGACACCTGCTAGCCAATGCTGCACAACTCACTGAAATTGCAGGCGATACCTCAATGGGACTCTGTGCCTGAGGACCTATTTCACTGCTACTTTCTAAAATTGCTGGGTTCATCCTGGGTTTGTGTAAAATAGAAAAACTCAAAGTTCCTTTAAAGGGGAGGTCCTCAAATTCTTTCACCATGCACCAGAGTTTGGGACAAAGGTTGGTAGCTAGGATGCAAAGTCATTCAAAAAAGAGCTACCCACAGCACCACTCTCTAGACATTGTGCGTTTTATCTGTCTTTGTTTTCTTAATCAAGAAAAGCAGTATAATATACAGTTTAAGAGCACAGACTCTGGAGTCAAGTCTAGCTCCACCATTTAGTAGCTGTGGAACTTTGGGCAGATTCCTCATTCTCTCTGTGCCTCAGAGAGAGACATCTATAAAATGGGGACAATTCTAAGAGTGCCTACCTCTTAGGGTTGTTTTGAGGACTGAATGAGTTAATGCATGTGAAATCTTAAAAACAGTGCTTGGTCATAAAAAGTGCTAAATAAATAATAATTAAAGGGGAAACCTGCACCCCAGTAGCTAAAAAAATATTAAGCATATAATCTGCAGCAGCAATTCCATAATCAATCTTTCTTTCTTTTTCTTTATCCCTTTCTCTCTTTCTCTCTTCCTCCATTTCTTTCTTTCTTTCTCTCTTTTTTCTTTTTCTTTCTTTCTTTCTCTCTCCCTCTTCCTCTTCCCCTTCCTCCCCCCCCATCTCTCTCCCCCCAGCTTCTTGACAGGCCTGGTAGAGGATAATTGTATAACTGCTTTATCTTACAAGTAGCTTGTACTATGGGTGGGAGAAAAATCTGTTCTGCCATTTTCTTCTTGTCCTTCTTTATTGCAACGTTAATATTATTGCCAATCCAGAGGATTTATTTATTTACTTATTTTTGTAGTAGTCTTTTTAATACTCCTATTCACTTTGTGAGAGTTACCCCATCTAAATCTATCACAGAGACTGGCAAACTCTTTCTGTATAGAGCTAGATAGTAAATATTTTCAGTGTCCTAGGCCATGTGGTCTCCATGGCAACTACTCTTCGCTACCCCAGCGCTGTGAGAGCAGCCATGGGCAAGACGACTGCGTGGCTCCAGCAAACTCTATTTATGAAAACAGGGGCAGGCCAGACATAGTTTGTTGACCCCTGATATCTCCTTACCCAGGCTCACGCAAATTGCAATGGGGTTCGGCGTCCCAGAAGAACAAAGGGCAAAGGCCGCAGGAGAGAGACTCGAGTGCACGGGCCTGCCTGGGCCGGTGTCTGCGGGGCGGGGCGGGGCGGCGCGGCGCAGGCTGGGCGGGAAGGAGGGGCGGGGCCGGCGCAGGCTGGGCGGGAAGGAGGCGGGGCGGGAAGGAGGGGCGGGGCCGGCGCAGGCGGGGCCGGAAGGAGGGGCGGGGCCGGCGCAGGCGGGGCCGGAAGGAGGCTTTCCGACGCTGGAGCTGGAGCACGTGCAGCGGCCCTGTGTGACGTCGGGGGGCCGGGCAAGCCTCCTCGCTGCCAGAGTGACCATCAGAGTGTCGTGGGCAGGGAATTAGAGTCCACAAATATGGGTGACACATCCAGTGAGGACAGGAACTACGGCTCCTGCCTGGCCAGAGGCTAGCAGGGTAAAAAGCAGAGGAATGTTCCAGAAGTTCCCGTGAGTCTCTCTCAGGTCCCCATGAGTGAGGACGGGCCTGGAGGGCCGGGTGCTGGCAGTCTAACAGGTACAAACTCCTGGAGCGCTGTTGTGTTCCTAGGATTGTGACCTCTATCCCTCAGTTGTTCCCAAAGCCATTTGGCTTGCGGAGATGCAGGTTAGATCAGAACAGAGGGGCTCGGAAGGGAAGGAAGGAGGACCTCCCGGGAAGCAGGAGCAGTGGCAACAGAGCTCGCTCTGGTTTGGGCTCCAAAAAGTGCTCACGCCGGGGCGGGGCGGCTCCTCCTTTGTAGCGGTGTGTGTCTGTGTCTCGCCCTTTTCCCACCGGTTCTGGCCGTGTCAGTGACGTGTCGTGGACTGGAAAACTCTTCCTGGGAAACCAGCAGGACAGTCTCTCTTGGTGTGTCTGAGCATTAGGAAGAAAATGTCCCACTCTCTAACTTTTCTAACTGACTTAAAACACATCTAACCCCTGGGCATCACCCTCGCTGCTTCTCTCTCACACCCAGGCACTAGTCCGCTCGGACTGCCAAGGCTAAACTCCATAGACTGGGTGACTTCAACAACAGAAAGGTGTCTTCTCGCCGTTCTGGAGGCTGGAAGTCCAAGGTCAAGATGTGGGCAGGGCTGTTTCTCCTGAGGCCTCTCTCCCTTGCTTGTAGATGGCATCTTCTCCCTGTGCCTCCGCATGGTCTTCCCTGTGTGTGTGTCTGTGTCCTCTCAAAAGGACGCCAGTCAGACAGGGTCAGTCCCACCCCAATGATCTCACCTTCATCGCCTCTTTGAAGACCTACCTTCAAATACAGTCACATTCTTCAGTAGCAGGGACTAGGACCGTGGTGTATAAATTTTGGGGAACATAATTCAACACCCCGCATTCAGTCTGCCAACATGCCCTGGCCCTCCACCTTCACAACATACCTGCGACCCAGCCCGCTCCCCACCGTCCCCGCGGCACCCTGGTGCAAGTCACGGCTGGCTTCCACGCGCCTCCTGCTGACAGCCAGCCTCGCCCCTGCATTCTCATAGGGTTCAGGTGGTCATTTGAAAACACAAGTCTGTTCATGCCACCCCCTGCTCAGCCCTCTCCAGTGTATTCTCGTCTTACTCAGAGTAAAAGCCAAAATCCTTAGCAGCGACTGCAAAGTGCCTGCACGATGTCTCCCCAACTTTCCATCTCTAGCACTCGCCCCAGCCAACCACACTGGCCTCCTGGCCACCCCACAAGCACAGCCCAGCACTGGTGCTCAGGCCCTTCCTGTTTCCTCTGCAGAGCCACCCTTGGCCCTCTCCTCTCAGCTCCCTTCTGCCTCCCTGGCAGCCCCAGGCCACTTCGTTAGGAGCCTTTCCTTCATAGTCCTACAAAGAGCAGCACCCCACGCCCTCATCCTCCCCGCTCTACTTTTCCTTGCACTTATGACCAGCTGACGTGTGTGTGTGTATGTGTACACTCACTTGATAGTTTATCGTCTATCTCCATGCTAGAAATTAAGTCCTACAAGAGCGGGGACTTGGTCTTGTCCTGTGCCGGTCTCCCAGACATTGATTGCATAAATGAGTAATATCGAGAATGAGAAAAGAAATCTAAAGAATTAAAAAGGAGGGGAAAGGCCAGCTTTCAGATAAAGAATGGTGGATATATTTCCTATGATTCATAAACTTACCAGATTTTTTTTTTAGCAATCACGGCCAGGGTGTTATTTATAGTCTTACATTGTTAGTCTACTGCTATGTTATATTTTAACCTATGTCAGAGCAAAGTTCCTTGGGAACATGGACTATAATTTCTCATTTCTGTACATAACCTGTGCCTTATACGTAGGCCTCGCTCAAGGGGAACAGCCACCAAGGCCACGTGGCATTATCTGACCGGGCGTGGAGGTTTCTCCCCACGGTCCCTGCGGCCCCTAGCGCAGCAGGCGGGGCATAAGGACGGAGGAGGAGTCGTGTGGCTCGGGTCCAAGTCCTAGGACCAGCACTTACTAGTTAAGGGAGTAACAATAATTTCTCTGAGTCGTATTTTCTCATTTGTAAAAGTGAGAATTATAATACTTACCCCAGAGGGTTATTGTGAGGACTCAAGAGAAAGCAGGCTCTCAGTAAATGTTACTATGATTTCCCCTGCCAACCCACACAGGCTACTGTAGTCAGCAAAATGCCAACTAGTAAAATGAAAACCCACTCAGTTGCCAACAGAAGAGCCAAGTTCATGAAGAGACGTGAGCAGGTGGTACGAGACATGAGGTTTCTGGGTCAGGAGGACGGCTGACACACGATACAGGTGTCCAGTGTGCTGGCGAACGCTCCGGGGCACGTGGCGGCTCCGGTGTCTGTGCTTTGTTGGAGGGTGCACACTGCTCTCCCTGAAACCCTCTAAGGGAATATATTTGAAAGCCATAGAACTTTACTCAGTATCTCCTGGCTTCCTCTTGTTTCTGGGGTCTTTCTTCACTGGGTGCCAAGGATACCTCACCCATGGGAAATTTGTGGCCTTCTTGTTGGGCCACTTGCTTCTTGGGACTTTTCTGAAATTTTCATTTGTTCTTGAGTTTCTGAGGCTTTCTCAACCCAGTATGTTCTCACCCCCTGGCTCTGCTTCCTCTTTTCATAGCAGACTGTGCGGTTACAATCGCATAATATTTCTCTGCTATTTGCAATCGCCTTCTTTCCGATGGCAATGTAAGGGTTACGTTGTTTCTAAAGCGAATTTCTAAGGCGAATGGCAAGCCTTGGAAAAGGCAGAAGGGGGACCCTCTTTTGGTGTTAACAGTAGCATGCTACCTCAAGGCTGCTAACCCCCTCGAAGAGGGGTGGGGCAATCGGGACACAACGCCATGCAGACCGCACTGGTACCCTTCCCAAGCCACTGGGAAGCCCTCAACATTTCCCACAGATGTGTGCCCCTGAGAAGCAGCATGTCCCCTGGCCCCAGGTCCTCACTTTTCAGGGGAGCTCTTGAAAATTAAAGCAGGAGAACTAGAAGATTTAATTGCCATTTTTCTTCCTTAGGGCCACTTTTTAGCTTTCTCTTCTGCATTTCTTCTTCTCACTTACCATTGCCATTGACCTAGGCTCTGGAGACATGAGCTGAATGAGAGGAGACCAGGAGAGCCACAGAAAGGACAGGGAACCCTGGTGGGGGAGGATGGACATACATCCACAGACCACGTATGAGCCAGGCCAGGAGCAAGGGCTTTTGGTGCATTAGCTCAGCCATGTTGGAGCTGGAGATAAAAGAGAACATCAGTAATACTGGTCCTGTTTTTAAAATTTTGATATTTTTGCTTATGATGAAATATTTTTGCATTAATTTAGACCTTTACAAATATTGCATTAAAATATTATCTGTATGCATTACTAAGATTGTCGGCACCACCTTAAATTCACGCTGGAAGAGAGTACCTCTCTTGCCTCTGCCTCGTGCTGGCCCTGATTAGATTTAGCCCAGTTGATAGAGCCACCTCAGTTCACCTGGTTGATGATTTTTTTAGGAACAAAAGACTGGAAACTCCAAAAATAATCTAAAAAAAATCGAAGTACATTTTTTAAAAATCTAACTGCGATCTTACTAAAATAATTAGAAGAAAGAGTGAAATTCTCATCCACAAAAATAAACCAATTTCAGACACAATTCAAATCCTTTATCTTCTAACAAAGCCAGGGCACTTCACTTTCCCAGCCACCAGGTGTCTCTGTGAACTCCCTGCAGATCTCTAAGCAGGAAGGAGAAGATAAAATCAGATGTGAAATCTGCTGTTTTTAACCAGCTCTAAAGAGACGACTCACACACCCACAAAAAACAGTTTGAGATATGACAGCCTCAAATACCAAATTTACAGAAATCCATCCATTTGGCCAACATTTCTGGCTAATAGCTAAATGCTTATGATTAAAATCTATTAATATTAACAGATTTAAGCTAAGAAATAAATTATCAGAGTCAGTTGGCCCTAATCAATATACTTTCTAGAATGTTCCTGCTTTGTTTTTTTCCTCGTCCCTTAGCTGGATCAATTTCTAACAGAGCACAATTCTGCAAGATCGAAATGGAGTACTCCAGGAGGGTCTCAGAGAAACTAACTCTTTCCCTGGTTTGGAGGACTAGATTTCGCTCAATCCTTTAAGGCAGAGAATTTTGAAAACAGTACTCAAACCATTTGCTTATGTAAAAAAAAAAAAAATGCCCAAAGTGCTATGGTAAAAGCCCAGAAAACAAAGTGATAGAAAGCTGTGCTGTTCTTTAAAGATAAGTTTATTTAGGCTTGTTACCATCCTCTTCCTTCAGGCCCTCACCCTGAACTCAGAAGAAAATGTAACACTTCAGGGAACAAACTGTTTCCTCTGAACTTAATTTTTTTCTGAGTTAATTCTGCAAATAAGCCTTTCTTTGTTCAGCGTCCTGGGGAGAGTACAGATCCTTCCTTCAAGGGTCCAGGAAAATGACTCTTGGGAGAAACCTCCGTAATGAGGCTCTTTGGGCTTCTCCAGCTGGTCCAAGATCGCATCTGTTCTTCATTCTAAAATTACAACTCATGACGCTCACGCCCGGACCAATGGCTAATGTTTACAATGGAGTGCTCACTACTTACCCTGGGACAGTCATTTCTCTGGGTTTCCATGACAATAAAATTCTTCTGGTTTTCTCCTTTCTGGGCACTTCTCATCCACCAGCTGCCTCAATGTTGGATTTCTCAGGATTCAGTCCCAGACCCTCTTCTCTTCGTCAACATAGCAGAAAGTCTTACCAGTTATGACAAAACTATAAGAAAAAAAGGACCAATAGTGGGTTCCAAGATGATGAGTTAGTTGCACATCCCGAAGAGGAAGGCCTGCTGCAGACCTGGTCACTCCTCACTAGGGAGATGCCTCCTTTGCGTAAGTTATCTTGACTTCAAAGTGCCAGCAAATCACAGGGTCTTTTTCAAATGCATATTTTGAGTCGGTAGGTCTGAGGTGAGGCTGAGGCTCTGCATCCCATGTGACACTGATGTTACTGGTCCATGGACAACACTTTGCATAGCAAGATTTAGAGGATCCTATAATAACAATGATCCTCTAAACATCATATAGATGTGGGGTGTGTTAGGTATGTACAACATACCTCAGTTGTCAATTACACCAACAGACCAAAGCAATAACACACTAATGGCTGAACTGTGGGATGGGGAATGTAGACTGTGAAAAATTTTTAAATTTAAATTTAAAGTTCCTGCTTCTGGGCCAGGCATGGTGGCTCATGCCTATAATCCTAGCACTCTGGGAGGCCAAGGCAGGTGGATCATTTGAACTCAGGAGTTCGAGACCAGCCTGAGCAAGAGCAAGACCCCCATCTCTACTAAAAATAGAAAGAAATTAGCTGGACAACTAAAAATATATAGAAAAAATTAGCCAGGCATGGTGGTGCATGTCTGTAGTCCCAGCTACTCGGGAGGCTTAGGCAGAAGGATCGATTGAGCCCAGGAGTTTGAGGTTGCTGTGAGCTAGGCTGACGCCACAGCACTCTAGCCTGGGCAACAGAGCGAGACCCTGTCTCAAGAAAAAAATTTTTAAAAAAGTTCATCCTTCTGGTTTCTAAAACTCAAAATCTATTTGAACGTAGAAGTGACTTAACAGTTCCATGACATCAGAAGTGAGACTTTACTTTTAAAAGGGCTCAACCTGAAGACTGTGTGGGCTTGAATTACTAAGTCTGGTATCCCCACCAAGAATCAATTACTTTATAACTCAGAATCTGTATCTTTGGCTAGTCTGAATTTTTTTTGGTAAGGAGGAAGAAGGATGATCTGCATGATTGTTGCAATCCTAAACTGATATAGAAATAGGAACCCTAGGAAGGTGCAAAACAAAAATAATAATTAAAATATGGATAACAATGGAGATGATGAATAATCTTAAATCCATGACATTAGCAAAGTTTAAATCAATTTTATATCACAATTTCTGTAATTATTGTGATAATTAGTATGTTTTGTCTGCTATTTTAAAGTGTTTAATGCATTTAAGAAGATCCAATGTGTTCATGTGGTTTTAATTAAATGAATAGAAGAACTTAATTTAGGCTTGTAATCAATGTTTAAACATTTAAGGAAAATTATTTTCTTAAAAGCATAAGCTTGGCTTTGTTAGTTATATATGCACTATATGAATAGAAAAATGCTAACTATTGACTATTTAAAAGAATACTAATTTAATTGCTTAACAAATTTATGAGGTCTCATTGCCCTGTTGACCTTGTAACATATCAAACACGTCAAGTTCCCTTGCCAACCCCAGACTTCTGCCGTTGCTTTTTCCTAGAATGCACTTCCCCCAGTCTTTGCAAGCTTATGTGTGTGTTTGTGTGCGTGATGACTCTCTTACCCTGGATTGTGAATTGCATACAGTGGAGATAGTCTGCCACTGTCATCTTTATACCCCTACGAGGTTTCTAGTATTACCCCATCTACAGGAGGTGGCCTTGGAGAGTTTTAAGTAGCATGTCCAAGTTGCAGCACTGGGACAAAACCGACGTCAAAAACTCAAAAACTTGTGAGCCCATGGTCATTATTATTATGTTGGATTCAATAAACAGTGATATCTGATGCTTGATTATAATGCTGCTTAGGTCACCTGCTGTGTTTGGCAAATACAAAATTACAGCATTACAGGAACTCCCAGGGCTTTCTCTGAAAAAAAGTTTTGGGGCAAATCTTTTAATACTGCTTCCTTGAAGGGCCAACCATGAGAGAACACAATGAAAATATACACCTATAATTTAGGCCTTAATATAAAGTATGCCACTTGCCCTTTACAAAATCCATGGACTAAGAAAATGAAGGCCCCGTAGAGTGCCATTTCCTAACGTTCTTACATGGCGAGGCCGTGTAGCATAGTTGTTAAGAGCGCCTGAAAGGATTCTGGGCCCAGACTGTCTAGGTTCCAATCCTGGAACTGCCTCTTTTTGGCTGATGGCCTGAGGTAAGTCACTTAAACCTCTGTGTTCAGTTTACTCACCGCTGGAGGAGGCAGGAGAAAGGCCCCGCCACGAGGTTGTGAGGACTGAACGAGTTAAAGAGCTTAAGACAGTGGCTGTATCACTCGAAGTGGCAGCGAACATTCCCTACACGTCTAATAATCTATCACAGACACCTGACTTGGACTTGAACACAGGACATTAGATTTACATCTGGTTTCCACCAGACCAGACCAGTGCCCTGCCCAGTGTGGCTGGAATGAGCCGACACTTTTGCCCTGCAGACACGCCGTGCCCTCCGTACAGTCCTCTTCCTTGTTTCCATGGCTGCATTTCTTTTCCTTGCGTAATTGAAAACCCTGACTGCAGAGGCAGGTTTATTTATAGCCGAAAAATGAGTGTTATTTAGCTTGAGCTTTTCTGCAACCATCAGTCCATTACTGTAAGAGCATCCACATTCACACTCCAGCATCTTTCTGGTTTCCCAGTGCCCCATAATCCTTGATTGGCTACTCAAAACGATGTTTATCGAATGTCTATGGAGAGAGAAGCCCCATCCAGACTATTTCCATCAGCAATCAGAGTCTTCCCTGAGCTCAGACTTCCACATACAACCACTCACGGGACAGCTCTGCGTGGGCCTCCCACAGGCACTTTAGACACGGCTGAAATTTAACTCACTATGCCCTCCCCCTCTTCCTGTCATGTGTTTCTGATTTTTGTGAGGGAAGCAACTATTCCCCAGTACCCCATGCCAAAGCCTGGCTATTGCCTGGGACTCCCCTCCTATCAGCCGCCAGGCTCCATCGGTCCCATCTGCTGATCCCACGCCACCCCTCTCACCTGCTGGCACCCCGCGAGGCCGTGTGTCCTGGACGCCTGAGAATTGCCTCAGGCTGCTACCTTCAGGCTTTCTTCTTCCAACTCCTTCACATCGCCATGGCACAGATTCTTTGATCTCTGACCATGCCGCACTCCCCTGCCAGTTTGAAATCCTTCCGTGTCCCCCGCCACCCAGGGGAGGGGCTCCTGCTCCGAAACGTGGCGTGCACAGCCCTTCACGCCCTCAGCTCTGCCTCCTCACCAGCCGCGGCGCCCGCCGCCGCACACGGCTTCAGCAGCCGGGTGGACCTGCTTTGCTCCTCCTGCCCCCAAGCTGCTCCCATGTTGTCCCTTGACCTGCAATAATTGTCCCCTCCTTGCCCAACTAGTGAACAACTTCTCTTTCAAGACTCATTTTGAGAGTTTCCTAATCAAGAAAGGCTTTCCAACCTCTCAGAGCAGAATTCTGAACTTCCTCTTCTATGTTCATGAAGTTTCTGGCATGCACTTCTATTATAATGCCTGTCCTATTGTTTAACTGTTCACATATTTGTCCCCCCAACCAGAATGAACACCACCTCCTAACTGCTCTATCCATCCTGGTATCCCCAGTGGCTGGCATGCAAGAGGTACCCAATAAATGCTCATGAAATACACAACTGTAGTAGCAAGCTATGTTCAAGATTCTAAGTTTCTAGAGGAAATAGAGCTGTATTTAACTTCTCTTAGGTTGTGAGCCCTTCGATAGAGTGGTGGCGGAGAGAGTCACCTTTTTGATGGGAATACATGCTTTTAGATAAAAATGAAAACAATTTCCTAGTTTCCCAGTACAAATAGGCACCAGGAGGTAAATTTTGATCAGAACTCTGCTGCTAAATCTACTCACACTGCAACTCTTTACTGAGTGCTGAGCAGAGAGTTTACAGAAGAATTAATACGTTGTCCCTTCCTTGAAGGTGCTCTTGGACTATTTGGAGGACAAAACCAAACTTCTAAGAAAAAAATAACAATAAAAGAGTTAAACAAGTAACACAAGAAGAATATGCCTAAAGGGGTGAGTCTCTGCCAGATGAGAGGTTGGAACCAGGCGCTCAGAGGAGGAAGAGGACGCTAGGTGAGCTGACAAACGGAGTGTTAGAGCTGGAATCCGCAGTTCCATGGGACAGAGAGACAGAGTCACCAAGGCTGTAATCACCAAAAGGAGTTTTATTATCTAGCTAGCTAGGGTCCAAGCCTCAGAGCACCAACACAGTGGTCTCTTTGTGCGGGCAGGGACCCCCCTACCACGCGGGAGGAAGCTTCTTACACCCCGCGCGCAGGAACTGTTCTCGTGCTGATCACGCTCCTGCTGATTGGTTCTGAGCGCTGATCATGCATTTGCCCTTTACAGTGATTGGTGAGCCCCCCATCCGCCATTTTCCCCAGCATTTTATTTCACCCTGACCCTGATTGGTTCTAACCTGTTCCGGGTCCTAGCCGATAGGCTCCAGACTCAGCGCTTTTCCTCTGCATCTTGTTTCAACCCATAATGCCCTGTGGCCAGCTGTGTTCAGCAAGCAAGCAACGGACAGAAGCTAGAAGACAACCGTTAGCCTAACAGCCCAGTATCTTACAGGAGGCTGTCACGAGACAGGCTGGACCAGAGAGATGAAGGGCGAGGGCCTGGCATCTTGGCAGAAAGAAAAGAGCAGACTCTTTGGAATTTGGGGTTGGAGTTTCTGTTCTGCCGTTTATTAACTAGAGATCTGAGGCATTTTTTAACTTCTCTGCACCTTGGTTTCCTCATCGGTGAAACAGAAATATCGTTATCCACCCCATGGGCTCCAAACACCATTTAAGCCCACAAATACTTGTGTCACCTAGTCATGCTAAGCCTTTGTGATAAACCCTGGATAACAAAGATGGAAGAGAAGGGCCTGTCCTCGAGAGCTGCCATCTGAGAAGGGCAGTGAACGCTAGTCCCCCTCTTCTGTGACCCTCCAGGTGTCTGTCATTCTAAAGGAGGGGTGGCCAGGCCAGTGCCCTGCGTAAGTGCAATGCAGACATCGGTTCAGAGGCTTGGAGACAGAATAAGTTCCTGCCCTCCTGTCCCACTTTCTGTGAGGAAATGTGTCTGTCCCTCCTGAGACCAGAGCTCTTGATTTTTAAGGTCTCTCTCTTGAGCTTTAAGGAGGTCTAGGGGGAGCCAAGGTTGAAGGCAGCAAACTCTAGTCGTCTGCTGTCATTACCCAAAGTGCCTACTGTTTACTTCAAGGCACTGAATTTGTTCGGTTGCAAAAGGCAACCACTAGGGGGCTTAAGGAACGAGAAGCTGAGCTCCGACCCCATTTATCAGGGAAAATGCCTTCCTTTCTTGCTGAAAAATGTAGTCGAGAGGAACACACACATTGCGGCTGAGAACAATACCTTCTGCACCTTCTGTGCCTTTTGCAAGCCTTTAGTCTCCCTTGAGGCTAAAAAACATTCTTATCCTTAACCTCGCCCATCCTCTCCAGCCCCGCAGGCCAGGCCAAGGGCTTCTTAGGCCTGATTCTATTTCTCAGTGTTTCCTTCTTACTGAAAGCCCTTTGGCTCAGCGGCTTTTCTGTAATGACAGTAAGTGGCTCACATGATGATGAGGCAATCTCTTCACATCTCGAGCTGCAATCCAACTCATAAAGCCTTGCAACTGTCTGAATTCACAGCCCGTGATTGAGCAGGGGGTTCCGTTTTGGGCTCTACCTCCCTCCTCAGTTTCTTACACCTTTCGCAGAGACTGGAATATCTATCATACTGTACCTACCTATGGCAATCCTAATTAAAATCGATCACTCCTTTGCAAAACAAAAAAAAAAAACTCAGGCCCTGTGCCTCTGGGGTCACAGCAACTCAAGTCTCTATGACCAAAACTGGGTGGCAAAGCTTGTTTTTCCTTAGCAGGAGTCTGCTGTTGCAAGGATTCATCTCTTATGTTTTCCTTAAGACACGCCCACTCCAGCAATAATGGAAATGAACATAATTTCCCAAGCAGGTTGCCTAGAAACCACTCCTGTGTTTCTGAAACTAATTTAAACATGAAAATTCAGCTCCTGACTCAGGAGTGCATGTCACGGTTTTCTCAGTATTTTACTTTCTTTTTCTTTCACATTACAAAATAATGTATACTCATTGCAGAAAAATTGAAAAGAATATGAAAATATAAAGGTCCAGAAAGCAAAAAAATCTCTCCTAATCTCACTATCAGAGATAATCATTCTTATCATTTGTGGGTATTTTCTTCTAGCCTTTTTTTCTGTACATTTTTAACATCATTGAGATTAATACTGAATGTACTTAGCATAGTGTCAGCATTTCCTCATCTGGCAAAAATTTTCAGAAACTTGATTTTTTAAAGGCTGCATTATACCACAGTCCATTTTCCATAGTTAAACATTCTCTGAATGCTACATATTTAGGTTATTTCCGATATTTCACCATTATAATAAATGTGATAATTCTAATATACAATATTTATCATATCTCTATTTCTTCAGGATAAAATAAAAGGAGTTTCAAAGACTACAAACATTTTAAAACCATTTCTTTAAAATATTGAACTAATACATGTTTATGATTTTTTAAAAATAAAAGCAACACATTTTTGTAAATTTTCCTCTCTGCAGAGCCTGAACACTTCCTGTCTCTTTTCCAACCACTGCCCAGGTAACCACAGCTACTAGAAGATTTTTATGAATATAGAAGCACATATTTATCATTTGTTTATTTGATACTTTACATTGTTTTACCACTTGCTTTTTTGAATTATTGTATCTCAGACATCTTCCCATATTAATCCAAATTGATCCATTCTTTTAGAAGTTGCAGAATATTCCATTAGATGACGTACTATCACTTATTTGCTCTAGACAAACACCTCTTAATGCACTGGATACATATGCAGTGATCGGGGTTCCCAGCAGTGAATCTGAACCTATGCTGTTCCATCCATACTTCACCTTTGCTGGGAGGGAGAACAAATAGTGGCAAAGGTAAGACTTTACCTAGTTGTAGTGAGTATTATGGTCTAAGAGGTCTCCAAATTTTTCTGATCTCCATACTTACACTGATTAAAATTTTGAGCACATACCCATTTAGGTATATTTGTTTATTTATAAATTATAAATTATGAGCATACACCCATTTATGTATATTTTTATTTATAAATTATATATGTATGTTACTTTATAAATATATTATTCACATGATAGAACATACACAAAAAACTGGACACCTTAATGGATTGAATTAAAGATGAAATAAATGTATTAAATTATTTCTATAATAATAAATTATAAAAATATTATAGCAATAAAGGAATTTAACTCTTGGATATGAGCAATGTGATTGCATAAGCTTCATTACATTTAAGAATATTGGTTTAACATCGTATATTATATTAATAGTTATTCTGGGGTCTGATTTTAAATTCAGCATGTTTCAGTCACTGATTTTAAGGGTCATCATCTCAGGACGAGACCTCTCACAAATATATATAGATCCAAATGGAAGAAAAGCATTACTGACCACTCAGAATCTTGCCCCACATAATATTTTGGAAATTCACCTGGGTTTGCATTATTAAGTTTATCTTTGATTTGTGGATACTTTGTAGAAATCTTTTAAAGCTAATTATCCATTTTTATGAGCTTTAGCTTAATTAAAATTAGGTAATATATTCCAGGATTCTACTTAAGCAGGCCCATGTCCAAAACCAGACTCTCCATCATCCCTTCAAACCCATTCCTCCCTCCTCTTCTCCATCTCAGTTACTGACAACTCCAGCCTCCCAGTTGCTCCAGCCGGAAGCCTTAGGGCTCTCCCTTGCTTCCTTGCCTTCTCTCTACTGCGTGTGGATTTCATCAGCAAATCCTACTAGCTCTACCTTCAAGACATATCAGAACCTGGACACTTCCTGTCCCTTTTCCCATCACTGCCCAGGTCTCAGCCACCATCTTCTCTCGCCTACAACTGATGACACCCTGATCTTGAGGCCGATTGTGACACTATTTCACAGTGTTACCTTTCTTTTAATATATTATTTCAGCTCAGGTAGGATTGACTCTCTGTCCATCTGATTCTACCTCCACAGACTCTAAGTGTCCTCATCAGGCCTGTCTGAATTTTTCCAGGCCTAGGCATTGGGAAACTGAGAAGCCAGTCCAGGGCCTGGCTTGGGCTGATGAAGGGATAGGGCAGGAGTCACAAGCTCAAATGCAGGAAAGCAGCCAAAATGAGTGAAAAGGAAAATAATAAGATGATAGCAAGTAGTGGTGACCATGGGAGGCTGTACTCAAGGTTTTCAAATTCATTTTTGAAAAACAACTTAAGGTTTTCAAATCCATTTTTTGAAAACACTGCACTGGCAAGGGTGATAGTAAAAGTAATTAGCAACTGGCACAACACGGCACCAACGCATCCAAACAGAGGGCAGCATAAGCAACCAGCAGCAGTGCACGCCAGCTGAGTGCCAGCCCTGCCTTGTGGCCAAGCCAGACACTTCCAGAGTTGAGACTGTGGAGCTGCCCAGCTGCCACCTCTGCCCTAGTGAAAGTCAGAGCAGGCACAGTAGGTATCAAAACCAGGATCATACGCAGTACAAAGCACAGTCCTTGCACATAGTAAATGCTCAATAAGTATTTGGTGAATGAAGAGGCAGCATGGTTAGAGGCATGTACTCTGGAGCCAGATGGCATTGGGCTTATCTTGGCTGGGCCACAAACCGGCTGTGTGGCCTTGAGCAAGTTACTGAAACTCTTTGTGCTTCAGTAGCCTTATCTATAAAGTGGGGATGATAGTAGTCATGAGATTAAATTAGAAAATACATGCTAGAACAGTGCCTGGCACAGAGTGATCACTCGATGAAAAGCTATCAATATTGGCTATATAGCACTGGATAAAGAGGTGTATCAGGGGACTTGTGCCAAAGTGGGTAGCCATCAAAGCTGACACAGAGAATCTAAGCCACTAGTCAGGCATGGAAGAAATTGCTCTCACTTAAATAAAGCTAGACAGTTTTGTTTGCTTGTTTTTTGAGACTGAGTCTCACTCTGTTATCTGACGGCACTATAGTGGCGTGATCACAGCTCTTGGCAGCCTCAAACTCCTGGGCTCAAGCGATCCTCCCACCTCAGCCTCCTGGGACTACAGGTGCATGCCACCACACCCGACTAATTGTTTTATTTTTTGTACTGATAGGGTCTCGTTATGTTGCCTAGGCTGGTCTTGAACTCCTGTCCTCAAACAATCCACCCTCCTCAGCCTCCCAAAGTGCTGGAATTACAGGCGTGAGCCACTGGGCCTGGCCCAAAGTTTTTTTTATCTGAGTTCCAGAAACACTCTGCCTTGCTCCAGGGCTTTCTGGATCCCTTCCCCTACATCACTACCTGACATCTGGGAGTGCTGTCCTGCTTGCCAGGTGGCCAGTCTCCCGGGAGGCTCTCCTAAACCAGGAGCAAGGCTCAGCCTGGGGCTGGGGGCCCGACAGGCATGCCATCTGGTGCCCCATTTCCTAGTCCGAAGTCCTATTTATTGTCTTCCTGCCACCATCCAACTCACCCTTTATGTCACATAGGACTAGAAAAGTAGTATCTTGTAGCCATGGTGACCAACTAGCACACAGGTTCACTCTCTTGCTTCAGACGCTGTCAAAGCGGCTTTTTGGTTTGCAGATTAGCCCAGATGCTAGGGCTCCTTGGCTATCTATGAGAAGTTGAGCAATGGCAGGTTATGTTTTTCTTCCTTTGGGTGCGAGTAGGAGGTGTTTTTCAAACACTGTCTTAGCAACTGAAAGGAACTCTAGAAGGGCTCCTTTGGTTTGTGGCTAATCCAGGTGCCTTTGGCATCCCGGTTTCCTCGAGGTAACAGTGCTCACAGCAGATACCCTCCTTATCAATTGGTTGCAAGTGCTTCCTGGCCCGTGGTTTGAGACAGGCGATTGCAGCCACTACTACCGGATGTAAACAGAGACTTCACAACCAGGAGGTTCTTTGTCAGTCAATTCAGACCTTCTGCTTCCAAAGCTCAGTGAGAAAATAAAATGGATCTCTTGGCCAAAGACTGCGTTTCTAGCCAGTTCTTTCAGGAAGGAGCTCTGCAGGAGGATGGCAAGGTTAAAAGGATAACTGGGAGCCAGAGATTGGTGATCTATTCTTAATTATTCACCACATTTAATGTTCATAGTGGACAGGGAAAAATCAAATTCGTTTTCTTTTTAACTGCTTGATCACAGATGCCACGGCAACATTATATAAAGTCACAGCGCTAGAGCGGCAAGTAAATTCGTTTCAGAGAAAGGGAGGCGCTGGGTGTCAGGCGGCGGCGCCGGGAGCGACGGGGCGGCGGAGAGCCCCTTGCCAGGCTTGGGATCCGATCATACTTGGGTCTGAACATCTCTCGGAACGCCAGCAAAAGACTCGTGGAGCAAATGCTGACTGGCTCCAGAATCCGCCCTCCGCTCCGCGGGAGCAGCACGCGAGGCCACCCGGAGGCCGAGAGGAGACCCGTGAGCACTCACGGTGAAGGGACGGTGTGCCCTTCTCCGGCCTCTTCCTCCTGACCAGTGACTGGACCGTTGGAGCTGGAGCAGCCTTCTTGGGCCCTGAGGTAGAAGCCATGTGTTGAAGAGTGAACAAGATGGAAGGAACCTGGTGATCAGGGAGCCACCACTCCAGCCTCGGGTTGCCTCTGTTTACATGGGAGATGAATAGATTTTTATCTTTTTTAAAACCACTGTTATCTAGGGTTTTCAGTCATAAATACTATAATGTCCTTCTGACTAACACCAAAAGTGAAACTATTTAAAAGTTTCTCACAGAATTGCCTGGAAAAAAATAGAAGGATTTCATTCCCGATGCCTTCTTAAAGAGAAGGATCTGTTCTGTAGAAAAGGCTGGGAGCCAAGGAAAGACCATTGTCACAAAACTACAGCCACTTCACTTCCTGCTGACTGGAGTTTATTTGGTTTGTTAAACCAGATGCTCGTTTAAAACAAATGTCCCCTGGGAACGCTAAGCTTATTGGTGTTCATGCCTGAGAACCAGAGCATCCTCTGCTGATTTGCGAACAGTTTAGGGGGAGGAGAGAAGTTGGGACTCGCTGCAAGAGGAAGTGGCACTTGGGAGAAGGCAGGCAGGAAAATGCAGAGGTGACAGGGGCCAGACAGAACTGTGCAAGATACTGAAGTCCCAGGGGCTCTAATTTGACTTGTGCTGGGAACAGCCAGTGACCACAAGAGGGCGACAGCAGGAAATGAAATTCCAGGAACTCCAAGAGACAGCTAGCCTCAGGTCCCAGTGTCACCAAGCCTTCCTGTCCAACCTGAGTCTTTCCCTGGTTTTCTTTGTCCAAAGTCAGCCAGGTGGAAGACTTCAACAGAAGTGGCGTGGCCTCCCTGAGCAGAGAAGGCCAGCAGGTTTCATGATGGTGGTTCAGGGGTCCCTGATGGAAGTCATTCCCTTCTCCAGCCCACTTTTGCCATCTCTGTCACATGTTTAATATCTTATTAAAATAGTCTTTCACTTGGGTTGCATTTTTTTACTTAGCCTTGCCCTAAGCAATAAGACGTGTGAAATGATGGGTTTGGTGTGTCAATATCACCAGAAACTCAGATTACTACCCCCTGTAGTATGCATATCACACACATTACTTCATGAAATCCCTCCAGTGACCCAGGGAAGAAGGTGATAGGTTAATCCTCATTTTCTAGACAAAGAAACTGAGGCTCAGAGAAGTTAAAGAGTTTCCTCAAGAATTTTCACCAGACCTAGGATTTGAGCCAAGGTCTGTTCGACTTAAAGGCAGTGGTCCTTGCTTTCTGCTGAGGAGAAGGAAGCAGAGATGCCTAAAGCCAAAGGTGAGGGGGAAGGAAAGCAAACCACTCCCCGGCTGGGCCCAGAGGAAAGCAGACCTGACTCCCAGTTTCATGGGAACATCCTCCCTTCAGCTCAGCCTCACTTCCTCCCTTTTTCCCTTTGTCTTCTAAGAATGTCTCTCTTACACCAAAACAGAACAATCCAGGATGCATGCCTTCTGAATACACGCTGCCAACTCTGTATCAGGAATAACATTCCCTTTGGGAATTTTTTCCACTTCCGAATGATAATAAAGAAATTCAGTGGCTCGTTGTTCCGGAAGCACTGGGAGAAAGGAGGAACTAAAGTTTCTGCAGAATATCACGACATGCCTAGTGGAAGCTGAGCAAAGTGAGCTGATCACTTTGAGCCCAGAGGACCGCTGATGATAGAAGCCCTAACGTGTATCTGAAGTGTCTGCTTATCCCTGGGAGTCATGGCAACAGGTGTGGTAGAAATAGAAAACCCTAGACTCTGCCACTTACCTGCCATGTGACCTTGGGCAAGTCACTTCTCCTCTCTGAGCTTGGATTTCCCAATCTTCAGTGTAAGAGGACAACAATGGCCATCTCAGAGGGTTGTTGTGGCAGTCAATGAGGAACCTTAAATTAATGCTAACGCACATGACTATTATAACTTTTTAAAAATATTGTGAGAGGGAAAAGGGCCTTCATGCTCAGAACCTAATTGACTTAAAGTAAATTATAGCACTTGGCAAATACTGCCTTTTCTACTGGGAAATTTCACTTAAAAAAAAAAAGATGAGGTCAGATAGTGACTCCTAAAGAAAAAGGATATTGCTAAACTTTAAACTATCCTTGACCCCAAAGTCCCACTTCAGACCATGTTTCCCCTTTTGCTGATATTCTAGCCCAACATGCATAAGCCTTTGCTTCTAGAGGGCCCCGGAATGGACAGATGGGATGCGTCTTTGCCCAAATTAGTTTTACTTCCTCCCAAGCACCCCAGGGTCACAGTGATGGAGAATTGTTTCCCACAGCACTGAGAGCTAAATTTCCATCTTAATCAGTGCAAGGTAGGAAAGGGATTTAAGTTCCAGAGCTTGGTGATGTCATGAATTTTCCAGCTGCCAACACTGGCACCTCATCCCATTTCTTTGTCTTCCTTTCTAACCCCAAACCTAACAGGTATTCATGTTCTCATTAACAAAGCCTCTTATCAGCACCATTGGTAAAGAGCAAGTGAAGCAACCTTTGTCTACTACTTAACTCCCACCTGACATCACAAGGAGGAATTTATGTATTGAGAATAGCAAGGCCAGGCATAGTGGCTCATGTCTAGCCTGTAATCCTAGCACTCTGGGAGGCCGAGGTGGGAGGATCACTTGAGCTCAGGAGTTCAAGACCAGCCTGAGCAAGAGTGAGATCCTGTCTCTACCAAAAAGAAAGAAAAAAAAATCCCAGCTGGGTATTGTGGCCTACACCTGTAGTCCCAGCTACTTGGGAGGCTGAGGCAGGAGGATCACTCAGAGCCCAGAGTTGGAGGTTGCAGTGAGCTACAATGACGCCACTGCACTCTAGCCAGGGCGGCAGAGTAAGACTCTGTCTGAACAAAAACAAACAAGGCAACTGAGCACCCCTCCTTATAACCCCCCACCCCTTCTAAAAAGAGAAAAAGATAAATATGAAAATAGAAAAAAAATTTAAAAAAGAATAGCAGAGCAAAAAGAAAGGGAGAAACTGAGTCCTCCACATCATGGACCCCACATGCCAGCTCTATGATGAAATCTCCAAGCCTTCTGAAGACTAGACGTCCCCGTTCTTCTTGGAACCTCTGCTGTCCCCTGTAACTCTCTGCAAATCCCATCTCCACCCTCATCCTGCTCTAACTCAAGCATAAACATGAGTCTGCAGAACTGCCGATGGCCTTGGGAGGATCATTCTCTTTGCACACAAACACCTAATTCCACAACTATCCATGCAAGCAAGCACCTTCAGAAGAACCAAAAATCCGCTCACCAAGGCTGTACCACCAGGGGGCTGCAAGAGTCACAGCATGACTGGGCTGGGGGCACCCCCAGTGCTGATACGGCTGCCACGACCAGAGACTTAGACCACGACACTCCATTCTCTGTGTGGGACCCGAGTATGTGGGAAGCCTTCTCAAGAAGGGTGGGTTCAGACAAGCCCAGACTGTGAATATTAAAATATATACCTAAATCTTCAATGTCCAGACATCAACAAACATCCACAAGCATCAGGAACATCCAGGAAGATGTGACCTCACCAAGTGAACTAAACAAGGTACCAGTGACCAATCCTGGAGGGATGGAGATAGGTGACCTTTCAGGCAAAGAATTCAAAACGGCTGTCCTGAGGAGACTCAATGAACTTCAAGACGACAGAGAGAAGGAATTCAGAAGCTTATCATAGAAATTTAACAAAGAGATCGAAATAATAATTTTTAAAAATCCTGGCTTTTTGCTTCCTTGCTGTGTAAGCTTGGTCAAGTTACATAACCTTCTTAGCATTTCTGCTTTTTAAAAAAGTAGTTATAGGATAGACATGGTGGTTCACGCCTGTAATCCCAGAAGTTTGGGAAGCCAAGGGAAGATCTCTTGAGCCCAGAAGTTTGAGGCTGCAGTGAGCTATGATGATGCCGCAGCACTCTAGCCCTGGCGACAGAGCGAGACCTTGTCTCTAAAAAAAAAAAAAAAAAGTAGTTATAATACTACCTCATAGGGTTTTTGAGATGACTAAATGAGAAAATGTATTTTCTGCCCCTCCTTCTATTCCCCAAAATAGTTCTGGCTTGGAAGACTCTTTGTCATAGGCTACAGTAAATAGTTTGGTATTATTATTACCTAGATTTCATTGAATACTTTCATTCATCATTCTAAGGAACACAATACCATGTCAGTTTTGGCACCTTCCTCTGGGGGAGTAGTAACATTTTTTTGTCATAGGTCATTTTCATAACTGTCCCTTTACCCTCACGTAATACTGCAGGGTTGGCTCAGATTGAAACCATAAGGACCCTCAATGGTTTTACACTTAGCACCAGGAAGCCTCTGTCAGTCCCTGGAAACCAGAACAGTGTCAACCGAGAAGTTTCTGCTTCACTTCTACTCAGAGGGCCCTGCTGAGAAAGGGTCTGAGGGCTGCCTGGCCTTTAAAAGTAGAGCTGAAAAGAGGTGAGAATGTGGTGCTGACGCCTATGAACTTGAGACATAGCTGTGGGGATAGGGGCCCCTAGGGAGCCATTCACACAAACCAGTGCACAGCCACCTGCAAACAGAGCCTTCAAACACAGAAAGGGTTTTCCAATGTAGCTTTTTACCATAAAAAGGATTACGTCTCACCTTAGCTCTCAGAGCAACTCGATTCGATGCTGCCTGCATAGGTCCCATTTATAAGGAAAAACAACTTGGAAAATCATGAATTGTTTTTTCCTGTCTACATCAGTTCCAAAGTTTCTTGGTTTAAGCCAGGGGCCACGGATCCAATTGCAAACAGAATGTACTATCTTAGCTTGGGCTGCTGTAAAAAAGAGGTACAGAAATGGAAGTTAATTTTTCTGATATAAGAGTCTGAGCACAAGCTGGGGATCCAGTTTCCTCCTCTCTTGCTGTTCTGCTATTCTCAATACTTAACTTCCATCCTGTGGTATCAGATGGTTGCTCTAGCTCCCACTATCATGTCCACATTCCAGCTGGCAGGAAGGAGAAAAGGAGCAGAAGACATCCTGCTTTCCTTTAAAAGCACAGTCTGTAAATTCCAAACACCAATTCCACTTTCATCCCCTTGGCCATAATTTAGTCACAGGGCCACACCCAGCTACAAGAGAGCCTGGAAATGTAGGCTTGGGTGGGCAGTCTTGACCTAGCTGAAACAGTGCAATAGGAGAAGGAAAGAATGTCTACTGGAAGACAGCTGGCCCTGTCTGCACGAAGGACCAGACAGGAATATGAGTCAGTGAATCCTGCCAGGTATGGAAGCGTGTGGGTATCTTATGCGGGTGGCAGAGCATAAAGCAAACAGGATAGCCCCACCTTAAGCAGCAGCCACGTTCACCTTAGATAATACTGTCATGCAGAAATTCAGGGTCAGTATCCAAACCTACTGGTTTTCAAAAGAAGTCAGAAATCAACATTTAAAAAAATATGAAATCTCCCAATTTTAAAATGTTGGCTCAAAAAGTTTTCTTAAACACCATGTGGGCCAAATATATCTGTGGACTGGATATGGCCAATAACTGTCATTTGGGGCCCTATCTTAGATTCGATTTGCATTGAAGTGTCTCGTGTTTAAATCTCTGCCTGAAATTCAAAACTTTTGAAATCCAAAATTAGTGCTAAAAGGCAAATAGGCTTAGTAAAGAGCTATTATCAAGATAAACCCATCAAAGTAATTAATTTATTTGGCTTATTAGTTGGACACTGAAACGTGAGAAAGTCATGGGCTGGCCATGAATGAATGCCAGGCAAATGGACTGGAAGAAACTCTCGGGCTCCGTTTGTCACATGCACGACGGAGAGGACGGGCACGGCAGCCGTGACGTGCGCTGTCAGAGCTCCGGCGGTGGGGTCACGGCTGATTGCCATTCCAAAGTTGCCCTCTGGATCCAGCACCATGCTCACAGGAAGGCCACACGTCCTGTGAGCTGCTCCAGCCAATGACTGAGCACAGAACCGGGGACTCCAATGGTCAACTTTGGCTCTAGGACTCTTTGCCGGCCTGGCCAAGTCTTTCCGGTAACTGTGCCGCAGTCTGAGACTCTTCCCATCCAACCCCTCCTTCTCTCCCTCCTGTCACAGAAGCCAGAACTCCTCTCTCTGCTTTCTGTGGCTTCCTCCTCCCAGATATTTCATGGGCTTGTCCTTCATAAACCTCTTGTGCGTCTAATACCATCTTGGCATCTGCTTCTCAGCAGACCCCAACTTATGCATGCTGCTGCGACCCCAACAGCACGCAGAGAGCGAGCTCTGTTCCAGGCACCGTGCTCACACAGGCGCGGTTCGGAGAAGCAGGATGAGGCTCTCTGGCCCTAAGAAAAGTAACGGCTGACTCTACTGAGCATACACCACCTTCCAGGACCCTTGCGTGGGTCCTCATGTGGATTGTCGTCCCAATCCGTCGGCCTAAGGTGGGTAATGAATTGGTGTTCTGATTTTTACAGATGTGGAACTTGCTCATCTTCCTAGTAAGTGGTAGACAGTCATTCAGACTCAAATTTGTCTTGCCTCTAAAGCCCAGAGTTGCTCAGACATCAAATATTTATGAACTCTCTTCCGAATTTTACTAGTTTTAAATATCACCACATACTGTCCTCATGACTTTTATTATTTATAAACAGCACCATACAATTCTTTACTTCATATTTTTCTTTAAATTAATTGATTTTTAAAATTTGAATATATTTATTTTAAAAGGAAACATAATGGCCCTAAAGTAAATGGTAAACTGCTATTCCTTGCCATAAATGAAAGGTAATCCCCAGGGGATAAGGGGAGAGGTAAAAGCCTACCTAACGGGTACAGTGAACACTATTTGGTTGATGGGCACACTTATAGCTGAGACTCTAGCATTACAAAAGTGACCATGTAACGGAAACATGTGTACCCTCCTTAATACTTTGAAATTAAAAAAATCAAAGGTGAAGCTAAAAATGTTCACAATAAAGACAAAACAATACTAGCAAATTTTATTTAGACAATATTATAACATTTAACTAGACACTATATCAAATTAAGGCTTCAAATCTGAGGTCTGCACTCATTTTGTTTTTGTTTTTTTAAAAAGGGAGATTAACAAATGTTAGGTGTTAAAGATGTACTAACTTCAAATGAAGACTTTTTTCTTGGCAAAACCAAAAAGATTCAAAAAAAAAAAATGAAATGGGGCTAACTTTCTCAGTGTGTGCACTGTGCTCTTTAATACTGTGTCCTTGTAGCCCTAAAATCCTCCTGGTTGGTATGTTTCGGGAAATAATGACAGACATGAAAATGGAGAATGCTCATTTGAATGGGGAAAAATGTATACAATTGTCTCTCACCCCCAAAAGAAAATAAAAGAAAATCAATTTCATTGCTCTTCAACCTTAGCTGGTTCTCAGTGCACATAATTGTGTGCTCTGGTTTATCTGGAGGGTACAATCTTTTAAAAAGTAAAACAAACCAGAGTGTGCAGCATAAATGAAACCTGCCTTTCGGGCAGGTGTATCCGGTAGAGAAACAAAACACGGCTCTGTGGTTAGGCCGCCGGCGCTGGGGTTCAACACATTCACAAATCCGCCTGCCTGGGAGGGGCTAAACCACACACACCACGCGGGGCCTCTTTGGGGTCGGAAGACAGAGCTGATGGAGCTGCAGCGACGGGCAAGGGCCCCTGTCCCACCTGCAGACCCTGCATCGGCCTTTCCGGTTCCCACCGGCTGGGGACCTAAGCAAGGGCTTCCATCTTGCCTTGCCCATCCCTCTGTGGCTGCTCTGGGTAGGGGAGCCCACAAGACAGAGAAAGACTCACCATCCTCAGGCTGTCCCCTTCAGAGCTGCGGGCAGGGAATTGTGGCAGGCCCCACAAAGCACTTTCAGAATCATCTAGGATTTTTTTAAGACAGTGACAAAATCTAGGAGGTAGATGGCATCATAGAACTGTTTGTCATAAAAGGTATGCCAGCATGGGGACTTCTGAGAACCAGTCAGTGTGCTGAAGATCTATGTGTGCCCCAGGACATTTCGGAGAATGAGTCCACTGTGAAGAGTGAACCGAGAAATGACCATTCTTTGATGAGAACCACAAAGTTTGCAGAAATTCTGTATGTGATGGCTTTAAAACATGTCCACAAATTCTCTGACACTGGTTCCATTAAGAGGGGGAGTCTAATTCCCTTATTCTTGAATATGGGCTGGACTTAGTGACAGTGTGTGACTTGTAAAGCTATGTTCTAAAAGGCGTTTGAGCCTAGCTGTCTCTCTTGGGATGCTAGCTCTTCAGTCCTGGCGGCAGCAGAGAGGCCAGATACAGGTGCTCTGATCCTCAGCCCTAATTGAAGTCCTAGTGGCCAGACAGCCTTTGAGCTGACCCAGCTTCAGTCACTCTCTGACTGCACCTCATGAGAGACCTCAAGCGAGAACCACCCCTGAGCCCAGCCAACAATAAAGGATTGTTGTTTTATGCCTCGAAGTTCGGAGCTGTTTGTTACACTGCAGTCAATAACTGAAACACGACGGTGTGTTTCACAGAGCTCTACATATGGGTCACTACTACCTACCATGAGCTTTATGTTATCATGGATTTTTGATTCTTAAAAACTGTTAGTTTATGGTCTCTGAGAATTCCTGTTTTAAAAAAAACTGTTAGTTTAGCACTTATTTTCATAATACATGACAGGGTTTTTTTGTTGTTTTTTGGGGTTTTTTGGGGTTTTTTTTTGAGACAGAGTCTCACTTTGTTGCCCAGGCTAGAATGCTGTGGTGTCATCTTAGCTCATAGCAACCTCCAACTCCTGGGCTCAAGCGATCCTCCTGCCTCAGCCTCCTGAGTAGCTGGGACTACAGGCACGCGCCATCATGCCCGGCTAATTTTTTCTATGCATATTTAGTTGGCCAATTAATTTCTTTCTATTTTTAGTAGAGATGGGGTCTCGCTCTTGCTGAGGCTGGTTTTGAACTCCTGACCTGGAGCAATCCACCCGCCTTGGCCTCCCAGAGTGCTAGGATTACAGGCGTGAGTGACCACACCCGGCCAATACATGAGAGTTTTAATTGGGTGCTTATCAAATATTTTTATGATTCACAGTCATAATTTTAATAAATGTAATTTAAAATAACTCTGTAATAAGAACTGGAAATATGAGTCACTTTATTCTTTCTCCTGAAGGAAAAGTGGCTAGGTAGCCTTTCCTTGGAATAAGCCTGAGAAGTTTTCTTTATCTCCCTAAACCATCAAAACTGGGGAAGCTTTAGAGTGCATTGATCCTTGAAGTTCTCTTTGAAGCAGGACTGGATCCAATAGAGAAGCAGAGCCTTGACCCCTGGGGAGGCCCAGCGCAGTATCAGGCTGTAAATAATAACCCAGAAGCTGTCTACGAACCATCAGCCAGCTGCCAAGTGTTTTCCAGGAGCTAACTTTGCTCTTGTCACTTATGGATGTGAAAATCATTATACAACCCTCAGCAGTACAAAAAGAATGAGTATGTCAATGTTAATACATATATACACATACAGACACACATGCACACAGGCCTCTACTATTTTGTGAACTGTGTCTTGAACAAATCAGATAACCTCTCTGTGTCTCAGGTTTTTTCATCTCTAAAGTGGAGATAATAATACTTTTCTCACAGGAGTGTTAAAATGTAAATGAGCTAGAATACTAAGAGCAGTAGAATAGAACAATGAATATAAGTTATTACAATATCCATACATATATGCCGGAGCCGGCCGGCGACGTGCGGCACCTGGAGTTCGGGGGCGAGGATGAGAAATAAAGAGACAAAAAACAGATGGGAA
>VBSM01002608.1:66595575-66609907 GCA_008086735.1 Cheirogaleus medius
TCGGCCTCCCAGAGTGCTAGGATTACAGGCGTGAGCCACCGCGCCCGGCCGGGCTAACATGGTTCTAATGACCATGACTATAAAGATTTGTATACCAAAAGAGACTGAGTAAACTATGTAACCTAAGAAATACGGGAAAGTAGAGAAAAAAAATTAGTCAGCCCTCTGTACCCATGGGTTCTGCATCCATGCTTTCAAGCAACTGCTGGTAGAAAATATTCAGGAAAAAAATTGTGTCTGTACCACACATAAACAGACTTTTATTTCTTGTCATTATTCCCTAAACAATACATCACAACAACTATTTACATAGCATTTATTTATTTATTAATTTAGAGATGAGTTCTCACTCTGTTGCCTAGGCTGGAGTGCAGTGGCATCATCATAGCTCACCGTAACCTGGAACTCCCCAGCTCAAGCAATCCTCCCGCCTCAGCCTCCCAAGTAGCTGGGGCTACAAGTGCAACGCCACCAGGCCTGGCTAATTTTTAAAATTTTTGTAGAGACAGGGTCTTTCTTTTTTTTTCTTTTTTTTGAGACAGAGTCTCACTCTGTTGCCTGGGCTCGAGTGCCGTGGCGTCAGCCTAGCTCACAGCAACCTCAAACTCCTGGGCTCAAGCAATCCTCCTGCCTCAGCCTCCCAAGTAGCTGGGACTACAGGCATGCGCCACCATGCCCAGCTAATTTTTTGTATATATTTTTAGTTGGCCAATTAATTTCTATTTTTAGTAGAGACAGGGTCTCGCTCTTGCTCAGGCTGGTTTTAAACTCCTGACCTTGAGCGATCCACTCACCTCGGCCTCCCAGAGAGCTAGGATTACAGGCATAAGCCACCGCACCCTGCCTAGACAGGGTCTTTCTATGTTGCCCAGGCTCATCTTGAACTCCTGGCTTCAAGCAAATCTCCCACCTCAACCTCCCAAAGCACTGGGATTACAGATGTGAACCACCATGCCTGGCCTACATAACATTTACAATGTATTACATTGTGTTAAGTATTACAAGTAATCTAGAGATGATTGAAAGTATAGGGGAAGATGTGCATAGTTTATATGCAAATACTATTTTAAATCAGAAACTCGAGCATCCCCAGAGTTTGGAATGTTGGGGGGGTCTTGGAACCACCCCTCAGATTCTGAGGGACAATTGTGTGTCTTACACTAACCCCCATACTTGCTTGACTCCTATAGACCCTTCAGTTAGAACTCTTTTTTTTTTTTTTTGAGACAGAGTCTCACTCTGTTGCCCGGGCTAGAGTGAGTGCCGTGGCGTCAGCCTCGCTCACAGCAACCTCAAACTCCTGGGCTCGAGCAATCCTCCTGCCTCAGCCTCCCGAGTAGCTGGGACTACAGGCATGCGCCACCATGCCCGGCTAATTTTTTCTATATATTTTAGTTGGCCAATTAATTGCTTTCTATTTATAGTAGAGACAGGGTCTCGCTCTTGCTCAGGCTAGTTTCGAACTCCTGAGCTTGAGCGATCCGCCTGCCTCGGCCTCCCAGAGGGCTAGAGAACTCTTTTTTTTTAATCTACTCAGTCTTAGTTTCCTCCATAAAACTGGGGTTAAATACACATGACTCTGAGGATTCTTTAAAAATTGAGTTAGGTTTAGCAGAATTAGCATAGTGGTTTAGTGCATGAACTCAGGAGCTATAGTGGTAGGGTTTCAATCCCAGATTTGCCACTTACTAACTAAATCCAAGTGCAGTGCCTACCACTGCCCCAACAGATGTTCAATAAAGCTTCTTTTATTCCTTTCCCTTGTTAGGGTTCTTTCTATCTTTACATTGTTCCAGGAAGTTATTACCAATCAAAGCTAACTTTAAAGAAGATTATTATTTTATAAATAACCTAAGAACTGATAGGCACCAAAACAATATCAATTTGTTGAGTATTCACAACTTTTACAAGAATTATAAAATATTTAAACCTAAATATACCCTACAGACATAAAACAGAGGCAAAAACATAGATATTTACAGCATCCATTCAAGCAACAAAATAGCCATAGAATAAATGCCACTTTGGGAAAACATGAAAATTTGGTCATAAAACAATGTTAAGTGAAAAAAATATATGCACAAAATAGTATATATGCATTAGTTGCAATTCTATAAAAATATGACTACAATTGGAAATGATTAGAAAATATAGGATAATATAAATGTCATCCCAAGTTTATATTTTAATAAAATTGTTAATAAGTATATTACAATTTAAAAATTTATAAAATGTAAATCATTATACTGTACTATCATAAAAAGTGTATTTGCAGAGTATTACTCAAAGTGTATCATAATATATCATTTTATGGGCATGTATCAATAAGTTTAATTTAGAGAATTGCTGTGTTTTACTGGGAGACATAAGAACAAGCTATTATATAAGCAAAAAATGTTGTTCTCTTAAAGCCAGCAATTTGAATGCCTACACTTAGAGCTTTTCCTTCCTCCCATTCTCACACCCACAATCATCCCTCCTTCTGGTTAAAAGCCAAACAAAATGAACAAAATTTTAACACCCCTAGCTCCAGATTACACTATACCAAGGGAAATAAACAAAGGTTCCATCCTCGCCAATTACTCCTCAGTGAGGATAGGATGCTGTCCTCAGCCAAGCAGGTGGAACAACGTAATCGGTCATCCCCGGATTTACAACCCAGCTCCGTGTTCTGTGATGAACACCACACCTGGTGTGCTGTGTTCACGTGGAGCTTGCAGTGTGTACCCTGTGCTTGCACATGGGGAGGACCATCTCCCTGCTCCTGGGTGTTACCACTGAGTAGAAGCCCCTATATCCACTCTGGCATTCTTCCAAAGGAAGGAGAAGCAAGAATGTATTTGCATGTGGGCACTTCTGTGGTTTGTATTGCCAGTGGAGGAAGGGGGCTACTGAATAAAGACATCCTAATTGATGAGCTTTAGTGGAACTCAGTTCTCTTTTTATATCTTGCCAGTTGAATATTGACTCTCATTTCCCTATCTGCAAAATGGGCTGAGTTTTGCCCTTTCCTACTTTGTAGGTGGCGGCGGTGGGAAGCACAATGGCCGCTGATGAGCGCCTGCTGCATGCCAGGCCCTGTGCTGAGCTCTTAACATCACTCAGGCCCCACAAACACCTCATAAGAAAGGTATTTGTGTTATCCCTATCTTATAGTGGAGAAAATCTGAAACGCTATATAATTTGCCTTTGGTCACACAGTTAACAAATAGCCATGAAAGAACTTAAACTCAGATCCATCTGATAATGCTGCTCTCTGTTTTTCGACCTTCATACCACATACCCTTGATTTAATTTATAAAACATCGTAGGAACCCATGTTAAATGTCCAAAAGAGATAGGTGACTCATATTAGAAGAATGAAAAAAGTAATGAAAAGTAATGAAAAAAGAAGACAGTTAAATCTTATTCTTTGTGTGCAGTATTGGGTTCCAAAATAAACTTCATTTCTGAAACACTATTCTTAACTTGTTGTATCATCTAAAAATGCAAAACACAACAAAAAAATTTTGAATTGCTCTAAGTCCACTGGACTTGCAGTCATGTGGTACCAGCTGGGAGCGCCAGAAAGGACTTTAAGGCACCGATGGTCTCCTGTTGTAATTGAAGATACTGTGGCTGGGAGAGCAGGTCACTGCCAGGCTACCTGGAGCTCCAGTCTGACCCTAATTTGCCAGGCTTCATTTAGTGTTCTCCTGGCCCCTTTCATAGAGTTTTACTCTCTGTTCAGCTGCTTCCTGGAAGAACTGAAAATTTCACCTGTTCGCTCTCCTTCCCTCGCTCCCTCCTCCCACCACCCGATTACATCTTTGGGCCCTCAGTCAGCAGCAAGCTGTCTGCGCTTGCCCGGCCGCCTGCGTTCACAGTGCGCTACACGCAGGTGCAGGGAGGTGTGCAGGTGTGAGCTTTGATTAAGCTGAGAGATTCCCCCCAGACCCCAGCTATCCTCAGCCCATCACGCTCGAGTCTTATTACTCCACAGCAGAGAGAGGGTCTCCCACATTTGAAGGCAACTGCAGTTGAGATGTTGGCAGAGCTGGTCGAGAATTGCATGTCCAATCTTTGCACAGATCCATGCAGTAGCAAAGATATGAAATTTATCTGCTATGGTTTGAATGTGTCCCCCAAAAAGTTCATGTGTTGGAAACTTAGTCCCTAATGCAATGGTGTTGAGAGGTGGAACCTGTAAGATGTGATTAGCTCATGAGGGCTCTGCTCTCCGGAATGGATTAATGTCGTTATTTTGGGAGTGGGTTCCTGGTAAAAGGATGAGTTTAGCCTCCTTCCTTCTCCCTCTCTCTCACACACTTGTGGTCTCTTGCCCTTCTGCCTTCCACCATGGGATGATGCAGCAAGAAAGCCCTTGTCAGATGCAGACCCCTTGACCTTGGACTTCCCAGCTTCCAGAACTGTAAGAAATAAATCCCTGCTCTTGATAAATTGCCCAGTCTGTGATATCTGTTCCAGCAGCACAAAACATACTAAGACAGTAACTAAACCAGATAAAGAGATCTATACAAATATAACTAATGAAGGCCCATTCCTTAAACTCTGAGTTAGATCCAAACTGAAAATTCTGCGGGACACACTTCAATCAAACCTTTGCCAACATCCTTCTGCTGAAAACCGCTCTCAATAAGGTCACTACTATATTAATAAACCCAATGGGCAATTCTCAGTTCTCAGTTCATACTACTTGAATTGTCAGTAGTATTTGACATTAAAGACAAGGTTAGTCCCTAGATAATGATGTCACTTGGATAAAGGGTTCATCAATGCCCTGGTGACAATAGTTTATCGGTTAACACCAAAATAAACCAGTATTCTTTGTAAGTATTGAATATATGTTTGTGCTTCAGTTAACCATGTATAGGTCCATCTATGAAATATTCAGTTCTCAACTAAGCTTTTTTATTGTCCTTAGGAAGCACCAAGTTATCAAGTCTGTGTAGAGAATCCCTTCAGAGATGGGCTAAGCCTACGTGGATGTAGTAATCTCAACTACTACTCACACCCCCGCCACTTGGTGGGTCTCTACTGTGCATCAGAAACTGTGTAGTCTATGACTAAGGTCACAGACCTACTAGATCCTCCTGTAACCTCATTCCCTGAGTTCCAATTCTGGCTCGGAGGCTTACCAGATCAGAGAACAAGAGAAATATGAAACACATAGGGCTGTCATGAGCAGTTGTAACAGCTGTTCACTGCACAGCCAAAAAGCGAGTGGTGGCTAGAATTCTGCCCGTGCTCCTCACCAAGCCCGTGTCCAGTGCAAGGCCATGTCCACCCGCAAGCAGAGGGGCTGACTTGCAGAAGTCTGTCTGTTCAGATAGAGACACTTTCTAATTCACACAAAGGTGCCAAATGGCCAAGCAGCAGCCCTGAAACGGGGTTCTCAAGAGGCAGAAATTGGGACTTTTGTCTTCCATATAATTTGGTCAAAGATCAGTTACACTGAGAACCCCAGTGCCTAGAACTTTGCCTAGTACACAGCAGCATTCAACAAATATTTGTTGAATAAATGAATATACAAAATATATACGGCTGAATGAGAACAAAATATAAGGGCTGAATGTTGAGGAATATAGCTGCACTCCTCAAAGTGTGGTCCAGGAAACTCTGAGGTTCCCCAAGACTTCAGGAGACCCTGAGGTGAGAATTATTTTCATAATAACACCAAGACTTTATTTGCCTATTTCACTCTCATCCTCTACTATTATACAAAGTTCAAAAAGTTCATTGATATGGTTTCAGATTCTATTATGCATTGCAACTAACTGTTAAGAAACTATAACTTGACCAGGTGTAGTAGCTCACACCCGTAATCCCAGCACTTTGGGAAGCTGAGGTGGGAGGATCACTTGAGGCTAGGAGTTTGAGATCAGCCTGGGCAACATAGCTAGACCCCATCTTTACAAAGAATAAAAAAATTAGCTGGATGGGGTGGTGTGCACCTACAGTCCTAGCTACTAGGTAGGTTGAGGTGTGATGATTGCTTGACCCCAGGAGTTGGAGGCTGCAGTGAGCTATGATCACACCACTGCACTCCAACCTGGGTGACAGAGCAAGACCTTGTATCTAAAAATAAATAAATAAAATAAACTATAATTTAATTTTTTGGGTATTATCAAAGAAAAATATACATAATTATCTGGAAAAGGCTATAAAACACTTCTCTTTGTTCTCACTAAATATGTATGAAGATGGATTTTTCTTCATATATTGAATCTAAAACAAATTACAAATTGCACCAAGCTGAATGCAGAAGCAGATCTGAGATCCAGCTATCATCTGTTAAGTCAAACATTAAAGCGACTTGCAAAAATATAAGACAATGGCCCTCTTCTCACCAAAAATTTTTAAGGAAAATATAGGTTTTTTCACTTAAAAATGTATCATTTAGCTAACATTTAATGGGTTGATTATTACTTTGAATTAATATATAAATATTTTATAATTTATCAGTTGTAATTTTAATATGGTAAATATTACTATCTACCACCCACATCAACAAAAACTCTTTGGGCTTTTCAATGGTTTTTAAGAGTGTAAAATGGTCCCAAGACCAAAAAGTTTGAGAACTGCAGGTATAAAGCAAACTCCATTATCAGAATCATCAGGAGAACTTTGCAAAAACACAGATTCTGCACCCCACCTCTCTAGTTTGTGATTCAGTGGAGCTGGGTTAGAGCTCTGAGAATTTGTATTTCATAAGAACTCTCTCAGTAGTTCTGATCATCAGTCACTGCTAAAAACAATATAACATTAATAAAAGTTTGGGGAAATACAGGATCAAAATGCACTATGATTGTCAGAGGAGGCTTCAGTTATTCCACAAACATTTATCAAGCTCATATTATGTTCCAGGCACCATTAAGAGCATTGGGCAGACACCAGTGAACAAGACCCAGGCCCTGTCCTGAAGATACTCACAGACCAGTATGCGAGATGGACGGGCCAGACAAGAGTTAGTACCCACATTGACGGGTGCGTGCCAGGGAGATGGGGTGCTGCTGGAACACAGAGGCAGGCGCCCCACTTTGGAAGAGCTGACCTCAAATTATAGAGAGGATCTGGAGAAGCAAGGAGAAAGGGTGACAAGGACATTGTGAGTGGTGGCCTGGAGGTAGATGGCCATGATGCCCATGTTGTGGACAGTGTGTTGAGCAGCCTGGCTGACGTGGAGGGCTGGGTAAGACAGCAAGATAAGGTCAGATAGGTGGGGACGGAGGAGTTTAAAGCCAAGGAGAGAGCTGCTTGGATTACAACTCTACGGACACAATAGAGGGTAGCTTGGAGGGTGACGAACTGAAGAATGGGACACTTGCTAATTGGCAATTAGAATAATGTGATTCTGGGGGCATCCAAGCCAGTGAGGAAAATAAGCAACAATGTTCATGCCCATGGTCTGAAGGAAATTAGATAACCTGCTAAAACTCAGACATTGGGATAAAATGGATTTAATAAACCTCCCTGAACTTTCTATGCTCTTGTCTTAGGGGATTTTATGAATCCTTTCATAGCAGTGGCTCTTGAAATTCTGGGGTCATGGACTCTTTTGAGAATCTGATGAAAGATTTAGATATTCTAAGAAAAAAGGAATTAAAGCAAAAAATTGTGTGTGGCGAGGCAGGATTTTTTTCATTCTTATGCTTCCTTACCTTCGTATCTTCTTCTTTCAGAAAAAGGTGTCATTGATAAGAGGGAGAAAGAAAATATTTTTTTGGCAGAATTAGGCACCAGTTATTGGTAGTGAATATTAGCAGCAGAAAGTTTGGGGGTAGAAATTTCACTCAAGTCTATGAAGCCTCTTCCTGAGAAGTAAAAGGACCTAATACAGGGATGGAAACAAGGACAGAGTCCAAGTTTGGTGGAAGAGAAGAGGGAGAGATGAACTAGATTGCGTAGGCTTTGGTGGATGCCTTGATGGAGAATGCAAAGAGTAGGAGTGATTGCCTCATAGTAATGCTTTCTGGAAATAGACTGGACCTTTATATCCACCAGACACTGTAGCCATAACCAACGGCAGGTATTTCCCCTTCACTTATCTCAGTTCCTTGTGAGCCTTCATCTTCCACAGCAGCTGGGATCAGTCTTTCCCCAATCAGGGATGCTGGTCACAGTTGCACAGGCTGTTCACTGACCAAAGTTCCAGGCAGAGGGGACAGTGGAGACTAAAACCCAGCCTGTGCTGGGCTTGCCGTGCTCTGTGGGCTGGCATGGGCCCTGTGCACCCAGAGCAGACGCCATTTTCTGATTCTCACAGCGATGCCGCAGGCTAGCGGTGCTGTGCCGCCTGCTCAGCGCTCTGCTCCTTCTCTGCTCCTGTCCCCTCCTCCCCTTCACCGCGGGGCCCACGGCGGAGACCTGTGCGTGCGCGCCTCCGCAGAGACCTGTGCGTGCGCGCCTCCGCAGCGCCGCGCCGGCTAGAGGCGCCGGCCAGGCCGTCTCCGCTCCTCCGTCGCCCGGAGCCTCTCACACAGGGACTCCCTTCCTCAGAGACCGGAGATTGGACTGAGGTTAAAAGAGAAGACTCGCTCACTCTGTGACGAGCGTGCTTCTCCCAACGGGCAGGGAGCAGCCAGGCCCGGGCAGAGCACGCACACGCAGCCTCCCTCCTCCCGAGCCCCGCCTCGCGCTGGGGAAACGCCGGGGAAGAACAGCCAGGGCGCCCGCCCGCCCGCCGTGGCCCGCTCGGCCCAGCTTCGCCCCCTTCCCGAGCTCGGCAGGTGCGGGGACGGGGTGGCGCGCGCAAGCCCTGGCGCGCCGCTGCCGCGCCCTCCTCCCGAGAGCCCCGAGCCTGGCCGGACCGAGTAGGAGCCCGCTACTCCGGGACGCTTCGCTCGAGGACATGCGGGGCCAGCAAACTCCTCTTCCGTCCCTGCAGCGGCCCAGCTGGCCCGAGGATTAGACCGGCGTTAGATTAACCGGGGAAAAGCCAACGCCTCTGCTCCGCGCGACCCCGCGCGGCTCGGGAGCCGCCGCTGCGGGCGGGGCGCGCGAGCACGGGGGCGCGCGAGCACGGGGCGCGGGAGCACGGGGGCCCGGGAGCACGGGGGCGCGCGCGAGCACGGGGACGCGGGAGCACGGGGCGCGCGGGATGCTCCAGGCCTCTACTTTGCGTCCTTGAGGATAAGGACGTTGCACTTTCTCACGGGAATTCCATCTCCTGCTTTTAAGAAACAGCGCTCAAGTCAGAGCGATCTTCCCGCACCTGCTGTCTGCCGCGCCTTTAACCTCAACAGCCAGCACACCGGAATGGCATCTTTGCGGTGGCGTATTCTTGACTCCCTCAGAGACCAGGGTCCACAGCCACCATCCTCACCACGGCGAGCGTTTACGGTGCACGGACACATGCCGGGCGCGGGAACAAACTTTCCATTCCACGTCTACTTCTCAGAACCACCCCCTGAGGTGTTATTGCCTCCATTTCACAGATGAGGAAACTGAGATTCAGAAATATTATAAAGCTTGCTCGGGTCACTTACTCCCGCCAACGCCACAAAACGCTCTCCCCTCCTCTGCAGCCGCAGCCCCTGTGGCAGCTCTGCTGCGGCCCTCTCCGATGGGAAGAGCCTCTGGGAGTCCGTTTCCAAGATTCGCACTTGAAAGGTCGTTTTCCAGGAAAAGAGAGGGGCGGATAGTCATTGTTAGACTAGACACAGAAAGACAAGAATGTCTGGTTAAAGGTCAAGGAGACGGAGCCAGACTGCAGTCTGAGAGTCTGCTGGGCGGGGCGGTGAGGGGCCTGGTTTCCCAGAACCAGTCTCGCCCGTCACAGTCCACCTGGAAAAGGCTGAGGCATTTTGTCAGGAGCACTGCGTTTCTTCCCAGGAGGTTATGAATAGCATCACACACGAAAAGGGTCTGTCCCAGACCAGGTCTGAGATTATTTTTCTTTTCAATGCTATTACAGTGAACATCTCATTCTATTGTTGTGTTACATGACTGTTGCAATTCAGTGATGTTATAATAACATATGATCATGATGTCAAGCAATCACTTGGGGACAGAGAAAATCAGGTTCTCCTATATGCCTGGCTTATAACAGACACTTAATGAATATTATTCAGTAAATGAGTGAACTTTCCTAAACAGAGAAGAAGTGAGCAAATTAGATCAATGCTGCTCAAAGTACAATAACACCATCCAGGGCATGTCTGTCAACTGTTATTGGATTACATGGCAAGGTAAGAAAGAAAAGAAACTTTTTATCTGAGGAATATGAGCTCCCTCTAAATTACCAGACCCAGGGGGGAGGCATTAAAATTAGATTGCAGTCACCTCTCACTCCTCCACCCCTGAGCTAAGTAATCATTTTGAAGGCACCTGCTATATAGACTCTAGACTGAGTGTTGCACCAAGTAGCCATAAATCAACCTAACAATGCCATACACCGGACACTCTAATTCATACCCTAGAGTTCAACAATGTATGGCCAATCAATAACCAGTGTTATTTCTGTAAACCAATGAGAACTCCTGAAAAGCAACTTTCTCAATCACCCCTTTCCTGGTTCATACCTTTTTCTTTGAAAACTTGAGCCTCTCCTTTGTTTTCGGGAGAACTTCCCAGTGATTCCTGGGCTGCAGTCCTCAACCCTCAGTTTCCTTCTTTGCCTCAGTTTCATTCTTTAGGTCAACACAGGTAAGCATAGAAATCGAAAGTACAATACATGTAAAAAGTTACAGCAATTGGATAATATCTGTTGACTCTAATAATAATAAAATTGCATTTTAGTATGTTCTTGGAGTTTTTTCCTTTTTTTCCTATTAAATCTTTGTCTCTTTTTTCTTCTCAAAATTCATTATGTTTTTAAACAATATTGATCTGCAATGAATGGAAATTTTTTTTAAAGATCCTTTGCCACAGCAGTTTAATCAGATGATCACCCGCCCTTTGGAAAGGGCAGACTTCTTTAGCATATGAGAAGTTCCATTTCTAAGAAAATGTCCTGGCAGAAAAAGGGACAGGGAGTCCCCCCTACACAAGCCCTCAGCTAGTCAGATCTGACAACAGCCCCACACACGATCACTAGTCTCTTTCTGGAGAGGAGGGAGATCAGAGGCGTCCATCCAGGGCTCCTCACCTGCAGCTTGTCAGAGCCCGGCAGCAGCGCTCAGGGCTCTCCTCCCTACCCCGCCCGCAAACTTCAGAACGAACCAGGGACGATCAGAGACATTAGCATCAAGGTAGAGCAAAATCCGAGGCTCTGTGTTGTGGCAGGATGGGGGTTTCTTTCCCCCACCTTTCCTTCCTCTCCCAGCTCTTCCTGGGAGGAAGTCTGGTACGATGGAAGAAAGTGACTAGGTGAGCCTGAAACACACAGCAGCTCTGTTCTGACAGGTGTTTGGAGCACCAAAGGGAAGAGTGTTTGTTTCATAGCTGTTTTACTCTGGATAATCAGAAAGGCTTGAACCTCCTCTAGGGACAAAAGGAATCTGATACAGCACATTCGCCACGGAGCCCAGCTCTGTGGGTAAGGGCAGAGGAGGTAGAAAAAGATAAAGTGGCGGGCAGGGGCAAGAAGGAGCAGAAAGGACCAGAGAGAGAAGAGCCGCACTCTGGTCGTCACACTCTGGAAGGAACATACAGGTGACTTGATGGAAGTTAAAGAGATCTCTGGACTTCACGTCTGTCACACTAAGATTTTTCTTTCTGGAGCTAGATGTTCTCTACAGGCCCTCCCAGTTTACATGGCCAAGGTGTTAGCATGTAGAACCAAACAGGTGGAACCGTGATTGGAGTGTGGGGGTCAGGAAGGAGCTCAGGCTGGGGGTCAGGTGGCCTGGATCGAATCTTGATTCTGCCACATGCTTGTGTCTGGCTGTGGGTAAGTTTCCTCATCTGTGAAATGGGGATGATAATAGTACCTTTATCTTAAGTGTTTACAAGAAGTAAATAAATTAATATATGTGAAGCACATAGTGTCAGAAATATCTGTGATTATTACTATGGCTCTAAGCAAGACTATATACACACACACACATGCACACTGTGTGTGTCTATACGCATGCACACACATAGACACTTTCCGCTATGAAGTTCAATAGAATCTCACAGATGCAATTAACAAACATGTGGTTACAGGTTCCTTGGGAAAACCGGGCCTAGCTACCACACTGCCATCACACGTGACAGTGTAGGAGTATGTATATTCATTAACATGCTGATATCGAAAGCTGTTCACAACACAATAAGGGAAAAAAGCAGATTGCAAATCAGATTGCACCATACGATCCTATTTTTGTAAAAATACATATGTGGATAGGATAAAGTCTGGAAGGGTAGAGACAAAAATGATGTAACAGTGGTTATCGGTGTGATTTTTATTGTCTTATTGCTTTGGCCCTTTAATCTTTTCAACAATAAGCATGTAAGATTTATATAATTTTTTGAGGACAGATCTAGAAAAACATCTGTATAAAGAATGTCTTTCCTTTATGATTCTTTTAATCTGTGCCAGCCAGGCTGGATTGCAGATTTTCTTTCAGAGCATGGGGGTGGTGGAGAGAATCCCGAGGTGCCCCAGAATGCGTGAAGCCCCAGCGCGTGGCCCGGGCTCACAGCTCTGGCACCTGCACTTACTGCTGACAAGCACGGCGGTGCCGCCGGCCAGCTGTCGCACCCTGTGTCCGCCTGCTTCTCTCCTCGTGCCGGTTGCATGTGTTGGCCTTTGCCTCTGACATTTTCATTCTTCTTTTTTAATCACCTGCCAATACTCCCAACATGTTAAGCAAAGGGTAAACCTTTTAAACTTTCATCACTGAAACCTGAAACAAATAGGCACAGTCCCAAGCTCCAGGGTAGAGGCTGGAAGGTCTGAAGCCTGCAGAAGGCAGCAAGGACACCCCAGAACTGAGGCCCTGTCGGAAGCTGTCCCGAACACGGGAGAGTTGGGGTACGGCTGCTGCCCAGAACACTGGGGTCCTCGAGACGTAGCACTGGCCCTAGCTCGTAGCTCTGGCATTCTTACCCTTTCACCTAGTTAGAGGGTGCTGGAAACGGTGCAGCTGCAGTCATGAAAAAACCACTGAAGCAGCCACCCGTTATCTCCTGTTAACTACTCCTTAGAATGTTTTTCCTTTGTAGCATTTTTCCAAGGCAAAGCATTATATCATTCTTGAGTCTTCTGTTCTTTTAAATTGCTTGAATGATCTTAGTGTTCATAGTCTTGCTGTTTCTTAAGAGTCCTTGGATGCAGATTAGAAAGTAGAAAAGCAGGATGAGAAGCTTGCCCAACCGATAAAATATGCTTCATGCTTACTGCCTGGTTTCAAGATAATTGTAAGCCTGTACCATTTTTTTCCCCATTATGTCTTGTTTTCATTTTATCTCTCTGTATAAATTAACCCCAAAAAATAAACGTGGCACGGCAGTCATCACAGACTCCGTCCTCCCGTTCCCATCTTTGTTTGTCTCTTTATTTCTCATCCTCACCCCCGAACTCCAGGTGCCGCACGTCGCCGGCTGGCTCCGGCAAGGCCCGCCCCGGCTTTTCCTGAAGCCGTCTGTGTGTCCTGGGCGAGTAGGAGAGCCGGTCTCTTCGTCTGTAAAGCAGGGGAGCTGGGCTGGATGCTCCTTGCTGTCTCTTCCAGCTCCGAAACCATAAGTCTAGGAGATAAGAGAGAAGCAGAAGCAAACACCCTGCCATGTTGATTTAGATATTAGACTCAATGGAAATATCCACACCAAGAGAAGGAGAGAAAAAAATTCATGTTGATTTGCATGCAGTTTACCAGAGAATTAAGGCAAATATGGTGTGGAGCCTGGATTTATGGATAATTTCCTTCTTTCAGACTTTTCCACTTGGCAAACAGAGATAGCATCTAGATCTGCTTACTCACCTAATGAGTGCTCGGCAGACAACCACAGAGTGATGGGCCCACACAAAAAATATGTTCTGATAGTAAGGATGATAATAGTGACGGTCAGGACTTGGAATAAGACATCCCTTCCGATCAGTAACGATATGTGTGCGGCCTGGACAAGCCACGTCACCTTCCTGGACCTCCTCTCTCATACTTCTACCTCCCAGGGCCACACTGAACCTCAGATGAAGGCATGGTGGGATGGACAAAGGACAGTTTGGAGCCAAGAGATCTCAGTACAAGTCCTGATTCTGCCAAGCATTAGCTACATGCACAAAGACAAGTTGTTTCACTTTCCTGAACCTTAGCTTCCTGTCCTGCAAAAAGAGCCAAATACTACCCCATAGCATTGTTGTGATGTCACGGGAGACAATGTACTTAAAGTGCTTTATAAACTGTGGAGTGCTATCATCAGAGAAATGCAAATCAAAACCACAGTGAGATACCACCTAACCCCAGTG
>VBSM01002608.1:66619000-66632021 GCA_008086735.1 Cheirogaleus medius
CTCATTGTCAAACTGATTAAATGTGGGCCGATCTCAGGGCGGCCATCCAATCCCATCTGTGCAGCCCACTCCTCCCCTGGGCAAAGGAAGCTTAGCTCTGTCTCCCCTGACAGGTGCACCCACAACACCTCCTGGTCAAGAGGTGGAAGCTGATTTTATCTCTGAAATCAGCCTAGAGACAAAAATACAAGCAACTGCTCTGATCGAAGCATGAAAAAGACCTCAGTGGCACCTGGTGTGTGAATGAGATGGTTTCACGCAGCTGGCTGCCAGCTTCTGCCCCGAGAAGCAGGGAAGGTGGCTGAGAGCACTCTCTGCTCCTCGAATGGATTCCAGCCACCTTGGGAACTGCAAGAAAGAAATGTGCTGAGCGACAGATACTATATGTATTTCCTTTCATTTATTGATTAATCATTTAGTCTTGGTTTATGGGGGAATTTGTGTTGAGGTAGGAGAAATCACAAGAACTCCACAAATTTGCTGTGGTTTTTCCCTTTTTTCCAAAAACTGGCTACAGATGCAAGGGACTGGCCTTGGAGTTACCTGCAACTGCACTTAGGCTCCATCACTTACACAGTGGTTTGGGGACGTTGCTTGGACTGCACACCTCAGTTTATACATCTGCAAGACTGTGATAAATTTAGGAACCACTTCTCAGAGATGTTGTGAGGATTGAATTCTTTCTTTCTTTTTTTGTATGGCCACCTGTTTATCAGAACTCTACTAGGACTCTGGTTAAACAGAATAACTTGCTTGAAAGCAACCGTGTTCAGTGATTGTCACTTAAACAGGACTGCATAAATATGACAGAACTTGAATTTCATGAAAGCGCCAAATGGATTCTCATTCAGTGCAGATGGTAGACCTCCAGCAGTGACCTCAGCTGCGCCCACGTCCTCCCGTCTGCTGCGCACATTGTCACAAGGCCAGCCCAGCTTCAAAGGAAAGGTCTTTTTGAGACAGGATCTCATTCTATTGCCCAGGCTGGAGTACAGTG
Organism: Cheirogaleus medius; assembly: GCA_008086735.1. Taxonomy (NCBI): domain Eukaryota; kingdom Metazoa; phylum Chordata; class Mammalia; order Primates; family Cheirogaleidae; genus Cheirogaleus; species Cheirogaleus medius. The sequence goes on from VBSM01002608.1 coordinate 66,619,998, forward strand.
GCCTGATCACAGTTCACTGTGAAGACGGCGCTAAACCGAGCATGCGTGGCCTCAGCAGCCGCTGAATGTGGAGCTGGGGGAGGGGAAGGAGCCCCAGGCCAGGGCAGCACAATGCCACGTATTCAGACATGACGACAATCTTCAGAGCAGGTCACAGGTGCCCAGGAGTGAGCCACCGTGGGTTCCATCGTCTGTGTATGAAGTTGATGGGCTTGACTTCAGTGGAATTTCTTCTAAAGGGAGAAATTCTCCCTACAAGGGCTTCTAGGTGAAAAATAAAGGTGAGTTTTCAGTGGCGTTTCACAAGTGGCTAACTGGCAAGGGTGCTTGAGTGTGTGTCTCTTCATACAGAAGAGTTGCCGTGAGTGTCTTCTATAGCATCTGAGCGATGACATTCCACGCCCCACTGGGCTGGGCTTGAATCACACTGGAATTAATGAAACTTCAACCCCAGAACCTCCGGGGTCTCAATAACTTGGTTGCTCTTGCCTGATCTCCTCTTTCTGCCGTTTTCACAGAAAGGGCATCTTCAGCAGGCTTCCATGGTTCACACAGAGAGAGACGGAGGAGGGAAAGAAGGCTTCTCGTTGCAAAAGCTCCTTCTGCTCACTTTGTCAAAGGGGGGTTCAGGGAACGAGGCATCCTAATCCGTTTTCTCCTCTAGAGTACTGAGGGCTGTCCAGGAGGTGAACATCACTCCACTTCAGCCTCAGTTCTAACGGCCATGCTGACAGACCCCTTTCTTTCTGTGACCCTTGGCAGACACACTCCGTGCTGCTCTGTCTGCCTAGAAGGACCTGCCCCTCACTCAACCCCCAACTCCCACCCCTTCTTAAAAGCCTCCTTGGCTACCTCCACTCCCCACCCCTGCTCAGTCAGGTGCCCCATGTGTTCCCATAACGCCCTCCGTGCACATTTCTTGTAAAAGTTGTCACACTCTGCTGAAATGGTTGGTCTTCTGGTGTTTAGCCCTCATTTGTAAAACTGGAATGCGATCTGCCCTTCCTTCTTCACAGGGAGCTCAGAAGGATATGGTGGAAATGATAACAATAAGGCAGTACTTTGTGCTTGGACTTTCACCATACTTGGCACGTTTGGAAATGTTCTCTTGTTGGTTCTGTGAGAAAGTCCCTTCAGAACAATACAGCATAATATAAAACTAAGGTGGAATCATGATTACTATTAACAAATTATTATTGCCGGTTTGGGGTTAGCTGGGCTTTGGGGGAGTTGGTTTACTTCAAAATAAATGTTCATGGAACCCACAGCTGTCTTTTTTTTAAAAAATGAACCCATGGCAACCATTGGCCAAGGATGGCCAATCGATCACAGATAATACATCTAAATGTCGTCCTCCTCAAAGACCTTCGAACACAGTGCCTGTGCTGGCAGTGGCCAATTTGTTCACTAAGGAAATTGATTCTGCCATGAACCGAACACACTCAGATGACTAGAAGTCACCGTGCTCCTCAGCCACCTATGTCCATCAGCACCTCCCGTCAGCAGCCCCGTCACGGCCCAGCAGGGACATTGCAGCAGCAGCAGGCCTTGCTCGGTAGGGGCGGACCCGTCGGGGCTCCCTCCCGCCTGGTAAGGGGGGCTGGGAGCTTTGTTTTTGTTTCTTTTTGGGGGGGGGGAAGGGGAGCAATTCAAAAAATCTTAGGCAATTTAATAGAAAAAAGCATAACCATCTCTAAACTTTATCACTCCAAATTCTTACTCGGTTTTTATTCTCTAATAAATATATATTTGTATATATCTTCTAAATACTTTTTCAGATTTTAAAATTTTTAGAATTCCAACATAGTCTACACACTTGCCAGGTTTTAGCTAAATAGCTTTCCATTGTTTCAGCAATTCATAAGTGCACAGCTATTCCTCATTGTTAGCATAGTCTTGAGTTAGTTCCAGTATTTCACCATAATTAACTATATATATGAGGGGTTTTCAAAAAGTTCATGGAAAATGCATATTATGAAAAAAGTATGCATGGATTTCAAAAATTTTTTGCACCAAAATAAACTCGTACTAAGTTGTTGCAACATCTCTGAACAGGATCTAGTTTGAGGCACTAAGAATAAGACATCAGTTTGAAAAGAGCCCCTATCAGAGCAACATGAATTCTGCCAAAACTGAAGGAAAAACAAACATCAAATTTATGGTGAAGTTGGGTGGAAAAGTGGTTAAAGCACTGCTGCTTTACAAAAAGTTTATGGGGACAAGGCCCCAAAGAAATCATCAGTTTACAAATGGATAACTCATTTTAAGAAGGGATGAAGCTGGGTGTGGTGGCTCAAGCCTGTAATCCAAGCTCTTTGGAAGGCTGAGGTGGGAGGATCACTTGAGGCCAGGAGTTTGAGACCAGCCTGAGCAACAGCAAGACCTTGTCTCCACAAAAATATAGAAAAATTAGTGAGGCATGGTAGCACATGCCTGTAGTCCCAAGTACTCTGGAGGCTTAGGCAGGAAGATCACTCAAGCCCAGGAGTTTGAGGCTACAGTGAGCTATGATGATGCCACTGCACTCCAGCCTGGGTGAGAGAGTGAGACCCTGTTTCAAAAAGAAAAAAAGGGAGGAGATGATGTTGAGGACGAAGTCTGCAGCAGTGGCAGACCATCCACATCCACTTGTGAGGGAAAAAAATCAATTAATTAATCTTGTGCCCTAATTAAAAAGCACCAATGATTACCAGCAGAAACAATAGCCAACACCAGAGACACAGACATCTCAAAGGTTCAGCTAACACAATTCTGACTGAAAAATTTAAGTTGAGCAAACTTTTCATTTGGGTGCTAAAACCATTGCACCCAGATCAGAGCAGAGCTTTCAATGGAAATTTTAAGCAAGTGGCACCAAGATCCTGAAGCATTTCTTAGAAGAATTGCAACAGGAGATGGAACATGGCTTTACCAGTACGATCCTGAAGATAAAGCACAACCAAACCAATGGCTACCGAGAGGTGGCAGTGGTCCAGTCACAACAAAAATGGACTGGTCAAGAACAAAGGTCATGGCAACAGTTTTGGGATGCTCAAGGCATTTTGCTTGTTGATTTTCTGGAGGGCCAAAGAATGATAACATCTGCTTATTATGAGAGTGTTTTGAAGAAGTTAGCCACAGCTTTAGCAGAGAAACGCCTGGGAAAGCTTCCCCCGCGAGTCCTTCTCCACCAACCACGGCAACGCTCCTGCTCATGCCTCTCATCAAACAAGAGCAATTTTGGGAGAGTTTCGATGGGAAACCATTAGGCGTCCACCTTACAGTCCTGATTTGGCTCCTTCTGACTTCTTTTTGTTTCTTAATCTTAAAAAGTCTGTAAAGGGCACCTATTTTTCTTCCATCAATAACGTAAAAAAGACTGCATCAACATGGTTAAATTCCCAGCACCCTCAGCTCTTTAGGGGTGGACTAGATGGCTGGGATCATCGCTACAAAAGTGTCTTGGACTTGGTGGAGCTTACTTATGCTGAAAAGTAAAGTTTATATTTTTAAATTTTGTCTTTTAATTCCATTTTCCATGAACCTTTTGAAGTCCCCTCATACGTATGTGTAGGAGTGTGTGTGTATATATGATATTATATATACAGACAGATAAGTTACTTTTGCATGGGATGATTTTCTACAGGGTATTGTATTGACAAACGTGGCGTTACTGGGTCAGTGGGTCACTTTGTGACTTTTTTTTACATTTATTGAGTCTCTCCCAGATACTGCACTAAGTACTTTGCATATTATTTATTAGCTGTTTTATTCATTTAAAAAAATTTTATTTAGGGTATCCTGTGTGGCAGGTGCTATAATAGGCCCTAAGGTCACAGTGGCGAGCGAGAGACGCTGTCTTGGCAGAGACTGTTGTGGGAGGTCGAGGGTCTCGCCCAGAGTCACACAGCGAGGAATGGCAGAGGCAAAACTAGACTCGAACAGAGTGTGATGCCAAAGCATCGGTGGCTCCGAGTGTCCCCCACACACCATGATTCCCACTGGCTCTCTCCAAGGCATCTCGAATAAAACTGCTTTCTATGCAAACCCAGCTTCCAGACACTTTTCCTAGCCACCCCTTCTAACCAGGTCCCTCCTCCTATTCTCTTTCTACAACAAATAAGCCAGTTCTTGATATTTTAAAAGAAGTCTGCTGTTTCCTGATCTGGATGCTGGCTCCACAGGTATGTTTAGCACATGAAAAGTCATCAAGCTGTATATAATGTGTTCACATTTTCTGTAGGCAAATTAAACTTCAACAAAAGATATTTTAAAAAATAAGGGTTCATGTTCTCAAGTTTCATCTTGCAAGAGTTCATCTCATTAATTCTCAGTCCTGCTTTAATAATTCCCATAGTGTGTTGCTAACTGCTACAAATAATCATTAAATTCACCCTCAAATATCACAAAAAGAAATCACTTTTAAGTCAGTGTATTTTTATGCACATAACATCTCTGTGCAATGGGTATATATAAACATAGTGAGTGAGACGTGCAACATTTGGGGGATGGTCATGCTTGAGGCTCTGCCTCGAGGGGGGAGGGGGGCATGGGCAATATACATAACCATAATATTTGTACCCCCATAATATGCTGAAATAAAAAAATAAAAAAAACATCTCTGTTCAAAACAGATTTTGTTCTGAAAGTTTGTTTGCAAGATGCTGGTTTACAACTTTTTTTTTTTCCAGTTTCCAAAGGCTTTATTGGTAAATATGCTTTAGAAAAGAATGATCAATACTATTGCTTCCAATGGTTTACAACTTTTAATGCATGTTCATTCTCCAAAGTTAAGATTCTACGGTGTTTACATTCCTAAGCCTGAAGCATATTTAGGCTTTGCATAGTTGAATTAAAACAAACATCGCCAAGACCTGAGTCATCCCATTTTCTGGAAGCCTCTCTGAGCCCTGCCCCTGTGACCTCCAGCCGAGCAGGGACTGAGGCCTTCTCCCCCCTCGCTGTCCCAGCCACCCTACCCTCACCAGTCATAATCTAGGGCTTGTTGCTTCAGGTCTAAAGTTCTCAGCATGGTCCAAGTTCAGAGTCAAATGTAACACCAGCCACCCAGGCAACTGCCCAGAGCACCCTTAAAGGACACTAGAACCTCATCTTAAAACTAAAGCAATGGAAAAAATGATTCTCAAAGTATCTGGAAGGAATACTCTGAAAAACTGCATGAAGGTGAGGGTATAACCTCCAAGGGGCACACTCAAGGAAGGTCACACAGTCTCCGAACTTCTTTCTAAGGAATGCGAATCTCATTTACCAAAGGATTCATATTTTCTCAGTTGGGTATGCATGTCTGGGGCAGGAGCCGAATTGTTCAAGGAGAGAGAGAGCAAAGAGGCCAATCACACACATATGATCATTCTATGATGTCACAGTGCTATAAAGCAAGGTTGTCAAACTATGGCCCACCCATGGGCCAGATCCACTACCCCACTACTTGTTTTTCTATGGCCTACAAATTAAGAATGGTTTTTACGTATTTTAATGGTTGGAAAAAAATCAAAAGAAAATATTTTATGCTGTGAAAATTAATATGAAATTCAAAGTTTCAGTTTCCATAAATAGCATTTTATTAGAACATGGTCATGCCCATTCATTAACATATTATCTATGGCTGCTTTCTTGCTACAATGCAAAGTTGCAACAGAAACTTTATGGCTCAATAGCCTAAAATATTTTTAATCTTGTCTTTTACACAGAAAGTGCACCAACTTCTACTATAAAGAAAGGCAGTTCAGAGCAAGAACAGGGCACAGACCTGGGTCAGGCAGGCTGGGGTTTAGCTCCAATGTCGGCCACTTACTGTGTGACCTCGAGCCAATTACTTAACCTCTCTGAGCTTCAGTTCCTTTGACAACAAAGGCAGTATAGCATAGTGATGGCAGCATGGACTCTGGAGCCATACTGCCTTTAGCCCCCGCGCTGCTGGCTGTGCGATCTCATGAAGGTCACTTAACCACTCTAAGCCTCTCTTCAACTGTAAAGCACATCGAATGGTACCTGGCACAGAATGAGTATCACAGAAATATTTACCATTGTTACCATTTACCCTGAAGGGTTGTTGTAAGATTATTATCAGCTACTGTGTATCATGAGCTTAAACAGCACCTGGAGCAAAATAGGCACTAGCCTATCGCAGCTGCTCTGATGATGATGATATGCACCAGTACTTTAGACATCCAGAAGAGGAGCAATTAATTTTCTGGAAATGGGAGCCAGGAGTGGTGATTAAGGAATCTTGCATTTAAAAGGTGATATGTGATCTGTAGGATGAGTAGGATTTCGATGAGCAAAGGAGAAGAAAGGCATTGGGGCTGGGGAAGGGGGTGAGGGAGCATGTGCAAAGGCCCAGGGGCATGAAAGCGCATGTTTGGTTTGGGGAAGTAGAGAGCCATTCAGGGAGGCTGCACTGTGGGACTCGTGGTGGGGTGTGGGCAGAGGCCAGTGGGAAGAGTTACGAGAGAGGATCCAGGACTGTCCTCGGCTTGTCAGCATCCACAACATACTATTAGGTCCGGTGGACCCCACAGCCGGCTAAAATTCCTGGGTCTTTGGCACATAAAACTATTCTATTCTCTTTTTCTTAAATATTACTCGTTCACTAGACTTTTTGAGCACCTACTCAGTGTCAGGCATCGTGCCACACAATGAGGTTAAGTTAAAGACACAGTTCCTGCCCACACAGAACTTAGAGTCTAAGGCAATACAAGACAGAAACTTCAGCAAGTACCTAAGGGAGGAACAAATACAGCGCCAGCCAAGGGGAAAAGAGCTACTTGCAACAGGCAGGAATCAAGGAAGGCTTTGTGGAGACCACGATGTTAGAACGTGGCCCTTAAAGCAACTGAGCCCCAGATGGGCAGAGAGGAAAGAGAAATGGAAAGATGACCGACGAAGGAAAGAAACCTGGGGCTCCTAAAAGGCTGATAAGCGGCCTGCCCGGGCTGAAAGGAAGAGTCCCGATTGGGGGATGAGGCTGGGCTCGAGCCAGCTCATTCTTGCGGCAGGGCAGGCTGGACTGCAGGGAAGCCCTGAGTGGCAGGCGGGAGGCCCCTGCAGTGACACGGGAGATGGAAGCAAGGACGGCCCTGTCTGGAGCAGGTGCTATGAGACAGGGCCGGAGGAGAAGGACCCCAGGGACATCCGCGAGGTGGAACTGACACACAGGCCTGAAACGGGATGACCCCGATGCCGCGGGCCCGGGGGCCTGGGAAGAAGGCACTGGCAAACGCGGGTCGCTAAGGAGAGAGCCAGGTCTGCGAGACACGGGAAGGGGCATTTCCCACTGGGGCGCCGGCAGAAGCCAGAGAGCTTTCAGGAGCGCCAGGGGCTGCGGCCGCAGGACAAGGCTATGGCTCCCCAGATCAGTGGGAAGGGAAGAAGTGGGGACAGCAAGGATGGTCTTACTCTCCCGTGAACTTTGACATGGAATACTTAGCTAGAAGCACATTCTTTTCTATGCTATTTATAACAACAAACAAAATTATCTAAGAATAGGTGGGTCTTGGACAAACCAGTTTGTTCCTACAATCTCCACTAAGTCTATGAGCCCTCCCGGCTCTCAAGCATGACATATGACTAGGAAACCTGCTGTGGGTCCCCGTCCCCCGCCCGAACCACCACCGCCACCTTCTGACGCCCTGTCAAGCCACGAGTGGGGACAGCCTGTCCCTGCATTGCGGTCCCAACAGACTGAAAATGGCCTCCCCATTCTGGCCATCTTCTCTCCTTATTTTCTCTAGACTATCTCTACATACCCTTATTTTCTGATTATAAAAGCAGTACATATACATTATAAAACGTTTCAAAAACACTGAAGTGAAGGAAAAGGCAAAAATCAATTAACACCTAGAACCAAAACTTGTAAAATACTGGTATAGTAGCGTATCATTTCCTGTTTCTTTATTCAGTGTATCACTTTTTTTTTCAAAACTAATATCTTACTTTGTATATAGTTTGGCATCTTGCTCTTTTAAATTTAGCATTTATACCACAAACGTTTCCTGTATCGAGATTCTTCGATCATGGCATCATGTATTTAACCAATTACCTACTATTGGATATTTCATTGTTCCTAATTTTTACTGCAATAACATTGAGTGAACATTTTTTAATATAAATTTATATAAATATATGATTATTTCTTTAGGATAAATAGATGTGAGTGCAAATACTGAGAAAAAAGAAATTAAAAATTGGACCAATTTATATTTCACAAGCCAGGTAGGAGACTGTCATTTCATCACACTATCAACAATCACGGGGTATAATATTTGCCGATTTGACTTGTTTTCATTCACATTTCATGTATGACTGGTGAAGATTAAAATTCTCTCATCTGTTTTTCGACTATGCATATTTTTTCTTTTCTAAATCATTGGCTTATACCTTTGGCCATAACGCCCTGAACTTGCCCAATCTCATCTATAAATCTTTGGTTTTACCTACTTTTCTAGCAAGGTGGTCATCATTTTTTAATGACTTTTAAAATATTTTTAGAAATTAAGGCTATTAATCGTTTCTTGATTAAGTGTGTTGCAAATATTTTATTTACACACACACACGTATATATTGTGTCTGTGTATTCTGGGAATTCCCCAAATCCCTATCACTCCCCCATCACTGAGCAACCCCCAAACGGAATGTACAGCAGCACGGCCCTGCGGTGGAAAAACTCGGCGTGACGAGATGCCTGAAAGGTCACCTAGTCCAGCCCACTCACTTCCCCGAGAGGAAAGCACGGACTAGAGAGCAGTGGTTGAGCCTCTGAGGGCTCACTGAGGCCCAGAAATGGAGCCAGCTAAGTCAGCACCCGTTCCACCCACACAGGATTTTCTCAAATGTATGTGATGTCGATATTTTATATCCCATACTTAATTTCCTTAACATTTTAAGCACAGAGCTCACATAGACAGCTAGATAGATATTCCAAATTATTCAGTAACCAGTTTTGCCTTTTTTCCAGAGAAAGATTTTATTGTGTACTGGTGGCTTTTTACTTAGAAGGTAGCTCCCAGTTCTAATATAAAAGTACTTTTCAGACAGCCCTTCCCTTTCTCATTGGCTTCCTTTGAGACGGATCATCTCTCTTCAGGGGCAATCATTAGCTTTTCAACATTCTCTAGGATTAGGATAAACACTTAATTTATAGATTGCTTAGACGATAAAAGAAGTCAAGGTATTTTGCTCCGGATATTTAGCCCAGAGCACAGAATGGAGTGAAGAGATTTAGTTTTAGTTTCAATGTATAAAAATGCCAATATTTGATCATTTGCAAAGAGCCCAAATTGTGGAGTCAGCGGTCTGAGTTACAGTCTCATCTTCGCTGGTTAGCAGCATAACCTCGGTCGAGCCACATAACTACAACTGCAGGATGTGGATAATGATGCATCATTTGCAGGATTTTTAAGGCAATTGAAAAAAACTATCTCCCATACCTACTAGCTGAATTCTTGACCCTTAATAGATAAAAATAAACACTTATGCCAGACGGTTTTAAGTGCTGCATGAAAATTGCCTCATTTAACCGTGACGCCACCACTGCGGCCAATGCCAATTCTGTCTCGTTCAGCTGGGGAAACTAAGGCACAGAGAAGTGAAGTACCTTGCCAGAGATGGCAAACTAGTGAGGAGAGACACTGGGTTTGAGCCCGGAAGTTCAGCCTCTGGGCCTGTTACCTCCCCTCCCCTCTCCCGTGGCAGGAGCCGCCTACCCTTGCAACCTTGATGAAACAGACAACCCTAAAACAAAGGCAGGAGGTGAGGAGTGCTGAAAAGACATTTTTCTGCTGGTGAGTGATTTCTTTCTTACTACAGGCATAATTTCTAATAGTGTTTGAAAGATTTCTGCCTTAATCAGAGGGTCTCACACATCGTTGGCAGATGTGGCTCAAACCTATAATCCTAGTACTTTGGGAGGCTGAGGCAGGAGGATCACTTGAAGCCATGAGTTCAAGGCTAGCCTGGACAACATAGCAAGATTTTACGTCTACAAAAAATTTTTTAAAAGAATAGCCAAGGGTGGTGGCATGTGCCTACAGTCTCAGCTAATCAGGAGGACGGATTGGGAGGATCACTTGAGATCAGAAGTTTGAGGCTGCAGTGAGCTGTGATTGTGCCACTGCATTCCAGCCTGGGCAACAGAGCAAGACCCTGTCTCAATATTTTTTTAAAAATGTAATGTATGGGGCCGGGCGCGGTGGCTCACGCCTGTAATCCTAGCACTCTGGGAGGCCGAGGCGGGTGGATAGCTCAAGGTCAGGAGTTCGAAACCAGCCTGACCAAGAGCGAGACCCCGTCTCTAAAAAAAAAAAAATAAATAAATAAAAAAAAAAAAATGTAATGTATGTATCTTTTTGTTAGGGACAAGTCTCACTCTGTCACCCAGGCTGAAGTGTAGTGGCATGATCTCAGCTCACTGCAGCCTCGAACTCCTTCCTACACAAGTAGTCAAGATGTGCAAGAATTTCCATTGTTGTATTATTCGTAACAGGAAAAAAAACTGAAAAAAACTGAAAAGTCCAATAAGAAGCAAAGGTTAAATTAATTATGCCATATCTGAATGGCAGAACCTGATACAGCATCAAAAAGAATGAGGTCAGCATGTGCATACCGCTCAGGAAGGGCATGATAAAAGGCAAGTAGGAACTGCTGGATTAAAGGTGTATAAACTGGGCCCAGTGGCTCACGCCTGCAATCCCAGTACTTTGGGATGATAAGGCGGGGGGACTGCTTGAGCTCAGGAGTTTCAGTTTATAGGGAGCTATGACTGTGCCACTGCACACTCCAGCCTGGGCAACAGCGCAAGACCCTATTTCTAAAAAAAAAAGGAATGTAGATAAAACCGTAGTAGAAATGTAGCAGCTACTCCCTAAATTGTCTAAGGGAGAAGAGGAACATGAAGGAATAATCTAAGAACAGGTTTGTATGGATTTTCTTAAACTTTTTAAACCCTCCTTTGGAATAAAGATTTATATACTTTTTATATGGATAATATTGCAGATACACAGCAATGAGATTAAATATTTCCCTAGATGCGCAACTTCTGATCAAGGACTTGATCAGAAAGATCAAGAAACTAGAAGAGGCCGGGCGTGGTGGCTCACGCCTGTAATCCTAGCACTCTGGGAGGCCAAGGCCGGTGGATCGGTCAAGGTCAGGAGTTCAAAACCAGCCTGATCAAGAGTGAGACCCCGTCTCTACTAAAAATAGAAAGAAATTAATTGACCAACTAAAAATATATACAAAAAAAATTAGCCGGGCATGGTGGTGCATGCCTGTAGTCCCAGCTACTCGGGAGGCTGAGGTAGGAGGATCACTTGAGCCCAGGAGTTTGAGGTTGCTGTGAGCTAGGCTGACGCCATGCACTCACTCTAGCCTGGGCAACAGAGTGGACTCTGTCTCAAAAAAAAAAGAAACTAGAAGAAACAAATGCATAATGATCCTGAACCACCAGGATACTCCAGAACAAACTTATTTTTTAATGCTGTCATTCATTGCTTATGAATATGTAATGTTCTATTAACATTAAATTCCAAATTCATAGAAGTCTGAAAAAAGATAAGAGAATATCTGCCTTTAATTGGCTTGAAACTAGGCCTCTTCTTAAAAAGCTTAATGGGGCAGAAGATAATAAAGAAAATGTTAATGCAGTTTAGACTAGGCCAAGAGGTTTAAAAAAATTTCTCTGACTTAGTTAATAATGTCTCTGGCCCTCATATTTTTTTTCCTCTATAGAAGAAATGATTTCATGTAAAGAGGTCATGCAATGGCCGTGAAAAAGCAGAAGGATGTGGCTGTCCTTCATCATGAAAAGGTCCCACATAGCTAGGACCTTAGCAAATAAAATGCAGAATTAGAGAGAGGGGAAGCCACACTCTGCATGTAAATGACCTCGCTCTCAGCTTCATCTCACAAAAATTGAATTTTAAATGGACACGTGCTGTAATAAAGGGAAATGCGAAATGCCAAGAGAACACTGAGGACAGAGTGTTAAAATCTTCCTGGGTGGAGGGGTGGAGGGGTGGAGAGGAG
>VBSM01002608.1:66635741-66671098 GCA_008086735.1 Cheirogaleus medius
TGTACAAAAAAAAAGAAAAAAAGAAAAATGAGCTGCAGATGGCCTCATGGGGCAAGGAGGGCAGAAGTCAAGTCCAGTGTCCACAAAGTGGTATAATGGACATTGGAGACTCACAAGGGGGGAGGGATGAAAAATTACCTGTGGGGTACAATATACATTACTCAGGTGACTGGTACACCAAAAGCCCAGACTCTACCACTGCACAATACATACGTGTAACAGAATTCAACTTGTACCTCCTAAATATATAAAAATAAAGAATTTAAAAAATTCTTTTAAAAGTCCAGAGTCTACCCAAGGTGGATAAACCAATGGACCCAACACAGACATTTTAGCAGGAACTCCAAAGGATACACTGCCAGGGAAAGGGGAATCAGAAGTAATCCTGCCCCTCCCCTATCCCAAGAAACTGGAGAGAGGCATTACCTAGATGACATTTAGAGAAGGGAGGGAAGGAAGGGAGGGAAACATGGAGGGAGGGAGGTGACAAGAAAAGATGTATAGTCCTTAAAAGATTGGAATCCACCCAGGCACCTGGCAAAAGTTTTCAAATCTCTCTAAAGGAACACATTTTCACCCTAAGCCTTGGAAAATGCATACAAATAATTTTTCAAGGACAGTGATGAGTACACAAAACAGCACCTTTATTATCTTAAGGCACATGTTACTACCTAGAGCAAGAGAAGAGAAATTATTTCGGTCTTCAAAATTTGTGGCCTCCTATTTCCCCCATGCTTAGGATGTCAGTTTGGCACACCCACTTTTGACAGTCTCCATGTCTAATGAAAGGAGCCTCGCTGGATATACGTGCTGCAGATTTAAAGAAAACGGGCCGCCTTACCTGGTAGTTCTTATCTACTGAATGAATTTGCCAGAGCTCTTGGCTTAACCTTACACCCTCAGAAGTCTGAGTCCCTCAACTAACAAGAAGGCATCTGACTTTGCAAGATGAAACTCACTTCGATCAAGTTCACAAGACTTGCTTACATACCAGCACGCTAATTCATTTGCTGACCATGAGAAATGCAACTGTCACAAGGACTGGACCACCCTCAACCTGGCCTGTGTATTCTTTCCCCTCGGGGAGAGCTATTAGAAAGCCAAACTGTAATGAGAAGTTCCCGGGTTAGCAGAATGATCCAAGAAGATGCTTTAGCCTGAGGCCCACTCCTTCCCTATGGTCTTGTCAATGGGATCAAAATGCAGGAAGCCCATCAGCCAAGATTCCTTCTCCGCTGACAATGTATGGATGGACACTGCCAGAGTATGATTCTCGGATGTGCTTGTTGTTCTGTGGATGATCAACCCCCTTCTTTCTGATCAATACCTCTGCATTAAATCCAGCTTCTCAGGAGGTGACTCCCTGGTCCCTTTCATGTACTAGGCTTCCCTTGTCTGGCCTTGGTGGCCCCAAGCCCACCCAAAATGACTTTCAAGAGACAATAATAGAACTCCAAAAAAGCTCACCCCAGGACATGAGCACTAGCCAACCTTCTTAAATCTATAATCCCAAAGTGAACTGAAATGCACCAAAAGATAATCCCACAACTTCCTTCACCCTCCTCCAACCACTTCCGCCCCCGGGCATTATGCCATGTCTTGTAACACACACACACACACGTATGCGGACATCCGTCAGAAAGCTCCCTCTGGCTTTACCGTCCCAAAAGTGCCACCCAAAACACAGCCCACTGACCGAATACCCAATGAGAAGATTAAAGAATTTGCACTTATATCAAGCAAATCTTCACAGCAGTCTATGCTTTGTGCACTAAAGCTTATAAAACAAAGGAGCGTGAGGAGGGAGAGGTGCGGGGGCAGCAGCGCGGGGCAGTGTCCTGGGATCGCACAGCTGAGAGTGGCTGTTCTCCCAGGTGCCCTCTGAAGATTTCTCCTCGGCCCCTTTCTTGCCAGAGCAACTCTATGGTAAATATGCTTTAACACCTGTGTTCTTATTGGTTCTCTCAACCAGACCCCAAAAAGCATTTATTTTAGAGAATTTTTGTTTTGTATTAATAATTCTTACCTAGTAAGATTAAATTTGGAACCCCCCACTGGTCTCTTGTGTGCTCCATTTCCCATGAAGCTTTACTAAACTGACCCAAAATGTAAGTGTTTGTGTGTATGTGCATGTGTGTGAAATCAGGAACTAGAAGAGTGAGACCCACACTTGCTATCTTTCCGAAACAAGGTCCAAGGAACTGTCACTACCACAGAGTTAACTATCTGTGGTCAGCTGTGCCCTCATGATATAGAGGGCTCTCTCTGTCACGTGCAAAGTCTGTTATCCCTTCTTCCGCCTTTAATGATGACACTGGCTGAATTCCAGTGTCTTCCCACCTGCGTGCTTAAAATGGAGTGCTCTGGGCCCCTCACTTTAAGAAGGACTGTAGTTCAGAAATATCTGATAAGATTCCCACAGCTCACTTCTTGGACTGGGATTATTAGAGGCCCAGTTTAGGGGCCTCCTCCCTATGGGGAAATGGCAAAAGCATCAGCTCCCCAATCTATCAGCAGCCGCTACCGTCCCTACTGCAAAATGATACCTTGCAAGAAAGTTGGCCTGGAGTGGGGTCACAAGCCGGCTGGCACAACAGTGCCCCACAGTCAGAGGGCACCTGCCTACATGGGGCGAGTCAAAGGTGATAAGAAGTCCCCTCCTTACCAAGTGTACCTGCCACCATTGGAATAGCCCTTTCTCTTGAGGCTTGGTACTTTGTTGAAATGCAAATATCCTTGGAAGGTAAAGCCTTTTTTTACCATTACCACATCTACATGAATGTGCTTCCAGTTCCATTCTTTCCTCAAAGCCAGTTTTGGTTGGAGGACAAGGAAGTTTAAAAAAAAAAGAAAAAGAAAACACCTGTATACAACAGAGAGGTGAGGCATCTAAGACATATGTTACTGGGCATTAATCCCATTCTCTGGGCCATTCCCAGCTAAGTCTGGGCCCTACTGACTTAGAATAGCCTTGGTGGTCCATCCATTTCCTATGTCGTCTGTGGACTGATAATCTGAAGTGTCATTCATCTAAACTCTCCATAATATCAATCAAGTAATCCTTCCTCAAATATGTATTGCATTCTGACAACATGCTGGGCAATGGACTAGATGTTGCACAGAGGAGGAAGTAAATTGAGGCATTCTAATCTATTCCAAAGTTGTGTCCAGTGCATGGATAAAGATCACCTGGATTAATAATATTGATCATAACTAAGGTGAGTAGGAAGCATCTGGCAATTTATTCACCGCATTTGCAACCCTCCCTCCCCACAGCCCTGGGAAGTATCATTATTCATAATCTACAAAGCAATCAAGGCCCCGAGGGTGAAGTCGGAGGTCTCCAAATTTGAACATCAAAACTGCACTGGGAGGCTGTTTAACATGCTTTCATGGGCCCCTCCTGAGGACATTCTCGTTCAGCAGGCCTGGGGAGGGGCAGGGAAACTACTTGTGAAGCGCGGGGATCACTCAGAGGCACGGTCAGGTTGGAGGAACACTGTTCCACAGCCAGGTGCAGCTTGCTAGGACAGCTTTCCATGTGACTTTCCTTATGATCTAGGAAGGAAGGATTATTACATTATTATCCCCATTCTACAACTGAAGGTGCTTGGGCTTTTCTATGCCTAACAATAAGGCCAAACAAAACAAAAAATCTCTCTTTCTCCATTTTCCTTCCTTTTCATCTCTTACAAACAAAGCCACGGAACCATCAGCGCTGATTATCTCCTAAACAGTCAAACCTGCGATGGGCTTGTACCATCCGCATGCCGGCAGCCCCACAGCCTGCTGTGGGCCTGGTGAGACTGCCCCAAGACACCAACCACTGTGTCTTCCTGCGGCACTTCATTTCAGCCATTAAAAATAATCAACATTAGAGATATCAAGAGACTTAACAACCATATAATGGGTAGACTTTCTCTGGATGCTGAATTAAAACAACTGAAAAAAGGTATTTTTGAGACAATCAGGAAAATATGCATGTGAACCGGATATTAGGAGATTTCAAGGGTTACTTACTGCTAATTTTGTTAGGCGGGATGATGACATCATGGTAGTATAAGAAAATATTCTTGTTTTCAGAGATGCATAGTGAAGTATAGACGGGTGAAGTGACATGACATTTGAGCTTACTTTAAACTGCTTCAGCAAAGGGGGAGAAAAGACTGATGAGACAAATGTGGAACATCTTGACAATCGCTGAATTTGAGTGATAGGATATGGGGTATGGGGACTGGCTTTACTACTTGCTTTTCTTTTGAATGTGATTGAAACTTTTGTAATAAGGCAATTTTAAAAAAACAATCGATAGCCTCACTTCTCCAAAGTGGCATTTTTCCCTTTTAAAGGCAGGTGCCCAGAGCCTGCTGGCTCGGCTTGCCGGCAGCACTGTTGTGTGTCGGACAGCCTCTGCACATTGCTTTTCTGGCTTGTTCTCCAAGTATGGTATATGTTTCTTTAACTAACAGCCATGGAACACACCTACATGAAAAGTTATTTGTTGTTTATCTGAAATCCAAAGTTTAACTGGCATCCTATATTTTTTATTTGCTAGATCCAGCAACCCTAGACAAGTTTAAAAAAAAAAAAAAAAGCCCTCATCAGGAGTCAAGATAGTTGGATTCAAGATTCAATTTCATCTCTGCCCTGGCTTTGTAATCAGGAGCAAATTACTCGCCCTCTCTGGGTTCGTCATCTATAAAACAAGAGGGTTTCATTCCAGTTCAAAATGCTATGAAATGTGGATATTACTCTTATTCTAACTACTCTGATAGAAATATCTTTCAAACAAGTGCACCTAAGAGACTTCCTTTCTTCAAAGGAATACTGCAAAGCAAATTCAGTTAAACAAAGTGATTTGCCCCCAAAACATACACAGCACCACTTATTGAGTATCCACAAGGCACCAGATTGTGAAGCAGACACTTTCATATATGATCTCATTTTATCCTCACAACAATCCCACATGGTAGCTAATATTATACCTATTTTATAGACATGATGACTGAGGCCCAAAGAAATTAAATAACTTGCTCCAGATTCACAGCTAATAGTAGCAGAGCCAGGGCTGACTGAACCCCAGGGCCAACTCCTAAGTCCTGAGCTTTATGCCACACCTCTGTGCCTCCAACACTCTCACGCAGAGAGGAACAGGAGCTGGAAGGCAGAACAGAGCTAGTGGACAGCTTCTGGCTCCTAAGTCAGGCTTCTAGATTTTTCTCTTGTGAGTAAATCCCTGTGAGGTTTGGTACAGCTATGTTGAAACACAAACACAGTGGGTTCTAGAACTGTAAAGAAAACCAAATTTCCAACAGCATGTTGGCTCTCATTTTATCTATTGATATTTATCAATTTTATCTATTATTTAACCAGCTTTTATTAATTGCTTCCTATACACACAGCACTGAGCATCGTGGGAGACTCCCTGCTTTCCTGAAATCTGGCCTATTGTGAAGATAACATGCAGATGCTTGAGTCAGAGAAGCAACAAGTGGAGATGACATTAGGTACACCTAATTATTTAATCAGGTGACCAAAGGACCGAATGCATAGGAAATGACACAGGATTTAAGAAGGACGGAGATTCACGTGGGCTGAGGATACTATAAAGACCTTGCAGAGGAAGCAGGACTTAAACTAGGGAAGGGAAGGATTTACAAGGTTGGGAAGAAAGGAAAGAGTATTCTAGGCAGTCGGAACTGCCTCAAGGCCTCACAGAGGCAGTGACATTGAACAGAGTCTAGAAGGGAAAGGAGTCTGACAGAGCAAGATGACAGGGCGCGGCAAGTGCTAACGCAGAGAGGACCGAAAGCAAAGCTGTGCTCAGGGAGCAAGTAGCTCAGCCTGGCTGCGCGCAGTGGGTGGCTGAGGAGGGGTAGGAAGCGAGAATGAGAAGCTGGGCCTCGTGCCTGGAAGCTGCTGAAGGCTTTGGGGGAGAGAAATGTGTGCAAACTGACGTTTGGGGGTGATGGTGCAGCTATAAAACACGTTAGGTAAAATGTTTGTTCCATTCAACCTACATAACATATATATCGAAGGACTAGTGTACTACTAATCTACAAAGATATATGTCCAAATAAGACATAGTTCCTACTTTTAAGAAGTTTACAGTCCAGTGAGAGACGACCAACAATCACAAGATAATGTAAGCTGTTCATTAATTTAATTTATGACATTATCTGTGGCAGGCACTGTTAGCTTTCTTCTCTATATCTGTGCTTCTCTTTGTTTTCAGTAATAGAATTTAATTGTTTGTCAGACAATATGCAAAGCCCCCGGCAACAAATCACTGGTGGTCTAGGCCAGTACTTCTCAACTTTTCTTTCATTATGGTCTCCCTAATTCTGAGACACTTTTTTCCTGATTGCCTCATCCATGAAGTTTTAACACCACAGATACACTGTATGTCTGTTTATCTGCTGTATGTATATCTGTGCTTTATAGATATAAACAATACGGTTTTTGTTTCTGCCTTTTCCGTCCCGTCCCGCAGCTAGGATGCACATGTAACCCAGTTCTGACCAATGACACTGAAGCTGGTATCTATTTGGGAGGTCTCGGGCAAAATTCCTGTTGTCCTGGAAAGAGACAGACACTCCCAACTCACCCTCCTGCCTGCCTCCGCCCTCGAATGCCTCTGGAGCCGTGCACAGGCTCAGAGCTGCGGCAGCCACCTCGCAGCCATGACGAAACACCAGGGCTGCAGAGACGGCTGGCCAACCCGCTGAACCAGTGCCAAAGTGCAGCCCTCCAGACGTCGTGTTTGCGGAAAAATGAAGCCTAGCTGTCTAAGCCCCCAGTAGTCAGGGATTGTATAACTTGCAGCTGAAAGCATTGTTAGCTTCATGTGCTGTGTGTCTCACAAACAATAACCATCCTAACATGATCATGAGTTATTGTTAAACCACAGCCAGAAAGAAGCACATGCAAAAAGTGTAATCAGGAATATTGCCAAATCAGACACGAGATTTCACTTACGTTTAAAAGGAAAATTTTTTCACTAAACTAATCAACTTTTCAAAGAATTTTATTATATTCCAACTAATATTTGGCATTTGAAAGGAATAAACTTTTAGATATATGGTATTACAGTGTAGAAAATGGCCATGAAAGGATGCAAAGTAATTTTCCTTTATTTTCCTACTTTATACCAAAATGAATAAGTTTATGATTTACCTAAAATCTATGTTTTTCAAAATATTTGAAAGTCAATTATTTCCAAATTGAATATTTAAAAGATGCATAAGGAAAATGTGCTTCTTAAAAAATTCCTTTGGGAACCTTTTTATGTGTTAAAAATTTAGAAATAATCATCTGTATTCATCACTTAAATATTGTATATTTTGCTTACATTCTTATACTAGCTAAAACTAATTATCTCTTATTTTAAAAACAAAAACCACTCACAAGTCTATTTAATAACTCCAACATTAACTCCAACTCTCATTACCTGTATTTCTATTATATTAGGAAGCAATGTTTAAGCTTCTTTCTATAGATTTTGCACATCTTGGAGGGAAAACACTGGGATGATGGCAATTTTTGAAACATAAAACTGAATTAAAGTCTTACAAATAAGATGTACACAAGCATATTCAAGTTAAAAGGCATAAGCCACATTTGCTACAATGAACAGGTATTATTATCACATTTCTAAAGTCAACATTATTACAGATACTTCTCTGATATTGCCAGATAGTCTGTGCCTAGGAATATAGTGACAGTATTATTTTGGTAGATGTAGGAAATTGTGGTACTGTCAATATGTAAGGTTTTCTGGCCTTTCCTCTCCTATTTCCTGTATATACTTCCAACACCCTCTCTTCCTCCCTTATCACACCTGGCGGAGAAAAGAGAGACTATCGACATAAATTTCAGCAGTTATTCCCCAAAGATACTGGAGCTTGAGGAAAATCAGGTTTTATCAAGAGAAAATATACCAAGGGGGATTTCTAGATCCCTTAGGGGTTTTTGAAATTGATGGCAGTGGTTTTATATCATTTAAATTCGAATCCAAATGTATGGTTTTCCTTCTTGTTACAGTCACAGGCATTCTCACACTGCTCAGCCATGATGAGGGTCATTTTCAGCTCACAATCAGAACAAAGATGGTAGAAGTTTTTGTGGCAACTGAAAAAAACTGCAAAAAGGGAGGAAACGGTTCATGGAGAAGGTTGCACATTTGGAGGTGCTCGAGAAGACAGCGGAACCAGAAGTGGGGGAAACAAAAGAAAAGCAGAGATCCCGCCTGAAAGAAAGAAAAGCATCACGGAAGAGATATGTGCCGGGCTGCTCCCTGTCCCTGCAACGAGGCTGCTAGACACAATGACCAAGAAGGGGAAACAATCTCCAGGAGAGAAGAGTAGAGAGTTTGCTGCTGGCCTTTGGTGTACACGGAATATTTGTGTTTTGAGGGCTATAACTGGAGCTTATGTGATGCAGTATTATTATTAAAGTACATATTGAAACTGGCAAGATACCTAATCACAGATGTACAATAATTAAAATGGTTACCCAAGTTGAGGGACATTAATTACATAAATATATTTGCTATAGATTTTCATTTTCTATCCAAAGACAGATTTTCAGTTTTTATACTACCCTAGACCAAGAGAACATTGACTCACAATTTATTTAGTCAATTTCACATACTTTTTCTCTGGAGGGTTGAAGACAGACTACATTTCCCATTCCCATCCTGTGCCAATCCACTCTGTGACCATGACATGAGAACATGGTCTCATCTTATCTCTTTCAGAGTTGGTGAATATAAATAGATGGGTTTGGGTAGAAGCCTGCAGACCCTGCCTGATATCACAGTCCAAGAGAACAGGAGATTAACAAAAGCATGAGCTTTCTGCCAAAAACACCTAGTTCCCCAAATTGCAAGTCAGGTATCCACTAACAGAGGGTGACTAACTGGGCTTCTGTGGTCAAAAGGCTGCCCAGGAGTAGGGCCATCTCCAGAGTCATCAGGCCCAACCAGATGCTCAGCTTCACATGTGAAAACCTTCAGCTTACACTCAGAAGCAAGTGTGTTACACCCTGGCTAATGCCTTTCCCCTAAAGGCAGCCTGGCTGGTGCCCAGCACGTGCTGAGGAGAATCAGCTGGCCCTGCCCCAGCCCCTGCACTCAAGCCAGATCCGCATTCACAGCCTGCCTGTGTGTCCTGTGCCACCTGAGTTACGCATGACAGTGAGCAAGGACTGGAGCAGAATATTGAGCCAGACTGTTTTCCCAGACGGGAACCGATCCTGGCTTCACATAAGACAATTCAGCACTAAGGTCTTAGAGCATTAATGATATATGCCGTGAAAGGAGCCAACTCTAGCCCCACATGCTACTCAGTTTAAGGATCCGAAGCTATTAAACTGTACACGTATCTGCCATCTTATCCTCGTTTCAGCCGTCAACTGGAGACTCAGCACTGCTGTCTTTAGGGGCTTGATCTGACACCAGCAATAACCAGAACTCACTTTCACAGCCTCTGCAATGCTTCCTCTGCTGTGGTGACACCTCTGAGGCCAGGCTTCATAAGACAAGCCCTCTGGATCCCTGGGAGTCCATGGATGGGCTGCAAAGGGTCCCTAAATCCCCTAAAAACTGTGTGGCAAATGTATACGCTCCTGTACGAAGAAAAAGTCTTTGGTTCTCATCAGATATTCAAAGGAATTTGTGACCAAAAAAAAAGATTAAAAAACAAAGCATAAGCCAATCAGGGCCATGAAAAACCCAGCGACGTGGAGAATAGGATCGTCAACAGGTGCTTGTGGAAGGAGGTCTGACTTTAGGCATCAGACCCTGGCACATCCAGCAGACCCTGAGCTGGGCCCCAGTGTTGAGACGGGTCGTTAATTTGTCCTTACTTTATGCCACCACGTCCCAGGAGACTAGAGGCCCTGATGATGGGGAACATGCTTAAAGTAAAAGAATCATCTTCAGTGTGAGAAAAACACAAGACATTGAAGGCTATTTAAAAGCTCGTTACAATTACTAAAGCTCTAAAGCCAGATGAAACAGATAATCTCAGGTCCATGGCTTCCACTGTGGCAATGTCATTTATTTTCGATATGTTTATTCTGTGATACATTCTTGCTATGGCATATGTCTAATTGTTCTTACTATTTCGAGTGCTATATATTAAAATACTACATTTCATCAAAAATTATACTTCTTTAATGTAATGTCATCACACACTAAGGCCCAAAGTGTTTCCTGCACATAGCACCCCCACACTCCACTGCAGGCTTAACACCATTTCCCAGTGGTTTGGATAGAATGTTCGTGGGTCCCAGACTCTCCCCAGGACCGTCTTTCTCTATGCTTGTACCTGCCCTGTGCACAGCTACTTTCAGTTGGTTCAAATGTTGGACAATTCTCACCATCCATGGAATATAAAAAAAAAAAATACAAATGCTGGACAAAAGTTGTTTAACAGTGTGTGGAAGGGTATTTGGTGGTACAAATTATGCTCCTTTAAGGAGTATCATAAACATGGCCTTCTGTTTTCAGTGTGTTTCTCTACCAAATGAATAACCTGTCTCTTTGGGCTTTCTCTGTCACTCCCCTTTTACAGGATAAGGCCTTAGCTTCTGAGCCTCCAGGTAGCAGCCGCAGCCACAACACACACACACACACAGATATACATTCCTGGCACCAAACCAAAATATAACCTTTAATCTGTTAGTGTTTCTCAAAGTATAATCTGCAGACCATTTTCATCAGAGTCTTCATAGGGTGGGAGCACGTGTTAAAAATGCATGTTCCTGCAACCTCCAGACCAGCCGTATCAGAACACACGGAGGTGGAGCCTGCGATGTGCATTAGCTAACATGTCCTCCACCCATCCCGGTGATTCTTAACCACGCTCCAATTTGAGAAGCAATGATTTAGAAGAATCATTTCTTCTCTGATTTGAGCTCCTATTTTGGGGGGATCAAAATGGAGCTATTTTCACATCCATCTTGTTCACCTCTGAGATCAGCATCTCCTTGTTTCTTCTTAAGAAATCTTTTCTCTCTCTCTCTCTCACCCCCGCCCCACACACACCTTTGATGGTAGCTTCTCTCTAGGCTTATTTCTGAGCCCCTGCAGTCTACTTTAGCATGTCCTCAGTACCCATGTACTCACTTCCTGAGCTGCTCTAAAGAAACCCTTCTAGTATCCACAACTCCAGATCCAGACTTCTTGGATCCAAACTCCCCTTACAATACTTTGCCCAGGGATTTACAGGAACATCTGCATGTTAAAAGCAAGCTCCATCTGGTCCGCAAAACTCATAGCCTTCCTATTAAATATTAATAAGGCCAGGCACAGTGGCTCACACCTTGCAGTGGAGGCTGAGGCAAGAGGATGACGTGAGGCCGGGTGGGTGGCTCACGCCTGTAACCCTAGCACTCTGGGAGGTCAAGGCAGGTGAATCATTTGAGCTCAGGAGTTCGAGACCAGCCTGAGCAAGAGCGAGACCCCGTCTCTACTAAAAATAGAAAGAAATTAATTGGCAAACTAAAAATATATAGAAAAAATTAGCCGGGCATGGTGGCGCATGCCTGTAGTCCCAGCTACTTGGGAGGCTGAGGCAAGAGGATCGCTTAAGCCCAGGAGTTTGAGGTTGCTGTGAGCTAGGCTGATGCCACAGCGCTCTAGCCTGGGCAACAGAGTGAGACTCTGTCTAAAAAAAAAAAAGAGTATGGCTTGAGACCAGGAGTTCGAGACAAGGCTGGGCAACAGAGAGAGATCCAGTCTCTACAAAAAATTTAAAAATTAGCCAGGCATGGTGGTACACGCTTGTACTCCCAGCTACTCGGGAGGCTGAGTCAGGAGGATCTCTTGAGCTCAGGAGTTGGAGGCTGCAGCAAGCTGTGATCAGGCCACTGCAGTCTAGCATAGACAACTAAGTGAAACCATGTCTCAAAAAAAATTTAAAACTACTCAAGATCACTTATTTACAGGTGTTCTCCAAATTTTTTAAATGCATACACACCACTAGTACAATAAATGAAGTAAAAACAAATTCTACTGTTTCACCATTCTAACACACCAAATGCTGTCATTTTTTATGGCTCACATTTAATTCTCAATTATAATGAAATCAGAATATAATTAAAATTTTTAATCCTGGTTTTCTAACTTATCATATCAAATATATTTTCATAACTATCATAACTATGATTTTTAATGACTATAAAACATCCCATGGAGCTAATGCTGCCAGACCCCTATTGCTTAGTGTTTAGATTATTTTCAGATTTTGCTATTATAAATGATAATACAGTGAATGTGTTCATGCATGTTATTTCTTCCTGTTTTGAATTATTTATTTAGAATAAATTTTCAGGGATGAAAATGGATAAAAATGTATGAACATTTTTTGTTTTTTTTTTGAGACAGAGTCTCACTGTGTTGCCCAGGCTAGAGTGCCGTGGCGTCAGCCTAGCTCACAGCAACCTCAACTCCTGGGCTCAAGCAATCCTTCTGCCTCAGCCTCCCGAGTAGCTGGGACTACAGGCATGCGCCACCATGCCCGGCTAATTTTTTCTATATATTTTTAGTTGGCCAATTAATTTCTTTCTATTTAGTAGAGACGGGGTCTCGCTCTTGCTCAGGCTGGTTTCGAACTCCTGACCTTGAGCGATCCGCCCGCCTCGGCCTCCCAGAAAAAAATGTATGAACATTTTAATCGCTCTTGATACATATTGCCAAACTGCCATATTTGTATTTTGCACAGTTCCTCAATGATATGTTAATAAATGTTTAACAATAGGCTCACCAAAAAAGGGAGTAAAGGAGCCTGATTTATTGTGTTTGCTGATTTTTGTGGTGTAAATATTCCTACCATGGCCAATTTCAAGCTACATGGTATCACTGAATGCAAAATTAAAAAGAGACGTTCAAATAGCATACCATTATATAGTACTTCCATCATACAGATAAACAGAAGTAAATAACTTTGGTGGCTTGGAAAATTTTGGAAAATATTCTAATTAGCTCTTGCAGGCAAGTACAGGCTGGTCCTAGAACACCACTGTAAATATCTCCCTGATATTTTACAAGAGCACATCTCTTTTTTTCAGTGAATCCATTGAAAATTCACCTTTTCCCCATCTGTGTGACAAACAATGACCATGCTTTTAGGTCAGCAAATAATTGTGCAAATAATGAATAAAATACAATACAAAAGAAAAAGGATAAGAGTGGGACATCTATCTCCCATCTGGGCTAATTAATTCTCCTACCCACTCCCAGACACACACTTTACAGTGGGTTTTTCCATCAGGTCATGTATGCAAACTACTCAACCGTTTATTTACTCTAATGATGAACTGAAAAGATGACTATGTGTAGTGCTCATGGCAAATGTGATGGGAACCATATCGCCTGTTACTCAACCACTCTCTTCCTTGGTTGTCTTTTCTACGAAATGGGGAAGAGATCACTGCTGACTTCAGTTTTACAAGAAACTGAGCAGAGAGATAAGAAAGCTCTAACTCATGCTCTAAGAAGCAACTGAGCATTCAGTAATGCTCTGGAAATTTCTTCCAAACGTAATTCATTAGTATTCTATTTTACTGGAAAAGAGAGATGGGAAAGTGATTTGGCACTTTGTCCCTTAAAAGCAAATTCCTTGCTTTGGGCTCCCCCTGAGTAGTAATATATAGCTCATGCATGTCTGTAGCACTTCAGAGTTTTTAAAGAAGTAGTGCATGCTAAAATGTATTAATAGACATGATTGAGCTAAGTATGCTCACACCCTTGACGCAGTCACCCACTACCAGGAAATCATCCCTAGGAATAAATTCGAAACAAAGGAAAACACTTTCTGTGTGAAGATATTAATCACAATAGAAAGGAGATCGATTTGCTTCCTTCAGCACATATTCAACTTACCATCTTGGTTTTGAGGGCCCTAGTAGGAGAGTTCTGGATTAATGGCTTCCAAATCCCCACTGTAAAATGACTGTTTCCTAGTTGTTTTAGGGCTTGTATGTTTTTTTATCTCACAGATTCCTGGACCCCACTCCAGGGCTGGGCTACATGATACATGAGAATTCCTACTCCTTAAAAGCTCCCCAGGTGGTTCTGGTGTCCAGCCAGCTTAAGAACCACCGTTCCAGGCCAGAACCAGACACATCAACCTCGTCTCCGAACAAGTGTCTCCATCCAGGGAACAGCAGGATGACTTCTTGTGCAAGCCGTGGGGCGGCTGCTCAGGGCACTCGAGCGGCTGCTGCAGAGCCACAGAGGGCCGTGCATTTCCGGCATCCTTCCACTTCTTCTGGTCGTCGGTTCAGACTCAGATGCCTCCTTGCTCTTGCTGCCCACCCAGCCCCGCAGCCTGTCCTGCTGCCTGCCAGCCCCCACCTGGGCACCCTCTCCTGGCCAGCGCCCTATCCTTTGCCATCCATGACGCCCCCAAACTGGTATGGAAAGGCTTCCTCCCTTATGGTCTCAGCAGGGCTCTAGAAGGAAAACATTTGACTGAAGTAATCTGCACGCATAACTGAGAATCCTCTCTACAATTAACATACTAACTGTATTTGCATTTTTAAAACGGAGATTTCTAATCCAAAAGAATCTCTAGATTCTAGAATCTAGAAAGTGAAATGGGGAAGCAGGATGCTTTTTAATCTTGGCTTTCATCTAGATCCAAGCATCCAGAACCCAAATAAGCACTTGGAGCACTCATTGTCAAAATGGTCTCAACTCCCGAATAGAAATGGACTTTCAGTTGTGCCTTGCTAATGCTAAAATTAAAACATCATAAAATTAAATGATTTAATTTAAACTGGCCAAGAAAGAGAGGTCATTCTCTCTGCCTCTAATTCCAAGCACCTCTGTGGTTTCACCCAAAGCATTCAGAGAGCAGCGTCAACAACAGACGCCCACAGATCACGCAGCAGATCCTCAGAGGAGTCCTCTTATAAGCCTGAGAAACTGGTATGGAAAGGCTTGAAAAATCAGTTTCTAATCTTGTTTTCCTTTTTCCTATGCATTATCACTATAAAACACCCAACCCCTGTGCCTAGTCTATACTCAGTGCTCAAAAACCTTTGATTCCCAGCCTCCATCTGTCATCCCTGATTTCCTTTGAAAGGAATATTAGCATTCAAAAAGTTAGTTTTCAGATCTCTTGCTCCCAAGCCAGGAATCATATCATCTTCGTTTGCATCCATAGCCAAGTTCTTAATAAGAATCATAATAACTACATCTATGAGAGTTTATTTGATGCCAAGCACTAGACTAAATGCTTTACATATTTTTATCTCATTTTATCTCTACAACAACCCTCTGAGGTAGGTATTTTAGGTTATTAATACTGTCATTAGAGTTATTTTATAGATTTTTTTTTTTAAATCTGAGCATTGAAGAAGTAACTTGTCTGAGGTTCCCACAGCCCAGAAATGATAGAACTGGGATTCAACCCAAGGCAACCTGGCTCCAAAGTCTGGGTTCTTATTCACCATACTATATATTTGTTATTATATGGATTCAGATATTTTATGGTCCAGAAAAAAAAGTTTTGAATCATTATGATCTCCTGACTCACTAACGAAATGTCCAGACAAGAGCAGCAGCAAATCCACACCGCCCCAGTTAGACATGCACAGTAAGCAACAAATATCTCATGGAATTTTTGGACTGGCTTTTGAGGAATAGAGTCTTGTTTATAAACCATCAACCAACTTGTTCTCCCAAGAGAAAGGCCACTTTAATTACCAGATAATTGAAGGGCCTCGCAAAAATGTAGAAACCAGAAGTGGCGGTCTTACAGGTACCCCATGCCACACAAACCTTCCTCTGCATAAATGATGGACTGAGGGAAGACAGTAGAGGGCAAATAAAGGACCACAGATGGACGCAGGGATGCAAAAAGCAGCCCAAGCACGAGGAGGCAAAGCTCACCAGGCTCCCATCCAGATGGAATTCCGCCAGGCCAATGAGAGCGGGTAAGGAGAAGCCAAAGGGCAGAAGACGACTAGAAACTCCCAAATGGAGGGTCTTCTCCTCCGTGGCCTGGCAAGGTCTTCCCTAATCTGTCCGCACCCCTTCCTTTCTTATTTTCTGCAATGTGTGAAATAACTTTTCTTGTCTTCTCCAGCCATCTCTTCAACTGGGCTTGTCACCTCCAAATCAACCTCATCTTGATGTCTTGGCCTACACAGTCCTCCCAGTCTGAAATAACTTTCCCTTTCCCCGATAACTCAAACTTCACATCCTTCCAAAGCCCACATCTCCGGACACTCCCAACCCCCTTCCTGGAACTTCTGTAACTCTTAAAGCCTATGCCTCCCCGCCCATCATGGAATCCCCATCTTGCACGGCTTCCTAAATTTTACTTTTTACCACAACTACTAGATTATAAAGTCCTCCAAAGTATAGATTTCTTCATATTTCTCTTATATCCCCCACAGCACCAGCCTAGAACCA
This sequence comes from Cheirogaleus medius, assembly GCA_008086735.1. Lineage (NCBI taxonomy): Eukaryota > Metazoa > Chordata > Mammalia > Primates > Cheirogaleidae > Cheirogaleus > Cheirogaleus medius. The sequence continues at coordinate 66,652,171 of VBSM01002608.1, forward strand.
ATAAGTGACCATTAACGACTTGTGATTTGCTTAAATACTTCAATGGCAGCTTTACTTTATAGTAAAGCATCTAAACCTGGTGATTTCGAAAACTTTGTTTAGCTACAACTCAGGCTACTCACTGGCACCTCACAGCATGTCTCCTAATCAAACCACTTCAAAAAACAAAATTTAATTTAATTTAAAAATATATACTTATACATCATATACCACTTTTAGAAAATGGACATTAGCCTTGGCAATAGGAGAAACAAACAATCGAGGAATTCCAGATCCAAATCTCCATATTTTGATTCTGTTTCTTTTCTGAACTAGAAAATTTTAAAATTCATGTTTACATAACTTAGAGGATCTTTAGATTAACTTCATCAAACCTTGGATGATATTTAAACCACCCACATAGTTGAGCTCAGTCGTAGTCAATCACAAGCATAGGCATTCTCTAGGAGAATATCTGGAAAAATCAAAAAGCCAACTATTCTAACTTTTAATGTTTCAAAAACTATATGCATCTTGTTAGGACTTTGTGGGGGAGGGTGTAGGGATCTCAGAGCAGCTCCCCCTTCCCCTGTAAATCGGTTCCATACTTTCCAACAGGCAGAACAGGGCAAGTACCACATTTAGCCCAGAACAAAAGCTATGTGAAACTAGAAAAATTCCTTTTGACACTGAAGAAATATTTTTAAAGAGGCAAAAGTCTTACCAGTTGTAGAATGCTGAAGAAATTTCTTGGCACCAAAATGACTGACTCCGGAAGTCAAGTTTGTTCAGTGCAGGTAAAAACCAAGAGTGGCCCAAGCCTTTTCAGTGCGGTGATTTCCTTCCAGGATCAACCTCTCCTTCTTCCTCAGGGATATAACTGACTCTCATCCGATGAACTAAAAATGTAAGAGTTGGGCCGGCAGAGAACCCGACCCAAGACGGTCAGGCTCAGTGTGCGTGGCGACTGCAGAGGCAGGTGCAACTTGGACGTGACAAAAGAGATTAGCAAGTTCCTGTGCATAAGTCAGTTTCCTGTAGCTGGCTTCTCCGCGGAGGAGGTTTCATCTGTGTGGGTTTAGGGGTGTGCGTGCACACGTGCATTTCTCTCCCTGAGAATATGACACTTCCCCAGATAAGAGGCAGACTAAGACTTTTGCTGCATGGCTGGGTTCGTGTTTCATTTACGCCCTGTCCCATCCTTGGCCCATATTCCTCTCCCCTCCCCCACCCCGTTTTCCTCCAGCAAATCGCCTCATAAAACTCAGGAAAGGAAGAGTGAAAAACCAAGAAACCAAGATGATTCCTTAAGGAAGTGAAATAAAGCAAAAAAAAAAAGTCCACTCCACTTACTGGTCTTGGTTAATTTAAACTTAGGGGAAAGCACCTTAGAATTTATTGGTCAGCTTGGTGAACATACTAACTATGGGGGGAAACAATAGGCAGGTGGTTTGATTTGCTTTGTTTTATTTGAAAACTACCAAATAATAATTTGGAAAGAACACACTCAGCCCTAGCGAGAGCGCAGGCAGCTGGCCATGCGCTCGCCCCATGCAAATGCCACCTGCATCGCAAGAGCCTTCACTAGGAGTTGTTTTCAGACTCCTCAGAGTTTCATTATTTGCTTAAAGACACAAATTTACTTGTTTTGTCCTTCCGTGCAACCCAGGTGTAGAAACCATGTGCAACTATTTAGATTATGGCTAAATGGCCTAACCCAACAAACTGAACTTTCACAATGTGGTCACAACCCCTGTGCTCCAAATTCCCGAATAATTGTAAATGCTACTGCTCAGGGTGATACGTTTGTCAAAATACCCACCTGCGGTAAGGGTCCAGTCAGCTCCATTCAAGTCAACAAACAGATGCAGTGCTCAGGGCTGGGGCAGAGGCGGCGACACACTCAGACTCAGAATCCATTTACGTGCCTGACACTGCACTGAAGAAAAGCACAAAGACCAAGACAGACACACCCCCTGTCCTTACAGGGGGCCTGGAGGAAGACAAAAACATTCAAATAAATGCAATAATTCCAAATGGTGATAACTATACCAAGGAACCAGGGAAGAAGCCGCGCCGAATGGCAAGACAACAGCTTCCTCCTGAGGTGTTCAGGAGAGCCTCTTGGGGCAGCCGACGTTTCAGCGGAGACTAAAGCCGCGTCTCTCAGGCTTGGCAGGAAATCAGTGTGAGAAAGGTATCAGTGCCTGGGCTCCGAATGCAAAGATTCTAGCCTGACGGGTCTGGGTCGGGGCCTGGGCATCGCTACTGTTTCAAACTCCGCGGGGGAGGCCGCCTGGGGAGAGCGGGAGGCGCCGGCGGAGGCCGACGGCGGCAGAGGCCGGGCGGCAGGGGCGGGTGCGTCGCGGCAGCGGCGGAGGGACGCACGGACGGCCGGGCGCGCGCTCCCACAGACGCACGCACAGTCTTGCGCGAGCCCGAGCGCCGGCTCGTGAACGCGCGGTGAGAACTCAGCCCGCGCGGGCGAGCGCGCTCCGCCCTGGAGGCCCCGCGGAGCCGAGGGCGTGAGCGCGCCCTCTTTATTTACTTGTGTTTTGTTCACTGAAGGACTCGGAGCAGCTTAACATTATATGCACCTTAGCAGGATATTATTAAAATGAATTAAAAGCAAGACATTTTAAAATGAGGTCAAGAGAAACGAAATCCAAAATTAAGCCAAAACCAGGAGCGAGGTGCCCGCGGAGACGCCGCCACGCGGCCCCAGCTTCCCGGCGGCCGGCGGGGCCGTGGCGGGGCCGTGGCGGCTCCCCGCGCCCCCGCTCCAGGCCCGGGCTCTCTCGCCGGGCGCTCGCCGCGGGCGGCCGGGGTGTGCAGCGCGGGCGGCCGGCGCGGCCTTGGCTGCCCGCAGCGCCGCTGGGATGCTCCGATTCAGTGCAGAGATGCGACTTAGAAAATTCTGGTGAAAGATTTTTCTCATCGAAGCTTCTAAAACAGGACGACACAGAGTTCAAAATTGGGTGTCCTTCCAGCAAGGGACCCAGCGGTTCTCTCAGTGTCCCAGCCGGACACGGGCCCTCGGGAAGGCGGAGGGGCCGGGCGGGGACGGCCGCTCCGCCCCTGCGAAACGACGCCGCGAGAAGCGCTGAGCGCGGCCTGCCAGCCCAGGCTCCGGCCTCGTCCCGCTCTCCGCACGGGGGCGGAAGTGCTCCGGGCTCGGAGCCGGGGTGCTCGCGGCCCGGAAGGGCGGGAAGGGCTCGGCGGCGCCCGGCTGCAGCCCCCGCGCCCTGGCCGCCCTTCCCTTCCCACGGCCCTGCGTGCGCGGGCCGCGCCGGCTCCTCGGGGGAAGCGTGCTTCCCGTGGCCCCCACACCTCGAGTCCGCACGTGCAAGTCGTCGCGGAGGGGACAACTATCTCATCCTCTTCCTTTCCTGGAAGTGTCCCTTTTTGGTGTTCTCTCCCCCACCCCACCCCCCTTCTTTTAACAGACTTTTAGCCAGTGGGGGGCGAGGGGACACTCGCCGACAGGCACACGCGGGCCCGCACTCTCCTGGGTCACCTCTGACCCTCCGCCGTCCAGCCTTGGGACAGAGCGGAGGGATCCTGGGACCTCTGAGTGGCAGAAAGGAAGGAAGTCACCGGCCGGCTTCCTAGTGGGAGCCAGGCCCTCCGGGAAGCCCTCCGAGAACACCGCCCGCTCCCGGACAGCCGCCCCTGCCTCGGAAGCCCCCGGGCTCCAGCGCGGCCCTGCCCACTCCGATGTCCCCGGCGCCACGTGGCCGCTACATGACCACTTGCTGACCAAGACATTGGTTCTCCCATCTAATCTTCACAGCCGCCCTAGCTGGTAACCATTTTAAAACCTATTTTAGCAGCCAAGGAAACAGAGGCCTCAACTGGTGAAATGATTTGCATGAAACCTTACTGCCCACACAGGAAAAGCAGAACCAAGAGTCACCCGTCGCTCTGCCCTGGCTCGTCACTCTGCCGCCTGCCACGGGACGGCGGCGCTGTGGGGAGGCAGAGGTGCCCCAGCCCCTCTGCGCTTCCCAGGCAGACACCATCCCCCACAGGTCCGCGTTAAAAAGCAAAGACTTGCTTCCTCAAAAACACCTTCATTTGAATGCTCTCTGATATGGCAAAAGAACAGCTTTGGGGATTTTTTCTTTAATCGTCTCTTAAGAACAAAGACTTCTTTTATTGACGGTTTTTAAATAATATGACAACTGCCTGGGGACCCCGTACTCATGCATAAGTGCTGTTCTTGCTCATTGCAAAGGCGCTCTGCCACTTACACCAGGAAGAACTCCTGCTAACGATTGCAGTGGTGATGGACATGAACCGTTTACTCAACCAGTTCTACCCTGGCTTATAAGACGCCTCCCCCTTCTTCTTACTGTTAGCATATTAACAGAAATGATTTAGATTTAGTGGGTAGTTCTTAATGTTTACACAGACCCTCATTTCTAATATGCCACCTAATGAAATATTTCAGTGGGTTCTGAAGATGGGAAATATGTACTAAAACCTTGTCTGAATGCCGCGAGTTTCAAACCCAGGGCATTTGTTTTATTGTAATCATTCTCTTCCTAGCTCTGCAACCGTATTGAAACAAAATACCCATTCCTTCTGATGGAGAGATTTCGTGATGGGTATTGCAAAATGTTAACTCTTCTTAAGAGAAAGATCTTAATTTTCTGATATAACTTTCAGCGTAAAAATAAATTGATATAAAATACCCTTTAAAATTCTAAATATTGCTGGGCTCGGTGGCTCACGCCTGTAATCCTAGCACTCTGGGAGGCTGAGGCGGGTGGATTGTTTGAGCTCAGGAGTTGGAGGCCAGCCTGAGCAAGAGCGAGACCTGTCTCTAGTAAAAATAGAAAGAAATTACTTGGAGAGCTAAAAAAATATATATATAAAAAATTAGCTGGGCATGGTGGCACATGCCTGTAGTCCCAGCTACTTGGGAGGCTGAGGCAGGAGGATGGCTTCAGCCCAGGAGTTTGAGGTTGCTGTGAGCGAGGCTGACGCCACAGCACTCTAGCCCGGGCAACAAAGTGAGACTCTGTCTCAAAAAAAAAAAATTCTAAATATTGAAATATCTTTGAAATGCCACAGCTGGAAATCTCATGAATGATTTCCTCCTTTCGTATTTTAATTCCTTATAAACAACAGCCTCCCTAACTAGATAAGAATATCATTTCAAACATCTTCTAGCTTCCCTTTTATTGCCATAACCATAAAAACATTTCCTCCTGCTGTTATACTCATCATCTATTTTCTCTTTAAGTGTTTTAATGTAATGTAACATATTGCTTTTTGTTTCAGTGAATATTAGGTTCTCAGGATTCTCCACTCCTGTTCTCATCCTGGTTTGTCTGCCCTGCATAATTGTGTTTATCTGGCAAACATTCACGTCCTGGTTCTTTAGATTGCAGAGCCATAATTCATGACAATATAGAGTCTTGTTGCAAATGACAGCATCCACAGCAATGATTCAAGCCACGGATCTAAAGTTATGATACAACTTTTTTTTAAGACTGTCAGAGCAAAGCTAATGTGGTCAAATGACCATTACCCTTCAACGCAGTCCCTTGGTAGTTGATGTACTTTTCCAACATCGCATACATTAGCCAAAGCACTTTTAGAACCTTTTTACAACATCCTTCAGAGACAATTTAATAAACTACAAAACAAAACCATTATCACCACATTCTGTTCACTACTTGGTTTTTACTCAAAATATTATCCAGCTTTTTCACTCACCTTATTCACTGGGTACAGTTCCACACAGCTGTATCCTAAAATCAAATTCACTCTAAAAGGACAAAGATTTGCTGTCCTTGATGAAATTTTCAAAGAATGTGCCGCAGGCTCTGAGAGTAAGTCCAGAAGAGGAATTTGAAATATGATCTTAGTAAGAGCAGCATCTTTGGATCAAGCACACAGACTCTAGGGAAAATACCGCAAAGCGTACAAGATGAGCACTGATGTAGAAATTCTGGGTTTTTTTAAAAAAGAAGAAAAGGGTGAAGAAGAAGCCCATCACTGCTCCTTCTCAAACTCACGTTTGACACATTGCCTTGATAAAGATCTTCAGTTTAGGCACAAACATCACAGGGTAGCTGCAACCCAGCACATTTGCTCAGAGCAGGCGTTACAAACATTCAGTTATAAGGCAGGGCAAACCAAGTGTTAACTTGCCGCCTTTTCAAAATAACAGATCTCCCGCACAGTTCTGGAGGGAACAGGTTGAAGCTTACACTCAAAGGTAATCGGAAATTTTGGAGAAAATATAAGTTTGGACTCACATAAAGCAAGATTCAAATCCCAGCTCCGCTTACTACTATGGATGAGGCCCTGATCTTCCCATCTGCGAAGTAGGTCAAATATCCACTTTCAAAGAGTTTTATCTTGAAAAAAAACTGTACATGCTTGGAAAACAATAGACATGATGGCTATTATTAGCCACTTCTGTTCTGAATTTTTGCCTTCTGGAGTTTATTCCCTCCATCCCTTCCCCCTCTTTAAATAACAACCATTAAATTGCAAAATTTGAGAAGCTCTGTTCTGTCGGAATAAAATCATACAAGCTTACATATCATGCATAGGATTCTAATGCCATGTCTTTTTTGTCTCAATGGGTAAAAGGGTCCAAAAATTTTAAAACCAAATTGTTAATGATACTTTAATTTCTTATGCATAATCTGAATAACATAGAATCTTCAGAAATGACTCCTGAAGTCCTCTGGTCACCACACTGCAAATGCCTTAAGATATATGAGAATTTATCCTTTCCTTGCATCCAACAAATGAGTTACTGAATATTTGCCATAATATTTACCAAGCACTGGGCTAGGCACTAGGGAGATAGCAGTGAACAACAACAGGAACAGAAATAGCCTGCTCTTATGAGCTTACATCTACTTCTCAGGAAGAGAAGCAGTGACCGTGAAACTTCAGCAGTGGAGCATGTGGCCGTGCGCGACCAACGAAGAAGGAAAATGAAGCAGGGAGGAGAGACGGGAAACTGGGGAGCGGGGGGCGCAGAGTTAAATATGGTGGTCAGGAAAGCCCTTTCCTGGGACATCCAAAAGCCATTTTAATGTTCAATGGTCCATAACATTATCGCCACAAACCCCCAGGCTTAATGGTCGTCCGGCCCGGGCCGCGCCGCGTGCTTCCCCGCAGCGCCGCCGGGAGGAGCAGGCCCGCACACGCTCCTCGGTCCCAGCCTCCGCCTCTGAGTCTCTCCTCTGAATCCCGGAGTCTTTTTCATAACAGACTGCTGACATCTAGAGAGAACTAGACAGATCAGAGGTAATTACTTTGTGGAAAATTCCAGAGTAGTGCGAGCTGTTTACGACCTGGCGCCATAATGCTGCTTTCTTCTTCAGCTTGCTATTCTCTGCTCCCTTGGTCTTTTTAACCAAATCATTATATAACGTAATAACAACAGTCACATTGGCTTTCCACTACTGAGCACTTATGCACCAGTTGAGCACTTGATATACATTTCCTTACTTAATCATACCAATGATTGTGAGGTGGGTACTATTGTTATCTCCATTTACAAAGGAGGAAACTGAGGGACAGACAGCTTAAGTATCTTGCCTAGGGTCACACAGGCAATAAATAGCACAGCCTGATTTCATAGTTCATGTTTGCATTTCTTTCTGATGGTAGTCAGCTGAATTCTGCCAATATCTTTGGTATCCTTGACTACAGGATACAGCTATATCATTTAAATATTATTAGGTCTCTCACAGAAGGTGGGTACCCCAACCTCTCAAGCTAGTTTGCCCGATCCTAAATGGTTCCTTGACTAAGATCGATTTTAAACTTCAGAAGCTACTATTATTATTATCCAAAAAAGAGAGAAACATTTTCCTTTGCCGTCTCTCTGTTCCTTGCACTTTTAAAGGGAAGTTCCTTGCCTTTTTTTGTCTTTTTCTTTTTCCTAAGATACCTCTCATTTCCTGTTTAGGATATAGGACACAAATTTTAGATTTATGTATGTATTTATTTATTTATACGCAGGTCTGTCGCCCAGGTTGTAGTGCAGTGGTGTGATCATAGCTCACTGCAGCCTGGAACTCCTGGGCTCAAGGGATCCTCCTGCCTCAGCCTCCCAAGTAGATGAGACTACAGGTACGGGCCACCAATATCCCAGCTATTGACTATTTTTTAAAACTTTTTTGTAGAGACAGGATGTCATTATGTTGCCCAGGCTTTTCTCAAACTCCCAGCCTCAAGCAATCTTCCTGTCTCAGCCTCCCAAAGTGCTGGGATGACAGGCATGAACCACCACGCCCAGCTGACATTCAATTTTAAATGCTATTTTATTAGCTATTGCCACTGTACAAATAAGCAAGACGAATTTCACTCACTACTACACAATTTTGTGGACAATGTGAAGGACATGTGTAAAAATGGCTTTCATTTGTCCTCCTGAAAAAGGTTTGGAAGATGTCATAGACATATACTGATTTATAGATGAGGTGTGGGATTGCCTTCTGAAAATCACACACAACTAGAATTGATACAGCTTGTCAGCTCATAATCTGAACAGGTAGATCTCTTAAGTGAATAAAATGCATCTTATAGGAACATATAACCAACAAAAGGAAGTCAGGGTAGGTTTCTTTTCTTTCTTTCTTTTTTTTTTTTTTTTTTTTTTGAGACAGAGTCTCACTCCGTCACCCTGGGTAGAGTACAGTAGCGTCATTGTAGCTCACAGCAACCTCAAACTCCTGGGCTCGAGTGATCCTTCTGCCTCAGCCTCCCGAGTAGCTGGGGCTACAGGCATGCGCCACCATGCCCGGCTAATTTTTCTATTTTTAATAGAGACGGGGTCTCACTCTTGCTCAGGTTGGACCTCAAACTCCCATCTCAAGCGATCCTCTTGACACCAGAGTACTAGGATTACAGGTGTGAGCCACCGCGCCCGGCCCAGCGTGTGTTTCTGAGTTGGAAATAAAATGACTAGTGTCATTTTAACTACATGTAGCAGTTAAAAAAAATTTTTTTGCAAAAATACACAGAATATGTATAGATTTTTGGCTTTGGATGAATATGGATTTTTTTTTAAAGATTCCATTTACAGTATTAAAAATGGTCAAAAGAATCACCTCACCAGAAAGTAGCATACTCCTTAAGCTTTCTTTACTTCAATAGAAAACTTATATTTGGCCTGAGGGCAAATCTGGAATAATTTAGCCAGTACTTTAGGAAGCCAGATTCAGATAAGCATATCCCTTCCTACTTAACAATTAACTTCTTGCTTTGGAAATATCCACTTGCACAAGATAAATGATAAATATTGAGTTAGTCAAGTAAAACTCCATTCACTTTATTACTGTTGCAACCTTCATGGAGAGAACCATCTTTAAATATCTGTGTGAAAGTTTATACTGATTTATAAATTGCAGTTAGGCCTATAGATTTAAAAAAAAAAAACATGTCATCTAGCTGAGACATGATACTAGTTGGCACTGCTTATCGGGGAAAACAGTCATGGGCTCAACAAAAGAGAGACAGGTGTGGCCTGATTCCATTCCTGTGCTTAGTCCTGAGAAGCAGGCAATATCAGCTCACTATAAATCAAATAATCTTTAATGACATGGGAACATTCTCACAATGTACTCTCACAATGAGTGAAAAAAGGATCTTACAAAACTTGAATTTGAGTTCAACTTGTTGTTCTATACACATAACGCAACTGTTTATAGAAGCAACCTCTAGTGACAAGCCATGAGTGATTTTTATGTTTTTCTTCTTGCTTTTCTATATTTCCCAAATTTTCTATAATGAGCATCTATTATTTATATAAACTAGATGAAAAGTTATTGCTTTTTTTTAAACTGCATTGAGCAAGTTTTCTCCGTAAACCCTTGTTATTGCTTCAGCTGCAGAATGTTTTGCATAATAACAGTGATTTTGTAGCAGTTGATTCTCAGAGGACAATCACTGAACCACAGCTGAGCATAGCAAAGTCATCTTCCTCATTACTCAGCCTACTATGGTCATATTTAGATTATTCCAACTAGATACGAATTCCAGATAGACTCCAAAAACAAGGGAGGCTTTTGCATTAAACCTCTCATAAGCCCTGTCTTAACTTTCCCTAAAAATGGAAATGATACTTGGGAAATATATCCTAGGCCATAATAGTAGCTTTATCTTTTCATGAGAAGATAAAGGAGTACTCAGAAATAAAAGAGTGAGGTTTCTGGGAAGTTAATTCAGTGTCTGAGCTCAAAAAGAAAGAGGTAGTGGGAAATGCTTGATGCTTATTAGAGGAAAACATGTTTGTGACAAGTGCAGTCAACGATTGCAAGATCTGGTTTCAAACTAAACCTGCTATTTTCTTCTTATTATGATTATTACCTAAATTATTGTAGCTGCGCATATTTTAATCATTCAAAAGAAAAGAAAGTATTTTTGTAAATTCTCCTAAATATGCACTTCCTGAAAGGACATTTTAAATTATGCATAAAATTTCAAGGTTAGTCATAGACAAATATCTGATAGTTTTACTTTTTTTAACCAAATAAATCTTTTTAAGAAAGCAGAATTTCTATTAAAACATTTTTTCCAAATAAAAAATTTAAGTTCTCAAATGTTTATCAAAAACAAAAAAGATTTTACAATTTTGAGCAAACTTATCTCTATGGTATTTATTATTCAAAATATAAAAGAAAAATGTTTTTGTTGTCTAATTCTCATCTTTTAATTTTCTAAATATAAAATAATGTGATTTCTAAAATACTTTAAAGGGTATTAACACTAAGGTTTCTTTTAACTTTGAATTTTTGTCTTTCAACTTAATTTACAAAGCACTTTGATAAATATCATTTATCACAAGATCGTCATAAAATAGCAAAAACCAGTATCATTATTATTAGCAACATTTTCATTTTACAAATGAAAAAACTGAAGCTTAGAAAGGTTAAGCAACTTATATAAGGCCACATAACCAAGAGTGAGGGAGCTCTCTGGATCAATGTACTACTATAGCATTTTCCCCCCAAGAAAACAAATTACTTTTCTAAATTAATTACATAGCATGATAAGAGGTAAACGTTGAATGGAAGAGAGCTAAGCAATAAATAGAAAAATTCTGTTATTTTTAAAGGGTCATAGATTTATTAGGATAAAGGGTAAGATACAAAACTAAACTATCTGTGCAGTAAAATCCCAATTTTATATTGAAAATTTATTCATATGTCCAAAAGGCTAAAAATAATTATACCAAATAATAATAGTGATTGTCTCTCAAGGGTGAAATGGGAGATAATTTTTTCATTTTTTTCTTTAAATTTTTGTACTCTGCAAATTTTTAACAATCAGTAAGGATTAACTCTATAATCAGATAAACATTACAATCTATTTTTAATAAAGTACTGTATGAAATCAAAGTGTCAGCTGGGCAAAAAAAATAAATGCAGTGCTGTAGATATATCATGTGTTCTCTTTGGTGATTCTGTAATGTATTTGGTTTCACTTCATTTTTTAGGTTGCTGGGAATTTTTTGTTAAAAAAGAAAACAGATGAGGTTACATTGAAAAAAAAAAAGGTAATGTGAAATCACAATCATTTATTCTGAGGGCCTGTTTCTCCATTCTAGCCCATATAGCAATACAGGGCAGGTTTGGAGACCCTGAAAACCCATTTCTGTGGTTTTCTTTGTCTCCATAATAAGTCCAACATTTAACATAAGCGACTGACTACCTCCCCAATAGTCATTTCCTCTTCCTTGCTAAAAGAACCTCTGTTTCGAGATGGGCAAAATGTCTTGGACCAGGGGATGAATCCTGATGTCCAGTCTAAGACCATGAAAAAAAATTTTCCGATTCCTGCTTCTCAGCTTCTCTTGCAGCTATGGGTGGCTCTGTATGTGGCCTGTGGGAAAGTCTTCTTGCTTGCTCCTGGGAAAAGCTCTCCTCAACAGTTAGATCAGGGAGGCATGGGCAGGAGCACCCACCTTCCTGGCACGCTTCCAGAGCTGTCATGTGAGAACCTGATGCCCAGAGAGTCGTAGCAGCCACTCCGGGACAGGCATGAAACCCAAGAAAGCTGCAGGGAGACACGGCCAGAGCCTGACACTGTTGACCCACTTACCACCTCTCAATTTTTATCATGTGCAATAATTAATGCCTTTATTATCTAAGCCACAGTTCAAGTATTTCAAGTATTATCCTAATACTTTAAATTAAATGTCTTCTAACGATTTAGTAACAAGTAAAAAAAGTCTGAAGTTAAAGCTACCAACATCTTACAAAATTAAAAAAAAACTTAGCCAATGTCCAATCTAAATGGCCAACAATGTAGAATGTTGTATAGAAATGGTTAGAAGATTATCTTCCTGGAATATTATACAGTCATTTAGAAATAATATTTAAGAAGGTCATGTTACATGAGGAGATGCTCATGATGTAAGGTTATGTGAAAAAAGAACAACAGGATTGCGATTGTATATACACTATGACTAGTGTTTTCTATTTTCTAAATGTTGGGCCTCATAGGTTACAATTTTTACATTAAAAATTATAAAATGAACTCATATAGACAAGCAATCAGCTTAAATCCTGGAAGAATTTATATCAAATTTAAGAATATGTTTGGCTCCCTGCTGCCTACAGGACAAAATCAAACTTCTCAGCCTGACTTTCCAAGTCTTTCCTGACATGGCCTCTGCCTGTCTTTCTGGCCTAATCTCCCACCACACATCCTGTAGCAGCTGCAGTGAACACACTTTCCTGCCTCTGCGTGTGTTCTTGCATCAGCCCGGAAAGCGTTTCCTGGTGAGCAAGGTAAAGCGCTGAGGCAGAGACTGCTGGCTATCCCCCCAAATCCCTTTCCTTGACAATAGAACACAATTTTCAACTCAGGGTACAGCACCCTACAACAAAAGCTCTTTTTCCCAATCTTTTCAGCTGGATGTAGTCATGTGGCTAAGTTCTGGCTAATGGCATGGAACAACCTCTAGGCAACCCCCAGGAATGTCCGTAATGGGAAGAGAGACTTTCTTCTCTGTCTTTTCCTCTTAGATTCTTAAATTTGAGCAGCCAACTTGAAACATGAAATGAAAGCCCTGAGTTGAGCTTGAAGGAACAAGGAAGAAGGTGATGAGGATGGCGTTGCTGCCGCACCAGCCCTGGGGCGCCTACCTCTGGGTTGCATTTACACAGAAGAGAGAAATCAACTCACATCTTGCATAGCCCATTATTGTTTTGGGGTTTTCTCTCACACACAACTTAACCTAATCCTAATTGATATATTAATCTACAAGATGAGCTAGTAGCAAAAATGCTTTTAGAAGAGGAATACAAGCACTGAATTGCTATCCAGAAGAAATGAACAGAAAGCTAGGATTTCAGGCTCATTTGAAAGGGAAAACCAAAGGCTGAAGAAGAGACAGTGGGCTGGCAGGACGGTGAGAAGCTGGAGCCACCAACAGCTATTGTGGGGGAGGGGATGAGGGCAAAGATTTGGCCAAAGGATTTTTAAGAACAAAGGTGACTAATATTAAATATTGTCACCTATTGTACTCTGCTACAATTTAATTCTCTAATATTACCACCAAATTCTCAGTAAAAGTCTAACATTCACAGTAGCCTGGCGTGAGCAAGGTTTTTAGAAAATCAAGGAAGAAGGATCAAGGCAGAGTCGAACAACAGCAGAAGTGAAATATAAAAGGGCTGTACATTCAGTAGAAGCAGGAAATCAGAGCTTATAATAAACACCCTCTTCCCCAAACTCTCAGAAAATGACTAGAAATGCTGTATTTCCCACTCAATAGGGAATGAGTTTTAGAGCCAATTTTTACATATATTTGCATGTTTTGATAATGTATTTACATATATGTAGTATACAGTTTTTCTTTATACCAGAAATACGATCATAGTGTTTTGCAACTTATTTTTGTTTTGTTTTAACCTATTAATATGGCATGGACATCCAAGTCTACAAAGTAGATGAACCTTGCCTTTTACAGCAGCACAGTGCTCCACCACACAGAGTGCCATAATTAATTTATAATAACTAGTCCATCGTGAGGTAAATGCATTTTGCTATTACCAACAGTGCTATCTTTTACAAGACAACGTAACACTTCAGTGTAATTGTGCATGTGTAACTATTCCTGTGGAATGATGACAGGAAGTGACTTCGCAGGGTTTTATTGCAGTAGATATTACCAAATCGCATTCAAGGGAAGTCCATCAGTGATACATGAGAGTGACATTCTGACTGAATTCTCACAACTTTAGATGTTATAAATCTTTTTAGTTTTTGTCAGCTAAAAAGTGGTATTTTGCTAATTATTAGATTCAACATCTTTTCGCATTATTTACGGGTCATTTGTATTTCTGAAATGTATATTTATATCCTGTGCCCATATTTTCTATTGAGTTGTTTATTGTTTTCATATTAGTTTAGAAAAGTTGTTTACATATTAAAGATATCAATAATCTGTCTCTATATGTTTTACAGACATGTGTCTTAGTCTGTCATTTGTCTTTTAGTTTGTTTTTGGTGTCCTTTGCCATGCCCAAGTTTCAAATTTTAGAGATTGCTTAGAAAGACTTCACCACTCCAAAGTGTAAACAATATTTTTCTATAATTTATGACTTATTCTTTTGAAATGACAAAACAATAATGTAGTGGTTAAGAGTACAGTCTCTGGCACCAACCTGACTGAGTTTAAATCTTGATTATGCCGTATAACCTCAGGAAGATTATTTAATTTTTCTGTGCCTGAGTTTCCTCAACTGTTGAATGGGAATGATAATGGCATCTGTACTTTGTAAGGCTGTTGTGGGAATTAAATGAATTAGGACAAACCAACTTCTTAGAACACTTCTTGCAACACAGAAAATTTCAATAAACATTATAGATATTCTTGCTGTGACTTAGTGATGGTAGTTTTCCAAAATGTTTCAATATCTAATATGACCCATAAATAAATGCTCCACAAATGCATCCAATCCTTATAAATGGTCTTGCCCTTTCTGCCACCTGCCTGTATCAATAAAAATGAAAATCATTAACTGAAGACAGACAGAAAACTGCAGACTGCAAACGAGAAGGGCAGAGTGTCACACAGCAGATCAAATAGAAGTACCAGCTGCAAAAACTCAGCAAGCTGTAAGCAAATAGAACAGAAGGTAGGGATTATGTGTTTCAATCGTGAGTCTTGCCCTGACAGGGCTCGCAAACAGCAGCTGCACAAACCTGTCTAATCCCATGGAAGGCAGATGTGCTGCTCATGTTCAAAGGGAGCTTGTTTCCTATACATTTAGCATGTCTCAAGGAAACCTTGTAGATTGAGTCTGTTCAGACCTTTCCAAATCTTTGTTTAGTCCTGGGAAACTTTAGTTATCTAGAGATAGCTTGGTCATTGTCCTTGTTAAGCACAGTAGCTGGAAGACCAAGATTGTTCATCATTTTTACACTGATAAAGTGTGTCTGTGTCAATAATCATTGAAATCTACCAGAAAGGTACACGCTGCCCGTAGAACGGCTAGCTCTTACAATTCTTCAATGTCTTCCATGTCTGTGAGTACCTTTCTTGTGCCTAAAGCTGAATGTTTTTGTTTTTTTCTTTTCTTAATGAGTTTTTTTGACAGTTTTCCCTATAACATTTATATATCTTGAGGGAACAGCTTTTGGGTTTACTTATCAGCTCTTGCTATATTATTATTTTCTAATTTATTTGTTTCTGATTCTATCCATTCCATTTGTGTTGACACTAACAGGTAACAAAAGGTGAAGGCTGTTTTTAGATTGTGTGCATTTTATTCTTAGCCTTTTTGTTTTCTGTGACACTTGTTTCATAATAAAAGCATTTATCTGGGGCAACTTTGTTTGATTTCAAAGGACAGGGTGGGCCGGGCGCGGTGGCTCACGCCTGTAATCCTAGCTCTCTGGGAGGCCGAGGCGGGCGGATCGCTCAAGGTCAGGAGTTCGAAACCAGCCTGATCAAGAGTGAGACCCCGTCTCTACTAAAAATAGAAATAAATTAATTGGCCAACTAAAAATATATATAGAAAAAAATAGCCGGGCATGGTGGCGCATGCCTGTAGTCCCAGCTACTCGGGAGGCTGAGGCAGAAGGATTGCTTGAGCCCAGGAGTTTGAGGTTGCTGTGAGCTAGGCTGACGCCACAGCACTCTAGCCCGGGCAACAGAGTGAGACTCTGTCTCAAAAAAAAAAAAAAAAAAAAAGGACAGGGCGACCCCAGCAGATACCTAGGCTGCATCGGATTTATGAAAGCAGAGCTGCTCTCTTCTAAAAAGTCCTGTGTGCCAGATGAGTGCAGAGAAGACAGAAGAACATCAGAACTGGGAACAGTCTTAAGGAAAGCCAAAGTCTCGCCCTCTACAAACGAGGGATCTGACTTCAGAAAATGAGATCATTTGTCTGATATTAAAAGATCAGATATCCTCACACAGAGTCTGTGCTCTAGTTGAGCACAAAGTCTTAAAAAGCAAAGCAACCAAGAACTCCCTTTCCCTCCCTTCCTTCTTTCTGCCTGGTAGCAGATCACCTGATATCCCCCAAAGAACCTCGTTATCTGTTTCCTTCCATAATCAACCCAAATACGAAACACTGCATGAATTCTGTTTTCAAAGTTGAGCTTTTCAGCTAGGCACTGCCCCAGTCTTCCTCCTCTCCTCCAGGTTGGTCATTAGAGAAAGTTCTGGGAGGAAGAGCAGCAGCCCAGCTTTCCGCTGCTGCCTGCTGCAAAAAATACTCTGATGACCTCTGCTTCAGCTGTCGATTCTAGACGCAAGCACAGGGAGCTTGAATAATTAAGTAAACTCCATGAAAAAAGAGATATCACAGTTATCTGGGCCTGTATTATGGTTCCTGTCCTTCTCGTATCTTCTACCAGTTACCACAGTGATTTCATTGTCTTGATCCTGCGGTTCTTCACTGGGCTTGGGGAGAGGGGAGTATGCTCATCAGAATCACCTTGGGAGTATTTTTTCCAAAAGGATACACTCTCCACTCCTTGGATGATAAGCAATGATCTAATCAAAGAAAGAGGGATATAAAAGATGAACATGAATCTAGGAATCTAATAATTAGAAATAAGGATGTTTGTCACATTGTTAATGATGAAGACTTTGATCAGCATGAATGTTCAACAATAGGAAGATAAATTACATTATGTTATCTATTATGGACTATGTGACTATTGTAACTGCTT
Organism: Cheirogaleus medius; assembly: GCA_008086735.1. Classification (NCBI taxonomy): domain Eukaryota; kingdom Metazoa; phylum Chordata; class Mammalia; order Primates; family Cheirogaleidae; genus Cheirogaleus; species Cheirogaleus medius. Next base: position 66,669,328 of record VBSM01002608.1, read on the forward strand.
TATAAAACATCAGAAAAGAGATGCATGGTTTAACTTTCATTGCAGAAATCAGGATAATATATATAAAATATGAATACAACTATTTAAATGCTTAATTTATATATACAGCAGAAAGGCTGGATAGGCAAATCACCAAAAAGTTAACAGTTGGGGTTTTTTCCTTCTGAATACAATACACTTTTATCAACCGTCGTCCTCATGTTGTTCATTAGCTCTTTAGATCTCTTCATCCTACAAATCTCCCACTTTGTCTCTCTCAACCTGCATCTCCCCATTTCCCACTCCCACTCTTCCCCTGGTAACCACTGTTTTACTCTGTATCTCTATATATTTGGCCTTTTTTTTTTTTTTTTAGATTCTACATATAAGTGAGACCATGCAATATTTTTCTTTCTGTGCCTAGCTTATCACACTTGACATGTCCTCCAGGTTTATTTATGTTGCAGCAAATGGCAGGATCTCCTTCTTTTTTGAGGCTGAATAATATTGCATTGTGTATATATAGCACAGTTTCTTTATGCATTCGTCCATCAGCGCTTAGGTCATTGCCATATCTTGGCTATTGCAAATAATGCTGCAATGAACATAAAATGCAGATATCTTTACAAGGTGGTGATTTCATTTCTTTTGGGTATGTATATACACAGAAGAGGGATTGCTGGGTCATATAGTAATTTTATTTTTAATTTCTTTAGGGTACTCCATACTGTTTACCATAGTGGTCTCACAAATCTACATTCCCGTCAATGGTATAGAAGGCTTCTCTTTTCTCTGCACCCTCACCAACACTTGTTATCTTTTGTCTTTTTGATAATAGCTATCCAGTTGTTTGTTTTGAATGGGATTAATAAAGACTTTTAAAATTTTTTCTTCTTTATGCCTTTTTTGTACTTTCAGTGTTTTTCTCACAAGCATTGTTGCTTTTATAATTGGAAAAACAATAAGAAAGGTAATATATAATATAATATATAATAAGAAAGGTTTATGAGTGAAACCTCAAACCTTTACTTTCTATTCCTTGCAATCAGTTCTGGAGAAAGCAAACAAGAAATGAGAAAAGAAAAGAAAGATAAGAAGAGAGGAGAAGATGGGGCGGCATGGAGAGGAAAGAGAAAGTTATAATGCAGAGAAAAGGAAATATTGTTGGTTTGCCAGTAGGGATGACAAAATATTTAACAAGAGTCTGGCCCAGGCTCCATGCAGTGTGAACATGGTTTAACTGTGACTAAGTGGCGCACTTGCACTGGTGTCTGTCCACTGTCAGCCTGTTTTCAGGCTCACTTTATGAGGGAGGATATTGTTGGGAACAACCTGACCATAACTTTGAGTTTTGTGTACATTGTCTCCTTGCACAGTGCAAATTTCCCTTCACCTCCCTCTGGTGCTTTATCACCACGAAGCCTTTCCTGGCTGTCTTCCTGTTTCCCCATACCTCTAACGCAGCCTTTATCATCAGTGCTGCCTCCTAGTATAGCAATGAGTATTCTATTGTCTTTCCTGCTATCGCATAAACCCTGGAGGGCAGGGATTGTATCCATATAGCACCTAACTTGACAGAGATCACATTTGAATGCTCATCCAGCTATAGGCAAAGCAAGAACTCTTTGTCATCATGGGATGCCTTCCAGAGAGTCCCTGGGGTTAGGGCAGTCAATTGCCTTTTGCAACTTTGGGTTGCCAATTTGTTCACACCCAGGATCTGAGCAATTTACTGAAGTACCGTGTTTCCCCGAAAATAAGACAGTCTTATATTTATTTTTCCTCAAGAAGA
>VBSM01002608.1:66700920-66750323 GCA_008086735.1 Cheirogaleus medius
ACCGCGGCTGCCGAGAGACAATATAGCCACCAGCCGGAGCCACCTCCAGGGAACAGGACCTTCCCTTTTGGGAAGGGGGGACATGGGCAATATACATAGCCTTAATGTTAGTACCCCCATAATATGCTGAAATAAAATAAAATAAAATAAAATTGTAGGACAGTCTACCAAATAACTGGCTTGGAGTCTTCAAAAAATGTCGACAACATGGATCATAAAAGATGGGCAAGGGAACTAGTCTATATCACAGGAAAGCACACAGACATAGGATAGTCAGCTAAAACATATGATGCTTGACTATACCCTGGACTGAAGGGAAAAGGCACAGCTATACAGGACAGTATCTATATAAGTGGAGAAATCTGAATATGGCCTATATATTAGATAATACTATTCTATCAGTGTCACATGTCCTAAAAGTAACAATGACATTATGGCTATGTCAGAGAATGAATTTGTTTTTAAGAGATATGCATGCCAAGGTATTTAGAGGTAAAGCACCACAAAGTCTATAACTTATTTTCAAATGGTTCAGCAAAAAACAATTTTAGAGAGATTAAGACATTAACAATTGACCAATCTAGGTAAAGGATATATGGGTGTTCATTGTATAAGTTTTTCAGCTTTTCTGTAGGTTTTTAGTTGATTCAATATAAAAATTTAGGAAAAAGGATAATGATAAGAGTACACATGCTGATATGCAAAAATAAAGCTCACTGCAACATTATAACTAAATTTCCATCAAGACAGGAATGGATACATTATGATGCATTCACAGAATATTATATGCAGTTATAATCCACCAGGATGAGTAGAGCCATCAAGATAAGTAGTACACCCTGAAAACTGTATTTGGTGAAAATAAAGTAAGTGGCTTGGCTAATGATATAATGTGACACCATGTACATTTTCTTAAAACTCACAAAAGGAATACCATAAATATGAACACATGCACATATAGTAAAGGTATAAAAAATGGACAGAAAAGATGTAAATCAAATTTGCAGGATGGTAATTTCCATTAGAAAGGAAGAGAATAAAGAATAAAGGATTGGCAAGGAATACAAAGGGAAGAGTAAAAATAAATGAGAAACATACGGCAAAAAGTTATCACTTGTTACTTAGATTCACTGGTGTATAGGTGTTTATAGTATTACTCTGTAACCATTTCAATATGGTTACAATATTTTATGATAAACATATGAATTTTCAACCTTACATATCAATCTTATTTAATCAACTATTTAATTAATATAGGTGATATGTATCAAATTGGTAAACCTATATAAAGTATAGTAAAAAGGCTTCTAAAATGTATATAAACCAATTAATCAGAATAATACAGCTATCAGTGAGAGAGCAGGGCTGAGCCATAAGGTAATATAGCTGAGGCATGGGGCTCTGGCATCTCCACAATAAAATGGAAGACAAAGAGAAAGCTAAGGTGGGAATTCAAAAATACGCTAGTAGTGATGAAAGGAGATGACAGAGACAGATAGTCTCATAGTCAGAGGTAACTAGAACAGATTGAGCTTTTCCAATAAGTGCTACCATCTCATGATGAATAGGAAAGAGATGCTAAACCAACACGATACTGTAACGTATGTGAAGTACATAATACTGAATGGAGGCATATAAAAGATCCTCATTCAAAGCCCTGGGAAGAGGTAGAACTTAGATATGAGGCAAGTGGTCTCCTCCTGGCCTGCAAAGATAAGACAGGTGCAGAAAGAAAGAAAGGGGTGCCGCCACACCGGATTCTCAGAAATCCTGCCTTCTGTGATCATTCTGCAATAACCCTACTCCCTTATTTACTTCTGTATTTTATTAAACATCTATTGAACAACTGATATCTAATAAATATCTATTAATAAATGTCTATTGGACAAAGATATATATTTCTTAAAATTCTCATTTATAAGTCACAGAGGATTCTCAGATTACACTATGTCATCCCTTTAATAAACACAAAAGAGGAGTACAAATAACTGAAACAGGGAAAGAAAAAAGAAAAAAATGTTAATGGTCTTGCTAATGAGGATTCTTTTCTAAGATTCTTTTTTTTTTTTCTTTTTTAACAGAGAGGGTCTCACTATTGTTGCCTAGGCTGGAGTACAATGGAATGATCATAGCTCACTGGGTCTAAGTGATCCTGCCACCTCAGCCCCCTGAGTAGCTGAAACTACAGGCATGTACCTCCACGTCCTGCTAATTTTATTTTTTGTGGAGATGGGGTCTTGCTACATTGCCCAGGCTAGAAGATTTTCTTGAAGAATGACTAATGCAAACATCTACAAATGTGGCCCAGATATTCTCAGCCTATATATTCAGACTCTTCTGAATTTGCAAGTTATGCCGATATAAGCAAAAATATATATTCTATTGAAATTTGTCATTACCATAATCTTACCTTCAGTTTTCTGCTGTAAAACTGTCATCAAATGTTCTATAGCTTCATCCACATGCAGCCCATGGAGGTCTAAAACATTCTGTGGCAGCAGTGAGGCATTGACTTTCTCAAAGATCTCCACAGCAGCAAGGTGATTGGCTTCTTTCATCTTCTGCTCATGAAGACTACCCTTTAATTATAAACATATCCTCAATGGACACTTTAGATATTTGCTACTTAGACGATGAAGAAATTAATAGTGCCCCAAGTAAAAGGCAGAAGAAAAAAGAACAATAAATCTCAAATCTTAAATAATGCAATGGGCTAATATACAAGAACGCATCAAAATTTAGGTAAATTTCAGTGAATTAATAATGTAGTTCTAAAATTACTGAATCTTTGTTTCTAACATTTTCTGAACCAAAAATCATAAAAGAGGGAAACTTAACTCAACACCATCCATCTGTGATGGCTAATTTTAGGAGTCACCTTGACTGGACTGAGGGATGCCTACAGTGGATGAAGCACTGCTTCTGGGGTGCCTGTGAGGCTGTCTGCAGAGGAGACTGACGCGCGAGCCAGTGGACAGAGAGGAAGACCTGCCCTCACTGTCGGCAGGCACCATGCAACTGACTGGAGGCCCATCTGGGACAAACAGGCAGAAGAAGGGGGACGGCTCTCTCTCTCTGCTTTCTCTCCTTTCCAGAGCAGGAAGCTGTTTCTCTTCCTAACTTTGGACATCAGACTCCAGGTTCTTCAGCTTTTGTACTCTGGGACATGGGCCTTCAGCCTCAGACTGGGGGCTGCACTGCCAGTTTCCCTGGTTCCAAGGCTCTGGACTTGGACTGAGCCATGCTACGGGCTTCTTTGGTTCTCCAGCCTGCAGACAGCCTATCGTAGGACTTCTGCACCTCTGTGATCACGTGAGCAATTTCCCCTAATAAATCCCCTTTCATATATCCTACTGGTTCTGTCTCTTTGGAGAATTCTGACTAATATACCTTCTCAAGAAGGAACCCACTGGTTTATTATTTGTGTATCCTTTGATCATCCTGGGTCTTGTCATGGCATTACCTTTCAACATCTTGTAATTACCCTTGAAACCATCCCCCAGGGTCTGCTGTTAGGGCTATACCAGTTTGATACCCTTCTCTGCTCCATCGTGAAGAAGCCATATGGAACCACAAAAATAAAAAGTGAATCAAGCAGGTATTTTTTAATAACACCATGTCAAATAAGCCTAGGTAAAAAATTTTACTTCCCTGAAAAATATTAATGTCATTTTGGTTTTCTGCCTATAAAAGTGATACATTACTAAAAATTCAAACATGATAGAAAGCACAAAACCCTTGTAATCCTAGCCTGAGATGACCAGTGTTAACTTAACTCTGCTGCCTTTCCTCAAAAACTTGCATCCATTTTGAAGTATTAATAGTACTAAATGAAAGACTCTAACCTAAAAGAAAATAGGACCGTCAGAATAAACTCTTAATTTATGGAAGCTGTAAATGCAAAGGCAACCACAGAAACTGAGCATTTCAAAGGAGATGAAATTCTCAGAACAAAACATTTCTTAGGTATTAGGATACCTTACATAATTTCTGCATTCCCCAGAATAACCTAATCTTGTCACAATATAGATGTTGTTATCTGCTCCAAGATTATTTAGATATTTTAATTGACAAAGGAAAAATCATAATTATCTTTCCATTTACCTGTTGGGCGTAAAAGGTGGCAACGTTTTTCTTCCCCATCCTATATGCTTCTTTTGCCTTACTGTAGCATTCTATCCTTTTCTGTTGGTGCAGGAAAGCCTCTGCCCTGTAGTCATCATACTCTGGGTACTCAAAATCCTGAAAAGATGGTTCGCTTGGTGTATCTTCAGTCTCTTTTGATTTCTTTGCCTATAAGATGTTACACAATAAGCAACCACAAAGAAAGTAAAAAACGAATGCCTTACCTTCAGAAAATGCATACGAAAACCAGGCTCTCCTATTTTTCATCTTTCTTCTCAAAGAAGAGATTCTCCCCAGTGTCTACCTAAGTCAAGCACTTAGAGACTATCATTAACTTTTTTTGCCATTAAGGTTACCCTTTTTTTAACCACTCATCTCAGGAGATGTCAAGAGTTCTCTAAAATTATCAAAATATAATTAGGTCAAAATCAAGCCAAAAGACAGAATATAAGATATTCAAAGAATAAAACAAAAGCAAAATTTCCAATTTTTAGTTGGTAAATCTATTCAAAAGTTCAGTCATTAAAGGTAGTAATGGTGTTTTTTTAAATTGATATATTTTTTTAAAAACAATCAATAAAATAATTGAATAATCTTCTTTTTAAACACAAGGGCTGGGCCGGGCAAGGGGGCTCATGTCTGTAATCCTAGCACTCTGGGAGACCGAGGCGGGAGGATTGCTTGAGGTCAGGAGCTCGAGACCAAGAGCGAGCAAGAGTGAGACCCTCGTCTCTACTAAAAACAGAAAAAATTAGCCAGGCAACTAAAAACAGAAACAAAAATTAGCCAGGTGTGGTGGCGAGCAACTATAGTCTCAGTTACTTGGGAGGCTGAGGCAGGAGGATCGCTTGAGTCCAGAAGTTTGAGGTTGCTGTGAGCTAGGCTGACACCATGGCACTCTAGCGTGGGCAAGACTCTGTCTCAAAAAACAAAACAAAAAAAAAAACAAGGGCTGCCAGGCATGGTGGTGTGTGCCCATAATCCTAGCTACTCAGGAGGCTGAGGGGAGAGGGTCACTTGAGCCCAGGAGTTGGAGGCTGCAGTGAGCTATAATCACGCCATCGCACTCTATCCTGCGCAACAGAGCAAGACCCTGTCTCTTTAAAAAAACAAAAAAACCCCACAAGGGCATGTGGAATGATCATGCCTGACAGTAAAAATCAGAAGTATGTTTACGGGACAGTTTCAATCAGCTGACTACCACCAGCCATTGTGATTATGTTGACTATTACATAATTTCAATGACCTTTAAAAAAATTATCTGTCATGTTAATTATCATCCAAAACAGACTCTTACAGAAGCACAAGTAACTCTAATTTAAATCACAAGATAATAAAAATAATAATTATGCAACTTTGCTCTCCAAATAGGAAAACTGCATTTTTTGAACAGTATTTTCAGACTGTTCATCTAGATATCTCCAGAATATCAAAAGCCAATGTTTAAAAAAGACATACAATGACTTCCGTATTCAATTTGACTTTTCACTTATCACTTTCTACAAAGTCTTAGTTACAGAGAACTACTTGCAAACAGCAATCTGTCTCTTAGAGCTTGTCACAAGGAGAAAAAAGTAATTAGCATGATTTAAGTCGATTTTCTTAAAAGCTTAAAAGAATCCCAACTATCAGATGCCATACCTAGAAATGTATAAACATTTAAGACCAAAACAACAACAAAAATTTCAATATTTTAAACAAATTATGCTTTTCTGATATAATTAAAAATAGTGTAGATTTTTTGTCAAATTTCAAAAAGCTGAAAATCATTTAATTAGAAATATTATCAAAAATTATAATACATTCTATAATATAATCTTCAATGATATATTGATTTAAATTTTTATGTAATATTTAATATATATTAAGTATTATGTTAAAATGATAGGTTATTATATAATATATAATTATTAATTAATTAATATTTTGAAATTTCCTATCTGTGAAGAGTTCAGAAGCCAAGAAAAGTTGGGGGAAAACTGGCCTAATAGTAGGTGGTTAAACAATTTCTTCATTCATTATATTTTGCTTACTTATCCCCTAGAACTCTAGAGGTTTCAAAGAATTAAAGAAAGGAAAGGATAAAAGATATCACCACACCCCTAACTCATTACCAGAGCCTAAACCTATAGATCTGTTGATCTGTTTGTTTGTTTGTTTATTTATTTATTTATTTTGAGACAGAGTCTCACTCTGCTGCCCGGGCTAGAGTGCCGTGGCGTCAGCCTAGTTCATAGCAACCTCAAACTCCTGGGTTCAAGTGATCCTCCTGCCTCAGGCATGCGCCACCATGCTCGGCTAATTTTTTCTATATGTTTTTAGTTGTCCAGCTAATTTCTTTCTATTTTTTAGTAGAGATGGGGTCTCACTCTTGCTCAGGCTGGTCTTGAACTTCTGACCTTGAGTGATCCTCCCACCTCAGCCTCCCAGAATGCTAGGATTACAGGTGTGAGTCACCACGCCCGGATTGTTCATTTATTTTTGTAACAAATACCCAGCTTATTTTATGAAAGAACACAAGATGTCTCTTCTATAAAAATATTCATAGAAACTAATCCTGATGTCACTCTTACCAGTGCTTAATCAAAGCTTCTTTATATTTATGTTTAAATATTCTAGGTGTAAGTGGCTTGCTTCCCTAATAAAATCAAAGACTGTTGGAGGGTAATAAAAATACTTTCTCTGGCTTTTGAAACCCCCATAGTGTCTAACACTATTGAATATAATAAATATTTCATAGCATCTCTGTTGGTGTTCGTAACTAAAAAAAGGCAAATTATATCTTGATTCTCTGGCAAGAGACCCTTCATTTCTTTCTTTTTTTCTTTAAACAGTATATAATAAAAGATACTTTGTCAAATAGTCACTCTCTTTTAAAATACAATTGAGATTTTTTATATTTTTATATAATATAAATTTTGTTGTATTAATTTCATAGTGACATGATTTACTATTACTTCATTTACAAGAGTCAAGTGAAATATTTGCCTCCTAGGAATTTATCTATATTCTCTTGAAAGCATGATGCACTATAATACCAAAATTTCCTATGGTAACAAACCTGTAAAATTTAATAAAGGCTAAAGAAAAACATAGAATTAATAAAACAGAATTTTAACTACAGTTTGTTGAAAACAAACAAACCAAAATGTTACTGGCACCATGACTTCCCCTTTAGTAGTATGATCCCTTAGTGTCCTGGGACAGCAGAGACAGATTATTCTGCTCACCAATCTTAAAAGATTTTTATCGGTTTTATAATACCCACCTACATTTTGCGGGAATGGCTAAGAATAAGAATCACCAGAATAATGTAAAGCTCACATTTTGGCCAAGGCTCACACAACTCACAAAAACTCCTCTTCCAATCACAACATTTTCCAGTTATCTCCCCTTTGAGCAAGCAACCTTCTCCTCATCAGCTTCCCCATCACCACAATGGCCCACGGTGCCTTGTGTACCATCAGGAGAGAGGAGTAATCTTCATTACCCACTTGGCTTGGAAGGGCTCATAATCTTCTCCCACACTATCTGCTTCCTATCCATCTGTGGTACCATGTTCTCCGGCTGGACAAAGGCATCAGTGATAGCACTAACAGATCACATGAAACCTAAATTACCTGAGTCCTACATATCAACTGACTGATGGTGAAACATTCAAAGAAAAAAGGGAACATGCAATTTATCCCTGAGTGGTTTTATTAATAAGAATAGCAGATGATAAAGTTCCGTAAAAAGTCTAATACTGTTGTAAGATTAATATATAAAATCGATCAGATTTCTATGCATTTGCAATAAATAATCCAAAATAAAGAAACAATTCCATTTATGATAACATCAAAAAAGAATGAAATACTGTATATAGAAATAAATTTAACAAAAGATGTGTAAAACTTATACTCTGAAAACTACAGCACACTGTTGAAAGAAATTAAAGAAGATGTAAATAAATTGAAAATACCCCATGTTCATGGATTGGAAGACTTAAGATTGGTAAGATGGCAATACTCCTCACACTGAGCTACAGATTCAACACAAGCCCCATCAAAACTCCAAGTGGCTTCTTTGCAGAAATTGACAAGCTGATCCTAAAATTCACATGGAAATGCAAGGGGCCCAGAATAGCCAAAATCTTGAAAAAAGAAGAACACAGTTGGCAAGACTCACACTTCTCAATTTCAAAACTTACTACAAAGCTACAGTAATCAAGACAGTGTGGTACAGACATAAGGATGGACATATAGATCAAGGGAACAGAATTGAGAGTCCAGCAATAAACCTGTACAATTACGGTCAATTTATTTTCAACAGGAGTGCCAAGAAAATTCAATGAGGAAAGGAGAGTATCTGCAACAAATGGTACCAGGACAATTGGAAAAGCACACACACAAAAATAAACTTGGACCCCATTCTCACAACATATACAAAGATGAACTCAAAATGGATTAAAGACCTGAAAGATAAGACCCAAAACTATAAAACTCCTAGAAGAAAACATGGGGGAAAGCTTCATGAAGTTGGATTTGGCAATTTCCTGAATACAGTACCAAAAGCACAGGCAACAAAAGCAAAACTAGATAAGCTGAACCACATCTAACCCAAAGAATTCAGTACCACAAAGGAAACAATCAACAGAGTAGAAAGGAAACCTATGGAAAGGGAGAAAATATTTGTAAATCTTGTATCTGACAAGGACTTTTATCTAGAATATATTAATACAAAAAACACCTACAACTCTACAATAAAGAGAAATAACCCAATTTAAAAATACGTAAAGAATATAAATAGATATTTCTCCAAAGAAGAGGTACGAATGGCCAATGGCATATAAAAAGATGCTCAACATCAGTAGCCATCAGGGAAATGCAAATCAAAGCCACAATAAGATGCCATTTCTGTATTAACCATGTCTTTTTCCCTTTTTTATTTCTCACTCTGTTGCCCAGGCTAGAGTGCCGTGGCATCAGCCTAGCTCACAGCAACCTCAAACTCCTGGGCTCAAGCCATCCTCCTGCCTCAGCCTCCCGAGTAACTAGGACTGACTACAGGCATGCGCCACCATGCCCAGCCTTTAACGATGTCTTTTATTTTCTGTATTCTGATGTTGACACTTGCAGCCTTGCTGTCCCTGGAGAAACTGCTTCCTCACTTCTCTCCACCCCTGCCACTCCTCCAGGTTTAACTAATTCCCTGAGATAGCAAACACCTGCCTGCAAACACACCTTTCATTTGCAAACCAACCAACCCCAGAGCACCTCCTTTATGTGACTCTCACACTGCAGGCCACCACCCAGCTGCCCTAATCACCCCAGGGCCAAGTATTAGACAACTTGAGGCATCCTCTATGCTCCAGAGACTGCTGAAATTATTTAAACTAGCCAATCCTAAACCTGCTTACCCTGCCTTGCCCACTCCTTCCCACAGAGACCACAATAAAGACTTTTGCCGGCATTTCCTCCCCAACTCCCTCTGTCTCCTGACCTACCCTGCTGGCTCCACATGTGGTCTTTGTAGCAAGCCACACCTCCTGTTTCTAGGGAATCTATAAGTATAATAAACTTCTTCCTTCATGACATTTCCATGTCTGCATGTCTTACTATACCTGATTAAAACAAATTCTGGGTACCCTTAAAACAACTTCACACCCACTAGGATAGATATAATCAAAAACGGATTTGGCCGGGCGCGGTGGCTCACACCTATAATCCTAGCACTCTGGGGGGCCGAGGCAGGTGGATCACTCAAGGTGAGGAGTTCGAAACCAGCCTGAGCAAGAGCGAGACCCCGTCTCTACTAAAAAAGAAAGAAAATTGATTGGCCAACTAAAAATATATAGAAAAAATTAGCCGGGCATGGTGGCGCATGCCTGTAGTCCCAGCTACTCGGGAGGCTGAGGCAGAAGGATTGCTTGAGCCCAGGAGTTTGAGGTTGCTGTGAGCTAGGCTGACGCCACGGCACTCACTCTAGCCTGGGCAACAGAGTGAGACTCTGTCTCAAAAAAAAAAACAAAAAAAAAAAACCAGATAAAAGCAAGTGTCGGTGGAGAAACTAATCCTCATATATTTCTGGTGGAAATGTAAAATGGTGCGGCCAACTTTGGAATAAAGTTTGATGCTTTCTCAAAAGGTTAAATATTTCTGCCCACATATTTACACTCTAAGACCCATCATATTACAAACCCACTGATTAAGCCTCATACTCTACTGTGTTCATACACTAGAGTGAGTACACAGGCATTGCAGAAATTCAAGTGCTTGTTTATCATTCACACTGAAGGAAAAAAAAATCACTTATAAATTCATTCTTTCTAAACAAATTGGCGATTGGTAGTTAAAATTTTAATCCAGTCAAAATGATGAGAAACAATCATTATGTTATTATATTCAACAAACCAATTATATTTTTATAGACAATTATCTACTACTATAGAAAAAATTAAGTAACTTCATACCTTTTTCTCTTTAGACTTCTGGGTAGTATGAGAAGTGACATTCTCATTTTGGTGAACAAACTCTTGTGCTACAACTGTTTTTACAGGGTCCCCTTCAAGAACACAGTTTAGAAATTGTACTGTGTGTTCTAATGAATAGCTGTAGAAAGTTTAAGTACAAACATACTATATCAATAAATGATAATAAAATTATGCAGAGACATTAACATAAGCAATTTTTAAACATTTTATAAGAATATATAAAACCGGCTTACTTTTAAGTTTTCAACATTGAAATTAAATGTTCATTGTATGTCAAAAAGTCAAGAATGATTAGACAGGAAACTATCAAGTAATAGGCTCTCAAAAATTAATTTTCAAAAAATTAACACCAAAAGGTAACATATTGATAATTCAATTTCTGATCTTTTACTCCAGGCAGATTATCCACAAATCTTTCTTTCATTTTATCATCTATTCTCCTTAAATCCTTTGTTGAATTAACACATGCTTTTATTATAGTTTCCTTCAAAATCAAACACAGACAACAGACCTCTAAGCTGACATTTTTATTGTATCAAATTCCACTTTTACTTATAAAAGTGGGATTCTAGTCAAAGAAAGTCTAAGAGGGGATACAGAAAGGAAAGAGCAAAACACCATCCTATCTCTCTCATTCCTACATTATTCAGGCATATTTTCAAGGTGATACTATATTGTATGAAATTCTACAATATTGACAAATATCTGATACACTCATGTTCCAATATTTAAAGAAAATCATCCCAAATAAAATTATAAATGATACTACTTATGCCTCTCATCTCTCCCATTGGTCAGATACTGAAGAGCTTGACCACATAGGAATATTTTCTGAAATATAATAACTAGTTATCTAAAATAGAGCAGAGTATTTTGCTATTCTTCAGTTTATTAAAGACAACCCTTGAAAGGAAGCCGTTTGGGACCACCAGTTCACTTTAGCCCTCCCATCTTGCTGCCTCAGATATGCTCAACACAGAGAGGATGCTAGAAGGTGGATGCTACTAACAATTATCCACATCCTTTCTAGCCCTTAAAATCACCTACCCACGTGTGGGGCTGGGAGTCAGTCTCCATCCACCATTTGTGTTGTTTGAGGGTTACAGCCCTAGAAGATTACACCTCAAGCACATACAGTAGTAACCGAGCCCACCTACCCTTCTTACCAGGAGGCAGTTGAAATTACTGCTATCTGAGGAGAATCGTCCTGCTGCCGGCAGACAAATGGATGCAATCAACCACCTAACCTAAGGCACCTGACTGGCCAATCACTCGGCCATCTGCAGAAAGGATGCACCCAGCCCCCCTCACCTTGCCTGGGGAGCCACCGTTCTGGGCAGTTTCGCCTCTGGCCCTCTTGCCCTAGGCCCCCATAGAACAGAGTACCATATGCCAACACCATCCCCTTAAACCCCAGCTTTTAGGAGATTTTAATACATAATTCTGTAAAAACCGCAAGTTAGGTAGCAAAAATTAACAAGGGAATTATGGATTGGAATAATACCATTAAAACCTTGATTTAAGTGACATATTTAGAACTCTGCATACTCAGCAGAGAATAAATATTCTTTTCAAAAGTACAAGTTGAATACCTCTTATCCAAAATACTTGTGACCAGAAGTGTTTTAGATTTCGGATGTTTTTGAATTTTGGAATATTTACATATACATAATCATATATCTTGGGGATGGGACCCAAGTCTAAATACAAAATTCATTTATGTTACACATGAACCATCAGAAAGCAAAGGGGTCAGGTGTGGAATTTTCTACTTGTGGTATTATGTCAGTGCACAAAAAGTTTCAGGTTTTGGAGCATTTCACATTTCAGATTTTTGGATTTGGAATGCTTAACCTGTACTTTCATATAATATTTGTAAAAATTAACCATGTATTAAAGCACAAAGAAAGCATCAAATTCCAGAAAACAGAACTCTTCCAGGCCACATTCTTGTACCCCAATACAACAAAATAAAATAAACAATAACCTTCCCCTACCATTACCACCAAAGCCATCATGTCATTTAGAAAATTAGAAATTCTTGGATAAACAGAAAATCAAACTGAAATTAGAGATCATTTAGAAAATAGTGAAGATAAAAACACGATATCAAAATCAAAACCATATACAGAGAAAAATGAATACCTTAAATGTATAATATTTGTTATTAAAAACTGAAACAAACTAATCAAAGAGTTGAAAACAAATAGATTTTAATAGAGAGGAATCTGTAAAAATAAATAGAGAACATAAAACAATAGACTATGACCAATAAACCAAGAGTTTGTTCTTTAAAAGGACCAATCTGATAAAGAGCAAAACAGAGAAAACATGAAATATGTGACATTAGGAAAGGAGAAAGGGATATGATCAAATACAATATAGTTTTTAATTTAGGAGGTACAATCCCAGAACCTTCAAGGTACTAAGTTCTTTGCATTACAGGGAAAAAAAAGAAAAGAAAAACCTGAAGGTAAAGTAAACTTTAGTTCAGAAATCCATTATCATAATTGATACAAAATATGTTAATAAACAGGCGATCAAAACCTATACTAGATTCTCAAAGGATCCTAAAAACGTTTCTGTTTAAAGCAAACTCTTGCTAAAATAGGAATTTAAGAAAAATATATGACCAAAAGCATATATTATTCAAACCAAAGCATTTCTAATATACCAAACATCAAAACATACTATAACACTACAATAACTAAAGAAATATGGTGGCAACTCAGGACCTAACAAATAGCTCCATGGAACTGGAGTCTTCAAAAGAAACTGTATATTTGGGAATGTAATGAATATTAATGATTATACTTTGTACCAGTGGGTAAAGATGATCCATTCATCCAGTTAATTATTTGGAAAAACAAGTTAAATCTCCTCATTTATAAATCTCTGCCTCAATACTATACACATAAAAAAAGCTAGGTAGATAATATTAAAAATAATAAAGAAAATATTTTTATAATGTCAAGTTGAAGCAGACTGCCTAAATAAGATATAAAACTGAAAAACAATAAAGGAAAAGGTTTTCTGATAAAACATATGAATTAAAATGTGTATATGACCAAAGAGACCACACTAGGTTAAGAGATAAGTGTCATAGCAAGAAAAATGATTGTAATCTATCTTTACAAAGATTACTATACATAATATACAAAGAGCTTTTAGAAGTCTAGAAAGAAATAGAAATAAAAACAGGCAAAAAGCAAGCAATTAATAACAATAAATAAATAAATAAATAAAAAGCTTACCCATACTAGTAACAGGAAAGTAAAACTTTAAATAATAAAATATCATTTTCCCCATCAGATAGACAAAATTTTTTTAAATACCTAATATCCAGGGAGGTTACATCATCAGTATGTATAACTAATACAGACAGCCTTTATTAAAGGGAATTTGGCATTGGCTATTAAAATTTTAAACATACGCACTCTGAATCAGCAATTTACTTTTAGGAATAACAGCATTCATCCAGGTACTCAAAGATGTATGTTCAAGGATGCTCATTGGAACAGGGTCTCCAATTTTTCTTACAGCCAAAAACCCCACAAATGCAAACATGTTTAAATAAATTATGGTACTTCCCTAATAGAGAATATTATGTAGACTTAAAAAAGAAAAGAGCAGATCATTATATATGGAGAGAAAAAATAAACACCAGCAAAATTACAAAGTAGTACATAAAATACCACCTTGTTTCTGGTGGAATACAAATGTGTATATACACACAAGAGCATATAGGCACACACCTACGTACATACACATAAGCATACATAGGAAAAAAATTAACAAGGAGTATGAACTGCTACAAACTGCTTATTATATACTGCTCATTTCTACATTACGTACATTATCTTAGGTTTCACTTTCCCAGGTTTCAGTTACCCAAGGTCAATGAAGGTCCAAAAATATTACAACACAGTGGGCCCTCCATAGATTCCACCCACTTCAGATCAAAAATATTAGGAAAAAAAAACGATGGTTGCATCTATACTGATCACATACAGACTATTTTTTCTTATCATTACTCTCTGAACAATACAGTATAACAACTATTTACATAACATTTACATTGTGATGAATATTATAAGTAATCTACAGATGATTTAAAGTATATGTGAGGATTTGCACAGGTTATATGCAACTACTATGCCATTTTATATAAGGAACTTGAACATCTATAGATTTTGGTGTCCGTGGGGTGAGGGAGGTGCCATGGAACAAATCCTCCATGGATACTGAGGGACAACTGTATTTTGAGACAGAGAGAGAGACCACATTCACATAACTTTTATTATAGTATAATGTTATAACTGCTTTATTTTTATTATTAGTTATTATTGTTAATCTTTTGCTGTGCCTAATTTATAAATTAAACTTTATCATACATATATATGTATAGGAAAAAACATAGTATATACAGTGTTCGGTACTATTCACAATTTCAGGCATCCACAGGGAGTCTTGGAACATATCCCCCACAGATAAGGGGCGATTACTGTATACATATATTATTTTTGTTATTGGAAAAATAAACATGAAGGATTAAAACGTATGGTATATGCTTTCAGTGACATTAGCATAGAAACTACAGACAATCCTTCTAGCACTCACTTGTGGTCCTTGAAAATGTCCACCAGGAAATTTTGATTAATGGCTGGAAATATCTTAAAGAGCTGCTTCTCCTTTAGTTTAGTGGCACAATCTTTTTCAAACATAAGTGTCTCCCTTTTCTAAAACAAAAACACAAAAATCACCCCTAAGACGGAATTTATAATACTAGCAATGTTGACCAAAAGCATGGTTATTTTGTTGCAAAAGACTAACAGTTCAAAAGCAATCACAGACTTTCTTCACCATTTAAAGGCTGTAATTAGTAAGTATTCTTGCATTATTTATTTATATCCCATTCTTGCAAAGTATTTGAAGTTGCTTCTAAATATATATATACACATACGATCACATATACATGTGTGTACACTGTGTATGTAAATATATATACACATACTCTTACCTATGCACATATAACATAATCATAAAAAGGATGAACATATCTATTTTATATACACACATATAAATAAACAGGATATAAATAAATCAAGAAGCCAGAAAGTAGTGAAAATAAAGGTAAGAATACAGAATAAAGCTAGCAAGTAAAATCAGTACATAGACGCATGCCACAAAATCCTGTAAAATTGCTAAAGGTGGGCCACAAATTTAGTTCTAAGTCTCTTAGTGGCCAAAGCAAAGGGGGAAACAAAGAATCTCAGTGTCCATAAAATGAAAACAAACCAGTTGCTCAGGGGAAGTACAGCTTTTTCTGGTACCGAGACCTGAGAGAAATTTCTCCCATGGGTCCTCATAAAAGGGACACTGTGTGATACTGTGAACAACATCCTCAAAAACAAGTCCTCCTCAATGAGCAGAAACTACAATGTACAAATAAGTTGCAAATTCAGATTGACAGAAAATCTTAGAATTCACAATTATTTTTAAATTTTCACAAACACATTTACTCCAAAATAAATGTATAAGAATTACGTTATTTTTTGTAAAACATATTTGGATTTGTCTATTTAAACTGCCAGACCAAAAGAACTTCCCTAAAATATGCTATTTTAACCTAGGATTATGGTAAATACTCTTAAAGTGACAATTAGTCAACATTACAATGTAACTAAATAATTTTTGTTTGCTACAAAGATCCTAATATCTGAAAAATTACTTCATATACAATTTCAAAGGCAATGAAGTGATTCTGAAAATCCCTAAATTTAAAAATTAAAATAATCCAGGGAAATCCTAGAACAGTTATTTGTTTTGAAGCCTAACCATATTTAGGCCATTTATAACACCAAACAGCAATAAAATAGGAACCACAATACGTGACAATATGACAAGTAAAAAGGACTGATAAAGCTGAACATATCACAAGAGTGATGGAAACAAGCCACCTCAAGAATTAAAAATATTTCACACATAGCCAATCACAGTGGCTCATGCCTGTAATCCCAGCTACTTGTGAGGTGGAGGCAGGAGGATCACCTGAGTCCAGGAGTTTGAGACCAGCCTGGGCAATATAGCGAGACCCCATCTCTAAAAAAGTAAAATAAAATAAATTAGCTGGGAACAGTAGCACGTGCCTGTAGCCCCAGCTACTTAGGAGGCCAAGGTAGTAGGATCACTTTAGCCCAGGAGTCTGAGGCTGCAGGGAGCTATGACTGCACCACTGCACTCCAGCCTGGGCTACAGAACAAGATCCCATATCTCAAAAAAATAATAAAATAAAATGAATTTAAACAAATAAGTAAATATATTAATATAAATAATTTTACAATTTTTTTCACATTTTACTTAAGATATGTATTATAATCTAAACTTACTATAAAATTCAATGATCAGATTTTCTAGCTATCTATCAGTTCATAGTATGTATAGTTTATTTTATATTCTTTGCTTTAAAATATACAAAGTGTATTTCTCCTTTAGGATCAAAGAGTGAGGGGAAGCATCAAGAAATTTTCTTACTGAACCTTTATGTAAAAAAACACATCCTTGGGACAAAGTCATCCAAATTCTATTAACCCATAGAGAGACAAGCAAAAATCACTGATAGAAAAAAAACGTATTATGTTGTGAAGTCAAATATGCTCATTTGTTCACAATTATACTGAGATATTAAAGACAAGTTAGAACCATAAAGATAAATTTCACTACTATAAAATGGCATTTCAGCAAAAAGAATGACACTATTTGGGCATAAGTGTTAGTCTTTCCTTATTTTTTTTTTTAAGAAAGTCTATGTCTCCAAATTATTACATATATTATTCGAAGAGGTTATTTGACACAACACTAAAATTATAAGATCTACTGAAGAGATTGTTCCTTGGATTATGTTAGAATGCAAAGATAGAAATGAAAGCATATTTCTAATTTATGAACAAAATAAAAATAAATAAATATGAAGATGGAAAAATCCTGTCATTCTTCCTATGCCCCAGTTCTATGTATTACAGCCAAATATAAAAGTGCTGCTTTGAGGAGTTAAATGAATAAGAAAGAGCGTAGAATTTTTTCCCTTGAGAATTGGACTAAACAACACCTCTAAGGTTTTTTCCCTTTTGATTTTAAAATTTCCTTTTTTTCTTTCCTATTGCCCTGCCCAGAGTAAGATTTTGAAATTCTTTAGTACTAACTTTCAGAATTCCAAAAAAGATTAAGAAGAAATGCAAAAGAAAACAATTTCACTTAATGGTTTCATATATAATTAAATACGTTGAAATAAGGAACAAAACTAAAGCAAGTTCAAAGGAAAGTGAAGTTTCTGTTTGTTTGAACTTCTTATATTGAAAAGGAAGAGTAATTTTTTTAATTTGAATTCATAAATTTCTAAAATTTTTCTCCAAAAAATGTTGTTTCGAAGATAGACATATCTTTAATAGCAAGACATTTCTTATTACTAATTTATATATGAAATTATCTTTAAATAAAATATTTTCTCATGATTTTCTAGATACAAAAATTTAGAGGTAAATAATAAATGCTAAGAAAGATGTAGCTCAATTACCTGTAAAATTATATCTAACACACAAATTTAACATAGATGGCTTATTGTTACAGAGTATCAATTAATTTCCTAGGAAATATACTTAAAACATTCTTCTATTTTAACATTAACTTCAATCAGGTTAAATATGGATTCTAGACTAGGAAATACAGAAGCAAATGAAAATCACAAAGTAAACACACAAAACCAACTAGAGTCAGAAACAACAGCTTAATATTTATGCTAACTCATACCAGATCATGTTTTTCCTGTAAGGCAATTTCTTCTGACATTATTTCTCTTAGTGATACTTTTTTAGTTTGAGTATTCCAATGATCCAATAAGGGTAGCATTTCAGGTGCTGCTAAAGTCTTCAGTAATTTTTTGCCTGTTCTCTGAGATGATTTTTGTTCTGGATTATCAAGACCAATATGTCCAACCAGGGAAGGATCTACAAGAGCAGTATAAATAGTATCATACTTTTAACAATAAATATAAGAAATTAAACATTATTCACTCTGTCATATCTACCTCCAAAACCAAGGAAACATGGTTTTTTATGTTTCAGTTTGTAAATATAACACAACTCTGAAATTTCAAAATATATCTTCATAGATTTGCAAGCAAGAATTGATATGTGTTGGCCGGACGTGGTAGTTCATGCCTGTAATCCTAGCACTCTGGGAGGCTGAGGCGGGTGGATCGCTCAAGGTCAGGAGTTCAAAACCAGCCTGAGCAAGAGCGAGACCCCGTCTCTACTAAAAATAGAAATAAATTAATTGACCAACTAAAAATACATAGAAAAAAAATTAGCCAGGCATGGTGGCACATGCCTGTAGTCCCAGCTACTCGGGGAGGTTAAGGCAGGAGGATCACTTGAGCCCATGAGTTTGAGGTTGCTGTGAGCTAGGCTGACGCCACGGCACTCTAGCCCAGGCAACAGAGTGAGACTCTGTCTCAAAAAAAAAAAAAAAAGAATTGATATGTGTTAATATACAAATATCTCAAATCAGCAATGATCTGGGTTTAATTTTAAATTGACTTCTTGCTTCCCACTCTTTTTCTTATTGCATCAAAACATAAAAAATGGTGACATGTATATTGGACACAGGTAAACTGAGGCAGTTATAGCCAGCTGGAAGTGAGAAACTAGAACATATCGTGTCAGCTCTGCCCACTCACTCTAAGAACTGAGAAGATCAATATTTTGACAAACATATAACTCAGTGGAGGTACACAATAAAGACTATGCAAATGGCATTCAAAATAACTGAACATTTAAGAAGTTCATAATAACAGAATTTAATGTGTTACATTTCAGCATCTCTAAGGGATATCAACACATTCTGATATATTCCTATGCTTTCCTGGGGAGCAAAGAAACAGCTGACAATGGTCTCTGTATACCATGATATCCTTTGGGCGCCTCTATTCCTCAGATAGCTTTAGCTCTTAAAGTACAACATGAGCACAGGTCTGAACCAAAGCAGATCCTAAGAATCTTCAACCTGGAACTCTTTGCCTTGGTTCCAGTGTGAAGTGGACAAAAGAGGCATCTGGAGAAAC
Organism: Cheirogaleus medius; assembly: GCA_008086735.1. NCBI lineage: Eukaryota > Metazoa > Chordata > Mammalia > Primates > Cheirogaleidae > Cheirogaleus > Cheirogaleus medius. The sequence continues at coordinate 66,720,636 of VBSM01002608.1, forward strand.
TCATGCACAAAGGAGGAGCCCTAATAACAGTTCTACCAACCTGCAATAAACACTGAAGACAATACTAAGAGAAGCCATTTGTAATTAAATATTTTCAAGTTGGCAGAATGCATCAAAAGAGCAGGCTGACTTCTGTGCTCTAGTAACACTGACGCCAATAAAATTTTGAATGGCCAAGTAATCATTTCAACAGCGCTCTCTATCACCCACATGGACATCCACTGCTTGCAAACCAAAACAGTTTTCTTTCATGCAGAGCAAAATCTTAACAGGAAACACTTTGACTATATGTACTAAAGCACATCTTAGGTGTTCCAGAGCATTCATGAAAGTCAAATATATATTATAGTAGCTCCTTTTCTCCTTTCAGTTTTATTTTATATCAACATTAAATGTTAAATATTTTTAAAGAACTTTTATTTGCAAATGAAAATTTGTGGGTAACATTTTATGGAAGTATATTTAGAATGAGTTAAAATTCAAACATACAAGCCAAGTTTCACCATTAAGACAAGAACATTAGAAGTAAAAATATGTGCTTTACCTTGCTTAAACTTGCCACAGGATACCTCTTCTTGTCTTTGTCGCTCCTAAACACAAATGCAGGGCAGAGGATTGGCAAAGAAGGGGTTCATTAGTAAATAAAGTTACAAAGTTATGTTTTTTTTTTCTCTAGAAATCACTTCTCCTTATATAACTATAAATAATTCTTACTAAATCTAAGTAAAACAATAAAACTAGATAAATGAAATTATAAAGTATGAATATATCTATATATTTTTTCCACCTATAGAGCTCTTATTTTGCATTTTCAAAAGCCTATATTTAATCAATCAGCATTGTAGTCTTTAATTTCAGTAGTGAAACACTCACTGTTTATGATTTCTGTCCTTTAAAAAAAAAAGTCAACAATCACATTGAGCTCCATCACTAATTATATAATTTGGCCAGTCTGGAAATATTTAAAATACTGGAAAGAAAAAAAATTAGTAATCTGGTAACTGGTAAAAAGTTCAAAGTCAAAATTCAACAGAACTCTTTCATATAACACGGTAGATTTTATGGAAAAGCAAAGATGACAAAATGGACAAAAAAGGAGCTCTTTATAAAAAGAAGCCTACAAACCATCACAGATTCTTTCCATTTCTCATGAATCACTTTAGCCAGATTCAGATCTATATGAACCACACAATCCTCAACTGTTAGAGATCCTTGGGGCATGGGGGAGGAAGAAAAGAAAATATAATCATTACTCATTATGTATTTGCAAAAAACATACAACCACCTTATACATCATAAAACTAACTTGTATCATTTATTGCTAATTTATGTTTCTATTTACTAAATCTCTTATGATATCTTTATGTTATATGCTATGTTGTTTGCACACTTCTTGAATAACACAAAAATTAGACAAAACTTCATAATAAATCTATTTTAAATAATAGGTAAATCTATTTTAAGTTATACATTTCTGTTAGTCTAAATATATTTATTTCTATTAGTCAAGACTTTTCAATAAATTTATTCTAAAAAATTAATCTTGCCTAAATGTATCTGGAGTAGCACCAGAGGATTCAAGAAGCTTCATCTGCACAAATATGTGTGCGGTAAATACTAGAGGAAACTTTCACATGCATAGAATAAACACAAACTCCAATAAATATTCCCTATTTCTTCAAGTTACATTTTTAAAAATCCTCTAAAACATGTTGTGTCAAAAATAAGACACTACGCGAAGTTAGGCAACACAAATTACTTTTACATTTCAGTTAGTACGTATGTTATACGTATATATAATGTGTATGCATAGTATATATTATACATTAATATGAAATAATTTTATAATCAAAATAGAACCCTCTATAGTCTATTCACACAAAGGCATCCATGTAGCTAATTTACTTTTTCCTTACCTGAATCAATACCAACAGGGCCAAATAATTCATTGAGTTGAAAAGCCAGTTCAGGGGGTAATGCCAATTCCAGACAGTCTATGGTTAGAGATTTGGTCATCACTGGAGTGGGATTCAATATCTCAGTTTTATCTTCTTCACTAACTCTAGCTGAAAAACTACTCCCTGTCATGAGAATTTTCTCCATTTCCTGCTCATCTTCATTCATAAATTCTTCTGTGTTTGGAAATTTCACATAATCCTTTGGAAGATTTTCATTTTTCTTTATTTCAATAGAGTCCATCAAATAAATTTCTTCATTTAATTCAAGATTTGAAGTGCTTGACACAGAGTTTAAAATAGACAGATTTAAAGAAGAATGTATATCATCTCCAGTCTCTGTGACTACTAGATTTTTCTCCATTTCACTCACATCTTTAGAGGAAGTAGCTTTTGGAATACCTGGAAAAGTCTGCTTAATGCTATGTAAAAGTTCTGCCTGACTGTTAGGAAGTGTTTCACTATTATTCTTTACATCTACAGCAGCACTAGGAAATATACTTGTTATTAAATCAGGTTTTTCAGGAGTTATAGCTCTTATTTCTGCCTGCTCTGAGTTTTCATTTTCTGCATCACAAGCAGACTGTGTATTAGTGTTACTGACAGCAAATCCATGGCTAAACTCTGGCACAGAAGATTTAGAATCCTCTAAAGTTCCTCTTTGGCTAATAATTTCTTTCAAATTCAATCCCAGAGAAAATGGCCCAATTTGTGATTCATCATATGATTTCTGGAAATTCTCAAATTCAGTATCTTCACATAATTTAGTTTCAGAATCCAACAAAAGGCTTGTGGCCCAAATAATATCTTTATTACACCTCTCATATAAGTCTTTTAGGGCTTCTAATGAAACAGATCCAAATAGTTTACAAAGAATGTTAAGATTTTCAGATTCATCAGCACTGGTAAGCTCACTTTCTTCAACATATGTGCTTTTATCGTACATTACCCTATATGGAATTGTTTCTTGAACATCTGAGTTTGTGTTAATATTGAAAACTTTCGGCTTAAATCCATCTAATCTTCCTGTTAATACTTTGATAGAATCTGAAACATTAATTTTATTCTTTTCTATTTTCCATAAGAGAGCAAAATCCTGTGGTTCAGTCTGAGTGCACACGCCTACTTCTATTCCAGGGACTCCTTTAAGCATTCCCTTTGGAAATTCGGCTAAAGTTTGTGGTCCTACTACTCCAGGAATAGTTGGTGCACTATTGGTAAGAGGCAATGTGTGTTGCCCATGAATCTTTTTACTTAGACAACTCTGACTCTCACAAGTCATTTCACTGGGTAGCATTTTGGAATTTTCTAGACTGGAGCTGCCCAATGTTCTTAGTTTTTCAAGGCTTGTGCCCCAACAGGCCTCACGTGCTGTGTATAAAAATATTTCACTCATATTGTCATTTGTTCCCAGTTCTAGGTTGGGTTCATTTAAACCAGTCTTTGCCATTCTTGATCTGTGCTCCCTCGGAGCTGAAGAGTCAGATGAAGGCCAATCGCCCACAATGCTGAATGAGTTTTGTTCAGTATTTTTATAAGGATCACATTTATAGCTATTGAGTGGCTCTGAATCATCATCACCCTGTGACTTCTTGCCATCCTCTACACTTTCATGTGGAGATCCTTGTTTCTGGATACAATCTATATTCACAGATACACTATTATCTAATACTTTGCATGACTGAGGGCAATTATACTTTCTGTCACTTTGTACAGATGCTTTTTCAGTTTTTCGGTTCCTTTTTGTCCTCTGACCAATAGTCTTATCAACTGGCCAGTCACCAGCAAAATTTGATAGCTCATGCCTTGGGAACTTATCCAAAGTCGATTTACTTTTTTGTTTCCCAAAGGCTTTTTTCTTTACTGTTGCTCTTTCTTCTAATGTTTCGCCAGGTAAAGATTTTTCGTTTTGAAAGGATACAGTATTTACAAGATCATAGTCTTCTTGATTATTTTCATCATAGCAAATACTCGGTGATACTCTCTCAACAGAACTGTCTGCATCAGTTTTACCACACTCTTTTTCGGATGACATTTCTACTTCTTCTTCTTCACTTTTGTCCATCACTCTTACTTTGCTTTCGGAGTCAAAAAAATACATGTGTGGAACTTCCTGAATGAAAGTACTTTGAATGTTTTGACTCATACCACTTATTTCTTTTCTTCCTTTGTTTAAATCTGCATTAGGGAGATAAGTAACATTCTCAGGTAACATAGTTTCTTTGGTCACGTCAAGACTCTTCTCCTCAATTAACTCTAGGTGCTTCAACGATGAGGATAAAACATTTTCTTCTTTATCAGAGGTGATATCTTCATTTTCTCTTGGGCTGTAAGATTTTTTTTTAAAGTATCATAAGAAAATCTCTTAATGCTGTCATTAATACTATATTTAATTTAAAGAAGCATTCAACCGACAGTGAATTTACATTTATTCTGAAAATTCTAGAAATAAACATTAAAACTTAAAAAGCTAATCTTGAGCTTTCATTAATATACTATGAACACATTCCTTTCTTATAAACCTAGTACCTACCATGAAGCACTCAAACTTTTTTCCAATTAAATAGTATACATGAGATTTCAGTTTAGGTGTTTATTATGCATGAAATATTAAAGTCAAGGCTCTGAATTTGTTCCTGGCTTCTTTCTGACCTCTAACTTTTGCATTTGTACAACTAGGTCTGCCTCTTTACTACCAATCTATCATTAGATGCAGAGGAAGCTCCATTCACAAAGCCACAAAGAGCCAACGGAACATGATTTGCAGGATTAAGAGAAATTAGAGAAAGCGGAGAGAGAATTCATTTGAAATGTCATTTGTGAAATTTTTTAAAACCATCTTCAATGTTAATTTCAGACTCAGAACACTTTTGCCTATCATTATACTTTCAATTTCAGTGATTTTTCCTTATTCAGTTTGTCAATTCATCTTCCTTTCTTTCCTTATTCCAGGAGCTCTCAGAGTCCCAACTCTCCATGAAAGCTTCCTAAGTGAAACCGTATCTAACATTAATTGAGTTTTGTATGCGCCAGATGCTAAGTCCTTTACATGTATTGATTCACGATCCTTATGAGATCTTTATGAACAGAGGGCTATTATTGCCATTTGAAAAATAAGGAGCTAAAGTATAAGAGAGATTTTGGAACTTGTCAAAGATTACAAAAGTTTGGGATTTGAACTCAGGAAATGCAGCTCAAGAGGCCATGCTCTTAATCACTTTACTACACTGCTTCCCAATAAAAAAGCATTTATAAATTTTCTCTTCTCCACTCTCAATTCTTTTTTTTTTTTTTTGAGACAGAGTCTCACTCAGTTGCCTGGGCTAGAGTGCCGTGGCGTCAGCCTAGCTCACAGCAACCTCAAACTCCTGGGCTCAAGCAATCCTCCTGCCTCAGCCTCCCAAGTAGCTGGGACTACAGGCATGTGCCACCATGCCCCACTAATTTTTTCTATATATATTTTAGTTGGCCAATTAATTTCTTTCTATTTTTTAGTAGAGACGGGGTCTCGCTCTTGCTCAGGCTGGTTTCGAACTCCTGAGCTCAAACGATCCGCCCGCCTCGGCCTCCCAGAGTGCTAGGATTACAGGCGTGAGCCACCACGCCCGGCCTCAATTCTTTTTTAACATAGCCTCTCCATCCCTTACCATCATAAAATATGGATGATTTAGACCTATACATGTATTTAGGTTCTTCTTAACTCATTTATTCAATTGTTTAAGTGTCTTAAATGCTTAATAAAAGCAGTACTATCTCAGATTGTAAACTTTTAGAAGGCTATGATATTACTAAGTATACCGTTAATAATTAATTTTTATAATATTAGTTTAAAAGGCTATTTTTACTAAAACCTAAGGAAATAAGAAATGATGTTGAGTAGATACAAAATAACAATAGCAAGAAGATAAGGGAAATATTGGAATAGCAGAGGACATTACATAAAAAGGGCAGGAGTTTCATAGTATAACACGGAGTTACAAAATTCTGAGGACAATGAAAAAACTCTCATGTCATCTCTCACACAAACTATATACATTCCACCCCAGGTAAGACCATATACCTAAACCTTTACAAATAACAAAAAGTCTACCTTATTTCTCAACTTAATCAGCAGTGATTTCTAAGCTCCAAAATTATACTTTTTAAAAATGTCTCAAATTGAATTTTGTACATAAGGCATTTTAACCTACCTAGTACTTTTCTCCTCACAAGAATATGCACACAACTCAATACGTTCCATTTTCTCTGGAACTGAAGAACTCATGATTATTGGCACTGAAACAAAACGTTGATAGTGTTCCAACATTCTTGTTATTTTTTCTTTGCTTACACCATGAATGTTACGCCTGAAAATTCCAGGGGAGAAAAGAGTTGAAGAAATATTGGTAATTAAGTTTTTAAAAATTGGAAGATATGTTCAGAAAAATAATGATATATTTCTAATACATAAGAATATCAAAGCTAGCTTATTATGACACAATATATGCATTTTTATTCTAATTTTCATTTTATTAAGGATTTCTTAAATTATTTTATTAATCATTCCATATAATCTTTTCCAAGCACTCTTATCAATTTGGAAAAATAGATCCCAATACCTTTTTTTTTTATTTCATTATATTATCGGGGTACAGATATTGTTAGGGTTACATATTTTGCCCCTGACAACCCCCCCTCCCCCTGCTGTGCTAGGGCTTCAAGCATGTCAACCCCCTGGTGGTGCGCGTCATAACCATTATGTAAGTATACACTCTTCCCCTCCCCCCTCACCACCTGCCCACCACCCGATAAAAGGTTTTTTTTTGACATTTTGGTTACATTGTATATCTTTGCCTCTCCCTAAGAAGGGTTAGAGGTATTCCCTTCCCCCCCACAATGCTCGTCATATCCCAAAGATGTGAGATCCCAATAACTTTAAAAGAAGTTGTTTCCAAGCTCTGCAAAAAAATCTCATAAGAGAAGCACGACCATCAGTGGTTCATGCCTGTAATCCCAGCCCTTTGGGAAGCTGAGGCAGGAGAATCGCTTGAGACCAAAGAACTGCTTGAGGTCAGGAGTTCAAGACCAGCCTGGGCAACACAGCAAGACCCCATCTCTACAAAAAATGTTAAAAATTTGCCAGGTGTGGTAGCATGCAGCTATAATCCCAGCTCTTGGGAAGACTGCCTGAGCACAGGAATTCAAGGTTACAGTGAGCTATGGCCACTGCACTCCAGGCTGGGCAACAGGTGAGATGCTGTCTCTTAAAATTTCCACTATAAAGGTTTCCACTTATGCCAGTATGACAGACTAGATGTCCCAATGGGCTCTGCTGTCACAATAAAACTAGATTCCAAGTGAATTAAAGCAAACATACTTTTAAATACATTTTAAGTTCAAACAAAGAAAAAAATTCCTAGTATTTGAAGTATCTGGATGTCCAAATATGAAGCTTGTTGTTTATGTTTTCACCCGTGGTGGGTGTTTTTGTTTATGAGCTCATATTTGGTTAAACTTAATATATGGGAATCCTTAGGCCTTAAACTGGGGGTGCTTTCATTTATACAGCATCTAAATTTGCATCTGCCAGGAGATAAGATGGTATGCATTAGTCCCTCAAATGTCTTGCCTTCATGCAAACATCTCAGTTGCAACTCTCCTATCTTGGGTTAGATTCAAGGCTTTGTGGATCCCAGGATCCCCGGATCCCAGGGATAATATTAGCATTTGCCACTAGGGCAAATCTGGCTTTCATATTTACCTACCTCAATCTTGTCTGGCTTCAAATCACAGAGAAGCAAAGAGATAGAAAATATGAGAGAGAGGTTAAGAGACATAGACATAGAGGACAGAGCAAAAAGGTCTACTATACATCTAACTGAAGTCCCAGAAAGAGAAGAGAATGCATGGGACAGAAGCAAATGCCAAGAATTTTCCAGAACTGATGAAAAACACCAAACCTCTGATTTCAGAAGCCCAACAAATCCCAAACAAGATTTAAAAAAAAAAAAAAAATCCACAACTAGAAACATAGTACTGAAATTGTCATTCACCAAAGACAAAGATATTAAAAGCAACTACAAATATTTTAAAAATTGTTTTAAAACTAGTCATCTACAAAGAAACCAACAATTAAAATGACAACTGGCTTAACAGTAATAATGAAAGTTAGAAGAGAGTTAAGTGTTTTACCTTCAACAACAGAAAATAACTGTCTTTCTAGAATATATATAGCAAAAGTATCTTACAAGAATGAGAGCTATAAAAGGATTTGCAGATCTATAAAAAAGAGTTTGACACCACACAGGCCCTCATTGTAAAGAAAATTCTCAAAGATGAATGTCAGGCAGAAGGAAATTCCCAGATGAAATGTCTATGATACAAGAAAAAATGAAGCAGAAAGCAATAACTACATGAATAAGTGAAAACAAATACTGTCTGTATATTCTGGACAATGGTAGCATGTAAGTTGGGAGGAAGGTATCAGAGATAAAATGTTTTAAAGTCCTTATATTTGTAAGGAGGAAAGCTAAGAAAATGGTTTAACTTTAAAGTTTGCATTTTAAAACTTATAAGGTAACCACTAAAAGAACAAAAATAGTATATGCAATTTCCAAATTAGTAGAGATGAAAAAAAATTGAGTAAGAAAACTTGGATTCAATCAATTAAAAAAATCCAAAATAAGGCATGACAGGAAAAAAAAATCCAACTATAGAATTCTCTGTAATAGGAGATCACAGAAAAGGTGAGATAAATAGAAAGCACAGAATGAGACAATAAGAAACAAGATCAATTACATGAATAACCAAAATAACTATAAAAGAACTATGTTTATCAGTAAAAAGCCAAGGGGATAGAGTGGATTTTTTACAACCCAGCCATAGTGGTTACAAGAGATACACCTAGACATAAGAATATTGAAAGTAAAAGTATGAAAAAAGAAATAACATTCACGTAATAACTAAAAGGAAACTAGTACAATTCTACTAATATTAGACAAATCAGACTTTACAACAAAAATTACTATTAAAGGCAAAAGAAAATCACTAGAAAAGCTTAAAAGATTCAATTAATTAGAGTAATATAAAAATCTTAAGCTTGTATGTACTTCAAAAAATACCCTCAGAATGTATAAAGCAAACATAGGTATAACTATAAGGAGAAACTGACATGTTCAACATAATAAAGAGATTTCACCATTCCTCTCTCAAACATAGGAGATATGAGCAACAGATTTAATAAGCATGAGTAAATGGATATATTGAGGATATATGAGTTAATGGATATACATTCTTATCAAGCAAATATGAAACATTTATAAAAAACTGACAATTAACTAGGCCATAAAATGTCTTTAAAAATATCAGAGAATTAGTATCACACAAACTACACAATTTGACTCACTGCAGTTAAGTTAAAAACCAAATTATTAAAAAAAATATAAAACATTCACCTGTTCAGAAACTGAAAAATACAGTTCTAAATTAATCCAAGAGTTAAAGAATAAAATCAATAATAATGCAAATTAGAAAATCACTAATAACAAAAAGAAAGTATTATATATTAAAATTCTGGAGTGGCTGGAGTAGTACATAGGGAAATTTTAGATCAAATGCTCATATTAGAAAATGACCTAAACCTTCAAGTAAAGAAGTTTAAAAAATGACAGAAATAAAAAAAGAAAAATAGATTTTTTAAACAGCAAAAAGTTAGAATAAAGAGAAACAGAAATGAATTAAACATAAAACAAACTTACAATAGAGATCAATCAGGCCAAGAGTTGTTTATTGGAAAAGGCTAGTAAAAAAAATCTGATCTCTGGTGAGAATAATCAAGGAAAAAAGAAGGAAGATAATGTAAACATATTAAGATTGAAAGGGAGAACTTAACTGCTAACACAGCAGAGATGTAAACAATAAGAAACTACCATCATTCTTTTAATAAATTCTTAATAAATTTAAAAACTTTGGTGTAATGGAAAAATTCCAACTGAACATTCATTCACAGAGAATTTTGTACATAAATTCTAACAAACATTCAAACTTAGATAAACTTAGAAAACAGAAAAAGAGGAGATACTTCCCAATTTTATGAACCTAAAACTATGATACCAAAGTCAGGCAAGGCAGATCAAAGAAGAGAAAACCGTAGGTCAATCTACTCATTTATACAGATGCAAAAATTCTAAAAGGAATATTAGAAAATTCAATCCACTAATGTATCAAAAGAAAAAAAAAAATTAAGTAGTGATACATGCTATAACATGGATGAACCTTAAAAACATTAAGTGAAAAGATGCCAGACACAAAAGACCATAAATTATATGTTCCATTTATATGCAATGTCCACAATAGAAAAATCCATAGATACAGAAAACAGATCAGTGGTTGCCAAGAGGAGGGAGAAGAGGGAGTAACTGCTAGCAGATAAGGGGTTTCTTTATGAAGGGATGAAAACATTCTGGAATTAGACAGTGGTGATGATCACACAGCATTGTGAATATACTAAAATTAGGTTGTCCTTTAGTTAGTACTAAAATTAGTTAAAATTACCAAGAAAAAAATAGCTTGACCAAAATTAAGTTAGGGCTATCTCTAAGGAAACACAGAGCACAAAGCAAAACACACTGCATGTCCATGCCCTAGTAACACTTTTACTCAAGTCAAGCAACCAAATAAAGAAAAAAGTACAGCTTTGAGGGGAAGTAGGGGGAGACCAAAATACCTAGACAGCTAGTTATCTGCTATTTTTTCTATCTCTACCTCCTTACTACCTTCCAGTATTCTAAGTCACTAGGCAGATACAATAATGTGCCCTGCCCAGTAGAGGTGGGTCAGGTGTGCCAAATCCTAGCATCTGTTCTAGTTTCAGATATTAACATGTTATTAAAGGTAATAAAGTACTGAGCATATAAGACAATTGAGGCCAGGCACAGAGGCTCACTCCTATAATCCCACCACTTTGGATGGCCAAGGTAACAGGATTGCTTGAGCCCAGGAGTTTGACACTAGCCTGGGCAACATAGCGATATCTCATCTCTACAAAATATTAAAAAATTAACCGGTCATGGTGGTGTACACCTGTAGTCCCAGCTACCCAGGAAGCTGGGCTGGAGGATCACTTGAGTCCAGGAATTCAAGGTTACAGTGAGCTATGATAGGGCCATTGCACTCCAAACTGGGTGACAGAGAGAGACAAAGACCCATAAGCAATACAAAATTTGTTATCAATTTTTAAGTGGCAAAGTTGCAATCTAATCAATTCATTCATCATTTACAAGGGGAAAAATCTAGATGACTTTCTACAACTGTCATGAAATAAAAAGCTTGTTAGATACCCCCTCCAAGTTTTACCTTGCAAGTTCCTTTGGTTTGAACTTCCACCATGTGTCTGGTTCCCGGAAAAGGACTTTATATTTATGTTTTTGAGACTACATACAAAAGAGACAAAAACATTTTTAAATAATTATTTCCATGAAATTAAATTTTTTTCCAAACTCATAACATGTTTTTTAATATATTTTTAGCATCCAGAGGGTGAGACACCAAACTCATAGCATGTTAAAAGTGAAAGAACCTAAAACATTATCTCATCTATATGGATATGTTAAACTGGCAAAATATACAAAATACTCTTTGACCCAACAATTAACTTCCAGAAATTTATGCTACTGATAAATACTTATATAAGAGTGGAAAAATAACACATATATGCCAGGATATCCAGGTCACCATTATTTGTAAGCAAAAGAATACAAATGACTCAGTGACTATTAATATAGAACAGGCTGAATAGATAATGGTAAAATCATAAGATGATAATATTATACAGTAATTTTTTAAATTCTATATATGTCAATGAGAAAATGTCCGTAAAATAAATTGTTAAAATAAAGAATTTTCACTTAAAAAGGATTATTTACACATTGGTACACACATAGAAAATTTCTTGATTCTCAAAAATACTATTAAAAGCATCTACCTCTTAAAAGAAAAAAGCATCTACCTCTAGGGAGTAGAACTTTTGGCATTCTTTGATTATTTACCATACACATGCATGCCTTTTATAATTCTAAAACTATTTTAAACAATATCTCATTATATGTTTCAAAGCTCTAATTTCGCTATAACCTAACAGCCAAGCCCTCTGCTTGTGTACTTCCCTCTCTTCTACTCAAGGATAACTGAGTACCTAAATTCAGCTTTTTAGTAAGTTGATGATGGCTAACTTCTTCAAAGCAATGACATCGAATGTGGGCTAAAAAGAACAAGTAAAAATAGAGGAGTAGGTATATCCCAAGTAAAGGGAGAAGCACTAAGATATGAAAAGGAATCTGGCAGAGTCAGAGAATATAGTTGAGTTTACAGAATTCTGAATTGCTGAGAATAGTAAAATTTAAAAAGAAATTTGGAGAATAACAAAGAACTACCAAATCTTGATGCTGCCAAGAGGAATCAGAAAAAAATATATATATATATCTCATATATATACACAAAAAAACCCATAAAATTATAATTTAATATCACTACTTGTTCATTAAAAACACCCCCAAAAGATCTCAGAATTTAAAAATTGAATTTCATTCAGCTCCATGAGTTGTAGAAGAAAATAAATTGGATTTCAGAATTTAAAAACTGAACAAATCTAGCTTTATGGAAAAACTCAGCTATACTGTCCTATTTTCTCATCTTACTAAAGACCAAAGAAAGCTCAGTTATAGACAATCCAATATTCTGAGATTCTCACGTGCATGAGATTCACTTGTGTAAATAAATAACATCCTCCAATAATTTCAAACCCAATACTCTAAATTTATAACTTATAGTACAAACCAAAGCAACATATGGCTTCATTTCCCATGCCTGTAGATTTGTATTATCTATTATTATAGGAGATATCTTCTTCTCAAATGCTTCTCTTGCTGAAAAACACAACAGAAAATAACAAATAACTTTTAATAACAATATTAAGAATTATCTTGGTTTTTTTATTTTATTTTATTTTAATAGGGATGGGGTCTCACTGTGTTGCCCAGGCTGGAATCAGACTTCTGGGCTTAAGTGATCCTCCTGCCTCAGCCTCCCAAGTAGCTGGGACTATAGGCATGTACCTGGCTATCTTCATTTTTTTGGTATCTGATCTTGTTTTCATAATTTGGAAATCACAGACATGTATTAATTTTACTCACTACTCAACTTCTAAATATCACTTTTGAGAACATAAAAAATTAAAGTATTGGTAAATGCTGAACAATAATAAATAAATACTAAAGTTAATAAGAATGTACCAATTTCCTAGTTTTGACAAATGTACCACAGTTCATAAGATGTTAACATGAGGGGAAAATGGGTGAATAGTATACAGAATCTCTCCATACTATCTTTGCAACTTTTCCAGAAATCTAAAAGTATTCCAAAATAAAGCTTGAAAACAAACAAAAAACATAAATGGACAAATATACACACACAATGTAATGATTTGAAAAAAAGAAAACATTATATTGTTGTACAAGGGATTTTCCTATAAAATTACCTTTCTTCCCCCACCAAGGAATTAGACCATTCAGGAAATTAATGATGCATCACGACAAAGTCTTACAAGGAATTTATCTGGAAGTTTTAAGTTCTGTCCAGTCTCTAAACAACTCAATAATGAAAAGATAACCCAATTTAAAAATGGGCAAAGGATATAAACAGACATTTCTCCAAAGAAGATATAAAAATGGCAAATAAGCACACAATAAGATGTTCAACATCATTACCAATCAGAGAAATGTAATCAAAACCACAATGAGCTACCATTTCACACCCACCAGAACAGCTGTCATCAAAAAGACAGATAATAACAAGTGTTGGTGAAAATGTGGAGAAGGTGAAACTCTCATAAACTATTAGTAGGAACATAAAATGGTGCAATTGCTTTGGAAAACACCTTCGTAGTTCCTAAAAAGGTTAAACATAGACATGTACATTTATAGCAGCATTGTTCACAATAGCCAAAAAGTAGAAAAAACCCATTTGTCCATCAACTGATGAATAGGTTTAATAAAATGTGGTATATCCATACAATGAAATATTATTCGGCCATAAAGAGAAATGAAGTACTAATACATGCCACAACATGGATGAACCTTGAAAACATTATGCTAAGTGAAAGACGCCAATCACAAAAGACCACATATTGTATGATTCCATTTCTATTAAAATAACCAGAACTGGCCTGGCGCAGTGGCTCACACTTTGGGAGGCCAAAGCAAGAGGATTGCTTGAGCTCAGGAGTTTGAGACTAGTCTGAGCAAGAGCGAGACCCTGTCTCTACAAAAAATAGAAAAATTAACTAGGCATGGTGGTATGCACCTATAGTCCCAGCTACTTGGGAGGCTGAGACAGGAGGATGCTTGAACTCAGGTGTGTAAGGTTGCAGTGAGCTATATTGAGGCCACTGCACTCTATCCCAAGCAACAGACAAGATTCTGTCTCAAAAAAAACAAAAAACAAAAAACAATGTCCAGAATAGGCAAACCTACAGAGACAAAAGTACATTGGGGAGAAATGAGTGACTGCTAATGGGTACAGAATTTTTTTTGAGGTGATAAAAATGTTCTAAAATTGACTGTGGTGATGAAAACATAACTCTGAATATTAAATTCTATATTGCATTTTTTTTTTTTTTGAGATAGTCTCACTCTGTCACCCAGGCTAGAGTGCCATGGCGTCAGCCTAGCTCAAACTCTCAAAGCTCTCATACTCCTGAGCTCAAGCAGTCCTCCGCCTCAGCCTCCCAGAGTGCTAGGATTACAGGCATGAGCCACCATGATCTGCCTAAATTGCATAATTTAAATAGGTGAATTCAGCAGGGCATGGTGGCACATGCCTGTAGTCCCAGCTACTCAAGAGGCTGAGGTGGGAGGGTTGCTCGAGCCCAGGGGTTGGAGGCTGCGACCACACTCCAGCCTGAGCAACAGAGTGAGACCCTGTCTCTTAAATAAATAAATAAATAAATGGGTGGATTATAGCTCAATAAAGTGGTTTTAAAGAGAGTTCTGCCTATTAATATATTATTATTATTGCTGTGCTTATTGTTGTTATAAGGGCATGCTGAACAAGTGCTAAGCACTTTTTATTTTCATTTAACCTTTTCAACAATCCTAGGATAACTTGCCCAAGATCACACAGCTAGTAACTAGTGAATTCAAGGTTGATCTTCATCACCACATCATACTGCCTCCTTTGTTTTTAGTTGTGTTTGTATTATTTTCATAGTCCTAAGTTTTCACTTTAATTTTTAGTTCAAGAAAGAACTATAACATACAAAAATTTAACAATGTCTGAAAATCCTTTTATAGTTCATAAGCATAATGATTGGGTGTTCACACTCACGTGAGATATGCCTCCCTCAAATCTTGTTACGACATCAGCACATTACCCATCTAACATGAAAGAAAAAATTTTCTAAATTGAAAAATGTTTTAACTTAAAAAAATACCAGTGTCTAAAGATGGCAAACTCAAGAACCGCCTTCACAGTGTATTTATCATAAAAAAAGAAAGGCTAAGTAAAATATGCTCTATGTGTCTTAATAAGAATTCTCCATATAAAATTTAAATTATACAAATAAGTAAACATTTAATAAGAAAACCATCTTCAGTGAATAGATAGCTGTACTAATAAGGAAACTAAGGTTTTACCTATGATCTCCCTACAGATTCAGTTTGAAGAGAGCCATTTTATTTTCATACTATCCTCTATAAAAATTAAACCAATCTATGGTTAACAATGCAAATTGCCTCTTAGGAAACAGGAACCAAAGCATACCAGAAAACTGTAACTTCCTTAAGCTATTCTGAGACCTAAGTAGAAAATCAGATTTATTTCTGACAAGATCCTCATTGATTAAATAAAACTTAAAAATGCGATACAATATTCTAAGTACCTTATAAAAATTAATTCTTTTGGCCAGGCGTGGTGGCTCACGCCTGTAATCCTAGCACTCTGGGAGGCTGAGGTGGGAGGATCGCTCAAGGTCAGGAGCTTGAAACCAGCCTGAGCAAGAGCGAGACCCCGTCTCTACTAAAAATAGAAAGAAATTAATTGGCCAACTAAAAATATACAGAAAAAATTAGCTGGGCATGGTGACGCATGCCTGTAGTCCCAGATACTCAGGAGGCTGAGGCAGGAGGATTGCTTGAGCCCAGGAGTTTGAGGTTGCTGTGAGCTAGGCACTCTAGCCCCGGCAACAGAGTGAGATTCTGTCTCAAAAAAAAAAAAAAAAAAAATTAATTCTTTTAATCCTCATAACAACCCTGTAAGACCACCTCTTTTACCTCTTATTATGTAACATGAGAATTAATGTTAATTATGGTTATAATTTTATGTATTACGTAATCATAGAATTAAAGTGATTATAAATTTCTTTAAGTTATGTGTCTCCCAAAATACAAATGTATTAAGTGAATTTTTTCTTTATATTACTCTTTTTTTCTTTTTTGAGACAGAGTCTTGCTCTGTTGTCCCAGCTAGAGTGCCATGTCATCATCATAGCTCACTGCAACTTCAAACTCCTGGGCTCAAGCCTCTCATGTATCTGGGACTACAGCTGCATGCCAGCACACCCAACTGTTTTTTCTATTTTTAGTAGAGACAGGGTCTTGCTCTTGCTCAAGCTGGTCTCAAACTCCCGAGCTCAAGGGATCCTCCCACCTCAGCCTCCCAGAGTGCTAGGATTACAGGAATGTGCCACTTTGCCCAGCCTGTATTACTCTTAATATTACCCAGAATCTAATGCTTAGTCTTACCACGATTCTGATTCCATTCATGTGCTTCTCCCAAGTACTTTACATCAAATTGATACTGTCCATTTATGTAAAAATAATCATCAGCACTAAGAATGACTCCACTCGGGTTATCTTCTTGCAAAGTCCTGTGAATGACAAATGGAATTATTTTCATTAATTTTTCTTCTAAATTCTCTCTCCTAACTTTAAAAGTCATAATCCAAATAAATAACTCAAGTAGTATCATTTAAAAGAGTAAGAATATTATAATATTCAAACAAATCATATTGAAAATCCTCTGAGCAGAAGTTTAACTCCCAAAAAACTGACCTAAGGCAGGTCTATTTTGCTTTATGTAAATTATTATTCAGAAACTTTTTTTTAACATTATAAAGACCTTTATCCTTAACTATATAAAGGTTTGAAGATTAACAAATGGTTAATTATCCTTTTCTGAAGATGTAAAGTCCATTTCTAGAGCATCAATTAAGTGCCGGGCACTGTTTCAACAAAACAGTTTAAAACAAAAAAGACAAAAATTCTTGCACAAGGCCACTGTACTCCAGCCTAGGTGACAGTGTGAGACCCTGTCTCTAAAAACCAAACCAAAAAAACTTCTAGAGAACACAAAGTCAGAAAAATTTAGTAAAGAGAGAACATTCTATGGAGGCGGGGGGCAAGGGCAACATACGTAACCTAAACATTTGTATCCCCATAATATGTAGAAATAATAAAAAAGAGAGAGAACATTCTAGAGGTTATTAAAGATCTCTACTAAGCAAAGCATTGTGCATATTCACACTACCTATTCAGATTCAGGCATTACACTCTTTTTTTAAAACTCAATTAACTTCATACCTTGCCAGAAAAGATTTTCCTGATCCGGGAAGGCCTCTGAGAAGAACAAGAACTAGTCCTACATAAGATGTTGTCTTCTTTCTTACAACCTGAGAAACCGGGGTTTCTTGTACTTGATAAGCACTTATTCCTTCTTTATTCCTCCATACCTTTGTTGGGGAAGTGTGAGAAATAACTGAGGGTGGAAACGTATAGTTGACAGGTCTCCAGTGTGCAGCTGTGGTCACAACAGGAGCTACAAAGCCACGGCTTCCTTGAAAGAGGTCCAAAGCAGGAACCATTGGGTTCCACATTGGCGGAGGGGGAGGCGGCAGCAGCAAAGGGAGGGGGGTGAGTACCGGGCAGTAACTCACATCCTTCCCCTTTGGTGGCAGTTCAGGATGCCTGTGTGGCTTAAAATTGAACCCTTCAGAAGGTACAAACACATCAGAGACAGAAGTTGATTTCTGATCGCCACCTGTACCTGGTAAATCAAGCCCTGGAAGGCTTAAAGGTGCCTGAGGTTCATTGGCATCCAAATGTACAGAAGCTTGAGGGAACTGAGCCTCAGCACACTCAGATTCTAAAAGTTCTTTCTGTTTTTGATCAAGATTGCTACAACCCACAATAGAGTCATTTGCTGGATTTAAAGAACTACTGAGAGGAGAATCTTCTGGGTATTTACCTTCCAATGCCAACATGTTATCCTTTATAAAATGTTTGGACTGATTCAAAACCGAATGTGAAGGTAATGGGTTTGAACTTAATGTGGAGGCAGAATTCTCTAAATTTTCACTGTTCAAATTCATACTGTGTGTAGAAAGAATGGGAGTCATAGTACTTGAATCAGAATTTATAAACTCACTTGGGTCATTAAAACTATTAACACCTTGCAAAGGCAAAAATGAGTATACTTGGTCATCAGGAGAAGAGTTTAATTTCTCAAAAGCATTCTGTATTAAGGAATCCAAGTCTTCAGTTAGCTGCATGTCCAAAAATGAATCCATTTTTGAATCTTCACTCTCTTCTTCAGGAGGACACTTTTCCATTACTTCACTTTCTGCTGCACTTACTTGGTTCTCAGAAGCAATGAAACTTTGTGAAGACGATTCTTTTATCTTGGCATCAGTGGCAGATAACTCTAATAGACAATCCATAGCATTTTCAACTGTACAATAACAAGAACAACAATAACAACAACAAAAATATAGAGAGAGAAAAAATTGTATTAAAAACCAGCTAAAATCATACTGGACTTTTGCACTGAATAGAATATAGAGAAAGTTATAATATTCAAGTCATTTTCCCCAAAATTAATATTTTACTAATAATATACCAAAGTCTGCATTACTGAAAAGTTTGAATGAGAGAGATATGCAGTGTTGTCCTTTCAGACAAATAGTAATAAACTACTATCAAGTAAATACTTTTTGCTGAATTTATTGAGTAAATGTATAAATATCTGCAATTGAATGTATTACGGTTATTTATAAAGGTCCTCAAGCCAGCTGATTTATTCAACAAATACCTACTGTATGTATTTTTAAGTAGTATTTTATGTATTCTCTTAGTAAATCTAATTTATTTATATAGCCCATGCTATGAATTTCATTTAATACAAAAAATACTTATGAACATGTACTATGTATCAGAAATACTTTGTAAAAAGATACAACAATCCTTGCTACACTCAAAGGATTTTGCAGTCTAATAAAGGAGATTAAAGATAATTACATTATATCATATAGATTAAATAATGCACACTTCTGCTAATGTACAAATGCCGAGAAGTGTATAGGAGACTAAGAAAAGATTCTGCATAAGGTGATATGTGAACTAGACTTGAAGATGAAAAAGTAATATACCAGACACAAGAGGGGGAAAGGTAAGCCCAGGCTTGAAAATGCAAAGCTTGGCCGGCGCGGTGGCTCACGCCTGTGATCCTAGCACTCTGGGAGGCCGAGGCGGGTGGATCATTTGAGCTCAGGAGTTCAAGACAAGCCTGAGCAAGAGCGAGACCCTGTCTCTACTAAAAAAAATAGAAAGAAATTAGCTGGACAACTAAAACTATATAGAAAAAATTAGCTGGGCATGGTGGCGCATGCTTATAGTCCCAGCTACTCAGGAGGCTGAGGCAGGAGGATTGCTTGAGCCCGGGAGTTTGAGGTTTCTGTGAGCTAGGCTGACACCACGGCACTCTAGACCAGGCAACAGAGTGAGACTCTGTCTCAAAAAAAAAAAAAAGAGAACGAAAATGCAAAGCTTGTTTAAGGAGTTAAGAAAAGTTGGTTGGAGTGTGGGCACACAGTGCTAGATAAGAGAAGGAAATCAAACTGGAGAGGGAGACTGGGTGAAACTGGGAAGGGGCCTGTATTTCATGCTAAGAAATATTAATCTTATTTTCTAAGGGAACTTGAGGAAAACTACCAGTCATAGCATTTGAGCTAGAAGCTTTATACGTATCACCTCGCTGAATCCTCAAATAATACTATGAGGTATACTATTCCTAGCAAATAGATAAAGAAAAGAAAGTTCAGAAAGTACATTAATTGGGCCCAAGTCACATAGATAATAAGTGGCAGAGCCAGGACTAACATGTCTGACTCCAATGCCGAGCTCTTTCTGTTATAATACAAATAGGAAGTCATTAGGATTTTTAAGCATTTGAACTTGGATGGGGGTGTTTCTTTTGTTTTATCTTGCTTTAAGGAAGATAAATCAGGAAACAACACAGTAAAGTGGATAACAGCTCTGGTCTGGAGTCAGAACACCAGCATTTAAATCTCTACTGCTGGCTATCACACCTTGAACAAGTTAGTTAACTTCCCTCAATCTCGATTTTCTCATTTGTAATGTGGGGATAATAAAAGTACCTACCTCATAGATTGCTGTGAGGATTAAATGATATAATCCATGAAAAAGTACGGTGCATAAGGACCGGCACCTAGTAAGCACCCAATTAATGTTCCCTTAAGAAGAAAAACAAAGAGGGATTGGAGGGGGCAAGCCTGGCAGAGAGACCAATCAGGAGATCATAGCAATACTACATAGGCTAGAAGCCCTAACAATGGAGAAAATGGAAAAAAAAAAAAAAAAAAAAAAAAAAAAAAAAAAAAAAAAAAAAAAGAAGGCGGCAAATAATGAGAAGTATTTCTATGAAAAAAATCTACATGATAGTAAAACCAGAAAGAAAAGATCAACTAAAAAAAAAAAACAAAATGTATGTGATGAAAAACAGCACTAAGTAAAAACGAGTAAAAGATCAAGATACAGAGATACCACACAAAAAGAAAAGTCCTTACACAATTGTTGGGAAAAATTAAAACCATGATATGAAAACAAAAAATTGAATGAACAATTTACACAAGAATATAAGAATTAATGAACAATTGTGTACAAAAATGTTCAACATTCCTCTATATTAAAAAAACACAACTTTTTAATAAAAGGTACAATTTTATTCCTATAGTCCCATTAAAATCTTAAAATACTATGACACAATGCTGAAAAGGCTATGGTGACACCACTACAGTTGTATGGTGTGGCGGCATTACAAACTGGCACACATCATTTGGTAGGCAATGCAGCAGTATAGTTCCAAGAGCCAAAAGCCCTGTGACACAAGAAAATAAAGCTTTGAGACCAAGAAAAAAATCCAAAAGAAGGAAAAAGCTATTTTTACCAAGGTGTTCTCTGCAATATTAATTATTCATGAAAAACTTAGATATAATTAAAGAGAGCACAACAACGCAGTGGAGTAGTAAACTATTAAAAATAAATACAAATTTCAGCAACACCGAAAAAATGCTTACGTTAAATTAAAAAAGCAGAATATACAATTTCATCAATGCTATTATTTAAACTACTCAAATATCAAGTGTTTATGAATAAAGTCTACAGAAGATTCTGGAAGAGAGAAGTAAGTTTTTTGTTAGGGTACAAGGTAATATAGTTTTCTTGTAATTCCCCATTGCTATGTTAAGTGTATGTGCAACAAATAAATTTTAAAGACATCAAAATGAGGACATAAATGTTGAAGTCACTTATGTAACTATATACTGATGCATCATTTCTGAGCATCATGTGTACTTCTAAGACCTGGTTCTCTGTGTACACAACAGGCCAAATAAGATATGCTCGCATCACAGGCCACACAATGACTGAAACAGAAGTTTAACACGCATTATTAAAACTTCACAAATCTAGAATAATTTTATCTTATACTAATCATGGCCAAAAACAATACTAAGCCATCAACATTTAATTTACTCATTCAGCCAATTTATACAGATTCCCTTCTGTCTACAAACATACTTCTAAATGATTTATTACCAGTTATTAATATTAATAATACTGATTTTACCAAAAAACAACAAAAAAAACTCAATCCTCACCAAAAAAAGTCCTATAAAACATACTATTATTTTTCCCATTAACGAATTAGAAAAATGAGACTCAGAGAGGTTAGTGGCAAAGCTAGGAATCCAATCCAGGTTTCTTAACTCCAAAGCCAATGTTCTGAAATCACATTACTCTATTAGCCTCAACTCTTAATCAGCTCTTATTTTCATAATTATAATTACCTAGTCACTTCATAAATATTTACTAAGCTCCCAATATGGGTCATTTGCTATTTTATGGGTTGGATACACAGCAGTAAATCAAAACAGTTTTTAATACCTCTGTCTTTATGGAGCTTACATTCTGAACAGTGGTCCTCAACCAAGTACAATTTTGCCTCCCAGGGGACAAATGACAATATATGGAGACATTTTTGATTGTCACAACTGAGGAGATGGGGTGCTACTTGCATCTAGTGGGTGGTACAGGCCAGAGATGCTGATAAACACCCTATAGTGCACAGGAGAGCCACTCACAACAAAGTTTACGCAGCCCAAAATGTCAATAGTGCCAACCTGCTCTAGAGGGAAGATAAAAAGAGATAAAACATAGAATATGATATCTATACATATATCATACATCTAGAACTATACATTTCTTAAGAGCAGAAACTATGCTTTATTCTTCATACCCTTCATAATACCAAACTTAACAACTTGCCCACAGCAGATGCTTAATAAATGAAGAATAAAATAAGAATAAGACAGTCATTTTTCTATGTTACTATTGGTCATAGCATAGTACATAAAGTCTTCTTAAAAGATGCAAAGGGTTCAAACTAAACTTTTTCTCACCTTTGAAATCACATTCAGAAAGCATCAAATACACTACATCAGGATCCAGATCAGAAAACATCTCTGAGATACTGGTGACGAGTTCTTCCTGATCAACTTTTGTCTCACCCATGGAAGGAAGAGTAGCAGTTGGCTCCTCATGACTAGTAACACTGGATACGACAACTTCCTTAGAGTTTGCAGTCTTCCGAAAAGGATTTCCCCCAACATTTTTCTTTCTCCTTGGCATTCTGACTTCCAAAACTAAAATGTTTCCCTTTTCTTATTTAAGATGTTTGATATTTAAATCATAATTCAAAGAAAACAGGGTTAAATATCTTGCACAATCCCGCTGTAAAAGGACCTAAAATAGAAAGCAGTTAAAAACACTCAGACTATATATTTCCACTTCTAAAATCGAATGACATCTTTATTTAACTCTAAGAAAGTACCATCCACTTTGGCAGCGAAACCAAAAGGTAGTCAATTTCTCTCTCCAAAATATTCAGGTTTTGCCAGTATTGAACATGTTAAAAATTAAGATATTAACAAAATGTAATATATTTCAGAACAGTGAGTAAACTGTTTTAATACCATTATTTCATTGTTAAAAAGCATAAGGCAGTATTCATAACTAGAATGCCTACTGAACAACACCTACAGTCGTATATCTAATAGGCATCATAAATTTAACATGTCCAAAACTGAGCTCCTGATCAGCCCTTCAAACCTGCTCTCCCCATCTTTCCCATCTTGGTTAATGCAACTCCATCCTTCCAATTGCTCAGGCCAAAAACCTTGTAATGACCCTTGACTACTCTGATCTCACATCTAACTGATAAGCCAATTTTGTCAGTGTTAATGCCCAAAATGTATGCAGAACACGATCATCCCTCACCACCTCCACTGCTACCATCCTAGAATTAATTAGCTACCACGGCCTCCCTTCCAATCGCCCTGCTGCCACCTTGCCCCTTCAGCCTATTTAGCACAGAAGCCAGAGTGACTCAATTAAACCGTAAGCTGGACCATGCCTCTCTTCTGCTAAACTATCCATTAGCTTCCTATCTCACAAAGGATAAAAGCCAGAGCCCTTAAAATGGCCCATAAACTGGACACTTGTTACCCCCACATGGTTGCCCATAACCTTATTTCCCTAACTTGTACCACTTCAGCCACACTTAGCGTCCTTACTCTGCTTCAAACACACCAGACATGCACTCCCTGGGAATCTTTATATCTTGGTTCCCTCTACCTGAATTATTTTTCTCACAGGTATCTATAAGATTTATTTCCTCACCACCTTCTCATCATTACTCAAATGTTACCTTCTCAGGAACTCAGTCCCCTAACACCATTAATCCTTCTTTCGTACTTGAATTTCTCCATAGGACTTATTATCTCCTAACATAGCATATGTTTTATTGATTTATTTTATTTACTACCTCTACTCAAATAAAGTGTAAGCTCCACAAGGGCAGGGATTCGTATCCAAAACTAAATGTCTAATTTTTACCAAAATGTGCTTTAGCCATTGGGTATGCCTACCATCATCTTTCACCTATATTCCTGTCTCCTAACTGGTTTCACTGCTTGCATTCATGCCCCCTACAGTCTATTTTCAACATAGCAGGCAGAACAATCTTTATACAACCTAAGTCAGACTGAATCAGGGTCTGCTCGAAACCCTCAAGTGGTTCGCCACATCATGCAAAGTAAAAGCTAAAGTTCTTACAATGGCCTACACCTCCCTACTAGCCCTTGATATATTCTTCCCCAAGATATCTGCATTGCTAAATCCCTCACTTCTTCAAATCTTTGTTGAAGTATTACATACAATGATTTCTTTGACTATACAACTGAAAATCACATACCCCACTTCCTCTATCCCACTCTCCCCTTTTCTGCTAACCCCCATTGCCTTTATCACCATCTAACATACTATAAAATTTACCTTTTAATTAAATCTGTGTCATAGCTCTTTCCACCTTCCAGAACTGCACTGCCAATATGGCAGCCACCAGCCACATGTGCCTATTTAAATTTAAATTAATTATAATTAAATAAAATTACACATTTATATGTTAATATCAGATATAAGTAGAATTCAGAGCAAAGAAAATTATCAGAGACAAAGAAGGACATTATATAATGATAAAGGATCAGTCCACCATGAAGATGTAGCAATGCTAAGTGTGTATGCACTAAACAACATAGCTATAAAATAGGTGAAACAAAAATTCACAGAGCTGAAAGGAGAAATAGACAAATTCACAATTATAGCTGGAGACTTCAACACTACTCTATCAACAATTGATAGTACTAGACAGAAAATCAGCAAGGATAAAGAACCCCCAAAAAAGGTGGGTGCAGTAGCTCACGCCTGTAATCCTATCCCTCTGGGAGGTTGGGGGGGTGGGGATTGCTTGAGGTCAGGAGTTCAAGACCAGCCTAAGCAAGACAAGACCCCATCTCTACTAAAAATAGAAAAAAATTAGCTGGGCATGGTGGCATGTGCCTACAGTCCCAGCTACTTAGGAGGCTGAGGCAAGAGAATGGCTTGAGCCCAGGAGTTTGAGATTGCTGTGAGCTAGGCTGACGCCATGGCACCCTAGCCCAGGGAACAGAGTGAGACTCTGTCTCAAAAAAAAAAAAAAAAAAAAAAAAAAAAAAATCACCAACAACTGAGGATCTAATCAACATTTATGGAAGATTCCACCCAACAACAGCAGAATATACATTCTTTTCAAGTGCCCACTGAACATTTACCAAGATAGACCATATCCTAGGCTATAAAACAAATCTCAACAAAATTAAAAGAACTGAAATTGTACAGAATATATTCTCCAACCATAATGGAATCAAACTAGTAATCAATAACAGAATGATAACAGGAAAATCTCCAAGCAATATAGTTCTAAATAATCCATGGATCAAAGATGAATTCTCAAAGAAAATTTTAAAATTACATTGAACTGAATGCAAATGAAAATATACCATATCAAAATGTGTAGGACACAGCTAAAGCAGTGATAACAGAGACATTTTTAGCACTAAATGCATACATTAGAAAAAAGGAAAAGTCTCAAAGCAATAATCTAAGCCTTTAACACAAGAGCATAGAAAAAGAAGAGCAGGCCGGGCGCGGTGGCTCACGCCTGTAATCCTAGCACTCTGGGAGGCTCAGGAGTTCGAGACCAGCCTGAGCAAGAGCAAGATCCCGTTTCTACAATAAATAGAAAGAAATTAATTGGCTAACTAAAAATATATAGAAAAACTTAGCCGGGCATGGTGGTACATGCCTGTAGTCCCAGCTACTCGGGAGGCTGAGGCAGAAGGATTGCTTGAGCCCAGGAGTTTGAGGTTGCTGTGAGCTAGGCTGACACCACCATGGCAACTCTAGCCCCAGCAACAGAGTGAGACTCTGTCTCAAAATAAAAAGGAGGGCAAAATAAACCCAAAGTTAGCAAAAGAAAGAAAATAATAAAGATAATAGCAAATAACAATTAAACTTGAAAGAGAAAAACAGAGAAAAAAAACCAATGAAATAAATTGCTGGTTCACTGAAATGATCAATAAAATTGACAAACCTCTAGCAAAAATTACAAAGAAAAAAAAAGAGAAGACACAAATTACCAATGTCAGGAATGAAAACAGACCTATGAACAACTACACACACAAAAGTTTAACAACTTACATGAAAGGGATTACTTTCTCAAAAACCACAAACTACCACAACTCACTCACTAAGAAACAGATAAAAGCATTATACTTTTTAATGAAATTTAATTCATAATTTTAAAACTCCCAAAAAAGAAATCTCTACAGCCAAATGGCCTCAATGGAGAATTCTAACAAATGTTTTTAAGAAAAATTAACATTAATCCTACAAAATCTCTCCCAGGAAATTAGAGAAAATACTCCAATTCACTTTATGACATTAGTATTATTCTGATATCAAAACCAGACAAAGCCAGTATGAAAAAAGAAAACTACAGACTAATATCCCTCATGAGTATAGACACAAAAATTCTTAACAGAACACAAGAAAATAAAATTCAGCAATATATAAAAAGAATTATATGTCATGATGAAACAATATTTATTCCAGGAATCTAAGGCTAGCTCAAAATTCAAAAATCTGTGTAATCCACCATCATATCAGGCTAACAAAGAAAAACCACAATCATATCAATCAATGCAGGAAAAAATGACAAAATTCAACACCCATTCATGGTAACTACTAGTAAAATAGCAACAGACGGGAATCTCCTCAACTTAATAAAAGCACATACAAAAAAACCTACAGCTAACATTACATTTAGTGGTGAAATACTAAATGATTTCCTCCTAAAATCAGGAACAAAGCAAGGATGTCTACTCTCACCACTTTGATTCAATGTAATGCTAGAAATTCTAGCCTGTGAAATAAGACCACAAAAAAGGAAATAAAATGCACACAGATCAGAAAGAAAGAAATAAAATTGTCTCTATTTGTAGATGATATGCTTGTCTATGTAGAAAATCCCAAAGAATCTATAAAGTCTCCAAAAAAAGAAATGAGTTTGGCAAGGTTGCAGAAACAAGATAAACATACAAAAGCAATTGTATTTATATATACCAGCCATAAAAACATGGAAACTGAAGTTAAAAACACAATACCTTCACAATTGCTCCAAAAATACAGTAAGTCCTCACTTAACACTGCCAATAGGTTCTTGGAAACTGCAACTTTAAGTGAAACAAATTAGAGAAGGTCCTTGAATAATGTCCTCCTTTCATTCATTTCATTGTAACGTTGTTGAAGAAAAATTGGTTTTGTTATACATTATTTCAGTTAAAGGCACAGTTTCCAAGAATGCATTGACAATGTTAAGTGAGGATTTACTGTACTTGGGTGTAAACCTAACAAAACAAGTGCAAGAATTATATGCTGAAAACTACAAAAGAGTAATGAAAGAAATCATAGTAACAGACTGGAAGACTCAACATAGTGAAGATATCAATTCTCAAATTGATATATGAGTTTAATATAATTCCCACCAAAAGGCAAGATTTTTTGTAGATATAGACAAGATTATTCTAAAATGTATAAGACAAAGGAACTAGAATAGCTAAAATAGCTTTGAAAAAGAACAGAGTAGGAAGAATCAGTCAACTTAATTTTAAGAGTTGTTATATAAATACACTAATCAAGACTATGTGGTATCAGTGTAGGTCCAGACAGACATATAGATGTGATAACAGATTATAGATCTGGGAACAGGAAAACCCAGAAATAACCAACAAAAATACGCCCAACTGATTTTTGATCAAGGTGCAAAAGCAATTCAATGGAGAAAAGACAACCTTTTCAACAAATGATTCTGAAGCAAGTAGATCTCACAGGTAAAAAATAAACTTTGACCTAAGTCTCACACTTTACTGAAAAATTAACTCAAAATGGATTGCAGATTTAAATGTAAGACATAAAACTAAAAAACTTTTAGGGGGAAAAAACCACAAAATCTTCAGGATCTAGGGTTAGGCAAAAACACCAAACGCATGATCCATAAAAGGAAAAACAAATTACACTTCATCAAATAAAAACTTTTGTTGTGTGAAAGGCCCTGTTGAGAGGATAAAAAGACAAGCTATGAACTGGGAGAAAATATTTGCACACCACATATGTGACAAAGAACTAGTATCTAAAACACATAAAGAACTTATTAAAACTCAACAGTAAAAACAAAACCCAACAATTAGAAAATTGGCAAAAAAGAGGAAAAAACATTACACCACAGAGGACTTACAGATGGCAAGTAAGTACATAAAAAGATGTTCAATATCATTAGCCATTAAGTAAGTACAAATTAAAATTACAATGAGATGTTACTTACCTATCAAATTGGGCTAAAAGAAAAAAAAAACACTGGCAATACCAAATGATGGCAAGACTTCAGAGAAACTAGATCATACATTGCTGATGGGAATGTAAAATGTAGTCACTCTGGAAAATATTTTGCAGTTTCTTTAAAAGCAAAACATGCAACTACCATACAACTCAGCAACTGCATTTCTTGGCATTTAGACGAGGACTGAAAAATCGTATTCATACAAAAACCTGTACACAAATATTTATAGCAGTTTTATCCATAAAAATCAACAACTGGAAACAACTCAGATGTCCTTCAATGCGTAAACAGCTAAACAAACTATGGTACCTCCATTCCATGAAATAATTAGTCAGCAATAAAAAACATACTACTGATACATATAACAACCTAAATGAAATTCCAGAGAATTCTGCTGAGTAAAAAAGGGAAACCCTAAAAAGGTTATATACTGAATTGTTCCATTTATAAAACATTCTTTAAATGACAAAATTATAGAAATGCAGAACAGATTAGTGGTGCCAAGGCTTAAAAAGGGGGTGGGAGAAGGAGAGAAGTAGGTGTGGCTACACAGGGCAACTTGCGGGATGCCTGTGGTGATAGAAATGTTCTGTATCTTGACTATTTTAATGTCAATATCCTGGTTGTCATCGTGTACTATTTTTTTACAAAGATGTCACCACTGGGGGAAACTGAGTAAAGAGTATAGATTTCTCTGTATAATTTATTACAACTGCATGTGAATCTATAATATCTCAAAATAAAAAAGTTTAATTTTGAAAAAAGTATGTAAAATTCAAATAAAACTCCTCTCTGTGTAACTATTAATATAAAGAGATCCCTGCCCACTCCCCCCCCAAGAAAAGGAAGAGGAGAGGGGCAAAGGAGAGGAAAGAAGAAAAGAAGTGGGAAGGAAAAGGAGGGGAAGATTTGGGGTTTTTTTCCCCCTAATAGAAGAAAAGAGGGGGAGAAACAACAGTAAGGACATGAAGATTTGAGCTATGCAGTAAATATAACTTGACATAATTAATATCTATAGAACACTAGGCCCAATGGCCACAGTATACAATTTACCTTTTTTTTTTTTTTTTAATAG
>VBSM01002608.1:66750423-66775050 GCA_008086735.1 Cheirogaleus medius
CTCTACTAAAAATAGAAAGAAATTAGCTGGACAACTACAAACATATAGAAAAAACTAGCCGTGCATGGTGGCGCATGCCTGTAATCCCAGCTACTCAGGAGGCTGAGGCAGGAGGATTGCTTGAGCCCAGCAGTCTGAGGTTGCTGTGAGCTAGGCTGATGCCATGGCACTCTAGCCCAGGTGACAAAGCAAGATTCCATCTCAAAAAAAAAAAAAACTATTCATTCTTATGATAGGCAGGGACGACCATGGACTTCTCCTGTAATCTCAGCACTCTGGGAGGTCAAGGCTGGAAGTCAGGAGTTAGAGACCAGCCTGAGCAACATAGTGAGACCTCTGTCTCTACAAAAAATATAAAAAAAAGCTGGGCATAGTGGTGCATGCCTGTTGTCCCAGCTACTCCAGGAGCTGAGGCAAGAGGAGGAGGATCCTTGAGCCTGGGAGTTTGAGGTTGCAGTGAGCTATGACAACACCACTGTACTCTGGGCAACAGAGAGACCCTGTCTCAAAAAAAAAGAATGATAAATCCCTGGCAAAGTGATCAAAAAAAAGAGAGAGAAGGCACAAATATCTCATTTCAGAAATGAAAAAGAAATCACTACGAAGACCATAGACATATTTATAAAAAGATAAAGGGATATCATAAACAATTTATAGCAATAAACTTTAAACTTTAAATGAAATTAACTAATTATTTTTTAATTGTAGAGCCAATGAATTTATTTTTTTAAATGCACATCACACCATATCTGATACAACAAAATCTGATGGTCCTACATTCATTAAAGAAACTTAAAACCTTCCCACACAGAAAATCCCAGGTATGGATGGCTTCATCGGTAAATTCCACTAAATAACCTGCTAGAAAATAGAAAAAGACAAAACACTTCTTAACTCATTTTATGAAGCCAGCCTAACCCTGATACCAACACCTTACAAAAACATTAAAAGACAATAGATGCAACATTCCAAAACAAATTATTAAAGTAGTGATAGATAAATTGTGTAAGTAACATGTTTTATGATATAAAAATTACATCAGTGATTTATAAAAAGAATAATGTACCACAATTCACTTGAATTTAACATATAAGGTTGTTTTAATATTTAAAAATCAATCAATGTAATTCCTGACACTAACAAAATAAAGAGAAATCGCATAATCAACTCAATGTGTGTAGAAAAAGCACTTGAAAAAAGTCATTTACTCTACACATCATAAAAAACCCTAGAAATAGAAGGGAACTGATAAAAACACAAAGAAAAAACACTCATACTTAATTGTGGATTGCTGAAAACTTTCTTTTTTTTTTGAGACAGAGTCTCAACTCTGTTGCCCGGGCTAGAGTGCTGTGGCGTCAGCCTAGCTCACAGCAACCTCTAACTCCTGGGCTCAAGTGATCCTCCTGCCTCAGCCTCCCGAGTAGCTGGGACTACAGGCATGTGCCACCATGCCCGGCTAATTTTTTCTATATATTTTTTAGTTGGCCAATTAATTTCTTTCTATTTTTAGTAGAGACGAGGTCTGCTCTTGCTCAGGCTGGTTCTGAACTCCTGACCTTGAGTGATCCTCCTGCCTCGGCCTCCCAGAGTGCTAGGATTACAGGCGTGAGCCACCGCGCCTGGCCTGAAAACTTTCCCTCTGCAATCGGAAATGAAACAAAGATTCTTGCTATCACCACTTTTCTACTACATTGTACCGGAGATCACAGGCAGAGCATTAAACTTGAGAAGGAAATAAAAGTTAAAAGGATAGGAAAAGAAGATACAGAACTACCATTATTAACAGATTTTGCATACACACAAAATCCAAAAGAATATATAGTTATCTACTGGATTAATCAGATTGTTTACTAAAGTTGATGGGTTGTGTTTCTCTATACCAGTAACAATTAGAAAACAAATTTAAATTTAATCCAATGGTCAATTCTCAGTTTTTACCTTTCTAGACCTATCAGCAACATTTACACAGTTGATCAGTCTCTCCTTCTAAGAACTTAGTTTCTTCTCCTGAGGACATTGCCATTCAGGATTTTCCCATCTCTCAACTTGGAAATGATGGAGTATTCCAGGACTTAGTACTAGTGCCTCTTATCCACGCCGTTAGTGATTTCATCCAGTCTCATGGCTTTAAACGCTATCAACATGCTAACAAATTTGCATCTCCAACCAGCACCTTGTCCCTGACCCTAGATTCACAAACTACCCACTGAACATCTCTACTTTGTGCATTTAATAAACATCTCAAACCAGGCATGTCTAAAATTGATCTGATCCTCCACTGCAGACCTGCCCTAACTATAGTCTTCGTAATCTCAGATAATGGCAATTTCCAGTTGCTGAGGCCAAAAAACTAAGAGTCATTCTTGTTTCCTCTTTCCCTCACACCTCAAATCTAATCATTCAACAAATTCTGCCAGTTATAAATTCAAAGTACATTTAGAATCATCACCTCCACCACTACCATCTGGGTCAAAGAGATTTTTTGTGAGCATATGAGCTCTTTTAATACCAGCTTTACTAAAATGTATGAACCATAAAATTCACCATTTTAAAGCATACAATTCAGTGATTTTCAGTATATTCAGAGTTGTACAACCATCACCACTAATTCCAGAACATTTCCATCACCCTAAAAAGAAACCCCATGCTCATTAGCGCTTGCTCCCATTCCTCCTTCCCCTATCTCCTGGCAATCACAAATCTTTTTGTCTCTGTAAATTTACCTATTCTGGACATTTATATAAATAGGATTGTATAGTACGTGGCCTTTTGTGACTGGCTCCTTTCACTTAGCATGATGTTTTCCAGGTCCATTCATGTTGTAGCATGTATCAGTATTTCATTCCTTTTATTGCTGAATAATATTCCATGATACAGATATACCACATTTCATTTCTCCATCAGTTGATGGACATTTGGGCTGTTTCCACTTTTGGGCTATTATGAATAATGTTGCTATGAACATTCACATATGACTTTTGTGTGGATATGTTTCCATATCTCTTAAGTATATACCTCAGAGTGGAACTGCTAGGTTATATGGTAACTCTATGTTTAACCTATTGAGGAACTGTCAGACTTTTCCAAAGCAGTTGCACCAATTTCAGTTTCCACCAGCAATGTATAAGGGTTCTGATTTCTCTACATTCTCACCAACACCTACTACAGTCCATCTTGTTTGCTTGTTTGTTTTTGAGGCACAGTCTATGTTGCTTAGGCTGGTCTTGAACTCCTGGGATCAAGCGATCCTCCCACCTCTCCTAGTGGAACCTCATTGTGGTTTTGACTTCCATTTCCCTAAGGACTAATATTGCTGACCATCTTTACATGTCCTTTTTGGCATTTGCATAGCTTCATTGAAGAAATGTCTATTCAGATCCTTTGCCCATTTGCAAATTGGGTTATTTTTATCGTTAAACTGAACCCAGGTTTGTTAGATTCTATTAAGTACAACATTTCTTTAGATACATACAATGGAATTTTAGGCAGCCAGTAAAGACTATGCTTCGGATAATATTCAATTGTAGTTTTTCTTTTTTTTTGAGACAGCGTCTCAACTCTGTTGCCCGGGCTAGAGTGCCATGGCGTCAGCCTAGCTCACAGCAACCTCAAACTCCTGGGCTCAAGCAATCCTCCTGCCTCAGCCTCCCGAGTAGCTGGGACTACAGGTATGCGCCACCATGCCCGGCTAATTTTTTCTATATATTTTTAGTTGTCCAACTAAGTTCTTTCTATTTTTTTAGTAGAGACTGGATCTTGCTCTTGCTCAGGCTGGTCTCGAACTCCTGAGCTCTAATGATCCGCCCACCTCGGCCTCCCAGAGTGCTAGGATTACAGGCGTGAGTCACCACGCTCGGCCTGTAGTTTTTCTTAAAGACAGTGTTCAAAAAGAAAGCAAGACATTAAATTAAATATAATCTACAGGCACCCAGATGGGATGGATTAGATTAGACTGGAAAGGAAATCTCTGGGTAATAGAATTATAGGTGATTTCATTTTTTTATATACTACTTTTTTAATATACTACTTTTGCATTTTCCGCATATCTATAATATATACATTTTTCATGAAAAAAATCACTATTATAAATTAAAGGTGAATCATGGACTTCTCACTATACTTCTACCAGCTTACAAGTTATATATCTCTTATTCTCATTTTTTTCACTACTTGTATGTAAAAAGATCTAAACACATAGGCAATCTGAGTGTTCAAATGTTTGGTATAGTAAAGAAAATGCTGGTGTATGGCCAGGCCCGGTGGCTCATACCTATAATCCCAGCACTTTGGGAGGCTGAGACAGGAGGATTGCTTGAGGCCAGGCATTCGAGACAAGCCTGGGAAACAAAGCAAGATCTGTCTCTAAAGAAATGAAAAAGTTAGCTTGGCACAATGGCACATGCCTGTAGTCCCAGCTAAGGGGATTAAGGGGAAGCTAAGGCAGGAGCCCAGGAGGCTAAGCTATGATCTCACCACTGCACTCCAGCCCAGGTGACAGAGTGAGATCCCATATTTAAAATAATAATAATAATAACCATCATAAAAGAAACCAAGAAAAAAATTCTCTCTGTAAAGAATTTACAGAGAAGTTACAAGATTCAAACACAGCACGCTCCCAGACAAGATCACAAAACATCTTCCTCAAAAGCAAATGCTACCAAGAACCAATATAATCAATCTTTACTGGGGATTATGTTGCCTAAAAGATGATTTCAAACATACTGCTATGATAATAGTAAGGTTAATACTAAAATTTTATGAGGTACCAAGGGTAGTCACTGAAAGACCATTTATAAGAAAATGTAATCCAGTCCAGGTAACATAGTGAGACCCCATTGCTACAAAAAAATAAGAAAATTAGCCAGGTGTGGTGGCACACCTGTAGTCCTAGCTACTCTGGAGGCTGAGGTGGGAGAATTGCTTGAGCTCAGGAGTTTGAGGTTGCAGTGACCTATGGCTGTACCCCTGTGTGCTAGCCTAGGTGACAGAACAAGATCCTATCCCAAAAAAGAGGAGAGAGGGGAGAGGGACAAGGGTAACCAAATAATTATGGTAACTAATCATCTTTAAATGTATTTATCTGTCATAAGAATTACTGTAATTAAGAATTAAAGGCCGGGTGCGGTGGCTCACGCTTGTAATCCTTGCACTCTGGGAGGCCGAGGCGGGAGGATTGCTTGAGCTCAGGAGTTCGAGACCAGCCTGAGCAAGAGCGAGACCCCATTCCTACTAAAAATAAAAAGAAATTAATTGGCCAACTAAAGATATATAGAAAAAATTAGCTGGGCATGGTGGCACATGTCTGTAATCCCAGCTACTCAGGAGGCTGAGGCAGAAGGATTGCTTGAGCCCAGGAGTTTGAGGTTGCTGTGAGCTAGGCTGACGCCACAGCACTCTAGCCCGGGCAACACAGTGAGACTCTGTCTCAAAACAAAAAGAATTAAGGACATCCTTATTGATGGAATATTGATGGAAAGGAGTATGGCTGAAAAAAAAAATCATCCTTTGTAATACTATGCAGCAGTTAAAAAGAATAAAGTGGAATGTAGACACAAGATGTATCCAAAAACTACACAGACCTCCAAGACATATCATTAAAGGTAAAAAGCCACTTGCTGAACAATATACAGCTTTAGTCCAAAGAATGGGAGGAAGGTCTATTTCTCTATAATCTATAATCCTGCACTGCTTACTGCAGTACTAGTCTTGCTTAATCATTTCAGAGCCTCACATTCCTGGATTTACTGACTTATATTTTCATCTGTATGTGTTTATCTCCAAAACTAACCATGCTTCTTGAAAACAGGAATCATGACATCTACTCCAATCTGGCACTTAGCACAGATCCACACATAAAACAGGTGCACCAATAATATTTGTGGATGGCTAAAAATATGTAAAATATGAAGAAGCAAGACTTTTAGAAGCAAAGAAACCAAAACATTCATTAAATGAGAAAACCAGGACCACAATGCAGTTCTTTACATGTCTTGGGTCAACATGTTTTATACTACCATAAGCTCTTTTGTAAATTCTAGTAACAATCTGTGATTATATTTTCTTTCTCATGAGAGATTTTTTTTAAATAACTCAAATATAAAAAAAAAAAAAAGCTTAAAAACCTATGAGTAAAATATTTCATATCCCACAATTTTAATGACTTACTGTCTGTCTAGCATTGATGCTAGCAAGGTGCTTATTAAGGCCACGGTTGATATCTGCAAACTCTATAGCTCTTCTTGTTATCCAACATCTCTTCTTACTATTAAAAAAAAAAGTTATGTATTTTAAAGGCAAATTCATATCAAATTATATAAAAATTTGATACAAATGAAACTAAAGTCCAAAATAGATATAATGTTTATAATATAAATATATATGATATTCCAAAGAGAAAGTCATGAAAGAAAAAGACAAGAAAAGTCTCATTTGTCACCACTGAAGGTGACTAATGCACTCTGAAAATGGTTCTGTAAAGGGAAAGAACTAAGCATTTCTTCTGCCTTTTAAGTAGAACACTATTTCTAGGTAACAAAACAGCCCTAGTTGATGAGAGAAATTTTGTCTTTATAGAAGGTAGCTAGCTACTAAATGTAAAAGGAATAACAGAATCCAAAACTAATTACCATTTTGTAACCCATAATTAAACAGCAGATCAAGAATCACCAATGAATGCTGCAATCATTAGGTGAAAGGCTGATAGAAAGTGACCTGTTGTCAAAGTACCATCCCACAGATTACTACTTGCTAGATGCAAAAAGAAAAACGTAACTCTACAACGAAATGATCAGGTTCTCCCTGCCTTAGCTTGGTGATCAAATACGGTATCAAAACACTGGGCATTAGATATTATATGCCTCTCAATGTGAAACAGTATGAAGTATACAGCATTACTAAATGAAGTACTCTCCCAAAAATGTTTAACATGAGCCTACTTATACATTTAGATCTAACTCCCAGTTTACAGGAAATACATATAGGGGGTAGAGGAAGAAGTTATACTACACCATGAGGAAACAATTAGCAATACCAAATGTAAATACAGTCTCAATAGAGCTAGCAAGTCAATATCTAGGGGAGGTGAGGAAAGGCAGAGAAGGGAATGGGATGGGCAGAAGAGACAGTTCTGTATACAAAAAGACTCAAGAGATAAATAATAACCAAATGCAACAGGTAGCTCTTGATTGAAACCTGGTATTATTTTAGAGAAACACAGCAATAAAAGACATTATGAATATGCTATGAGTATTACACATTAGAGAATTATTTGTAATTTTGCTAGTAATAATAATGGTTTTGTGGTTTTATAGGAGAATGTCCTTTTCCTGGGAGATATGCTAAAGATAATATGTCTTCTTATAATTTTTTTAAGAGAGCAAATTTCGAGCTAAATTTTTAAATGTCAAAGTCCAAAATACAAACGACATTTATAACACAAATATATAATACTCCCAAGAAAAAACAAAGAAAAATCTCATTTGCCACTATTAATTTACTTTTAAATGTTTTAGAAAATTTATATATACATGTAGATAAAGCAAACGTGGCAGAATGTTAACAATTATTGAATCTAGGAGATGGGTATATGTGGGTTCAATGTACCATACTACTTTTCTATATGTCCAAATATTTTCCTAATAAAAGTTTTCAAAATGTACCATGCTTCAAGCAAACTTGTTTCTAAAATGTTTGATAAAAATAAAATCATGTTTAATTCACTCAAAGAATATCACCACAAGGTTAAAAAAACTCCTTTAATTCAAATATCAACCCTTAATTTAAAATTTATAATTCAAATATGCCAAGTTTTCACAAAGCAGGGCACACTCCATATTTGAAAGGTTATTTATAGGTTATCTATCCTTATGTGTCCTGAGAAAAGAAAAATTCAGTCATGCTATAGGTAAAAGGAAGGGAGAAAATGAAAAGGAATTTTTAAAAGGATAAAAATTATGAGAAGGACCCTGAACAGTCAAAACAAACTTGAGAAAGAAAAACGTAGAGGCCTCATACTTCCTGATTTCAAAACACCTTGCAAAGCTACAGTAATCAAAACACTATGGTAAATTAGCCGGACATGGTGACACATGCCTGTAGTCCCAGCTACTCAGAAGGCTGAGGCAGGAGGATCACTTGAGCCCAGGAGTTTGAGGTTGCTGTAAGCTAGGCTGACGCCACGGCACTCTAATCCAGGCAACACAGTGAGACTCTATCTCAAAAATAATAATAATACAACTCAACAAAAAAACCAAATAACCTGATTAAAAAGCAGGCAAAGGATTTAAACAGACATTTCTTCAAAGATATACAAATGGCCAACAAGTATATAAAAAGAGGCTCAACATCACTAACATCAGAGAAATGAAAATCAAAACCACAATGAGAGATCACCTCATACTCATTAGGATGGTCACTACCAAAAAATAAATAAATAAATAACAATTACTGGTGAGGATGTAGAGAAATTGGAACCCTGTATACTGTTGGTGGGAATGTAAAATGGTGTAGCCACTATGGAAAGGGTATGGAGGTTCCTCAAAAAATCAAAAATAGAATTACCATATGATTCAGCAATTCCACATCTGGGTACATATCCAAAAGAATTGAAAACAGGATCTCAAAGACATAATTGCACACGCATGTTCACTACAGCACTATTCACAAGCGCCAAGAGGTAGAATCAACCTAAATGCCCAGCAGATGAATGGATAAAAAAAATGTGCTCTATTTCTCATTTTTATGGCATATAATAAAGATATTGAAAAAAAAGAATAAAACATTTAAGAAAATAAATTTTAAAAAAATTTTAAATGTGCTCTATATATACACAATGGAATGTTAGCCTTACAAAAAGAAGGAAATCAGGTCACATGCTGCAACATGGATGAACCTTAAGGACATTATGCTAGTGAAATAAGGCAGTCACAAAAAGAAAAACATGACATGATTCTACTTATATGAGGTATCTAAAGCAGTCAAACTCTAAAACACAGAAAATAGAATGGTAGTTGCCAAGGGATGAGAGAAAAGAGAAAAAGGGAGTTCAATGGGTACAGAGTTTCAGTTTTGCAAGATGAAAAACTTGCACAACAGTGTGTATATAGCTAACACCACTGTACTACACTCTTAAAATGGTTACAGTAGTAAATGTTTTATGATTTTTTTAAACCATAAGGAGTTTAACTACAAAGAAAAAATTTCGAGAAGTTGGTCTAGTAGGGAAAGAGAATGTTCACTCAAGAGAGGTAGAGTCAAAAATAGAACATTAACTGAAAAAAATATAATGAAGTTTATAATACGGAAAAGGAGAGTTTTATTTCTCATAAAGGTGTCAGCCCACGATAGCCATTCCAGCAAGCCGGGAAGCAGGGCAAGCCAGGAACACCTGCTTCAAGGCAGGCACAATGGGAGCTGGAGTTTATACTGAGTGGGATGGCCAAATATACATATTTAACAAGCTATATGAGGAGTCATGAATATTACAAAAAGAGAAAACATGCACATGTGCAGTTGTATTTTATACCTCCCACCCTGTTGTGGCTGGGAACCCAGTTTTAAGGTTTTTCTGGGCTCCCCTTGGCCAAGAGGTGTCTGCTCAGTCAGTAAGGGGCTTAGGATTTCATTTTTAGTTCACAAACAGAAAAGAAAATCACAAATAGAAATCCTGAGAAATGAACTAAATTTAATTGCATCCACACAATCAATTATCAACTCTGGGTCCCCTGACTAAAAGCTTTACTGGAGATTTATAGGTCCAGAAACTACGTACAAAATACTCTACTAGGTACCCGTACTTCCCAGTATCTGTGCATGTATCATATCACTCCTACTCAACCACTTCTTTCCTCCCAACCACCAATCACCAAAAAAGCCTACATTCTCTCCTACCTGTCTGTAAAAATGCCTTCCTGCACTGGAAGAACTGTCTAGAAATATGATTTTCTCAATGTACCTAAAATTGATAATGATCAGGGGAATTCTTAACTCAGACTAACCAAACTCCTAATATTTGCTATACAGTTTCAGTTTCTTAAGAAGAGTTTATAGTTGTTTCAACTTCTTACTTTCTGTTGACTCCTTCCCCAACACCATGCTCCCCCGGCTCCCCCACCCCCGTATCCTCCCCCGGCTCCCCCACCCCCGGCATCTGCTGGTGTTTCTCTGCCTGGCCCTTCTCAGTCTCATTCATGGATTCCTTCTCTTCTGCCCATTTTTTTCAATGTTATTACTCCTCCTGGGTTCTTTTTTCTTCTTCTTCTTCCAAAAGCTCTTCTGGAATCCTCCTAAGTTCTGTCTCTAACCTTTTGCTCTACCTACCTATGATATTATGGTGGAAAAACAAATAGATAGATAGATTTTCATCAATGGTTACTGACTTATAACTCCCATAGCCCTTGTTATAGTATAATGTTGGGGCAGTTTAGGCCCCAGGAAATAGAATCGCTCTCTGACCACCTCCTGCCCTCCTTTCACCTGTCCAAGGCAGGACTCTAATCTGATTGTGAGTTCTAAAACCCTCATTCCAGAGAGAGTCCTGTCTCATACCTGAAGGAAGGAATGCTACACAGACAGGCCAGGAAGAATCTGAACAGACAGGCCTTGCTGGGTTTCCCCACTTAGTCTATTAAGTATGAGATCATACCCTTTTTAACCCATCATATTTCTAAATGATTGTCAATTATGCCTATGTAATGAAGCCCTATAAAAACCCAAAAATATCCGGGCATGGTGACATGCACCTGTAGTTCTGGCTTCTCAAGAGGCTGAGGCAGGAGGATTGCTTGAGCCTGGGACTTCAAGCTGAGCTGTGATCGTGCCACCATACTCCAGCCTGGGAGACAGAGTGAGAACCTGTCTCTTTAAAAAAAAAAAAAAAAGGCATAGAATCTCCTCACTCTTTCCCCCCTTCAGAGCCCTATGCACCTCTTCATCTGTATCCTTTGTAATATCCTGCATAATAAATTGGTAATCAGGTTTCCCTGAGTTCTATGAGCCACTCCAGCAAATTAATCAAATCCAAAGAGGAGGTCATGGGAACCCCAACGTGAAGCCAGTTAGTCAGAAGTTATGGAGGCTTGGACTGTGACTGGTGTCTCAAGTGGGAGAGTTTTGGGGACTGAGCCCTCAACCTGTGGGATCTGATGCTAACTCCGGGTAGACAGTGTCAGAATTGAATTGAAGGACACCCAGTTGGTGTCTACTGCAAGAATGATTGCTTGCTCACTGGTGGAGAGAAATCCCCACATATTTTGGGGTCACAGAAGTCTTCTGTGTTGATTTTGTGGTGTGAGAGCAAAAAAAATGGAGTGAGTTTTTCTTAAATATTACCTTTTCTAGGTCCCTCCAAACTCATGGCTTCAATACCTATAACTGTGACTCTAGCCAAGCATCCTCTCCCAAACTCCAATATAGTTAACTGCCTTACAGACACATCCACTTGAATATTTCATGGGCACTTTAAACCTGAGGGATCTAGCCTAAAAATCCTTCAGTGACTCTCTATAGCTTTCAAGATCAAGTTCCAACTCCTTGGTAAAGCATTCAAGGACTTCTGTGACCTGGCCCCTAACCTACTCACAGCCTCCTCTTCCTCACTTCCCATCAGGTACTCTCTGTTCCACCTGTACCTAATTATTTGTTTCCCACACAAGGTAGGCCATTTCACAGCTCTGTGCTTCACACATGCTCTGCCCAGAAATCCCTCCACCCGCTACCATCTAACCCATATTTCTTGGCTCAATTAACTTTCCTTGAGGAAAGTGTTCCACTATCCCAAAGTCTGATTTGGCCATAGCTTCCACTGTATCCTAGGCATACTTCTATCTTAGCACCTTTGTATTTATTTGTTTAGACTACTAGTCTGTAAGCATCTCGCAGATAGATATGTGTCTTATTTAGCAAACAATAGCTCAACAAATATGTGTCATATGCCAGCACAAACAAAAAGCCAACTTAGTTCTTTAAAATATTGGACTTACCATTTCAGTACCTGTAATA
This sequence comes from Cheirogaleus medius, assembly GCA_008086735.1. Taxonomy (NCBI): domain Eukaryota; kingdom Metazoa; phylum Chordata; class Mammalia; order Primates; family Cheirogaleidae; genus Cheirogaleus; species Cheirogaleus medius. Next base: position 66,762,424 of record VBSM01002608.1, read on the forward strand.
ATTAGGTCCATAATACAAAGCATCTGTTTCCCACAAATAAAGCACCTATGAAAACAAATTCATAATCAGAAGGGTAGTTAAGAACTACAATGGATATTGTTTGTGTCTGCCCAAACTCCTTCCCCTCTCCTACCCCACCAGGGGTCTGTTTGCTGCTAACAGATCCCTGGCCATATAAGTGAGCATATCTTAAGACCTAGGCTGACCTAGGCATAGTATCTCACCCACTCAACTGCAGGCACTGGTCAAGATATGGGCATGTGACCAAATCTATTTACAGCCTCTGACGGGTGGCTTTAAGTAGAAAGCCTGTGCAGCCAAGAACCAGGCCCCAACATGTGCAGGCGCATGTCTACAGTAAAAGGAATGAAGCCAGTACGCACAGCGTGTAAGAAGGGAAAGGACCCAACTATGGGCAAGGTCCCATCCTAGCTTCTCCTGGCCATCTCCAAGCCACACGATTTCTGTTATGTAGTCACATGAACCAATAACTTTTCCCCCATAGGCTATTTCAAGCTGTATTTCTGTTACTTGTACTTGAAAGAGTCCTAACTAATAAACAGAGAAACTTAATAGAGGGAAATAAAATGTCAAAAGACATTTTCCATTCAGGTTGTAAAAAGGCCTACTACACTTTTTCTGACTTAGAAAACTTTCGCTTATTAGATACAATGTCTTGTTCTTTTCCCTACTAGATAAACCCCCAATTTACTATTTAATTGTACTTTTGATACACTGTGCAAATCACATCATTTTTAAGATGATTAATTTACCTCTTTCCTTTGCTACACCCTAACTAGTACATAGTGAGTTGACAAATAAGCAAGCAATACATGTGATAAGGGGACATCAAGTGCTAAGGAAACAAATAGGAGGCACCAGTAACCCAGACTTGAGGTATCAAAGAGGGTTTTCTCCTGGAGGTATCGCCTAGACTGAGATCTGAAAGACAAGTGTGAGTTAACAAAACAAAAGTGGAGGTAAGCAAGACCCACATCATAGGGATGTGGCAAGCATTGTGGGGGGGGGGGAAGGGCATACCTCTAACCCTTCTTAGGGAGAGGCAAAGTTATACAATGTATCCAAAATGAAAAAAAAATTTTTTGTCTGATAGAGGGCAGGCGGGAGGGGAGAGGAAGTGTAGAGTTACATAATGCGAGCCGTGCGCGACACCTGGGGATTGGACTCGCTTGAAGCTCTGACATGGGGGGGGGAGGGATGGCAGGGGCAATGTATGTAATCCTAACAATATTTGTACCCCCATTATATGATGGAATAAAAGGAAAAAAAAAACCAAACAAACAAACAAAAAAAAAACAAAAGTGGAGGTAAGCAGAGAACTAGGGAAGGTATTCCAGACAAAGAGAAGCTTCTATACTCAGGCCCAGAATTAAGGAACTTGGCATCTTAAGGGAGAAATGCAACTAACCGAATAGGACTAGCAGATTGAGGGCAAAAGGAGAAAATGGTAGAAGAAAGAAGACATAAACAGAAACCAACTCATAAGGATCCTGCAAGCTGAGTCAAAAAGTTCACACTTCATCCTGAAAGCAACGAAACACCACACAAAAGGTTTTAAGCAGAGGAGTTACACGATCAAATGTGTCAGAACACTCTAACTACTGTGGAAAAAAATGGATTGGAAGGCAAGACTGCAAGCAGAATGATCAGTTAGGAGACTACTGCAAGAATCCAGGTGAGAGATGATACTAACCATGAAGTAGGATGGGAGCAGTGGGAATAGGGAAAAGCAGGCGTCCTCAAACTATGGCCCACGGGCCACATGCCGCTGCCTAGGACATTTATCCGGCCCACTGGGTGTTTTTGCTGCCGCTGCCTGTCCTGCTTAGCAGCCAACTCGTCCTGGGCCCACAGTGCGCACTCTCTAACGGTCTGAGAGACAGTGAACTGGCCCCCTGTTTAAAAAGTCTGAGGACCCCTGGGGAAAAGGAACAGATTTAAGAGATATTAAAGAATCCAATAAGGCTCAGTGATCAATCAGAATGTGAAAGGAAAGAGAAGAGTACAAGGAACAGCCCATGTTGCCATCAAGTTACTATTAGCAGCATATACTATTTACTGACTTCTTGCCACACAAGCATTATCTCAGAGATAATTCTCCTGGAGATAAGAAAGAAAAGAGAAAGTTTGTCTTACTTTCTTTGGTTTGGGGATGGGAAGTTTATTAATGACTACAGTTTAGGATATGCTAAGTTTGAGGTACCTGTAGAAACATCCAAATAGACATATCATGAAGATAGATGATCTATGAGTCCAGTTATCAGAAAACAGCTTTGAGTTCAAGATTAGAGAATTATCAGCATACAGATGGTAACTGGGGAGAGTATTTTTTGAAGTAAAATACCTCTGTTATTCATGCCAACATATAGTTAATACCTACATAACTGTAGAGTGTTGGGAATGGTGCTAGGCAAAAAAAAAAAAAAAGTAAAATTCAGTCTCAGTTCTCAAGAAGCCCTCAGTTAATGGAGGTGACTCAATACAGTGACAAGCGAATAATGGAAATATTTCAAATGTTCAGCAGTAATAAAAAGGTATAAATGATTATCTCTGCTGGGGGAAGGAAGAAAAAAGACTTTACAAAAAATATCACCTACATCTTGAAGTAGGTTAGCATAGAGTTTAGGAGGAGGAGGACAGGGAGAGCAGTGAAGACACTCCAGATTGGCCAGGTGCTGTAGCTCACACCTGTAATCCTAGCATTTTGGGAGGCAGAGGCAGAAGGATCGCTTGAGGCCAGGAGTTTGAGATCACCTTGGGCAATAGCGAGACCCCTTTGCTACAAAAAATTTAAACATTAGCTAGGCATGGTGGTGTGCACCTGTAGTCCTAGCTACTTCGGAGGCTGAGGCTGGAGGATCACTTGACCCGAGGAGTTGGAGGCTGCAGTGAACTATGATGATGCCACAGCACTATAGCCTGGGCAACACTGTAGGCAGAAGAAATAATAAATTCAAAGACAGAAAGAAATTTAAAAAAAAAAGATGCCCTGCTTTGTAACAGAAAAATTAAGTATTAATCATGTCAGTCTCCCAAACTAATTCTGAAATTTAATGAATAGAGAATACTTATAAAATGTGTTATAAAACAAAAAAAGACACATGGGGAAATTTTGCCCTACTAAATACTAAAGCACATTATAAAAGTAACACAATAAAATTTAGTATTACAGCTTCAAAAATCCAATAAAAGATGGAAGAATTACAATGAAGTCATAGTCCAGAAATAGGCCTAAATATATCTTAAAACTTAAATGCAACAGGCTTTCTAAAACATGATAGATTTTTTAAATAAAGTATTAAAATTATTTAATGGTAATTTGTAAAACAATTAAGATAGAGGCTGGCCAGGCATGGTGGCTCATGCCTGTAATCCCAGTACTTTGGGAAACCAAGGCAGGAGGATCACTTGAGGCCATGAGTTTAAGACTAGCCTGGGCAACATAGCAAGACCCCATCACTATATAAAAAAATTTTTTTTAATTAGCTGGGTGTGGTGGCACGTACCTATAGTCCTAGCTACTCAGGAGGCTGAGGCAGGAGTATGGCTTGAGCCCAGGAGTTCGAGGCCAGTGAGCTATGATCACACCACTGCACTCTAGCCTGGGTGACAGACCAAGACCCTGTCTTCCAAAAAAAAAAAATCATCACTTCATACTAAAATAAATTCTGACAGACCAAGAGTTAACTCTAGTAATACCAGAAAAAAATGATTTATCACATCTCTAAAACAATGAAATTTCTGTTTAGATGGATCAATGACAAAAGAAAATGACAGATTAATATATGAACATTTTAAACTTCCTACTATTAAAAGTAACCAAAAAGTAAAACAGCAAACTAAAGAAAAAAGACGCTAATAACCATATATTTAGGGCTTGCTCAAAATTTTAAGAAAAAACAGCCAACAGACAATCAAAAGATACGGAAATTCCACATTTAGAAAAATAAGAGTGTTAGCAATCAGTCTAGTGAGGTTTAATGAAACCATTACACCCTGAGCTAATGCTCATGTTAAGTATAACAATGTGGGTTCTTTGATGCAGTAATTCTACTGACTAATAGTCATAAAAATCTAGCTGGTTTAGCCACTTTATTCCTCCATGTAATTAGTGAACTGCTCTTTTAATTTTTAAAATTCTAGATGTATAGTACTAATAAAATAATTTCTGGAGGGCAATGCTGAGATTTAAACTCAGGGGTAAAAAGGTAAAATACTCCCCAAACCTCCTAAGACCTACCTTCCAAAAGCCTGGCAACCTACTATCTAGGCATATTTTAAGACTTTAGTAAGACAGGTAAGAAGATACTTATAAGTAAATTCAATAAACCAAAATTCAGAGAAACGTTAATACCTGTATATGTTTTTTTTAATATATGAACAAACTGAGTAAGAGTAATATGGAAGGAAAAATGTTCAGCTGACAAACCAATGTAATTTATTTCATCAATTTTAAGACATATTTTTACATTTCTGTAGTTAGAATGCATCCCAGAATCAATGACGTGTCACAGTTTACTTGGAGCAACTTTCTTTGTGGTGGCACATAAAATAATAGTACATCTTACAACTAATGGGATGAATGGAAAGAAAGACCATGGAAATAATTTGTTAAGAATAAGGTTTTGGCCGGGCGTGGTGGCTCACGCCTGTAATCCTAGCACTCTGGGAGGCAGAGGTGGGTGGATCGCTCAAGGTCAGAAGTTCGAAACCAGCCTGAGCAAGAGTGAGACCCATCTCTACTAAAAATAGAAAGATATTAATTGGACAACTAAAAATATATGGAAAAAATTAGCCGGGCATGGTGGCCCATGCCTGTAGTCCCAGCTACTCGGGAGGCTGAGGCAGGAGGATTGCTTGAGCCCAAAAGTTTGAGGTTGCTGTGAGCTAGGCTAACGCCACAGCACTCACTCTAGCCTGGGCAACAGAGTGAGATTCTGTCTCAAAAAAAAAAAAAGAATAAGGTTTTGGGTCACAGAGATCTAAGTTCCACTAAATCCTGACTCTGAGGTATATACATACACACACAAGCTGTGGGAGGGCCTTCAGCAACTTTCTTAACATTTCTCAGTCTCTGTCTCCTGATCTATAAAACAGTGCTGAGAATAGTGTAAATCTCATAGAGGTGTGAGAATTAAATACAACAGTGTTCAAATTAAAAAACTGAAAACAAAAAAGAAAAATAAATAAAACAAAAAATAAATAAATAAATAAATACAACAGTGTATGTAAACTGCTTAAAACCGTGCCCAGGGTGGGGGTGTGTGTGTGTGTGTGCCATTTTATAATACTCTGAAGATAAGGGCAATGAGAGTGATAATGATGTATGGCTTGATGTATAGCTTACTCATTGCTTGGCACGGAACATCAAAAAATGTTCAATCTCTTCTTTAATTCCTAACATAAAATACTTCAAAAAGCATTTAATAGATTCATTGCTTGACCTGGCAATCTGAGATTCTTCCAAGACTTACAATGTGATTTTGCATATAAAAAGCAGAAAGCAAGGCAAAGAAAGTAGGTAGCTATTTTCTAAAATTCACATAGACTAATAAATGGTTATTGCTTTGCATATCAAAAGACATGGATAATCATGAAGGAAAGAAAGGAAAATAATTAGTGTTAAAAAAAAAAATGCCCCAACAATGGTAATATTTATTTAGCCTCTGCTATGCCCAAGATACTGATTATTTTAATAAAGGAAAAAACATGCCTTTACCATAACTCAAGCCCATTTTTCCAGGAAATCCAGTAATCCCATCCTCTCTACCCTTCAAAACAACTGAAGTCAACAGGTACACAAATTGACATTCGTAAAGACTGTATGCTGATTTATTATTTTACAGGTTAGTCTTTTTTCATTAACTACATTGTAGCGTCCTTGCAGAAGAGCAGCCATTTACTTCCTCTTCTTCCCACCTTTTCTCCACCACTGCCGCCCCCATCCTAACACAGCACTTGAACAATAACGGCCTTGGCACAGAAACTCAAAAATATTGATGTAATTTCTGACCTTTGAAAATGAACAACGTAAGAAAAGAAAATCGAATCACGCTTATCAAAACACAAAACGCATGATGTTTACATTTCTTGAAGCGCCTAAGAATTCTTTCAGTGAAAATTGAAGGATGAAGGTTAAAACGAGCTACAAAAGACAGCTGGCGTCTGAGAGGAAAACACTGGAAATAACAAAAACGGAGTGAAAAGGCTGGTGTTGGGATCAAAGGAAAATTTTTTGTGTCTAAGGAGAAGCGAGACAGCCGCCAAGCAGCCGCCGTTTCCGCGGGGCCGGCTCTCCCGGGCTGCTCCCCGGGCTCGCCCGCCCTCCGAGGCGCCGGGAGCGGCGCGGCGCCATTGGCTGCGAGACGCGGCGGGCCCAGCCAATCCGCCCTCCGGCCCGCGCCGCGCCACGGAGACGCTACAGCCGCCGCACGGCGACACGGTGTACAAACGTCCGGTTCTAGAAACAGTTGCCGAAAGGAAGACTGCTTAAGCCAACAGTGACAGAGATCTGGAGTCCACATTTTTGTATCTAGCTCTCCTTCTGAAGGAAAAGACTATTTTAACCAAAAGAGCACGGGGGGTACACTGCGCCCGCGGAAGGTGACTCACTCTATTGGAGAGGAATCTCCAAACGGACAGCTCGGAGAGGGTCCCGATGAGAGAAGGGTTCTAGAAGGGCCCAGTGAGGATCAAAGTTGCGGGGCAGAGGGTCAAACACGCACAAATACCGAGGGAGGGATGTCTCCCCGCAGCGCCCAAAACCCGAACGCGTGGAGCGAGCGGCCGAGCGGCTCCGCACGCGTAAACAGACAGCTCCGCTAGGACTGCGTGCTCGGCAGTGGCCTTAAGTTCCCAGAAGGCTGCGCCGGGGAAGCACCGCAGGCGCCTGGAGGTCGCAAGGTCAAGTCCCGGCGGGAACGGACGGGCCACGAAGCCGCCGGGGGCCGGGGGGTGTGTCCGGGGCCTGGAGGCCCGCCAGGCACTGGGAGGCCGGGGAAGCGACCCGGGCCGCGGCCCCCGCCTTCGCCGGCCCCGGGCGGCGCGCCAGGGCCCGCCTCTCGCCGACGCCTCACTTCCCTTCCGTCCGGGCGGCCGGGCCCGTGGGCCGGACAGGAGGAGGCCCGCGCCGGCCCCCACGTTCGGGGCTTTGGGTTCCGGACGCAGCGGCGCCCGCCACTGCCTCAGGCCCTCCGCTTCGGCTCGGCGCCTCAGGACCCCTTCCCTCCAAGGCCCTCAGCCCGGACCCGGCGCCCTGCCTCCCGCCCGCTGCCTTTACCTGCTGCTTCAGCGAGCGCTGGCGCCGGAGCCGCGTCGTCGAGTGCACAACGCGGCGCCGCGGGTCCGCAGCCCTTTCCCGCCGCCGCTGCGCGCTCAGGCGCGGCGCTGGGCTGGCGAGCAGCTGCGGCCGCGGGGGAGACGCGCGGCGAGCACGCCCGGCGGGGAGACACTGCCGCTCTCCGTCCGGCCGGGGAAGAGCAGCCTCGCAGGAGCCAGCCGCGAGAGGGCGGGTGGGCGGCCGAGTGGGGAGGGGTCTCGAGGAGCGGGCAATGGCTGCCACGTCGCCCAGGTGGATCGCCGCCCTCCGCCTCCTCCACACCCGCCCGCTGCCCGCCGCGACCTCTGGTTCGTCCCCGAGCTCCGAGGGCTCATCGGCCCGCCCCGCGGGGCGGCCCGGGCGACCCGAGCCCGCGGGCGCTCCCACCTCCCCCGCGCCCGGCCTGGCCGGTTCTGCGGCTTCGGGCCCTCCACCCGCAAGGGCTGCCGAGAGACTGTCGTGTTTCCCCCTTGCTGGCTGCAGGGGTCACTGGAGGAGTAAGCCTCTTTCAGTGCGTGCGGTTCTCGGGAGAAGCAAGAGTTGTTTCTCTCTGGCGAACGTAGTAACAAGGGGCCCGGAATTTCTGCCAAAACAAGCGACGCGGCGAACCACAGCTGTTTCCAGCCCTGGTCACGCTCCCGAGCCCGAAAATCAAAACGAACACAAGGCCGCACTGCCTGGTCAAGGAGAGGGCGATACGGGCCGGGGCGGGCCGCGAGGCGGAGGCCAGCGAGGCGGAGGCCAGAGGCGGCCTGCGCGCAGCGCGCCGGAGCCGCCGAGTCCGGGCCGGGGAGCGCGAACCCGCGTCCTCGCGCGCGGCGCTTCCCGCGGGGGCCTTGCGGGCGCGCGGCGCGCTGCCCTTCTGCGCGCTCGGGCGGCCGCCTCGCAGCCCCGCGGGGAGACAAAGGAGCCGCTGGTGGCCGCAGGGCGGACAGAGGCTGCCCAGTCCTAACCCGCGCTGACAACGTGCGGTCCGAAAACGCTGGCGGAAGCACAAAAATGTGCACGTTTGCACGGAGAACCGCAGGCACTGTGGCCTTTGCCCCCTCCAGTGCTTGAGTTTTCAGGTGCCAAGAGGAAGCAACGATCTTCTTCTTCCCTTTTGCGACCGCTGTGTTATTGATCCGTTCCTCAAGCCTGCACCGTTTTCCCCCCTAAACTCTGCTCTTTCTGCTTTATTTATTCTGTGTTCTGACGTGAAATGTTCAGTGTTTTCTGGGTTACACAAATTTTTCACCCTTGCATTCTGGAGGAGCAGGGGTGGTGGTGATTTTGCCTGTATTTTTTCCTTCCTCTGTTCCTCCCTTTGCAATTACTTTTTACTCCACTTTCAGTGTTTTTTCATAGACTAAAGAAACAAAATAACCTCACCACGAAGTATTCCTTTGCATCAAAGTGACAGATTATCTGTCGGTGTTGTCATGGCAATTGCTTTAAACTGAGTGTAAACTGGGGGCAAGCACAAGTGGGGTTTTTTGTTTTTTGTTTTTTTCCTTTATTTAGGTTCAATTAGAAACCTACTCACACTAAATGAGAACATTCTAGTGGTTTTTCTAGAAACCAGTAATATAGAGATCCCTTGAGTCCTAATGCTAAGAAATTATACAGACTCCTTTATTAATGCTTTTATTAAATTTCAAAAACAAAAAAGTTATAACCCAGAATCTCAAGATATAAATAGCTATTGCTGAGAACCTAACATTAACTCTGCCTCTAAACAGCCATTAAAAGAGACTAATAACTGTAATACATGCCACTTTAGAAATGAAAAAACCCTACTAATTATAAACTTCAAACAAGTCTAGGAAATTAATATTAATTTTGCTTCTGAAATATGTTCACCGTGATAATAAAGACTGGCGTTTAAATTCTTGATTTTCCTGTGAACATCTGTTAAGGATTCATCACATCTTAAGTCTGAACAGTAAGAAATAAAGCATTCTTAACATTGGAAAATATATCTAAAGCCACAAAGACAACACCACAGCTGAATATTTTAAGTTTCCTTACTAAGTCAATAAAAGAAAAAACATCAATACCATAAAGTTCTGAAAGTCAGACTCCAATGAAGAACAAAGCAATCTTCTTTCAACATTTCACTATGCCAGCCTTAATTTGTGACTATTTATAAAGTTTCCTTTTTCCTTATTGGCTGAAATTCTAAACCAATAGGAAAAGTACAACACATCTTTTAAAGGATGAGGCATCAACATTGAGTTAAATTGAGATAAATGGATTATCGTACTCATTCAAGATCATATATTTTTTAATTTCTAAGAAGAAACTTAAGAATCTTTGAATTATTTACTATCTTGATGTGGAAGCTATTCCTGCTCACACCCTGCTCTTTGTAGTCTTCCAGTTGCTTACATTAAAACTGGTTATGTTAAAATTGACAATGTGATAATATGTAATTCTCTAAATTCCAGATGAGTCTGAGGAATGACAGTGCATACTACTTAACACTTTCCCAGCCTGAGCAACATAACAAGACCCCTGTCTCTACAAAAAAATTAAAAATTATCTGGGCATGGTGGTGCACGCCTATAGTCCCAGCTACTTGGGAGACTGAGGCAGGAAGATCACTTGAGCCCAGGAGTTCAAGATTGCTATGAGCTATGATTGTGCCACTGCCCTCCAACCTGGGTGACAGAGTAAGACCCTGTCTCAACCTCCTGCCTCAGCCTCCGCAGTAGCTGGGACTACAGGTGCTCACCATCATGCCCAGCTAATTTTTTATTTCTATTTATAGTTGCCCAGCTAATTTTTCTATTTTTAGTAGAGACAGGGTCTCAATTTTGCTCAAGCTGGTCTGGAACTCCTGACCTCAAACGATCCTCCCACCTCAGCCTCCCAGAGTGCTAGGATTACAGACGTGAGCCACCACACCCGGCCTATTACAGTATTATTGTAATAGCAAAAGATTGGGAAAAACCTAAATGTCCATCAGTAGGGAACTGGTTAAATATAGTTACATGAAAACAATGGTATCCCATAATGTAAAAGAAAGGCTGGTACTATACAATCTCTAGAATTTATTGCTCAATGAAAAATGTGTATGATATGCTACCATCAGTGTTTTGAAAAATGGAGTGAGGAGAATAGGTACAGCCAGATTGATTTACTTTATCATATATAAAATTCCTCTGGAAGGAGGTGAAATAAGCTGCTTTACTGGTTACTTTTGAGAAAGCGAACAGTATGGCTAGAGGAAAAAGGATGGAAAGATTTTTCACAGTACCAATTTTGAGTCAAAAGAATCTATTTGCTTTTCACCCAGGCATCCCAGCCAAAAAAAAAAAAATCTATTTGCTGTGTAAAAATAAATAGCATTTAATTAAAAATAAAAGATTTGTGATTCTGGAGAGATTTGGTTTCTTTGTGCTGCTGAGCTTGTATGGGTTAACTCAGGAGTAGGGGACAGCTAAATTCTACATGAGGCCTGAGGAGCAAAAGAAGTTCTGCAGAGAAGAATGTAGCAAACAAGCAGAGAGAGATGGGAGAGATGGAGAGAAAATGCTGTATGGGCTCTCAACAACTTGGTTCTGGTCTTTCCTGGGTCCAGCTACATCTCTCTCCCTGGTTTCTTTAAAACTTTCCTATATTGTTATAATAAATCTCCCCTTTTTTACCCTAAGCTAACTTGATTTGTTTCCTGATCATTGTATCCAAAAAAATCTATCATAGCCTACTATGATAGTAGTAGGTTTTCTATAAATGCTTATTAAAATGAAATGTGAAGTTCTTTGTAAGGAAATATATTTGAATTCTCAAAATTTGACTATACCATTGAAAAAAAAACTCTCAAGTTGAGGCAGGCCAAGTCCAAGGGTGTTCTGGAAGGCATTCACCCTTAGCTAAGGCAGTGCGTGGAAAATATAACCTGGGTCTTGGGCCAAGTAGCACATTCCACCTACTAGAATTTCCTCTCAGTCCCTGCCTAAGAACTTAGACTTTTCAATGTTTGGTGATGGCCTGCTTGAAACATAAATTCTGAATTTTGCTAATTAGGATGGAGTTTGAAGATTATGGGACATTTTTGTTTGTTCGTTTGGCCTGTTTTGTATTTTGATAGGAAAGGCATTAGGACCAGAGCAAGAGTACCAATCCCCGGGTCAGGGTGAAGAGACTTGGCTGATAATTATTTTAGCATATTCAAATTTCCAAGTTTCCAAATTTTCAAGTTTCCAAGATCTAGGGCTACTTCACACTTTGAGGCTAATACATTTTAGAAGACAGTATCCATTTCCCTGCTCATGTTTTCAAACCTGTAGATGGTATTATACTATCCTTTCACTATTTATTTTTTATTATTCTGCCCAGTACTTAGGAAGTACTTAGGAAAATTCCAGGAAGGCCCAGAATGATATTAATAATGCAACTCCTAGAGTTAAACAGTCTGCAAAAGAAGTTAAATATATTTTGTATGAGCATGGTATCATAATGTACACTCCAAGAATTGCAGCAAAGAAGCTTCAAATGTGTTTGCATACCTTTTATATAAGGTGAATTTAAACAGGATGATGAAATTGTCTCTGATGTGAAATAAGTCAGAATAATTGCATTATAAATACTAAGGTGTAAAAGATCATAATTTAGTTATATCATTGAAATCCCATTGAAAAATAAAATACCATTATTAAATTATCAAGAACCAAGCATACCATACAACCAATATATCTTGAAAATACACTATTAGGGATATTGTAAAAGTATAAGACCCAGCCCCTATCCTTAAGGAGTTTTGTTGTAGTTTATCTGAGACAAGACATACAGATACAAAGCATCATATCATCATTGTTATTTTTACTAAGAGAAGTATGGCGAAGTGGAAAAGAATATGGGCTTTTAAATTTTTGGTGTAGGTTCACATTTTTAGTTCTGTCATGCCATTAATGTACCCTAACCCTAAACCTAACTGCTCCCAGCCTCAATTTCCTCAATTATGAAGTGAGGATAAGGATGCTAACCTTAGAGAACTATTGCAAGAATTAAATGAGAAAATTGAATACATATGAATCCAATATGGATACCTAAGTAAATATGTGAAACGTCAGATGTTCAAAAAATATTATTTTATTTCCCTACTGAATTGAAAGGATTAAATTTTTTGTAACTCATTTTTATTCATTTATAAATAATAATGTTTTAGTTCTATTATTAGTGAATTTTAAAATTGAAGTTAGCTAAGACTTCAATCATTTTGAGAATCAAAACTTTAATTTTCTTAAAACTAAAAGTCAAATATCCAGGTTTTTTAATCAGGTAAATTAGGTAAGGAAAAAAAA
>VBSM01002608.1:66805030-66818135 GCA_008086735.1 Cheirogaleus medius
AAATTCCTATGCACACTGCACATATCTTATTTTGAAGCAAAAAAACAAACGGGCGAAAACACCCGCTTGTGGCCCGCGGGCCGTAGTTGGAGGACGCCTGGTTTAGGGAAACCAACAAGGACTATTTCAGAACATGTTGCAGCTGTCTTTCAGCAGCTGTTACCAACCTCGGCCTGAAAAGGAGATCCCAGAAAGTGTAGCTGTATGCAGAGAGTCTCTGACAGGGGCTGGGACCTTCAGTAAAAGGATACAGCCAACCCACAACAATCTCTTGAGGGAGAGGGACAATAAATACCCTGACACACTGTCCCCCATTGGGCAAACCCACATAGAAGAACTCAAGAGAATCCACTGATGGAATCCTCGTGGGTCAGCCTCCTGGGACACAAAGCACAGTGAAGAAGGGAAGAGCAGACCTGGGCTCAAGAAGGACACAGATCATGTACCTTAGAGTTTAACTAGGTAAAAATACCCATAGTAACTAGATTGCTAGAATGTTGGTAAATACATCAACATTTTAATACTGATTGTCTTTGGGAAGTCAGATTATAGATTACCTTTCCTTACTCTTTCTAATTGTTTAAAATTTTCTGAAGTTTCAACCATAAATAATAAGTTAGCATTTATCAAGCACTGACTGTTCTGTTTTCTTATGTGTATTAATACATTTCATCTTTATAGCAACCCTATAAAGCAGGTACTATTATCATCCTCACTTTACAGATGAAGAAATTACACCTAGAGAGGTTAAGTGATTTAGCCAAGGTTGTACAGCCACAAGTAAACTGTGCAGCCATGATTAAATATAGGCCTTCTACTCCTGAGTCTATGCTTTTAAAAATGGTACTATGTTATATTCGCAAGGTAATAAGAAAGACTTTTGCAAGGGGAAAAATGATCAATAAGCTTTAATTTGTGTTAGAGAGAAATATTTTTATAGTGTATTTCCTTGTTATTCAATAAATATTAAAAACATTATAACGGGCTGGGCACAGTGGCTCACTCCTGTGATCCTAGCACTCTGGGAGACCAGGGCGGGAGGATTGCTTGAGCTCAGTTCAAGACCAGCCTGAGCAAGAGCGAGATCCTGTCTCTACTAAAAATAGAAAAATTAGCCAGACATCATGGCCCATGCCTGTAGACCCAGCTACTTGGGAGGCTGAGGCAGGAGGATCACTTGAGCCCAACAGTTTGAGGTTGCTGTGAGCTACGATGATGCTACTGCACTCTACCCAGGGCAACAGAGTGAGACTCTGTTTCAAAAAGAATTATAATATATAATAAAATAAAATATGCGTAGCTTTGATTCGCTAATCTCACTTCTTTTTCCTTAGTAATAATATCTATGATTTTTATCTGCGCATGAGACCACCCAGAATAAAGACTACATTTTCCAGCCCCCTTGTAACTAAGTGTGATCATGTCTAAATTCTGGATAGTGAGTTGTAGGCAGAAGTAATCTGTGCCACATCCAGAACGTGCCCTTGAAAGGAGGAGGTAAGCACTTCCCCCCTTTGTCCTTTCTGTTGGCTAGAATATGGATGGGATGACTGGAAGTCAAGCAGCCATCTTGGATCATGAGGTAAAAACCACATCTAAACGTCTGGCTAAGCAGCAAAATAGGAAGAATTTGTAAAGCCATCTTACCTTACCAGAACTGGAATACCAGCCTCCAGAATTTTTTTACTTAAGAGAAAAATAAACTTCTTTCTTCCATAAGCTATTGTTTGTGTTTTTTCTCATTACAGCTGAAAGTAATCCTAATTAGTACCTCTTGCCTTTACTTCTCTTCCTTTAATCTTCTTTCTGCATATTTGTTTTCCTTCTTCCCTGCTATGTGCCAGGCACATTTACTTTTCTCTTCTTCTCCCTTTATCACTTTCCTTGCTTTCTTGTTCTTCTTCCAATAAATATCTCTTGGGCAATACTATATACCAGATACGGGAAATATAAGTATGCAGAAGGTATTAACTCTACCCTCTAGGGATTCATAGTCTAATTAGGAGGTGACTTGCAAGCTGGTGCAATACAGTGTAAAAAATACTGTAAAGAGGAACAGACAAGGGACATGCAGAGTCCTTGAAGACTCGATGCACGTGTAAGCTTGCCCCGAAGCTTTCTCTGACATCAAATGACTACTTTCTGTACCTCTTAGCAGTTGCCATGATGAATGACATGCAAGCATTTTCCAGGAACTAAATCTGTATATCTCAAGCAAGAATCCTGTATCCTATTTTCCTTTCTTCTTTATTATACCAACTTTTTCCTTCTCTACTATGTAAAATGCCATAGTGGTGACATAACAAGACTAGCATGAGATGGGTATTCCTGGATCCTCAGGGATGTTCTTTTCCTCTTGAACCCAAAGATCTTAAAGAGCAGGTGAATGTGAGATTGATGTTTGTAGATATCATCAAGAGACCTTAAAATATTGTAGGATGATGGAGAACCAGTGGAAAAATGGGTCAGTTGGCAGGTTTAGAATCTTCAACTTAAAAAAATTATTTTACATCTATTGTGTGTCACGCAGGTAACATGAGGTATTCAGAGGACTAAAAGATTAAATAGGACACTATCCCTGTTTTTAGGCAGTATATAAACTTCTATGTACTTAATGGATTATAGTACACCATAGGGTAAGAGCCAAAATAGAGGTTAAAAGTGCTCCTTGAACAGAAGATGAAACAATTAACTCTGGTTTTTGAAATATAATTAGTATATAATTATTAAAATTTTGAATATTTCTTGGAATCTACAGATTATAATGGTATGCATGTCAAAATCACCTTGTAATTTTAATTATTTATTTTTATTATGAAATATTGCTAACATAAAGAAAGATACAAATAATAATATAAAAAGCACCCATGTACCTCTACTCAGCCCAAGAAATAAAATATTATATTGTTGAAACCCTCTGAGTACCTTTCCCTATTCCTAGTCCCTCCCACTTTACCAACGGCAGCTCCTATCCTGAAATTAATACTTACAATTCCCGTACACATCTTTATGTTTTACAGGCATATGCGTCTCCAAGGAATGAGCCAGGTGCAGTGGCACACACCTGTAGTCCCAGCTATTCGGGAGAATCCCTCGAGCCCAGGAGTTCAAATCTAGCTTGGGCAACATAGGAAATAGTGAGACTCTGTTTCTTTAAAAAAAAATTTTAAAGAATAAATATTGGTTTTTTGCCTACTTTTAATTTGTCTATAATTTACATAAATGAAATAAATGTTCCTGTATTTTTATGCAACATGGGTTTTTTTTGCCTATTACTATGTTTCTAAAACATTTTTTTCTCAGCTTTCTGGGCATTGACTTTTTAAGATTTATTCTTATTGATTCATGTAGCTCTACTTCATTCATTATACACTTACTTGTGATCTTTTAAAATCCTGGCATACCAAAACTAAGTTACGGTAATAGAGATCAGAACAGTGTTTGCCTGTAGTAGGCACAAAAGTGACTCGACTAGGCACAAGAGAATTCTCTGAGGATGATGAAAATGTTCTTTATGTTGTTTTGGGTGATGGTTACTTGTGTATATACAACAGTCAAGATACTTTGAACTGAGTACTTAAGATCTATGCATTTCATTGTATGCAAAATTATCTCAATAAAAGGATTAAAGAACAAATAAAAACCCTAACTTCAGGGATTCTGATTCAATAGGTCTGTGATGGGGAACAGCATGTATTTTTTTAGAGAGTTCCAGAGGTAATTCTGAGGGGTACCCCCAGTTGAAAACAACTGTCCTAGAATGGCACAAAATTAGGGAGGAAATTAGGAAGAAAATGGTCATCTGTCAAAGACCTAGAAAAATACTTATGTTATTCTATATGCTTCTTAGAATTCTATTTTTTTTTTTTTTTTTTTTTGAGACAAAGAGGGCCACTCTGTTGCCTGGGCTAAAGTGCCGTGGCGTCAGCCTAGCTCACAGCAACCGCAAACTCCTGGGCTCAGGCGATCTTCCTGCCTCAGCCTTCCGAGTAGCTGGGACTACAAGCATGTGCCACCATGCCCGGCTAATTTTTTTTCTATTTTTGGTAGAGACGGGGTCTCGCTCTTGCTCAGGCTGGTCTGGAACTCCTGAGCTCAAATGATCTTCCCGCCTCAGCCTCCCAGAGTGCTAGGATTACAGGCGTGAGCCACCGCGCCCGGCCTAGAATTCTTACAGTGAAGATAGAGCTGGCATATTTTACAAGAGCAGAAATAGCAGTGTTTAACCCCAAATAAAGTGACATAACAAACAGCAGGTAGGCCTATCTGCAAATAAAGCTAAGATGTTTACACCTTAGCAATGACAGGCTTAATTGGATTTAATTCTTCCTTGCATATTGGTGGAGGTCCTACGAGAGATACATCCATATATTCCACACTTAGGAGCTGTGTCCCCCAAAATTGTCTAGACTCCTTCCTACCCCTTCTTTTTATCTTTTATCTTTGTTCTCTTATTTTGTGTTTCTTTCTAAGTCAAGGAAAGGATGTCTCAGTTCACTCTCTGCGTACTACTTGCTTTTTTTTTTAAATCTAATTTTCAATGGACATTTTGATGAAGCTGTTTTGTGCCAAGCACCATTTTAAAGATAATGTGCTCCCCAGGTAGAGTTGACGAAAAAATAAAAAGCATGCAGAAAAATATCAAATAGTAAGAAATAAATATAAAGGAAATAAATAAATAAATAAAGATAATGTGCCTACCTCCTGTAACATCAGGGAGAGGTACCTCTCTGGTGATGCCAGTTGAGGGATCAATTCAACCTCAGTTGGATGGATTCTCTTTCTGGGATAGCCCTTACGGTTGTCATTCCCTTTGTGCATTTTTCCACAGTGTACTGGCCAGAAGTCCGTCTCCTATCTGCCATGTTCTCATTTCATTATTGAAAACCCTCTTCAAATGTAGCTCTCCCATTATTAGTGAATGTCAAGATTCTCACCTTCCTCAAATACAGCTGCTCCAAAAACAATTGATTAAATTGAAGTCTATTTATATTTCCATTGTAAAATAGATTTTTCCTCATTATAAAAGCAATACGTGCTTATATCATGTATCAAGAGCGTTATTGCAAAAAAGAAAAAATAAATAATAAAGAAAAGGTATAATATTAAAAAAAATTTAAAAAGAAAAAAAGAGAAAAGCAATACATGCTTATATCAATTAGGAGTTTATCATTGCAAGCAACATAATGTAAATTTGGCTAACTTAAGCAAAAATATGGAATTTATTAGAAATTTATCAGAGTAGTTCATAGAATCAAAGGAAAAACTGAAGAGCTGGGGGTCTGAAAAGATAGGAACAAGGGCAGCCTCAGGAATCTGGAAACTAATGGCCAATCTTCAATAAACATTCACTGATCTCCAGCTACATGCCTGGCACTAAGCCTAGATAAGACATGATGCTTGTCTTTCAGGGGAGGAAAAGGAAGAGGGAGAATTGAGCAAGAATTTGCAAAAGAAGAAATGCTTGAAACAGATCTTAAATCAGATTCTGCCAAGTGAACAAGAGTGAAAAGAGTATTCAAAATGGAGGAAACAGCATATCTTTTTATATTTATAAAAAGATATCAAAAAGTATGGGCTGTGTGTAGGGGAGGGACGTGGTGAGGCAGGCAGGGAAGGAAGCTGGAGGACTTTACGTGCAGTCCCGCACCCGAAGCGGGTCCCGGGTGGGGTGGGCTGGGAGGGCTCTGCCGGCCTCTGCTCGAGACTCTGACTGCACCAAGCCACGCAAGAACGTGGAGTTACAATCGAATGGGTAAGCCTGGGCATGGCTGGGTGCTGAGATGATTCCAGGCAGGTCAAAAAGACCCAGAAAGCTGATACACATTTATTAAGAAGTCAAAAGATCAAAAGGCCTGGACAGGAAGAGCAAGAATGTTCTGGGCGAACACCAGGGACGGGAGGTGAATGCTCGCGGGGAGACTACGTGTGAGCGAGCCAGCCCCATTTTAGACCTAGGGTTGTTGCAGACTTCTTTTATTTCACTTAAAGAAGTTTAGACCTAATCACAGGTTATTAGGAAGAAAAGAAGGGAAAGGAGATGCTCTTACCAATATTTTATTTCAGCCTATGATGGAGTACAAATGCTAAGGTTACGTATATTGCCGATGCCCGCCCCCAGTCAGAGCTTCAAGCGGGACCCTCCCCCAGACAGTGCACATCGCACTCATTATGTATGTATATACCCATCCCTTCATTATTTTAATATATACTTGTTTTATAGTCTCTAAGTGAATACTCTATATGCCATCCTTTGAGGGGATCTCATTTTGCTGATTTTTGTTTATTATTGGAAACTAGCAGTTTCCCTCTGTGTTTTGAAATTTTTGTATGGTAATCTCATGTTCAGCTGGGCTTTGTCTTTGGTAATGCTGTAAAGATTACCCCTCCAGAGAAGTTTTTGTGTTTGCCAGGAGTATACTGAAAACAGACTACTTTTTCACCAGCTTTATGGAGGTATAATTTACATACAATAAAATTCACTAACTTAAAGTGTATAATTCAATGACTTTTGATAAATGTAAGCATATCATATAATTAAGGTATACAATATTTATACATCCCTCCAAAACGTTCCTTTGTTCTCACTTGCTATCAATCCTTTTCCCTCATTCCTGGCCCCAGACAACCACTGATTTGTTTTATGTCACTATACTTTTTGCTTCTTCTGGAATTTCATATAAATGAAATCATACAACATGTTCTGTGTGTCTGATTCTTCCACTTAGCATAATGCTTTTTTTTTTTTTGAGACAGAGTCTCACTGTATTGCCCAGGCTAGAGTGCCGTGGCGTCAGCCTAGCTCACAGCAACCTCAAACTCCTGAGCTCAAGTGATCCTCCTGCCTCAGCCTCCTGAGTAGCTGGGACTACAGGCATGCGCCACCATGCCTGGCTAATTTTTTCTATATATATTTTTAGGTGGCCAATTAATTTCTTTCTATTTTTTTAGTAGAGATGGAGTCTCGCTCTTGCTCAGGCTGGTTTCAAACTCCTGACCTTGAGCGATTCTCCCGCCTTGGCCTCCTAGAGTGCAAGGATTACAGGCGTGAGCCACCACACCCGTCCACATAATGCTTTTGATATTCTTCTATGTGATCAATATTTCAGTAGTTTATTGATTTTATTGGTAGATCACAATTAGTTTAACCATTCGTCAAGTAGTGAACATTTATTAATAGATTCTTTCCAGTTTTTGACTACTATAAATAAAGCTGCTTTGAATATTTGTATATAAGTCTTTGTATAGGCATTTGTTGTCATTTCTCTTGCATAAATACCAAGAATGGGATTCTTGGATTGTATGATAAATGTATGTTTATCTTTGTAAGAAGTTGCTAAACTTTTCCAAAATGAGTCTTTTGCATCCCCACTGGCAATATAAAAAAGTTCAGTTAGTCCACATTCTTATTAACACTTGGTATTATCAGTCTAATCTTAGCCATTCTAGCATAATGGCTATCTTATTGTGGTTTTAATTTGTTTTTCCCTAATGACTAATGATGTTAAGCATATTTCCATGTACTTGTTGGCCATTCATATATCTACTTCTGTGAACTGTCACTTCAAATTTTTTGCCTATCTTTTTTTCTCCTCCTCCTTGTACCATTGCCTATCTTTTATCATATTGTTTGTCTTCTTTTTATTGAATTGTAAGAGTTTTTCAAAAATATATTCTAGATTACAAAATTTTTTAAATCAGGTACATGTTTCTCTCACTATGTGGCTTGCCTCTCATTTTCTTAGGTGTCTTTCAAAGAGCAATCATTTTTAACTTTGATGAAGTCCAATTTTATATATTTTTTTCTTTTATATGTTGTGCTTTTTGTTCTAAAAACATGAAGTAGAAAACTATAAGGTGTCTTAATGTTTTTCTCCAGAAGTCATATTCACCACATTCTACTGGTTACAAGGTGTTGTATAATCAAAAATGTGACTAGCCTTTATCCCTGGATTCTGGGAGAGAGAATCTAAATCCTTGGAATTTCTTGAGTTAATAGGGATATCTTTGTTATTCATAAACCCCTTGGATAACATTTGAGTTTATGCCAAAAGATGAGATGATTCAGGATGGAGTTGGTCACTAGAAAGACCAACCATGTGATTAGAGAATGGAAGCTTTGAGCCAGCCCAATCTCTGTAAAGGGGAGAAGAGCTGGAAATTGAGTTCAATCACATGGCCAATGACTCAATCAATCATGACTACATAATGTAACCCCAATAAAGCCTCTGGACACTGAAGCTCAGTTGAGCTTCCTGGCTGGTGAATACACTGATGACCCAAGAGAGTGATACACCCTGATTCCATAGAGAGATGGCATGGAAACGCTGGTGACCTTTCTTTTTAATATACAGACTGGAAATAACAAAATGTTATAAATCTTTTTTTCCTCCCCTCAGGTTGATGTTTCAACAAAGTAGTTTTAAGTGTCATTCATTCAGATTTTAAGCACTTTGATTTACTTAAAAATGGGTAGGGTCTTGCTATGTTGCCCAGGTTGGAGTGCAGTGGCGTGATAATAGCTCACAGCAATCTCAAACTCCTGGCCTCAAGTGATCCTCCTGCCTCAGCCTCCCAAAGTGCTAGGATTACTTGCCTGAGCCACCACACCCAGCCTTTAAATGTTTTACAGGAAGGTTTCTTCTGTTACAGGTTCACCATATCACACGAAAAAGAAACTCTCTTTGTTACATACTGTACATACTCAACTGTGCTATTTAGAAAGTAAGAAGGAAAGGCTGAGAGGAAAGCCACTGCCAGTAGCACAGAAGGCTACATCTGAGAGAAATCTGGAGAACAGTTCAAGGAGACGATGGGGTAGGAAGCGCTAGTTGGATGTGTGAAAAGAATGCATTATCTAGGAGGCTGGGATGGGAGGCTGACTTTGAGCTAAAGAAAGAAAACAAGTATAAAATAAAGAAGAAATATATCAGAAACAAAAAGAAAGTAAAATATGAAAAGGCCTTAGAAATCCTCCCTGGAAAGAAAACTCCTGCAGAAAGATATGTTTCTTTTCAAAGGGGAAAAAAAATGCTTCAAAATACTGTCTTTGTTTATACATAGAAATATGAAAATTTCACTGAAGACAGATACTCTTAGTATTGTCGTGTCTGTACAGTGTTGTACTTCAATTTAAAGTGACTAAAATTAGAGTCACCAGACAGAGATGCATATGGCAGTAGCAGTTGACCTTACCCAGCAGGCTCAGCACAGGAGTTGCTGTGATGCTAGACCGTCATATCCAGCTTCTGCTGAATATGCAGATACACTAAAAGTGCCTGGGCTTATACAGTGAAGCTAGCATTACAGATCTTTGCTCTCAGGTCAGTCCTTCAGGGGAAGTAGGAAAGGGAAAGCAGAATTAAGACCATTTGGCAGTAGGCAAAGAGTCCTTTGGTAGTTACGGATTCCTGATTAAACTTGAGGGCATAGACAAGATCAGTTCCCGGCCTTCAAGCATCAGCAAAGGCCCTTTCCTGTCTGGACAGCTTCCATCTCAAAGGATGGCTTGCATAGCAAATGCTGGTGATCTGGAACTCAAGCCAGTCTGCTGCTGTGGCTGTGTTGAATTATCTGACCCAGCTCTTCTTATCTGTAGTTGCTAGAACCCAAGTGGTTTCATGAAAACAAAAAAAAAAGAATCAGGTAGGTATTAAATTGTTCTTAGCACTTTTATTAAAACTGCTATACAATATAGAGCATATTCTTGCTTTTACACTGTAGGTGTAAAAACAGGTGGCAAAAACAGTGAACTGAAAATCTCACATATATTATACAAGAAGGTTCGTAGCAGCTCTATTCACAACAGCCAAAACCTGGAAATAATCCAAATGTCCATCAATAGGTGAATAAATAAGTCTTCAAAATGGAATAATGTTCAGTAACAAACTCCCATAAATATATGCAATAGCATGGATAAAATCCCCAAACATTATGCTGAGTTAAAGAAGCCTGACACAAAAACATGTATGTTGCATTCTCTAAATTTCACTTATACAATTGGCCTTTCTTCACCACGGGTTTCTTATCCGTGGATTCAACTCTGAAAATATTCAGAGGAAAAAAATAAAAAATAACAAAACAACAATAAAAATACAAACAAAAACAATACAGTATAACAACTATTTACATAGCACTTATATTATATTAGGAATTATAAGTAATCAAGAATTGATTTAAAGTATAAAGAAGGAGGTACATCAGTTATGGACAAACACTACACCATTTTATATAAGGGACTTGAACATTGGAAGATGTTTGGTATTCATGGGTGTCCAGCAACGAATTCCCCCGCAGATACTGACGGATGGCTATAAGAAGTTTCAAAATAGGCAAAACTGGTTTGCTGTACTTATTCAGCACTTTCCAGCTGCTTATGCCTTGCTGCTAGCTACACTGGCATTTTTATTGTTCTTTAAAGTCAACAAGAACCTTCCTCCTTTCCACCTCAAAGCTTTTGATCCTACTATTCTACTGAGTAGTTTATTCTTTCTTCCCCTTTTCATCTGGGTTACTCCTCCAATTTAGACAGCTTTCCTTCTTTTCTTTTCTTTTTTTTAGAGATAGGGCATTAATTGCTTTGTCACCCAGGCTAGAGTACAATGGTACGGTCCTAGCTCACTGCAACCTAGAACTCCTGGGCTCCAGTGATCCTCCTGCCTCAGCCTCCCAAATAGCCAGGACTACAGGTGTGCACCACCATGCCCAACTAATTTAAAAAAATAATAATCTTTTTAGAGGCAAGATCTCACTATGTTGCCCATGCTGGTCTCAAACTCCTGGCCTAAAGCAATCTTTCCAACTTGGCCTCCCAAAGTGCTGGGATTACAGGCGTGAGCACCATGCCAGACAGACTATGAATAACTTGATGTCCAGGATTATTTATGTCTATTCACATTTTGTTCCTAGTTGTGAGCACCATTGTTGAAAATGTAGTAGGCAACTAATAAATATTTGAAATTAAACAAACAGCCAAATGAATGAATCTCTCTGTATTTCCATCTTCTCATTTTCCAAAAATTTGGTGATCTTTGATCACCTTTTCATTTGACAATGGTTTGTAATATTATTCCTTATGTAGCGAGTGAAGATATAATATAGTCTTTAATCTGGATGTTCATTTTCTTTCTATTTTTATTTATTTATTTGTTTGTTTTTCTTTTTTTTTCCAAAGAGAAAGCTGTAACATATTTTTCTAGTTTTAAAAAGCTAGTTTGGCTCCAAAACTTGTTTTAGTGATGTAAAATAAAATTTTAGGTTAGTTGTCAAATTTGGGAAACCTCCTATCAAGCTTCTCTCATGTACAAGGTACAAGATTTCAAGGCATTTCAAGATCTCTCATGCAATAACACCAAACCTTATGTTGGAGCTGGAATCCGCAGTTCCACGGGACAGAGAGACAGAGTCACAGAGGCTGTAATCACCAAAAGGAGTTTTATTGTCTAGCTGGAGCCAGGGTCCCAGCCCCAAGAGCACCAACGCAGTGGCCTCTTATTCGGGCAGGGACCCATGCTGTGCAGGAGGAAGCTTCTTACACCCCGCGCGCAGGAACTGTTCTCGTGCTGATCACGCTCCTGCTGATTGGTTCTGCGCGCTGATCATGCATTTGCCCTTTACAGTGATTGGTGAGCCCCCCTATCTGCCATTTTCCCCAGCATTTTATTTCACCCTGACCCTGATTGGTTCTAACTTGTTCTGGGTCCTAGCCGATAGGCTCCGGACTCAGCGCTTTTCCTCTGCATCTTGTTTCAACCCATAATGCCCTGCGGCCAGCTGTGATCAGCAAGCAAGCAATGGACAGAAGCTAGAAGACAACCGTTAGCCTAACAGCCCAGTATCTTATACTTAAATACTCTGCATTTTTGGCATTAAGTTTGCTGTAGTAGAGTTCCTGGAAGCCATGCCTACACTGAAAGGACTGGCAATAACTTAACTAATGACAAAAATGAGTGTAAGCTACATAAATATATTCCACTAACTCCAAACTGAATGTATCTTAAATTCAGCTTCCTCTCAGCCTGATCTTCTCAATGCCGGGAGACTTGCCATATAATTGTGCAGCTTAAGAATGAATCTTAGGAGAAGGAGTACGTGCCCAGCCCAGAGCGGCGTAAGAATCATACGTTCAGGCTTAGGTTCACCTAACAAACAGGGTTGCTGCTTGAAGGCATAACAAAGAGTTTGAGCTTCTGCACGTAAGCAAATGTTGCCCAGCCCCACAGCCCTGGGGGTCTGGAGGCCACTTGATAAACATCTTGCCCTTATGGGTACTGCCTGAACTCATGGGATGGCTGATTAGCCAATGACGGGTAAGATTTCTCGAGAAGGAACAACCCAAGACAGGCACAGCCGCAGGGGGCCAAGCCGAAAGGGATGGGAACGGTAAGTTTCCCTTTGTGGCTGCATTTCTTATCTGTGCTTATCTCAAACTCTGGCTTATGGCCGTAGACTTAAGCAACCGCATTAAGGCCCCGAGTCATGGGACATCTGTGTCCTTCGGCTGCGTGTTCCAGAATTTATGGCTGTTGCTGCAATGCCTGGGTGGTCACGTATAAGGAAGTAACTTTGATTTTTAGAGTATAAAAATAAAATGACTGGTGCTTACAGTGCTGCAGTCTTGTATCGTCTTTATGTGTGTCCGTGTCTTTCTTTGTGTCTTTGTGTTATATATCCATCCCCTGTCCTGCAAACAGGCCACGACACGTGGAGCAGTGAGCAGGGTTGCGTCATTTCAGGACGGAGGGACCGAGCATGCACCCCTTTGGCTATTGGTAAGTGGCATCCAACAGGGGACTCTCGATAGGAATGAGAAATACCCCCTCAGCCTCCGAGCATGAATATCGAAAGTTAGTTCAAGGATTATTAGATTCAATGGGGGTTAAAGTAAAAGAAAGAACCCTAAAGAGGCTGTTTGCTTTAGTGCAGAAACATTGTTATTGGCTTCAGTCCCAGTCTCAGGTACAGTTAAATCTCCATAGTTGGCAACAAGTTGTTAAAGCCTTTCGTGTTGCCCATCAACAAGGAGACGTTATTGATTTAAAAAAAAATGTTTGTCAGTTTGTAGTGCCATCACCCAGGCTTTATGCCTCCTGCAGTCAGACTCAGA
>VBSM01002608.1:66819550-66833287 GCA_008086735.1 Cheirogaleus medius
GCTCACAGCAACCTCAAACTCCTGGGCTCAAGGGATCCTCCCGCCTCAGCCTCCTAGAATGCTAGGATTATAGGCATGAGCCATCATGCCTGCCTAGCCAACTCAGACTATTTTTTTATTTGTTTGTTTGTCATGTTTTTTTTCCCCATCTTGACATCTGCATGTAAAAGTCAGACTATTTTGATTGCTGCTTTCGCTCTGCTATCCATTGCAGTAACTACACCCACCTTGCCTTTGCCTGTGGTAGTTGAGTGCCACCACTTGGCTCCAACAAACCTGGGATCCAATTACTCCCACTGGATTTAGGTTTTGCAGTTGAGTGGCTGGGGCTCCCACTGTAAGGTCTGGCCTACAGAGAAGAGTGATCACGAAGCTCTGCAAGGGGCTGGGGCTCCCTTCACAAACCTGTTTCTCCAAGTATTGGTGAAAAGGCATGTCTTGTGAATCCTCCCAGTGTGGGTGAGTAGGTCTTACATGACAAATTCACTCTAATGTTTTGATCTTCCTAAACCTTTGAATCCCTTCCTGTAAGCAAGGGAGATGGGGCATTTCCAATTCACTCATGTTGAGCCATCTTTCATCTATATTTCAACCAACAAACAAAACGAACTGTTAGAGCCCTTTCTAACTCCCCAAGATGCAACATCAAATGCAGAATCTCTGCTTAGTGGGCCTATATCCATAAATTCAGCCTGATCCAACTTCATGTCCCTTCTACCATTATCCCAACCCCTTAATATCCATTCCTGCACATGTTCCCTGGATTTGTGCTTGTACAAATTAGAAAACTTAAGGAGTGCAGTGCATCTCCTCATGAGTCAGACTTTGTACCTCAGCTTTAAGGACCTGTTGGGACTTGAATCTAGAAGGTCTAGAAGCAAAGAGAGGTGGTAGAGGTGGGTCCTGAGGAGAATCACTGTTGTCTTGCCTGGCAACTGCCTACTGGAGCCATTACCATTTCCTCAGGCAATGCAGGGCTAATCCAAAGCCTAATACCACTAGGCGTGAGGCTATTTCCATGGTGAGTAGGGTGGTCACTTCCTCCGATAATAGGAGACCTCTCCCGCTGGCAAAGAAGACTCATCAAAAGTTAGGGCCTCGATGTCTGCAGCTTCATCAGAGTCTTCCCACACATTCCTAACCCAATTTATAGAATTTCATTCTTTCCCAAACCATGCGCTGGCTTTAACACAAAACACTCCCAGAGACTGGGAATTCAATTTGCATTGTAATTCAACCACTCAAAGATAATTTTCAGCAATTTCAGGCCCAAGGCTATAAGTGATAGGGCTCTCCTGAAAGTATCATATACAGAGTTATTCTGCTCCTTGCTCCTTCTAAGTAGTTGATCAGGAGTATTCAATGCCAATAGTTTGCCCATATAGACAGTTTACACCATGAATTATCAGTGTTCTCTTTACTCCTGGAAATAGAGTCATTGGCATCTTTAAATCTAATCAGATTAGAGATCCAATTCCAGAAACCCCAAAACAAATTCAGAAAACTCATCTTTAAAATTTTATTCTTCTGGAACCACTCTCAGTAACAAAATATGTATCAGTCAGGGTTATCCAGAGAAACTGAACCAAGAGGACATATATAAGTTTATGTATAAGAGGACATTTATTTTGGGAATTGGCTTACATGACTATGGAGGCCCAGAAGTCCCATGATCTGCCATCTGCAAGATGGAGAACCGGGAAACGAGGTGGTGTCATTCAGTCCGGGTACGAAGGCCCAAAAACCAGGGGAGCCACTGGTGTGACTCTCACTCTGAGACCTGAAGCCTGAGAACTGTGGGAACTGCTGGGGAAAGTCCCAGAGTCTGATGGCCTGAGAACCAGGAGCTCTGAGGGCAAGAGATGGATGTCCCAGCTCAGAAGAGAGAGGAAGAATTTGTTCTTCCTCCACCTTTTTGTTCTATTGAGGCCCTGGACAAATTGGATGATGCCTTGCTGCATTGGTAGAGTGAATTTCATATTTCAAATGCTAATCTCTTCCAGGAACACCCTCACAGAAACACCTTGAAATAATGTTTTACCAGTTATCTAGGTATCCTTTAGCTTGGTCAAGTTGATACACAAATTTCACCATCACAAGAGTCTATCCTTTTAAACTTTTAAATAATATGAAAAAATCTAATTCTACTTTGTTGTTGACTCTAATTCCTCCTAAATCTGGAGTAGAGTCAGGGATAATAGCAGTAAAAGTCTAATATAACTAGTTGTGACCCATAAAGTATCTCCTTCTCCGCCTCCTCTCCTATGTATACCACTTGACAAATGTACTGGTTCATTTCTAATGAAACACCAGAACTACGCCCAGATTAGGAAAAGCAGGCAGAGGTGGTATAGTCTATTAAACAGCCCCTGTTTTTGGCCAATCAGGCATATACACATAGTCCAGAATTTTTTTTATTCAATTGAATATTTACTAAGTGTCTATAGGTGGCAGGCACTGTACAAGAACTTGGAATACATCAGTGAACAAAAGAATCAAAGATCCCTGCCCTCACAGAGCTCATATTCTAGCAGAATGTACATAATAGTCCTTTGCTTCAAGTTAGTGTTAGATCTCCCAACTCAGAGTCACAGGAGAAGAAGGGTTTAACAAGAGTTCCTCTACTCTTGCATATAAGCTTCACCAACCCCTTAATGGGTAGGGACACTTTCATCTAGGCTCAGTGAGCTGCCCTGCATGGCCATCCCTGTGTGCCAACAAGTAAAACACCGTTCCCTGTGCACCTTTCCTTTCTTTTCTCCTCCCTCCATGACACCTGAATCCTTTCCCCAGGATCCTATCTTTTCTTCTCCGCCTTTGGCACAGGCTACAAGACATTCAGCTCTATTATACTTTAGATGAGACCAGGGGGTGTATCAAACCCTACCAGTGGAGTATGTACAATCAGACTTTTCACACTGAAAAGACTGTCCTTCTTCGTGTGTTAATATTCTGAAAGGGTCTCTGTCTCTCATCTGCATTCAGCCACATTGCCAAATGCCCCTCTTGTTCCCCATAGTATGCGTTACGCCACAGAAAGGGAACGCAAACAAGGAGGAAAAAAAAGTGTGTCCTGTGCTCTCTTCAGAAGCACATGCACTAAAATTGGAACGAAACAGTAAAGAGTAGCATGGGCTCTGTATAAGAATGACATGCAAATTCGTGAAGCATTCCATATTTTTTAAAAAATTCCCTGCCACACTAACAGTGAGAGAATTAAGAATATAGATTATGGTCCAGTTATGGAGTTTTTTATAGGTAATAGTTTTCTGTTTCATTTTATTAAAAAATAGGTATTATGTTATAAATTTTGAACTTATATATATTAATTATTATTATTATTGTTATTATTATTATTTTGAAACAGAGTCTCACTCTGTTTCCTAGGCTAGAGTGCGGTGGCATCAGCCTAGCTCACAGCAACCTCAAACTCCTGGACTCAAGAAATCCTTCTGCCTCAGCCTCCCAAGTAGCTGGGACTACAGGCACGTGCCACCATGCCCGGCTAATTTTTTATATATATATTTTTTTTAGTTGGCCAATTAATTTCTTTCTATTTTTAGTAGAGACGGGGTCTCGCTCTTGCTCAGGCTGGTTTCGAACTCCTAACCTTGAGCAATCCTCCCTCGGTCTCCCAGAGTGCTAGGATTACAGGCGTGAGCCACGGCACCTGGCCCTAATTATTAAAATGTGAATAATGTATTAGATTTTTAAGATTAAAGAAGTCAAAACTCTGAAAATTATATTTAAGTAATTCAATGTGATGCTAATAGAGAGGGTTTTTTTTTTAACTGGTTGGCGAGTACATTGGGAACTGGTGGAGGGGGGTAAATGCAAAGAAAACTGCTTTGGTGCTGCTTTAGCAGAGATAAAACTTTGGTGGAGACCTTTGGAGGCTATACCTGGCCCATTACCCAATGATTCTTCCTTTTCTCCGGAAATTGCTATTGGTCCCCCAATTCATTAATGGTGGCTCACCTAGCGGTACATTTTAGATATGACCCTGCACACCTGGCCCTGGTTGATTAGACCAGATGTGGGCACTTGGAGAAGCAAACCATAAGTAACCAGCATAATAAATAAATAAATTATTTGGTATTCTACATGGTAAGTGCTATGGGGAAAAGAAAAAAGAATTATATCTGTTGTCCTTGGCATTTGGAACTTGATCTAGGAGATTCCAGTTTAGTCTGGCTCATCTCAGATGAAGGAGATGTAAACTCAGAAGATGATGGGTGGTTCTTTTCTGTATGTCATGTGACTGAAAAGCAAAGAAGGGGCTCTTTTTAAAGAGCAAAGAGTGAAGCAGATGTCCAGAGGGAAGTAGGAGTAGAATGTATCTTTCAGTTCTTATTTGATTCCCTTCTTGAGGCCTAGCTGTAATTTTACTCTTGGGTACTATGAGGCACCTCTATAATCATGTATATATATATATATTTTTTTTTTTTTTCTTGCTTAAGCTAGCTTGCTAGTTTCCTTTGTTCATTGAAACCAAAGAGAACTAAGCAGCAATGGCAATAATTTTAACAGCTAACATTTTTCTCTTTACTTAAAAAAATTCAAGGTACAGCGAAGTGGCTCATGCCCGTAATCCTAGCACTCTGGGAGGCCGAGGTGAGAGGATTGCTTGAGGTCAGGAGTTCAAGACCAGTCTGAGCAAGAGTGAGACCCCTCTCCACTAAAAATAGAAAAAATTAGCCAGGCATGGTGGCACATGCCTGTAGTCCCAGCTACTCAGGAGGCTGAGGCAGGAGGATCACTTGAGCCCAGACGTTGGAGGTTGCTGTGAGCTAGGCTGACACCACAGCACTCACCTGGGCAACAGAGTGAGACTCTGTCTTTAAAAAAAAATTCATCACTCCCCACCACCACTTTGATCCCATTCTGTCTTCTATTCAGACTGTGCTTTCCAAACTAGTAAGTTAAGATAGCACAAATACATGAAAATATAGTAATAACACAAGAAAACTTCAAATTGCTTGTTGAATTGAGAGATAATATCTCTTCTGTATCCTCAACATTTAGTATAGACATTGCCAGATAGTAAATGCCAAGTGGATGACTGAATCAAAGCCCAATTTAATAGATGCATTTTTTTTCTTTTTTTCTCCAAGTGAAACCTATTTTTAATGGATTCTCTCCCCGTTGTATTAAAAAATACATATAGAGATGAAACTATTAATAACCTCCATGCAAAGTTCTAGCCTCTGTTCACATTTGGCTCAATCAATCTCTGATTCTGTATCTACAGTTTTGCAAGCCTCAAGTGGCTTTCAGAATGACAATCCTGAGGCAGTGGGGTATGTTCAAACACCAACGATTCCCCATTGTGTTCATTCTACTGTTCTTATTTTTTTTTTTGAGACAGAGTCTCACTCTGTTGCCCTGGGCTCAAACAATCTTCCTGCCTCAGCCTCCCGAGTAGCTGGGACTACAGGCATGCGCCACCATGCCTGGCTAATTTTTTCTGTATATTTTTAGTTGGCCAGTTAATTTCTATTTTTAGTAGAGATGGGGGGTCTCACTCTTGCTCAGGCTGGTCTCAAACTCCTGACCTTGAGTGATCCGCCCGCCTCGGCCTCCCAGAGGGCTAGGATTGCAGGTGTGAGCCATCGCGCCCAGCCTAAACATATTGTTCTTATTTCATAGAATGTGTGAAAATGAGTAGAGAGATAAATATATGCTCACAAACCTAATACGATTGAAAAAATATAGAAATATAGAAATCAGGTAAGCTGCTGCTTACAGCTGTATAGATGTTCTACAGGTCACTTTCAAAAGCAAAATTTTACATCTGAAAGCATGAGTGATGACATGTCTCTCAAAGGGTAAAATGCTTTTGCTTTCTTACAGCTACTAACTACCTCCACTTTAAAACAATTTTTACATATTATATTAGTATGTACAATACACTATGTATTGTATTACATAAAGTATTAGTTCCATATGGCTATTGTAATGATGAACCACAAACATGGTGGCTTAAAACAACAGAAATTTATTCTCTTACAGTTTTGGAGGCTAGAAGTCCAAAATCAAGGTGTCAGCAAGGCTATGTTCCCTCTGAAGGCTCCAGGGAAAAATCCTTCCCTGCCTCTTTCTTAGCTTCTGGTGCTTGCTGATAATCCTTTTCATTCCTTGGTTTGCAGTTTCATCACTCCAATCATTTCCTCGTTGTCACATGGCCTTCTTTCCTGTGTGTCTTTACATCTTCTTATAAGGACACTGGTCATTGGATTTAGGGCATGAATCCAATCCAATTTTAACTATTGATAATTACATCTGGAAAGATCCTGCTTCCAAATAAAATCATATTCTGAGATTCTGGGTGAACATGAACGTTGGGGGTGCACTACTTAACCCAGTCAGTACAGCTGGGTTCATGAATCGTAATTAAGATTTCATGAAGTTGGCTGGGTGAAGTGGCTTATGCCTGTATCCCAGCACTTTGGGAGGCCAATGCAGTAGAATCACTTGAGGCCAGGAGTTCAAGAACAGCCTAAGCAACATATATATTGTCCTTACAACAAATAAAAAAATTAGCTGGGTGTGATGATGCACTCTTATAGTCACAGCTACTCAAGACGCTGAGACAGGAGGATTACCTGAGCCCAGGAGTTTGAGGTTGCAGTGAGCTATGATGAGGCCACTGTAATCTATCTAGCCCAGGCAACAGAGTGAGACCCTGTTTCACCAAAAAAAAAAAAAAAAAAAAAAAAAAGATTTCATTAAGTTCAGTTGTTCATATTTTTGTTGTTATATGTTTCTGTTAGTGTTTTTAATTTTTTTTAATAATTTTTTTATTTCAATAGACTTAGAGGGTACAAGTGTTTTTTTGTTACATGAATGAATTGTATAATGCCATTGTTCATTCTAAATTAGGTCATATTTGTAGTTAAAGATCAGAAATGTACTCAAATTAGCTCAAATAAAAAGGACTTTACACTGAGGAAATAATTCTTATGGAATTGAAGGAAAACTGAACAATCAGGATAAAAGTTAGGGAACCCTAGGTTTCCTTAGCATATGCATACATATGTAGAGAGCTAAAGATCTTTACTATTTCAGCATTAATATATTTCAACTACAAATTCCTTTTTTTTCTGAGACAGAGTCTCCCTCTATTGCCCTGGCTAGAGTGCAGTGGCATCATCATAGCTCACAGTAACCTCAAACTCCTGGACTCAAGTGATCCTCCTGCCTCAGCCTCCCTCTCAAGTAGCTGGGACTACAGTCGCCACCATGACACCTGGCTAATTTTTCTTTTAGTAGAGATGGGGTCTCACTCTTTTTTTTTTTTTTTTCTGCTGGGCAGGGTGCAGATGTCTTTATTATAGAATGTCTTTGTTCTGAACAAATTGTTTTTTTGTTGTTGTTGAAAAAGTCTTTATTTCATCTTCATATTTGAAAAATATTGCTGGGTATAGGACTCTGGGTGGGAAGTTTTTGTTTCTTTCATTACCTTAGACATCTATCCATTGTCTTCCAGCTTACATTGTTTACAAGAAAAAGTCAATGTTACATTTTTTTCTCTATTCTGCTGTTTTTTTCTCTGGCTCCCTTTATAATTTCCTTTTAACTTTGGAGACGGGGTCTCACTCTTGCTTTGGCTGGTCTCCAACTCCTGAGCTCTGGGGATCCTCCTGCCTCGGCCTCCCAGAGTTCTAGGATTAAAGACAGGAGCCACTGTGCCTGGCCTGCAAGTCCCGTTATTACTGAGTCTTAGTTCACAGTCTCTCTCATGATATTTTTGTTTGGCTCTGCTCAGCCTATGGACTGCATTTTCTTGGGTCAGTTTTCACTGTAGCCTTAATCATTGTGGGGTGTGTGGGGGTGGCTGGGTTGGGGATTGGGGAGAGAGAGAGAGAATTTATAGGGCTGGGATAGGAACAACTCTTAAAAAGGGTTAGCCGGAGGGGAGGCAATGATTACCCTCTATAATTCATTTGATAAATGAATTTATTCTGCCCTTAAGTATAGTGAAGAAGTACATGCCATGTTTACTTTCTTAATAATTTTAAATCATATAAAACAATAGGAGGTTGACGTACCAAGCTTCATCACAAAAATACACTATAATGTAATTGTTGAAAGTTTAATTACCCTGAAAATTCTTTCAGTCCTATACCCATTTATCATCCTAATACTAGCAACTTGAAGAAAGGCTGCAAAGTAGCAATTGTATAAAACATAACTCCAAATAATTTCTCATGGTACTATCATTATTAGAAAAAATTATCATTATCAGGGGGCAGAATTTCTTTGACTTGTGGAGATGTACTTTCAAAAAATATTAAATTATAATTTTACATTTTTTGGAAATTTCTTGAGTTTGTTTTTATTTTATTTTTTTCCCTCTCGACCTCAGGTGCACTGATTGAATTAATTATAATCCTTGGGTTATGAACACATTCCTCATTGGTCTGTGGATTGCCCTTATTTATTCATCCATCTGTTCATTTATCATACAAGGAACATATGTGGAACCATCCCCCACCCAAGAAAAAAGCTTCAACAAGAATGTCTCTACCTATAAATTCATTCTCCCATCTTATCCCACTGTGCTCCTGCTTCCCCTTGTGCTCCAAAGGTAACCACTAACTCATGCCTTGCTTCTGAACTTTATAAAAAGGTTATCATTTTATGTCACTAAGATTTATCCATGTTGCTTCTATCTGTGGTTTCTTCCATATTTGACAATATTTAGTTTTAGTTTGCTGTCTCTATTTGTTAAATAATACATAATTTTGATGAAATGACTTTAAGAAAGCTAATATAACTATGTAATTATATTAGTCTGCTCAGGCTGCCATAACAAAATGGCTACAAAAATGGGGTTAGGGCTTCACCATATGAATTTTAGAGGGACATATTTCAGTCCATAGCACTAATTGCATGTTAAATTGAAGGGAAATGTACATGGAAATAGAGATATTAGATAGAATTTAAAGAAAATCTTTAAGTTACTATGACAAACAAGTTAACTATTAAAGTCTTGGTCATACTAAGCCAAAATGACTCAGATTTCATATTTTTTTTACTTTATCAGTCATTAGCAAAACATGTCAAATTCATTTTGTTCACTATAGAAAAATATCCTATTATCTTACACTTTAATATATTTAAGTTTTAGCAAATCTAAGCCAAGATGTCAGCGATACCTGGAAAGACACCAAAATAAATTAAAGCACCGTTTCTTTTTAGTTTCACAGTGATTGTGACATGGTAAAATTTCTCTATGACCGAGGTATATGGATGATTCATATTTCTGATTTGTGAAATTGCTCAGGGTAGATTTAGTTACATTTCAAATTGGAAAGCAAATAAGTAATTTCAGATAAACAGAATATAACATATTTTAAAAACTCTTTAGATATCTAAATATTTTATATTTTTATCTGTTTGGTTATATATTTTTACCATAGTTCACTTTCACTATAAAAATCTTGTGTCGGGCCAGGTGCCGTGGCTCACGCCTGTAATCCTAGCACTCTGGGAGGCCGAGGCGGGAGGATCACTCAAGGTCAGGAGTCTGAGACCAGCCTGAGCAAGAGCTAGACCCTGTCTCTACTAAAAATAGGAAGAAATTAATTGGCCAACTAAAAATTAATATACAAAAAGTTGGCATTCAGAGTTTCCCTACGGAGGATAAAAAAAAGAAAAGAAAAAATTAATAAAATGTAAAATTTTTATTTTAAAAAAACAAAAAAACAAAACAAAACAAAAAATATACAAAAATGTAGCCGGGCATGGTGGCGCATGCCTGTAGTCCCAGCTACTAAGGAGGCTGAGGCAGAAGGATTGCTTGAGCCCAGGAGTTGGAGGTTGCTGTCAGGTAGGCTGATGCCACGGCACTCTAGTCTGGGGAAGAGTGGGACTCTGTCTCAAAAAAACAAAACAAAACAAAAAAACAAAAAAAACCTTGTGTCTCCTATGACCCCAACTCATCCTTTTAAACTACCACCCTGCTCAACATTTTCTGTGGCATTTAGTATGAACAGTCTATCTTTTACTCTCATCATTGGTCAATCACTCCTACAAACTCTATAATCCAGAACTGCACTGTCCCTCACAGTGGACACTAGCCACATATGGCTGTTTGATTTTAAAAGTGAAATTAATTAAAATTAAATTAAATAAAAAATTCATTTCTCCAGTTGCATTAGCCCCTTTTCAAGTGTTGTATAGTCACATGTGGCTAGTGGCTACTGTCTTGGACAACGCAGATACAGAACACTTCCATTGCTGCAAAAGTTTCTATCAGACAATACTGCCCTAAAGCTTGGCTCAAGAATTTCTGTATGGGAAGAATTCATGGTTAGTCATATGGATGAAATAGAGGGCTAGGTGTTTGTCCTCAAATAGGATCGGATGCCATTTTGTGCATAGATTATATGCCTGTATGTATGTATATGGGAGTGGGGCTGATCAAAATTATGTGGGGGTAGAATAAAGACTCACAAGGCCACTCCTTCACACAAGTATTTTAATCATACCAAACTCTTTTTCCCAAAAAGGAATTGGACTTAATCATCTATAAGCCTTTTTTTTTAAACCTTGTGGTTACCTCTAGCAGCTATTATCCTCTCCACCACTACCCACCACAACTCACCCTTCAAGGCCCAGCCTCAAATGCCCCTCATTTGTGAAGTTCCCATGGCACCCCCTTTTCAGGCTCCCAGACAATGTGGTTCACATCTCCATAAGAAAACATATCACAGCCTTGCCTTACGTTATGGTTTGTCGTATGTCTCTGGTTCCTCCAATAGACTGTGATCCAGTCTAGGGAAGGGACTTAGTCATGTTTTTTGTTTTTTAAATATTCCCCCCAGTGCCTAGTACAGTGCCTTACCTATTATAGGAGCTCAGTAACTGTTGAATTAAGTTTTATTTTATTTATTTATTAAGAGGCAGGGTTTCACTGTTGCCCATGCTGGAGTGCAGTGGCATCATTACAGCTCACTGCAGCTTCGAACTCGTGGGCTTAACTGATCCTTCTGCCTCAGCCTCCCGAGTAGCTGGGACTACAGGCATGCGCCACCAAACCCGGCTAATTTTTTCTAGTTTTAGTTGCCCAGCTAATATTTTTTTTCTATTTTTTTTTAGTAGAGACGGGTTCTTGCTCTTGCTCAGGCTGGTCTCAAACTCCTGACCTCAAGTGATCCTATTGCCTCAGCCTCCTAGAGTGCTAGGATTACAGGTGTGAGCCACAGCACCTGGCCTCTAATGTTATTTTCAACCCAGCAGCTAGAATGATTCTTTTATGCAAAAAAAAAAAAAAATATTATGTAGAGCTTACTATTTGCCAGTTACTATTCTAGCTGCTTTACATACATTAACTTATTGATTCCTCATAATGATTCTCTGAGGTAGATACTATTATTATCTTCATTTTACAGATGAAGAAAATGAGGCACAGAAAGATTAATTTGTCCAAGGATGCCTAACTCATAGGACATAAATCATACCATTTCTTTGCTTTAAAAAAGTCCAAAATCCCCATCTCAGTCACAGTACAGCCAAAGTCCTCCCAGGGGCCTTAAAGGCTAGACATGATATGTACCCCTCTTTCCTACTTTATATACATATATATGTATGTATATATATATATAATTTATTATTGTTATTCTGGTCTATCTCTCTCCAAATTAAGCTCCATTAGAAGGGCAGGCAGGAATTTTTGTTCCCCTCCCCTCTACCAAGCTTTTTTACTCTCAGTGCCCAAGACGCCTTACATAGGAGGCCCTCTTTAAATAATTGTCCCACAAATGAATGTGTCTCTCCTTATGTATTGTATGCGGAAACAAATGTTCAAGAAAAGAAGTAAAAACAGGAGCCCTACAGAATATTGTATAAATTCAATTTATTTATGTGTTATCCTCAAGTCTTACCATATTTTGAGTGTTTACTAAGTTACACAATCTTAACAAAGTAATAATTGTATCAAGTTAAAATTTATGGGTGTATACAAAACTCCATTTACTAATAAGTAAGTTACTGAGGGTAAGAATGAAAAAGAAAAGTATCACTCTTTAGTTATTTAACTGTAACAGATAAAGAAACACCAAGTGAAAGAGAGAGCCTAAAAGAGAGTAGCTTTTGGCTGGGTGTGGTGGCTCACGCCTGTAATCCTAGCACTCTGGGAGGCTGAGGCGGCTGGATCGCTCAAGGTCAGGAGTTCCAGACCAGCCTGAGCAAGAGCGAGACCCGATCTCTACTAAAAATAGAAAGAAATTAATTGGCCAACTAAAAATTAATATACGAAAAAGTAGCCGAGGCATGGTGGCGCATGCCTGTAGTCTCAGCTACTCGGGAGGCTGAGGCAGGAGGATTGCTTGAGCCCAGGAGTCTGAGGTTGCTGTAAGCTAGGCTGATGCCATGGCACTCTAGCCCAGGCAACAGAGTGAGACTCTGTCTCAAAAAAAAAAAAAAAAAAAGAGAGTAGCTTTTGGTTGACAACAGTTTGGATGAGGACAATCATAGAGGGATTCTGCCTGATGGTCTAAATTCCCAAGAACAAAGCACTGACTTGGGCAGAGTTCTAGCAAATCAGTAACTGTGGATTGTTAAGATTCCAAAATGACTGCTCCCTTGTGTAATACCTCAAAAACAAGTCAGTGACTTGCAGAACCTTTACTATTTTTAAGATTGAGTGAAAGGATATGTGGGAAAAATAGACCAATGTTTTTGCACAAAGAATAATTTAAATATCCACATGGGAGGGTGACATTTAATAAAAGAATAATTTAAATAAACAATTGAATATCATTTTAAACTATGATAGTGGTCAATTTCAAGAGCTGAATGCTATTTCATATTATTGTAACCTTTTCTCAACTTTGTCTTCTGAAATTATGTGTGTGCTCTTGAGGTTCATTAGTTTCAATTATTTACGTTAAATTGCACAAACCCTGCTGCACTGAGTTTTCCTTGACAGTTGTTTTCCTTTGGGTGGAAGAAGTTAATCCCTGGTTATGTTTAAAACATTAAAAAAGAGAGAGAGAGAAAGAAAGAGAGATCTTCCATTTTCACAAAAACCACTATCTAATTTGTAAATGCTTGATTTCTGGGTTCCCCTCTCAGAGAACCTGATTCTGTAGCCTTAAGGATGGAAACCTACGTTTTCAGCCAATACCGAAATTGATTGTGAGGCCAGTGGACCAAAGACGATACCTTGAGAAGTACTCGACTCAACGCTATCTTCATATTTTTCAGCTTTCAAAATATTAACTTTAGAACTCTAAGGTGGGGGAGGACTCGGGTGGCTGCCATAAGACGCAACAATGAGCCGCCCACGTTGTGCCATGTGGCAAAACTTTGCTTCAGTTTGCAGATCTGTCCCCGGGGAGGAAATCAGTTCGTTTTGATCGAGTAATTAACCACCTTTCAGCCAGTTCCGTCCGCGTCCCTCAGGCTCGCCCCCAAACGCCAAGAACGCATCTCCGCGGCCAGAGACGAAGCTCCGCTTGCCCGGAGCGCCCTCGCAGGGCCGCGGGGACCGGGGCTCGCTTCCGCCGCGCGGCTGCTCCCCGCTCGCCCTCCCGGGTCTGGCCTCCCGGCGGCGCCCGGCGCGGCAGGTCTTGGCGCCAACCGGGTGGCGGCGCTGTCCGCCCCGCGCGCGGCCGCCTCGGCCCGAGGGAGGCGGAGGCACGGCCGGCGGAGGAAGGGGAGGGCGCGAGGCGCGCTGCTCTCGCGTGCTCTCGCGCCGCTCGCGTGACCGGCCGCTGTGCGCGAGGC
>VBSM01002608.1:66850424-66862008 GCA_008086735.1 Cheirogaleus medius
TCTCCCGTAGTCTCCGGCACGCCTCCTTCCGACCCCCGTCCGATGTATGGTCGTCTGCTTACTTCTTTCTTCTAATGTCTTCTAGAAGCTCTCTTTTCTGCAGAGGCACTCTGTCTGGTGGTGTTTCTCGTCCGCCATCTTGCTCCGCCCCGAGAAATTTAAGAGGTTTTAAACACAAATCCAGAAACACCACATCAGAGAAGTGTTTAAGAAACTTAAACCAACTGGTACTGCAGACAACCTATCCCAGGTCCAAATGGCATAAAAGACCAAACAGCAGAGACGGAGGATTCCCAGTGTGTACACACATACACCACATGGACCATAGACAAACAGGGATGTTGTAAAATGTTCATGGTGGGGACATGGAAAGTAGGGTTACCATTGAGATTTCCAGTGTGGGCAAAAGACGTACCTCCCTGGTATGGAAGCTCAGTTGTGGTGAATTCATATAACGACAAAAATATAATAAGGAGGAGGACAAGGGCAACAAGAAACTGTGTACCACAGCATATTATTGAAGCTCACAGTGTTGGGGCTTCTGTTGGTTGATTCAGAGTCTGGTATTGGTGATGGGCTGGCAGGTATAGGTCGGTGGGTTTCCAGGAAGTTCGTAGTGGGTGGAAGTAGGTTCCTCTGGAGGATCAGTAAGTTTGAGTTGGGAGAGATGAATCCAGAACAAAATTCCCAGAAGTTTAGCTTTAGTGGGAGTAGTGAGAATTACTTGAAAAGGACCTTTCTATGAAAGTTGGAGGAACCCAGTTTGTCCTGAGAGATAAAACCCAATCTCCAGGCTTTAAATGTTGCTGTTCGTTAAAATTAAGTGGTTGAGGAAGGTGGGTGTCTGCATATTCCCTAAGAAGTTTCAAGTGAGTTCTTCTGCTGGAAGGTAAATGCCAAGTAGGGTTAGGGGGATTGAGGTGAAAGACAACAAAACAGACCATACATAAGTTCAAAGGGGCTAAGAAACAAAGGCATCCTAGGGGAGATGCAGGGTCTGAAAAGAGCATAGGGAAGGAGGCTTAGCCAGCTCTGGCCTAGTTATAAGAAAAGTTTTGTAAGCTGCTGTTTAAGAGTTGAGTGAGCCTTTTTTATCTTTCCAGAGGGTTGAGGGTGATAAACCCTGTGTAATTTATAAGAGATATCTAAGGCTTCCAAGACCTGTTGAGTAATCTGAGATGTAAAAATGGGGCCATTATTACTTTTGGAGAAAAGTCAGAAGCCCAAAGCAAGAAATTATTTCCTGAAGAACAACCTCAGAGGCCTGTTCTGTTTTAGTAGGGAAAGCTTCTAACCATCCCAAAAACGTATCTATCAGGGTTAAAAAGTATTTATATCCCTGTGTGGGGGCATATGTGTAAAGTCTAACTGCCAGTCTTGTCCAGTAAGATGGCCTTGGAGCTAGTGAATAGGAAGAGAAGGAGGAGGCTTAAAGTGGCCCTGAGGGCTGACTTGTTGGCAGATAGAACAGTCCTTGGTGATTTGTTTCAATTTTTCTGACGGTGAAGGAGTGAGGATAGGAGGTTTTCCAAGGGTTGACTCCCTATGTGAATTGAGTTATGAATGTGGTGAATGATGGAGTTTTCTTGTTTAGTAAGTAAAATAAATTTGCCTTTATAGAAAAGCTAGGGCCTGTTCCAAACTGCCCCTGCTTATATAAAATGGGTGGTTTCTTCAGCTGAGTAGTTTGGGGACAGTGTTGGAAGGAAAGGGCTTGAATAATTGGAAAAGGAAGCATCGCTGCTCATTTAGCCTCCCTATCTGCTCTGTTATTTCCTAGGGCTTCAAGGGACTGAGAAGATTAGTGTGCCTTGCAGTGAATGACGGCTGTTTGTTTGGATAATTGAGCTGCCTGTATGAGTTGTATGAAGAGGTTGGCCTGTTTGACAGGAGTACCTTGAGCAGTGAGAAGTCCCTGTTCTTTCCAAATAACTGCATGAGAGTGTAGGATATGATAGGCGTACTTGGAATCAGTGAAAATGTTAAGTCTTTGGTCTTTACCTAGTTGTAAGGCCATAATAAGGGCAACTAGCTCTGCCAGATGGTAAAGGAGTAGTCTCAGTTGGATGAGTAGTTGTGACAATAACATATCCTGGTTTTTGGTGGCCATCTTGAATGTATCTACTTTCACTGATGTATCAGTTATGATCTTAAAGCATTTAGACTTTAATAACAATTTTAAAACTAGTTGTATTTATCAGAGGTTACCAAAGTCACATGAACTAAAAGATATTTGAGTTCTTTCTTATGTTCTTGATAAAATATTTGATTTAAGCTCTTACTTTTTCTTTAAGCCAATTAATTAGAGCTCTTTTACATACTTTGGTAATAAAACATCACATGCACATGACATATAGGCACACAAACATACAGACATATAGACAGAAGCAGAAATTTTTAAGTGAAACAAGGTGGAAAGCTTACATTTTGAAAGCACAGAGTATACCAAGGGAATAAAAAAGGTTGTATGTAAAGTCCCAGTTAAGCTTTTTTCGGGAACCTGAGAAAGCAAGTTTGTGGTGTTAAAAGGAGTTGGATGTTTAACTTTACCATAAGTTCTTTTTCCAGTAAAGGATAGGGCAATTGGGAAGTACTAGAAAAGAAGTGAGCAAAGACCTGACCTCCAGGCTAGCAGAGGGGCTATAGAGTAAATAGGAGGTTTTTGTATTTTACCTTCCACTCCAACAATGGAAATAGAGGTGGGAAATAGAGGTCCCAAAAATTCAGGAAGAGCTGAGTAAGTGACTCTGGTATTAATCAGAAAATTGATTAACACCTTACCTGTGACAGAGGAAGTTACCCTAAGGCTCAGCCATCTCGATGTTGTGAAGTGAAGCTGGTTTTGAAGCCAGGGTCTATCAGTCAGACTGAACCAGTCCCAGAGGGTCCCTGGATATGGAAGATGTAGGCTCAGGAGGCCCACCAGTTCCAGAAGGCAAGTGCGGTCCCCTGTCTCAAGGAGGGAGCACTCCCACTTCCAGTGCTCCTCCCTTTTGCAGAGAGGGCATGGTCCCAGTGGAGGCCTCCTAAGGCCTTATGTCAGAGACCTAACTGGTTGTAGTTGAAGTAGGATTTAGTTTCTGGAGAAGAGCATGGTCCTGGTGCCTTCTCTCTGAGCCTTTTGAGTAGCCCTGTCTCTGAAAAGCTTTTTTATTGTGGTAGCCATCATTTGGAAAATTTTTTCTGCTCTCGGGGCCCACCGTTGGTTCCGTTCCCTGTTTTCTTCTTTCCTCTCCTCATCTCAGTTATTAAAGACCTTGAAGGCCAGGCTTAAAGGTCCTATATATGGAGTTTGAGGCCCCTCTTCAGGTTTTTGGAGTTTACAACAAATGTTGGGGGCTGACTGGGGATGAAATGCATTGCTAAGGTAGTTTGTCTCTCCCTTGTAAAGAGGGTCTGAATTAGTGAAGAGGCAAATGTCTTCAAATAGTCGTGAATGAAAAGGGGCTTAATTTTCATCTTGACTTTGAGTAATTAATAATGTCTTTTGACCCACTAACCTCTCGGAGAGGGACCTGGTACACAGGTGGGGAGGGAGTTTGGAACAGTCAGCCAGAGTGTGAGTGCAGCTGGGTAAGAGTGGCAGAGATGGAGAAGAAGACGGGGGGTGGGGAGCACAGGGGTAGCTGAAAAAGAAACTTCATTTGGACAGTGAAGACAGTGGGAGAGATGCAGAGGTAGGAAGTAATGTGTGGCGGGCAGAGTGAAGATCAGGATGTTTAGCAAGTTCAAAGAAAGCCTGAATGTAGAGAACTTCAGACCACTTGCTGAGCCAGCGGCAATAAGTCTGGTTGTAGAAAGATATTATGATTAAGAGATCCATTCTTGGGCCAAATCTCCTGGTCATTTAATTTATATTGTGGCCAGGCTGTATTGCAATAGAAGACTAAACATTTAGGACAGAGGTTAGATAAGTCTTAAAGTTTCTAAGTTCTTAAGGTGACTTCCCAATTGGCAGTCTTTAAGTGGGTTCAACTGAATGTTGCCCATGACAGCAACTAGGAAAAAGAAAAAAAGAGCGGGGAAGGACTTTAGGAACAGTCATACAGTCTGAGTGAGGTGTGGTCCCCCAGTAGACGACCTCTGGGATGCTGATTAGAAAGCAGATGTCCCTGAGTTCTGAACCAAATCCTAAACAAGACATAGGGTTCTGGCCAGAAAGTGGGCGTCCCTGGGTCTGTGAGAAGTCCCTCCAAGACACCTCTCCAAGAGTGGCAGATCCAGAACTGGGGTTTCCCATAACCATGAAGTTGCTTACTTTTATCAAGTGTATGACCATCTCCAAAGCCCTAGAGACTTACCAAAGTCCGAAGTCCAAATGGTATGGGCACCAAGAAGGATGTCCTGAGAGCTATGTAGCAGAGGAAGAAGCAGTCTTGAGACAGATGCAGAAAAGTAATCTCATCTGGAGGTAGAGAGGGAGTTCCCCATACATATGGAGGTAGAGAAGTAGAGAAGAGGCTCCCTGTATAGGCCACCAGATGTTAGGATGGGAACTCACAGCACGGGTGGAGAAAGAATTCTCAACACAAAGATTAGGATAGAAAGAAGTAAAATGTTTATTTTACTTTACCTTAGAGAA
The DNA here is from genome assembly GCA_008086735.1 of Cheirogaleus medius. Classification (NCBI taxonomy): domain Eukaryota; kingdom Metazoa; phylum Chordata; class Mammalia; order Primates; family Cheirogaleidae; genus Cheirogaleus; species Cheirogaleus medius. The sequence continues at coordinate 66,855,007 of VBSM01002608.1, forward strand.
AAAGGGAAAAGGACACAGCATGAAAGTGAAAGAAAGGAAGGAGTGCTGGCCCCGAGGACAAGCCACTTGGGCTTTTTATTGGGGGTTGTAAAGAAGTAAAGAAAAATTTATTGCTGTAGACTGATTAGAAAGATACAGATGTGAGATGTTAGGGTGTTTGTTTTTCCCTTTTTTCTTCTCCTTGAGGTGGTCTTATCAGTCTCTTCTGGAATGTGATCTGTATGGGCTGGTCTGGCAGATGTCAAGGAGGAAGATTTAAACTTCCTTTTGTCCCCTCAGCTCTTTTTAAATGCTGTAAAAACCATCTCCACAGGTGGTTAATCTTAAAGACAGTGAGTTAAGGTCCATGTGGTTAATCAAGCAAGAAGCAATGATCTTCCCCGTTTTTCTGTTTGTTTTTCTCTGTTAGAAAGTTTATTAGCGAGGCTGTCCTATCACTATGCATACATCTCTAAAAATAATAGGTTCATTTTTTTCTTGATTTGGTTTTTTAATTTAATATGAGTAGAATAAAATTATATTGTATGGTTCCTTATAGTTTGTTTGAGACAGGGTCTCGCTCTGTTGCCTTGGCTGGAGTGCAGTGGTGTCATCATAACTCACTGCAACCTCAAATCCCTGGGCTCAAGCAATCCTCCTGCCTCAGCCTCCTGAGTAGCTGGGACTATAGGCACGAGTCACCACATCTAACAAATTTTTCTATTTTTAGTAGAGGAGGTCTTGCTCTTGTTCAAACTGGTCTGGAGCTCCTGAACAGCAAGCAATCCTACTGCTTTGACCTCCTAAAGTACTAAAATTACAGGCATGAGCCACCTTGCCCAGCCATGGTTCCATGTGTTAATGCATCTTTTTCAATATGATGTTTGACCTTCATCCATGTTATGGCTTATATCTGTTTTTAAATTATATTTATCGCTGTATAGTACTTCATTGTACAATGCATACTATCTTATTTTGACATTTTGCATTTGTTTTTTGGCTTTTATAAACAAAATTGCTTTTAAAAGAACAATTTTAGACAAATTAAATTTAACGGAGTTTAATTGAGCAAAGAACAATATGAGAATTGGGCAGTCCCGCTTAAAACAGAATAGGTTCAGAGAGACTCTGGGGCTGCCGCACGGTCAGATGAGGTTAATGGACAGAAGAAGTAAAGTGAGAACAGAAACAAATAAGGCTTGACTGCCTTATTTGAACATGGTTTGAACAGTTGGCTGCCTGTGATTGGCTGAAACTCTGATTGGTACAAGAGTAGATTATAGTCTGTATCCAGTTATGTACAGTTCACTATGTATGGAGAAACCTTTAGGCTGAACTTAAAATATGTAAAGAGGCAGTTTTAGGCTAAACCTTTTTTAACACTGTGATCATCCTTGCATACATACTCTATTGTTCATGTACAAGTTACTTTAGGGCACAGATAGAGGTGGAATTGTTGGATCTTCGGGTTTGCAAATCTTCTGCTTAACTGAAAACACCAAAATGATTGTGTGCCAATTTACATTCCAATTAACAGTGAATGAGTGTTCTCATTTTCTGTGTTGGACTTAGAAAAAATTAATTTTTGCCAGTGAAGGAGATTTATTAAGGTTTTTTAGTTACTTCTGCCTGCCCCAATGCAGTGACTTTTATAAAAACGGTTTTATTGAGATATAATTAAAATACTGAAATAATATACAATAAATTGGACAATTTAAAGTATACGGTGTGATATAATCTGTCTGGTCTTTGTCCTGATTCCTGTCACAGAGCTTCAGAAACCCTTGGAATTTCCCAAGTGAGAGTGTCTTTGTTATGCTAATGAGGCAGCTCTAGGCAGGGCCCCTAGGTAGCTTCTTAGTGGGGGCTGGTCAGTAGAAAGGCCAAGAACATAATTAGAGGGTTGGAACTTTCAACCATCTGACCTCCCAGGAGGGAGGCAAGAGATTGAGTTCAGTCAAGATTTTATCAGACCTATGTAATAAAACCCTGTTAAAATCTCTGGACACCTAGGCTTAGGGTAGCTTCCTGGTTGGTGAATAGTTTGATATTCTGGGAGGGTGCCGGGCCCAAATTCCATAAGAAGAGGGCATGGAAACTCTGTCTTCTGTCTTCCATCACCACCCAAAGACTTTGACTTATATATTTCTTCAATTTGGCTGTTCCTGAGTTGTATCCTTAATAATAAAACTTTAATCGTATAAATACAGTGCTTTCAGTGAGCTCTGTGCTTCTAGCAAATTATTGAACCTCAAGGGGTTATAGGAAGCCCTAAATTTATAGCTGGTCTGTTAGAAGTGCTGATGGTCCCCAAGACTTGCTGCTCGCCTCTGAAGTAGGGGCAGTCCTGTGAAGAATGTTGCCGTTTAACTCGTGAGGTCTGTGCTGACTTTGGGTAGTTAGTGTCAAAACTGAATTGCAATGTAGGATACCCATTTGGTGTTTGAGAATTGCTGTCAGGACATAACTTGACAAGTTTTGACATATATATATCTATACAACCTTGAACCCATCAACACAATTAGGATAGTGAACATATCTACTACCTCAAACAGTTTCCTACTTTCCCTTTTAGTCCTCCCTGCTTCTTATTTATATCTGATTTCTTTATCTTAGTGTATTCTTGAGATTTATCTGTGTTGTTGCCTATATCAGGTTATTTTTATTGTCAGTTGGTATTGCTTCGTATGGGTATACCACAATGGATTTATCCATTTACTTTTTGATAGACAGTTATTTCCAATTTTGTGATATTCTGAATAAGGCTGTTATGAACATTTATTTGTATTTGTGTAACATGTTTTCAGTAAATACTTGAGTGGAATTTTTGCCTTAAATGTTAAATGTATCTTTAACTTTATGAAGAACTGCCAGTTATCAGAAATGATTGTACCATTTTATATTCCTACCGCCAGTGTATATTTCTTTTGTAAAGTGTCTGTCCAGATCTTTTCCCCATTTTTGTATTGACTTGGATGACTTAAACACTACCTGATTTCAGATTTTATTCTGAAATAATATTAATTATAGAGAGATTAATTATAGAAAATAATATTATTATAGAGTTACAGCAATTAAAACTGCGTATTGGTAAAAGGACACACGTAGATAATTGGAACGTAACAGAGAGTCCAGAGATAGACCTACACCTTATAGTCAGTGTTTTTCAACAAAGATGCCAAGATAATTCATTGCAAAAAAATAGTCTTTTCTAGAAATCGGGCTAGCACACCTTAACCAAAGCTTTCGCTGCATACAGAAATTAGCTTAGAATGAATATAGCCATAAATGTAAAAATTTAAAACTATAGAACTTAGGCAAGAAAACCTAAGAGAAAAATATTTGCAATCTTTGGTTAGGCTAAAATTTCTTAGGACATAAAAAGCACAAACTATAAAAGAAAAAAATTGATAAATTAGACTTCATATATTAAATCTTTCATTGGTTAAATTTTTTACACTGTTAAAAGACAAGCCACAGACTAGGAGAATATATTTGTAAAATACATATCTGATAAAGACATAAGAAAAAAAGGCAAAAGAGAATATACAGATGCAAGTAAATACCTGAAAAGATGCCCAATTGAGTTGATTTCATTAGTGATTAGGAAAATACAAATCAAAACCACAATAAGATACCACTACACACCTGTTAGAGTAGCTGCTAAGAACAAACATCCAGCAAGGTTGCTTGAGCACCTGTGGGAACACTAAATAATACAGCGACTTTGGAAAATGTTTTGGCAATTTGTTATAAAGTTAAATATACACTTAGCATAAAGCCCACCAACATCATCTTAGGTTTTTACAAAACCAAGAGATATATAAACATGTTTATTAAAAAGCCTTACGCAAATATCTATAGTGGCTTCATTCATAGTTGTCAAACACTAGAAACAGTCGGTATGCTGGGCCAACAAATCTTAAAAAATTTAGAGTGATTGAAATCATACAAAGTATTAATGTATTCTTTGAACCTAATAGAATTAAACAGACTATTCCCAATATAATACTACTTAGCAATTAAAAAGAATGAATTGCTGACTATGAAATAACACAGTGGATCTCAGATGCATTATTCTAAATGAATCTAATTAGATCCTATATATATAGCACTACTATATATATATAGTACCATTTATTTGTGACATTCTGGAAAAGGTAAAATTATAGCGACAACACAGATCAGGGGTTGCTGAGGGATGAAGAAGAAGTTGAGGATTGACTTCAGAGGGGTACAAAAGAACTTTCAAAATGGATCAGAGAGGCCGGGCGTGGTGGCTCACACCTGTAATCCTAGCACTCTGGGAGGCCGAGGCGGGCTGATCGCTCAAGGTCAGGAGTTCGAAACCAGCCTGAGCAAGAGCAAGACCCCGTCTCCACTAAAAATAGAAAGAAATTAATTGGCCAGCTAAAAATAGATAGAAAAACTTAGCCGGGCATGGTGGCGCATGCCTGTAGTCCCAGCTACTCGGGAGGCTGAGGCAGAAGGATCGCTTGAGCCCAGGAGTTAGAGGTTGCTGTGAGCTAGGCTGAAGCCACGGCACTCACTCTAGCCCGGGCAACAGAGTGAGACTCTGTCTCAAAAAAAAAAAAAAAAAGTTTCTTAGATTTTCCTTTCAAATTTCAACTTTTATTTCACTGGAAACTAATTTTTTTGGTTCTAAAGTGATCTGTTTTTAGCATTACTTTTTGGTTAAGGAAAATTTTTCTTGTATAAGTTTATGAAGTACAAGTGTAATTTTGTTACATAGATACATTGCATAGTGGTGAAGTTAGGGCTTTTAGTATGTCCATCACTGGAATAATACTTTGTACCCATTAAGTAATTTTTCGTCATCTACCCCCATCCCCCACCCTTCTTAGTCACCTCAGCCTCCCTTGTCTTATCATTTCTACACTCTACATCCATGTGTACACATTATTTAGCTCCCACTCATAAATGAGAATATGTGGTATTTGCCTTTCTATATTTAAGTTGTTTCACTTAGGATAATGTCCTCCAGTTCCATCCATGTTACTCCAAAAGATGTGATTTTATTCTTTTTTTAACTCACTGAATAGTATTCCATTGTGAATGTATACCACATTTTCTTTATCCAGTCATCCATTGATGGATACTCAGGTTCATTCCATGCCTTTGCTATTGTGAATAGTGCTGCCATAAACATGAGTGAAGGTATCTTTTTGATGTAGTAATTTATTTTCCTTGGATAGATACCCAGTAGGTGGGGATTGACGGATCAAAGGTTAGTTCTATTTTTAGTTCTTTGAGAAATGTCTGTACTGTTTTCCATAGAGGTTGCACTAATTTACATTCCCCCCAACAGTGTATAAGAGTTCACTTTTCTCTCCATCCTTGCCAACATCTGTTATTTTTTTATCTTTTTCGTAACAGCTGGGTTTTGTTTTGTTTTGTTCTGTTTGGAGACAGAGTCTACCTCTGTCACCCTGGGTAGAGTGCAGTGGTGTCATTGTAGCTCACTGCAACCTCAAACTCCTGGTCTCTGGCGATTGTTTTGCCTCAGCTTCCCAAGTAGCTGGGACTACAGGCATGCGCCACAATGTCTGGCTAATTTTTTCTATTTTTAGTAGAGATGTGGGTCTCGCTCTTGCTCAGGCTCATCTTGAACTCCTAAGCTCAAGCAATCTTCCCACCTCGGCCTCCCAGAATGCTAGGATTACAGGCGTGACTCACTGTGCTGACAATAACAGCTGTTTTCATTAGTACAAGATGATGTCTTACTGTGGTTTTAATTTGCATTTCTCTGATGATTAGTGATGATGAGCATTTTTTCATATGCCTGTTGGCCATTATAATATGTCTTGTTTTGGAAAATGTCTATTCATGTCCTTAGCCTACTTTTTGATTGGATGGGATTATTTTTTTTTCCTTGAGTTTTAGTACCTTATAAATTCTAGATAATAGTCCCCTGTTAGATATATAGTTTACAAATATATTTTCCCATTCTGCAGGTTTTCTGTTTATTCTGTTGATTAAGGAAAATTTTAATTTAACAATATTTTCTGTAGTATGGTTGGAGTGTACACTATAAAACTTTCCTTGACATTTTGAAGGCTCTCTGGGTTTTAATAATAAATTTAGCAGGTATTTTCTTCTTGTTTTAAACATCTAGTTAAAGAAAACTTATATTTCTATTTAAGCACCAGAGAAGTGGGAAACAATTTTCAGAATAATTTGTGGTATTTCTTTCCCTGAGAATATGGCTGTTTTGAAATTTTTGCCTTTAAAATATTTCCAACAGTTTGCAAGTTGTTGATTTGAGGACCACATAGAGTCTGTAGATATATTTTGCTTGTCCCTTACAGTGGTATAAACTTTTTAGACTTGCCTGAAATTCTAAAATGAGATGATTTCTTCTGCAAAATTGTGTTGTATCCTGAACAACTGGATAATTTTGTAGTACTAGACCTACATTCGCACGTGGCAATAGTTAGCTGAAGTTAGCTCCGTCCTCTTCAGATATGTCCTATGCTCTCCATTTCTCCCCAGTCTTTATTCCTATGTCCCTCCCCCCTGAGTTGTGACCCCTGCTCTAGACCCATCTCATTAGGAATATATATACTTAGAAATTCCTAATAAGTTTCTAATAAATAGAAGTTAGATACTAATTGATTATCTAGAACCAAGTAAATTTTATGCCAGAATGGTAGGGATTATATCAGGAACATGATATTATAGGTCATATTTTTTAAACTAGATATTAAAAAGTCATTTCATAAAGTTTAATATTCTTTTAAAAAAACAATTTGCATACCCACTTTGTGCCGCTGTTCTAATCACTGAGAATATAGCTATTTACAAAATACACAAAAATTCTTTTCCTGACAAAACTTAAATGAAAGAAACATGTATTTCTGATCTAGGATTTTGAATGGATTTAAAAGGGATTGGAATACTTTATATGTGATTTTATTTCCATGTTATTAACATCTCTGTATTGAGCTAATCATACATTGATAAAAATGTGTCTTCCAGGATCACTCCTTTTTTTTTTTTTTT
>VBSM01002608.1:66867087-66878056 GCA_008086735.1 Cheirogaleus medius
AGAGATGGGGTCCCACTATGTTGCCTAGGCTGGTCTAGAACTCCTGGGCTCCAGCAATCCTCCCTGCCTTGGCCTCCCAAAGTGTTGGGATCACGGGTGTGAGCCACCACATCCAGCTTAAATTATTTATAAATCAGGTGCTGATGCAGATAGTAACTATATGAGTAATGCAAAAGTAGATGCTTGTTCATAGATTTCTTTGAGATTAGTCATTTCATGCTTGTGATCTTTTTCCAGATTCTTAAGTGAAGATTTAAAAAAATTTGTGAACCCTCTGATAGTAACTGATTGTTAGTTTGTGTTGTAATGGAGATGATTTTTTTTTTTTAAATGCATCCTCCACTGATTTCTAAATACCAGGAGTTGATTACATTGTTTTTTATACACTATTACAGATGATAGTAAAAACATTTATGGATATGGATCAGGACTCCGAAGACGAAAAACAGCAGTATCTGCCACTGGCCTTGCATCTTGCATCTGAATTCTTCCTCAGGAACCCCAATAAAGATGTGCGTCTCCTTGTAGCATGTTGTTTGGCTGACATCTTCCGAATCTATGCCCCAGAAGCTCCCTATACATCTCACGATAAACTTAAGGTAAATGCAGTCTTTATAGAACCATTTTATTTTTATAGTCTAGTTTACCTTTATGAGCATAGGTTTCCTATTAATATTGTCATCTTAAGATTATATCATAAGTTGCAAAACTAATCATTCAGTTAATATTTATTGAATATCTACACCATGACTATTTTTACAAGGCACAGAAAGGTGTAATTCAAAACTAAGCTCTGTCTGCTCATACCTAATTTTCTGGAGAATCCATCACAAAGCCCAGATGTCTACGTTCAGGGGATAAATAGAAAATTAATGATACTTTTTAAAAGAATAATATACTAGAATTTACACATTATTCTATCTGCAAAACTATATGCTTATCTTGGTGGTTCTTTGTTCAAGTGTTTGAAAAACTCTTCTTTTAAATTGATCTTTTGAGGTGATTTCATATTTTGAGCAATTTTATTCTTGGCAAATTTTAATCTTTTGAATTGCTTTCTTTAAAATAGTCCAAAAATAATTTTGTACCATATTGATATTATTTTGAGTTAAAACTTCTAAATAAAGCTCATTAAATTATAGAGCATGATCATCATGAAAAATACAAACCTTGGACTAGTCTGTTGTCTTTGTTCTACACAACTTGTCACCCATCAATTTCAAAACTACTTGCTGAAAATTATAATACTATTTACGTGTAGGCAATAGTAGTAGAAAGACTCATATCCAGCTTCTTAAAATGAAGATAGTGTTTGCCGTGATGCAAGGTAAAGATAGTGAAGTGGAAACACTATATTAGAAGAAAAGGTAATAACATATAGAACCTGTTGTCCTCCCAGAATAAGAAAACCTGAAGATTTGTGGAAGTAACACTGTTTATTTTTGCTTGTAGAGAATATGGTTTTATATGATTTGATCTTTTTTAGTTATTTTAAATAATGGACTAGGCCAGTCCCAAGGCATTCAACTAAAGGAGAATTTTATTTTATTGTAGTTTGTAACAGATAATATATATATAGACTATTAATGTGTTGTGAAAGAAAAGTTTTTGTGTCTAATATATTTTATTTTTTTAACAGGACATATTTTTGTTTATTACCAGACAATTAAAAGGTTTGGAGGATACAAAGAGTCCGCAGTTTAACAGATACTTTTATTTATTAGAGGTAAAAAAAAAACTTTATTTAATAAATATCACATTATTTTATGTGGTAGCAAATTGTTCATAGTAACTTCATTATGTAAAATGGGTCTTTTTTGGTTTATACAGAGCCCACTTAATAAAATATCTTTTACTTATCATAAGGAAATTCTAATCTTTTTATTCTTCATATCCTGGAAAGATAAAGTATAATAACTTATAATTTCATCTTTCTATTTTTATTCTTCTCCAATCTAAAAACAGATTAATTTTCACTGCTCCTTAAATTTTCTATGTATATGTCTACCAACACAAAAATATTTAGTATTTTTCAATTTGAGAAAGTTGATACCATCATGTTTATATTTATTTAAAAGCCAAAGTACACGACTAATTTAACAATTGTAATTTTATATGTTTTTTCTTTATAGGCTTTACTATAGATTTCTAATTCTAAAAAATAAATTTTACTAACGAGTTTGCTTTTGAGTTTGTGTATGTGTAATTAAATATTTTTATTTATCTTAGAATTTAGCTTGGGTTAAATCATATAACATCTGCTTTGATTTGGAAGATTGCAATGAAATTTTTATTCAGCTTTTTAGGACTCTCTTCTCAGTAATCAAGTAAGTTATCTTTTAAGCATTTTTGTCTCTTTTTCTTGCTGTGTATATTGAAGTGTCATGTATACTCTACATGTACACTAAGATCTTTTAGTTATAAGGAATTGTTCTCCTTAGAAGACTTAACATAAAGAGGGAAATAAGCAGAAACTCTGTTGTCTGAAAGCTGACTTTGCCTTCATACTTTCATTTTAAACTATGGTATCAATTTATCATTTGACTGTGCCCCAGTCTGGGTTGAGGGCTATTAAACAATACAGAAATATAAAGCAGAGCCCTTGTTTTGGTGAAACTTATTATCCAGTAGAGGCAACAACATATAGCAGATAGTATGAGACTTTATACAATGAAGTACTAAACTTTAGTAGTACTTTAATAAAAAGAATTTGTTCTGTAAAACTTGAATTCTGTCAAAAGACCACACTAAAGTATTCAGAAGGCCACACATATCCCCAGCGCTGCAGGTTCCCCACCCCTATATGGCATCTAATCCAAAGACAAATCGCTGGACAGGAAAGCCCAAGCTCTAATTTCAGTATAGTACAGTTTTTATTTGTTTGTCTTTTGTAGTAAACCAAGCTATGAAATGTGTTCTAGAGCAGTGGTCCCCAACCTTTTTTGGCATCAGGGGAAGATAATTTTTCCACACACTGGGGGTTGGGGGGATTATTTTGGAATGATTCAAGCTCATTACATTTATTGTACAGTCAAAACTCTCTGCTAATGATAATCTGTATTCAAAGCCGCTCCCTAGTGCTAGCATCACCACCCCACCTCCACCTCAGATCATCAGGTATTAGATTCTCATAAGGAGTGTGCAACCTAGATCCCTCATGTTCGCAGTTTACAGTAGGGTTTGTGCTCCTATGAGAATCTAATCCCACCACCGATCTGACAGGAGGAGAAGCCTATGCGGTGATGCCAGTGATGGGGAGTGGCTGCAAATACAGATGCAGCTTCACTCGCCTGCTGCTCACTTCTAGCTGTACAGCCTAGTTCTTAACAGGGGGACCACAGTTCTAGAATATTACATTATATGCAGATGAACATAAGATATCTTACACAGATTTAAAATTTTCTAATGGCCACATTAAGAAAGATAAAATAGGTGAAATTCATTTTAATAATTTATTTATCCCATTCTATCCAAAAGCATTATCATTTCAACATGTGTCCCTTTTCATACTTCACGTGTTCACTAGCCAAATGTGTCTAATGGCTTGCGTATTAGGCAGGATGTTTCTAGAGTTTTCTGTAGATTTTTATGACTACTATATTATGTTTTCTTTTTCCTTAGATGGAAAAGTAGGACTAGGTGTTAACCTGGAATAAACAGGAAAGGATCAGATCAGCCTGGTCTAGGGATAGGAGCTTATGGAAAGACTATGAGAAAAAGTTTCCTGTGATATTTGACTAGCAGTAGGCCCTTAAAATAAATGATCAAATAAGGAAACCTTACCTTTGTATTAGTTAGCTTTTGCTGCATAACAAAACAACCTAAAAACTTGATAGTTTATGACAACCACTATTTTATATAGCCTGGGATTCTGCTGGGCATTTTTTTGTCTGGACTAGATTTATTCCAGTGTTTGCAGTCACTTGGCAGGACATCTGGCAGTAGGCTGAGGAAGTAGTAGAACTGGGTCACATATCTTGTTATCCGCAGGTTAGCCTCTTCATATGCTGACTAGGTTTCAAAAGTAACAAGAAAAGCCAGGTATGGTGGCTTATACCTGTAATCCCAGTACTTTGGGAAGCCCAGGCAGGAGGATTGCTTGATACCAGGAATTGAAGACCAGCCTGGGCTGAACATAGCGAGACCCCTATCTCTACCAGAAATGTAAAAATTAGCCAGTTGAGCATGGTGGCAGGTGTCTGTAGTCCTAGCTGCTCAGGAGGATGAGCCAATAGGATTGCTTGAACCCAAGAGTTCCAGCCTAGGCAACAGAGAAGACTCTGTCTCTGAAAAGAAATAAAAATAGCAAGAAAGGGCAAGCCTTACTGGACAAGCACTTGAAACTGATTCTTGGCCTTACTTTTTATACTGTATTGATTTTTCATTTGTCTATTTGAAATTCTTTGAAAGATACCAGGATGACATTTTCAGAACCTTCTAGTTATAAGTTCTGGTAAGCACTTTAGATCAGGCTTTTGATTTTCAGTATTGGTGAAGTAAAACCTCTAATGACAACGATACAGCAAAAATTACTTGTGTTGGCTTAGGTGTTTTGGGGTGTTTATGTTTTTATCTTTTTTTTTGAGACAGAGTCTTGCTCTGTTGCCTGGGCTAGAGTGCCATGGCATCAGCCTAGCTCACAGCAACCTCAAACTCCTGGGCTCAGGCAATCCTTCTGTCTCAGCCTCCCCAGTAGCTCGGACTACAGGCATGCGCCACCATGCCCAGCTAATTTTTTCTATATATTTTTAGTTGTCCAGATAATTTCTTTCTATTTTTAGTAGAGACTGAGTCTCGCTCTTGCTCAGGCTGGTCTGAACTCCTGACCTTGAGCAATTGGCCTCTGCCTCCCAGAGTGCTAGGATTACAGGCATGAGCCACCATGCCTGGCCTGTTTTTATCATATTTTGAGGAATTTATTAAAATCTAAGAGGGGAGAAAAGGTTAAAAAAACTGTCCACATTCATTATGTTATATATATGTGTATATATATATTTTTTTGTTCCATTATGTACGTAAAATTTTGTCACCATTTAAAATCTGGGGTATGTAAGCAAAAGTATCCTTTCTTTCAGGTCGACATTTTTATTAGGCATAATTTAACTCTTAGAGTCCTAGTTGTGTAGAGACTTAATTTATTATAAAAGTCTTTCTCTTCTTTTTTAATGTGAATGGAAGAAAATATACTTTATTAGAAATAATGTTGGTCTTTTTTTTGTAAAATACAACAATACCTTAACAGCTTTGGTAGTAGTAGAAAGTAAATAGAGTAACCAAAATTTCTTTGCCTTTCATTGTTCCCTCAAGTGAAAATCCTTTTATGTCTGAGATTATTGTTTTAAACTGGAAAGTTTAATTTTCTTTTTGTATGCCTGAATTTTCTTTCTTCTTTTTTCTTTTTTTAGCAACAGCCACAATAAGAAGGTACAAATGCATATGCTAGACTTGATGAGTTCTATCATCATGGAAGGTGATGGAGTTACTCAAGAATTATTGGACTCCATTCTTATTAACCTCATTCCTGCACATAAGGTCTGTAAAGTATGAAGATATTAAAGGTTAATATTTAAAGGTAGTCCTCCTCATAAGAATGAACAATTGTTTTATGACCATTCGCAATCTCACATAATTATACGCATTATTACTCTCCAGCCCCAAATAAAATAGATTCACACACATTAGTCTTATAGCTATTATATTTATAAGATACATCGATTAACATATTATGTAAGATTTTCATTCAGTTAAGTTCTCCCTGTTTTCTGGAAACTAAAAATGTTTCATATTCACTATTCATGAGAATTATAAGGGTTTGGGTTATTGAATTTTGGATAGTTTCATTTGGAAAAAAATGTATTTTCTCCTTTGTAACATAGATGTGGAACACAGGCATTTGGATTTCTTCTCAGAATCCATATTGTACATTTTTCTTAGGCACTTTCAGAAAAAGATTTGGGTAGAAGCAGGAGCTATATAGTTAATGTTAAGGGGAAAAGGATGATTCAGAGCTGTATCATTCCTCCCTGTTTCCTTTTTCTATTTCTCTCCACCGGGTCCTCCTAAGAAACTGAGGGACTGGCTCCCCACAGACTCCACCACTGAGCTCTGCTCAAGCCTACCTCCACAATGTTGATATTTGCCCTCTTGTTTTTTTCTTCTAATGGTTCAGTAACCAATTATCAGATTATATGAACAATGTATCTTATATTTACAAAAAGATAAGATTAACTCAAAATTTTTTTCTTGACTCTCTATTTGCATTTTATTAATTCAGTCAATCTATAGTTGATAAATTTTGAGAGTATGACGAAGGGGAATATATATATTTCAGGCAGAATGAGACAAAGAATTTGAGAGGAATAGACAGCATATTTGGTTTTTATATTCTAGGAAGAGAGTACTTTTATGAGCAGGAAATATACATTTTTAAGAAATAGAAATGTAATTTTACATTAAACTTATCCTTTTGTTAATGGAATAAAAGCCTAGAACAGGAGTCAAGAAACTACAACTTATTGACCAAATGTGGACCATTACTTATTTATGTAAGGTTTTATTGGAAAACAGCCATGCTCATTCATTTTCATTGTTTATGGCTACTTTTATGGTACAGTAGCAAAGTTGTGTAGTTGCAGCTGTGATTGTATGACCCATGAAACTTAAAATATTTACCATTGGCCCATCACATAAAAAGTTTGCTGACCACTGTCCTAGAGTGTACGTTTCCTATCATCTTTTTGGGGGAAGTGTGAGATGATGGTGAATGAACCTCAGTTTGGTCCAAAACTCAAAATATAGAGATGTTAATATGTATTCTTCAAACCAAGAATTCCTTTTTCACTAAGTTTTTAAAAATTAAATATGTCTTTTCTATAGTCTTTCTTAAACCCTTTAATTTGTTATAATACATTGAGACTCTGGAAGAGGAAGCATAATACTCAGCATTTCAAAAATATAATTGATCAAGAATCTTTTTTATTTGGAAAACTTTCCAGATCTACTTTTCCCCAGAACATACATTGATTAAATAGTGAAATACTGAGGGTGGTATATTAGATGGGTGTGTGTTTAGCATACATGGGTATAGTTGCCATTTCACATTGGTTAAACCAAGAAGCCTTACGTCCATATCAGAAACTTAATATAGGATTGTACTTTTAGCAAACTATCTAAATACATTTTAGATTTTGATTGATAATTAAGTTCAATTTGCAACTTCTGTATTTGGGACCACATGACTAGAGGATATTGAGTAAGGCCTTGAATGGAATTCAGTTATATTTTTTGCTTCATATTTTGGTAGATAATCTCTTAAATAAACTGAATTATTTATAACTTTTCTTTTTTTTGGTTTTTTTGTTTTGTTTTGTTTTTCAGAATTTAAATAAACAGTCCTTCGACCTTGCAAAAGTCCTATTGAAAAGGACAGTCCAGACTATTGAGGCATGCATTGCCAATGTATGTATCTGTCTATTCCATAATTGTGTAATTCTTAATCCATTGTACTAATTTATTAGAACCTCTTACATGTCCATTTAGTCTACAAATTTCAGCTGTTTAGAGCAAATACAAAAGAACTTATGTAACCAAAGTTAGAAAAATACAGCATAAGCTTCATGACATTGTTTTAAAATGGCACAAGATGATTGATGTTACTTTATGAAAACTTGTCTACAACTCCACCCCCCATCTGCATTTGTATTTATTATGTTCATTTTATTATTTCCTAGATATGGTGATCTCATTCACTTTCTTCTTGCACCTTTATCTTTGGGTCTCTGTGTCTTTCTTTATATATTTTCCTCATATCTTTTAGGTCATTCTTTTGAAACCTTTCTGTTTCTTCCTCCTCGTGAATAGTTGTTATATATAGTAATAAAAATACTTTAAAAAAAACTCTTGAGTAGAGGTTTGTTCTGTTCTTATATTTTTTACTAAAAAATCAATAATTTGGGAAAAAATTTGTAATTCCACTACCTTAATATATTAATTAATTCCATTGCACATTTCATCATGTTTATACCTTTTTCCCTGCATACTTGATGTAAAATATTGTATTGTTTTCATTTATATATATATTTTTTTATATATTTTGACTTTTTAAATTTAATATGACTGACTATAAATGTTCTGCTGAATTGATACATTCCCATTTCCCTATTGTTATGCATTCAGGGTTTTTTTAAAGTGTTTTTTCCTTTACTAATCTTTGTGAATGTAGCATTAAATTATTTTCCACAGATAAAACCTAAATGAGAGTTTAGGAATTTAAATAATATTTATTATATTAGTATTATTTCTGTTACAAAATATTTAAACAGGTTAAACATTTTTTTCAAATAGTACAAAATTGTATACAGTGAAAAGTGACCCTCTTCAACCTTGAACGCCCTATTCTCAGTTTTCAAAAATAACTGTCACCAAAAGATTCTTACATATCCTTTCAGAAGTAGTGTTCTATGCTCATTCGTGTGTGTGTATTTTGTTAAGACTGTCTCCTTCATTCTTTTCAAGATCTGCATAGTAAATATGAATATTTTCAAGTCTTAATTTATGCTGCTTTTCAAAAGAAATATATCAATTTATGGTACTATCAGAAATATATGCTTGTATCAGTGGCATACAACTGCCCTTGTAGCATTTTTAAATTTTTTTTATCAGAGTATTATAGGGGAACAAACATTTTGGTTACATAAATTGCTTTTGTACAGTTTGTATCAAAGTTATAAGTGTGCCCATCACCCAGATAGTGTGCATTGTACTCATTAGGAGTGAATTTACCCATCCCCTCCTCTCCCCTCCCACCTGTTTGATTTCCAATGAGTTTTATTTCTATATATGCACGTGAGTGTTATTCCATTAGTTCCAATCTAATAGTGAGTACATGTGGTGTTTGTTTTTCCATACTTGTGATACTTCACTTAGAAGAATGGTCTCCAGTTCCATCCAGGTTAATACAGGAGGTATTAGTTCACCATTTTTTTTTATGGCTGAGTAGTACTCCGTGGTATACATATACCACATCTTACTAATCCATTCATGTATTGATAGGCACTTGGGTTGTTTCCACATCTTTGCAATTGTGAATTGTGCTGCTGTAAACAATCAGGTACAGGTGTCTTTTAAATAAAATGTCCTTTTTTCCTTTGGATAAATACCCAGTAGTGGGATTGCTGGATCAAATGGTAGTTCTACTTTTAGTCATTTGATTTATCTCCATACTGCCTTCCATAGAGTTTGTAGTACTTTGCAGTCCCACCAACAGTATAAAAACATTGCTATCTCTCCACATAAACACCAGCATTTGTTGCTTTGGGATTTTTTGATAGAAGCCATTCTCATTGAAGTTAGGTGATAGCTCATTGTGGTTTTGATTTACGTTTCCCTGATGATTAGAGATGTTGAGAATTTTTTTCATGTTTCTTGTTCATTAGTCTATCTTCTTTTAAAAAGTTTATTTTCATGTCTTTTGTCCACTTTTTCATGGGTGGGTTTGGTTTTTTTCTTGCTGACTTGCCTGAGTTTTTGGTAGAACCTGACTATCAGTCCTTAATCAAATATATAGCATGCAAATATTTTCTCCCATTCTGTTGGTGTCTATTTGCTCTATTGAATGTTTCCTCGGCTGTGCAGAAGCATTTTAATTTGATTAGGTCCATGTATGTATTTTTGTTGTTGCTGTGATTGTTTTTGGATCTTCGTGAATTCTTTGCCTAGGCCGATGTCTATAAGAATTTTTCAAACGTTTTCTTCTAGAATTCTTACAGTTTCATGCCTTAGTTTCAAGTCTGTTATCCGTCGTGGATTAATTTTTGTGAGTGGTGAGAGAGGTGCACATCTTGTTTCAGTCTTTTACGTGTGGCTATCCAGTTTTCCCAGTACCATTTATTGAATGGAGATTGTTTTCCCCAATGTATGTTTTTATCTGTTTTGTCAAAAATCAGGTGGCAACATGAGAATGGTTTTATATCTGGGTTCTCTGTTCTGATCCATTGGTCTATGTCTCTTGTGTCAGTACCATGCTGTTTTGGTTTTGGTCTGGTAAAGTGATGCCTCCTTTTTTTCTTTTTACTGAAGGTTGCCTTGGCCATTCAGGCTCTTTTCTGGTTCCATATGAAGCATAGAATTATTTTCTCTAGATCTGCAAAAAATGACAGTATTTTTAATGGGGATTGCATTGAATCTGTAATCACATTAGGTAGTATAGACATTTTAACAATGTTGATTCTGCCTGTCCACGAGCATGATGCTTTTTTGCATTTGTTTACGTCCTCTGCGATTTCCTTCTTTGGTGTTTCGTAGTTCTCTCTGTAGAGGTCTTTCACCTTGGGTAATATATTCCTAGGTATTTTATTTTCTTTGTCACTATTGCGAAAGGTATTAAGTCTTTGATTTGATTCTCAGGTTGACTGTTGTTGGCATATAGAATTACTACTGATTTGTGTACATTTATTTTGAACCTGAGACTTTGCTGAATTTATTTATCAATTCCAGGAGTCTGTTGGCAGAATCTTTGGGGTTTTCTACATATAAGATCATATCGTCAGCAAAGAGCAATAGTTTGACCTCTTCTGCCCGCATTTATATATCCTTGATCTC
The DNA here is from genome assembly GCA_008086735.1 of Cheirogaleus medius. NCBI lineage: Eukaryota > Metazoa > Chordata > Mammalia > Primates > Cheirogaleidae > Cheirogaleus > Cheirogaleus medius. Next base: position 66,877,687 of record VBSM01002608.1, read on the forward strand.
CTTCTCTTGCCTGTTTGCTCTGGCTAGAACTTCCAGGACTATGTTGAATAGAAGTGGTGACGGTGGGTTGGTTCCAGTCTGGTTCCAGTTCTAAGCAGGAATGCTTTCAGTTTTTCCCTGTTCAGTATGATGTTGGCTGGGGGTCTATCCTATATGGCTTTTATAATTTTGAGATATGTTCCATCTATGCCTATTTTGTTAAGAGTTCTTATAAAAAGGGTGCTGAATTTTGTCAAATGCTTTTTCTGTATCCATTGAGAGGATCATAGGGTATCTGCTTTTGCATCTATTTATGTGGTGAATCGTATTTATAGATTTGCATATGTTGAACCATCCTTGCATCTCAGATAATTTTTTTTTTTTTTTTTTT
>VBSM01002608.1:66885257-66916079 GCA_008086735.1 Cheirogaleus medius
GCCTCCCAGAGAGCTAGGATTACAGGCGTGAGCCACCGCGCCCGGCCTACACTAGTCCTTTAACAGAGCAATTTATTGCAAGTTGGTCTTGTAAAAAAGAAACTTTTGTGGTGAGGCAGTGTGACTCAGACATTTTATACACTCATCTTTGAATTCCTGAATCTGCTTTTTTTATATGGTTTGTTTTCTACCTCAGATCCTCCAATGTTTTCCTCCTATAAACTTTTTATTCAGATTTTTTATGTTTTGAATATTTTTTATTTTGTAGCATAATTTTAAGCTCTCATTTTTAGCTCTACAAAGTGGGGGGTTTAGGTTGAGTTATGCATTTACACCATTTTTTGTTTTAATATGGTAAACACATTTGGTTTTGAACATATTTTTGTGAAATTATGTATCTTTTTGTTTATTAATGTACTTTTTATTTTTCAGAACACATTAGCTGTCATAATAGCACATTTTCTAATCAGTAACTGTTATTGTATATAAGCATTTACATGTTACCTTATTTGAAAATAATTTTTTTGCCTTAGAATTAATGTATAGCACTGTTTTTCTATGTAGATTTAATGACATTCATGTTCCTGTGAGATTAGAGAGTGTGAAATTTGCCAGTCATTGTTTAATGAATCACCCAGATTTAGCAAAGGATCTTACCGGTAAGCTAGCTGGTTTATTTTACAAATATTAGCATAATGATACAAATATATTTTAGATGTGGTCTATGTCCTAACTTCAGTTTCTGAATGGGTTTTAACTCTGGTATGGTTTCAGGTCTTCATTCGTCATGTACTAGGAAATGATTGCATGTTTATATAATAAAATTTAATTTAAAATCTTTATACTTTAATCCTTTGGAATTTTTTGGAAATCAGTTTGAGGAAGTAGAATATTCCTTAAGACATTGGATTTGGATACAAATCATTATATTATTATAATAACATGTCTAATAATTAGTGGGAAACTGATTATCTTCTGCACTAGGCTAGGTTCTTTTTGAACCTAGCACATTTAAATCTACCTATTTGGTAACAGCAATTAAGTGGCTTCTATCAAAAGGCTGTTGTTTACAAAAAGCACAGGAAATGCATATTTTGTTTTTATTTAGTTTGTATTATAAATTATTTTGGAATTTTTTAGGGATTATAAAACATTCTGGAATTTATATCATTAATATGCAGGTATATTCCTATTAGCTAACTTTTTATAAACATTTATACTATGTTTCTTTCAAACTCTTTAATTTGTAACTGAATTTCCAAACTATCTAAATCAGATACTGCAATGTGATTTGACTTTTCCAGGGTAGTTGATGTAAAATACATTATTTGTTAAAATGCAACTATGGAGTTAGAAGCATAGTTTTGTGATTACAATAAAGTATTGCTGCCTTAAAAATAATTTTAATTCATGCCATAGTTTACAAACATGTTTTAGTATAGACAAAAACTTCAAGCATTGCTAGTCTCTTATGTCTTTCCGTATCATGACAAATTACATAGCTAACATTAGCTTAAGTTTTTTTCTCTTATTACAGAATATTTGAAGGTTAGATCTCATGATCCAGAAGAAGCTATTCGTCATGATGTCATCGTTACCATAATAACGGCTGCCAAAAGAGACCTTGCATTAGTAAATGATCAGCTGCTTGGCTTTGTAAGGGAAAGAACACTGGATAAACGGGTAAAATCTGACAAATTTTATTCAACTGTAATTTACTGTTTAAATTGTTTGCTAAATATAATTGGTATTATTTTCTATTACATTTAAAGCCTTTCTGTGTGAAAATCAAATTAATAATAATGCTAAATAAAGATTACTCAGGTGTGGTGGTACGTGCCTGTAGTCCCAGCTGTTCGAGAGGCTGAGTGAGGCAGGAGGATTGCTTGAGCCCAGGAATTTGAGGTTACAGTGAGCTATGATCATGCTACTATACTCCAGCCTGGGCGAGAGCAAGACCCTGTCTCAAAAACACAAACCAAAAAAAAAAAAAAACCCATGAAAAGCAGAAAATGCTAAATAAAGAGCTAACAATTTGTATGTTTCCTTTATATCTTTTAATTATCTTTATGAATGAACACATTGGATTCTATAGCTTTTCTGATCTTAAGCATAGGTTTCTCTTCTAGCATATCTTTATGAAAGAACCACTAAATTAAACAAAGTTTTATCTTGTCACTTACATGATGAGTTTCAAAAAATAGTGATTGATCACCCATATTTGTTATAGTTAAATGTTTTCAGTTATTACTATCTTATATAACTTGGATCTGTCAATCATTGAACTAAAAGAATATCAAACTTCCTAATAAAGAGACATTTCCACATTACTATGCCAAGCTAAATGAAGAAATGATGGTTATGTAATTAGTTACTTTTTCCTGTGATTTTCTCTGTTTGATGCAGTCAGAAACATGGATTGATAAGGAAAAGTCATGCTGAGAACAGCAATAGCAGTTTCTAAGGAATAGGGTCAACCATAAGAGACAGACATGTGAGACAGGCATATTAAGTATCTACTAACATCTTTAACAAAAATGTTAGTATGCTATTTTATTTGAGGCATAGTTGAAAACCTGCTGTCCTCTAGAAACAAGTAGCTTTAATTTCAGGGTAGAAAAGTAATTGGTTTTGGTTTTGAAATATAGCAAGAGGTATTCTTTAAGTTTTTACTTTTAGTTGTAGGAGGCCGTTGTTTAAAAAGTGGTCACTGTTTAACTTGTTCAACTATATCAGTAATTCTAACTCTAAAGATTTTTTTTTTCTCTTGACTTTAATTTAACTGAAATGACTCTCAACCTAGCAGTTATTTGGCATTGCCTCCTTCCCTCTTTTAGAAAAATTTCACTCTTATTGATATTTTTTCATAGTTTCAGAAAGAGTTGAATAAATGAAACTTCCTAACTGAAACTGCATGATATGCTCATAATAGTACCTACTGGACATTTTTCAGACCTGAATTTTCATCTAATAAGTTAGATAACCTTGATTATATCCTTTCTGAAATTTGTTATTTTTGTTTGTTTGTTTTGTTTTGTTTTTGAAACAGAGTCTTGCTCTGTTGTCCTGGTTAGAGTACAATGGCATGATGATAAGCTCACTACAACCTCCCACTCCTGGGCTTGAGTGATCCTCTTGCCTCAGCCTCAGTAGCTAGCACTATAGATACCATGCCTGGCTAATTGTTTTTTATTTTTTGTACAGATGGGGTCTTACTATGTTTCTCAGGCTGGTCTCAAACTCCTGGCCTCAAATAATCCTCCCACCTTAGCCTCCCAAAGTGCTGGGATTACAGGCATAAGCCATTGTACCCAGCCTGTGTTCTTATCTATAAAATGTGGGGACAGGAATTAATCTTAGATTTCACTGCTCACATTTTTTGATTTCATGTAAGAAATATCAAAAGGCTTCTATTAACCTGTTGTATAGGAACAAAGTTTCATTTCATCCATTAAGTAGCCTAAAAATGAGAAAGTGATACAAGAAATTTATAAGGATGTATTGATGTATATAAACCAAAGATAGTATACTCCCCCCCCACCTTTTTGATAAAAATACTTTTTTTCATTATTGTTGTTCTTACATCTTATGATACTCCTCACTCTAGGTTTTTGTGGTCTCCTTTCCTATCCCTCCTCCCATCACTTTTCTTTCCTTATCTAATAAATCTTCCCAACCTCTAAAAGTCCCAAAGAGTCTTCTAACTAGTACATGCATGGCTAGGTATTAATAAATAAATCATTTGTTTTTTAAATCTACAAAATAAGGAAGTTCACTTACAGTAACTACTAAGATCCTTTCCAGCTTTATAATTCCAGAAATCTTGATAGTGAACTTTGTTTTTCGTCTGAGTCAACATCAAAAGGGATGTAACTAGAAATTAAAATATCCCAGATGATAGGGCTTTTGTTTGCAGAGTGAATCATACACTTTGTCTTTTACCTTTTAATCACTTCTAAAGATTGGCCAATTTTTTTTAGAGGTAATCAAGTGAAGTATTCTGTAAGATTTGTTATTGCTGGGCCTTGGGGGAAATGAAAAATTGGTATATGGAAATTTCTAAAGCTTGGTTTCTAGATAGGAACAGATTCAAAAATATTTGGTCAAGCTTCTTACAAAAAGAAACAGTGTGCCAGTTTATATATGCACACATAAGACTGATTGTACAACCTAGTAGTGAAGCCATCAGAATTTGCAGATTGGTATAAGGTTTTGATATCATGCTCTTCTAATAAATTTTATATTTTCTAGTGGCGGGTAAGAAAAGAAGCTATGATGGGTCTGGCTCAGCTTTATAAAAAATACTGTCTTCATGGTGAAGCAGGAAAGGAAGCTGCAGAGAAAGTCAGCTGGATAAAGGACAAACTTTTGCATATTTATTATCAGAACAGCATTGATGACAAGTGAGTAAAATGTTGGTAGAATGGTTGAGTTTAAAACTGTTTTTAGGTTTTTAAAAGTTATTGCTGTTTAATATTTTAATGATTTATTTCTAAGATTAGAAATCACTTTCTACATATTTGTGCATACTGTGTTTAAGTAAGACTCTATCCAAGATTATAAGGTAGTCTAATAATAATGAAATAGGCCTGGACTTTGGAGTCAGATGGAACAGAGACCAAATGTTCACTCTGTCCCTTGTTAGATGTGGGCTCTTGCACAAATGACTTGACTTCTGCGTACCTTGGTTTAGTATAGAAATGAAGAATGCCTTCCCTATAGAATTGTCATGGAGATTAAATAAAATAATGAACGTAAAGTACCCTAGTCTGTTGCCTGGCAATAGAGCACTATTCAGTAACTACTAGTTATTATTTTTCTTTTTGCAACACTGTCACTACCAATAGAGGAATTACTAAGTTGTTTTCATTTTCTGGATGTTACTTATAATTCTGTATTGGATTATACTAATGGAACTTGGTTTTTGCAAAATACTTTCCAATGTTTTATTGAATTAGGCTGACCTGTTAGGTCATCACTGGATATGCATTTCATTGGTTAATGAAGAGCTCTAGTGTTTTCTTATTCCAGTGATATTGAATAATAGATATAAGCTAAACAAGAAGGATATTCCAATATTGGTAAAGAATTTAGACTGTGGCCGGGCATGTGGCTCATGCCTGTAATCCTAGCACTCTGGGAGGCCAAGGTGGGAGGATCACTCAAGCTCAGGAGTTCAGAACCAGCCTGAGCAAGAGTGAAACCCCATCTCTACTAAAAATAGAAAGAAATTAATTGGCCAACTAAAATATATAGAAAAAATTAGCCGGGCATGGTGACGCATGTCTGTATTCCCAGCTACTTGGGAGACTGAGGCAGAAGGGTTGCTTTAGCTCCGGAGTTTGAGGTTGTTATGAGCTAGACTGATGCCATGGCACTCTAGCCCGGGCAACAGAGTGAGACTCTGTCTAAAAAAAAAAAAAAGAATTTAGACTGTGAAGAGAAGAAAGATCAAATGGACACTGGAAAAACTATATTTTTTGGAAGTAATATAAAGGCAGATCCCTCTATTTTTAGTACATGACAACTTGGGAAAGGAGCTGAACTAGATTCAGAGGAAATTAATGAGTTTATTGAGAATTAGCTATACCTGTGTTTATACCTTTGTATGTCATGTTAATGAGGTTGCTATAGCTCTGGGCTACTAAAGAAGAATAGTTCAAACAGCCTAACACCCTGTGTTTGAGAATAATATTTAACCCTTCTAGACCAAATGTTTCATACTGACAAATTATAAAGTAAAACCACAAATAGAAACTGTTTCTAAATTTAAAAGAACTATACTAAAAGTTGTTTAAGGAAAAGAATGGTCATGTACTGATATTTTCCATTGTACATGCATACATAGCTATCATCATTGGTATACTATCTTTGTACCAGATAGTTAAAATATAAAATTGCTTCTTAAAAATAGAGCAGTTATGTTACTTGGTTTTTTGTTGTTGTTGTTTCATAGACTGTTGGTAGAGAAAATCTTTGCTCAGTATCTTGTCCCCCACAACCTGGAAACAGAAGAAAGAATGAAATGCCTATATTATTTATATGCTAGTTTGGATCCAAATGCTGTAAAGTAAGTTACTCTTCACATGACTGATGTCTTTCCTGAAGATTTCTTAAAATTACTTTATTTTATTTAATTAATTGCTGAAGGGATTGTTGCTGCTTCTATTTGAATTAAGAACCTCAGGTAGGCCAGGCACGGTGACTCATGCCTATAATCCTAGCACTCTGGGAGGCTGAGGCTGGAGGATTGCTTGAGCTCAGGAGTTTGAGACCAGCCTGAGCGAGAGTGAGACCCCGTCTCTGCTAAAAATAGAAAGAAATTAGCTGGACAACTTAAAATATATAGAAAAAATTAGCCGGGCATGGTGGCATATGCCTGTAGTCCCAGCTGCTTGGGAGGCTGAGGCAGGAGGATCACCTGAGCCCAGGAGTTTGAGGTTGCTGTGAGCTAGCCTGGCACCATGGCACTTCACCGCGCAACAGAGTGTCTCAAAAAAAAATAAAAAATCTCAGGTAAGTATTTATAGAAGAAAAATACTATAATTTAAATTCAGGTCAGTTAACAGCAAAAATATGCATAGGCATATTTGGCAGTTGGGTCAGTAATACGGTTTCAGGGAGTTAAAAAATCACCGTGTCAAAGTATCTGTGATGGGTGTGTAAATTAAACTACTGGTGCTTTATCCTTCCAGACTAAGTACTATTTCTTTGTCGTGAGAACATATTAGATCACCTCTATGTAGGATGACCATGTGATTTAATTGTCCAACTGGGATATTTTTGAGACTGAAATGTGCCACTATTAATAATTTAGCTGGACAACTGGCATAAACAAACCACCAAGGCCAACTAGGATGTATAGTCACTCTACTTTAATAGGCTTTTTGAAAAGTAAAGGTTATAATGTATACTCATATCATAGCATATTGTATACCATAAATACACACAATTTTTACTCAGCAATTAAAAACATACAAAGTAAATGAGTCCTGTAACTAAGAATTCTAAATTTGCTGAGTTCAGATTTTAGCTGTATTACATATATGTAAAACTAATTTTCATATAATTTCAAATTTACAGAGTAGTTGCAGGAATAGTACAAAGCATTGTGATATCCACTTTACATGGATTTATCATTTTTTTAACTATGTGCCATTGTACCTTCTTTCTCTTAATATAGATTTTCTTTTGAAACATTTTAGAATAATTTACAGACACGTAGATCCCTTTAACCCAAGAATACTTACAGTGTTGACTCATTAAGAACAAGGATAGTCTCTTGAATAACCAAAGTATCCTGATCAAACTCAGGAAATTTAATAATGAAATAATATTTTGTCTAATCCCCTGTGTATTTAAATTTCCTCAATTGTTCATATAATGTTCATTATAGATATTTTTTCCCCAATCTAGAATTACACATTACATGCTTAGTTGTTGTATGTCTAGTTTCTTAATCTGGAACTGTTCCTTAATCTATCTTTGTCATGTATGACTTTGATTTTTTTTCTTTTTTTGGAGAAGTATTATATAGGCCAATTATGTTGCAGAATGTGACCTCAATTTGGCTTCTCCAGTGTTTTGTAATTATTAAATTATACATTTTAGGCAGAAATGTCACCAAAGTAATATTATATCCTTGATGCATTGTATCAGGAAGCATTAACTATCATTTTTAAAAGCCTTACAAGTGGTTACTAATGCTAACTCCAGGTAGTAAACTCTTGGCTTAACGTTTTGATATTTGTTTATATTTCAGAATGTCTGGCTAAGAGTACTCAGAGTAATTTCTCAGAGGTGCTCTGGGTACCTAGTAGTATGGACGGGACTTGTGAGAGAAGAAAATCTGTGTTTGTGGAAAGAGAAGAGTCTAGAATAATCACAATCAATTTAAATTTGACATTTGAATCTACATCATTTCTAAGACATTTCAGTTTTTTAAAATAGTCTGCAGCCCTTCACATATACTCCTTAGTCTGGCATAGTAAGGCCTTCGTGATCTAGTCCTCTGTGGTATGCTGCAGCTTCCTTTTGCTCCTCACTCATGCACTGGGCTCCAAGCATATAAGTGTTTTTCAGTTTCCTTATATGTACCATGTACTTTGATGACATTTGGTCTTTCCTTGTACCAGAACTTTCTAGCTATCTCTGTTTAGAACAGCTTTCAATCCCTTTATTGCCTGGCAGATTCCTATTAATCCTGCTCAACTTCTCAAATATCTTTTCTCATAAGAAGCCTTATATTTACCATTTATACTAAACTATCTTAAATCCTAATAAATAAATTTCTTGGTGCTTAAAATTTTAGGCAGATGTATAATAGCAAAATGGTGTATATGTACCATGCAGTAAGAAAAATTATAAAGTTGAATAATTTGCAATATTATATATTTTTATATTCATAACTTTACAGAGCTCTCAATGAAATGTGGAAGTGTCAGAACATGCTTCGGAGTCATGTACGCGAACTATTGGATTTGCACAAGCAGGCAACAGTAGGTTCATGATTTGTTTAAATTCATAGTTTATTATAGCCATTGTTCATATTTTCTGTAGTTCTATATAATGAAGCAAGGATAAAGTATCTCAGGTATTTTATGTTCCAAATGTCAGTTAAACATAATTTTTGTTGTTGTCCAAGCCAAATTTCCATCTAAGTGAATATAACAAACTACTTATTTTCCAGCATGAGTAAAGAAGTGGTATTTTATATTTTATCAAGTTTTTAGACACTAAGAGTTTATACATAGTTTACCAACTTTCAAATAATTAGAATTAAATTTCAAGATAAAATTATATGAAAAGTTATATTTCTTTTCACACTATAAATTATTCTTGTTCCTTAAAATGTAGAGTCGATAATGGGTTCCTATATGCCAATGTCAAATTTTTCTCCCACATTTCAAGAAAGCCAAAGTTTCTTGGAATGTGGGAGTAAAAACTTGAATTCCCTTAATACACTTTTTTTTTTTTTGAGATGGGGTCTTCCTGTGTTACCCAGGCTGACCTTGAACTCCTGGGCTTAACTGATTCTCCTGCCTCAGGCCTTAATATACTTTTAAGTGTATTCACTAGAATATTTGCTCTTAACCAAGAGGTCATATGCAGACTCTTCAAGAGCCCATGGATACTAGAGCAGAGGATAACAAACTTTTTTTATAAATGATAAGATAGTAGAAATTTAGGTGTTGCCAGCCATACAGTCTCTGATCAGGTACTCAACTTTGCCTTTGCAAAAGCAGTCATAAGCAATACATAAACAAATAGACATGACTTTGTTCCAACAAAACTTTATTAACAAAAACAGATGCCCCATAGGACAATAGTTGACCAACTTACCATCCAAATTACTCAAATTTAATATAAATTAAAACTAATAATAAAGTGTTATGTTATTGTGAGAGAGGAAAAGGAAATACTTTTTGGAGAGGAGGTTATTCTGAAGGTATTTAAGTAATGGGCCACAAAATAACTAATAGAACTCTATCCCAAAAGAAAAATGTTCTACATATTTTTAGTTAATTTTCTGTGGCATGTGGTTTCACAGTAATTTCAATGTGATAATTTTTTATGTTAATTGTTTTCTTCATCTTTTCAATCTTCTGGCAAAATAGCTTTCATATGAAAGTTATATATACTCTTAAGTTTTTAATACCTTCCTGCTAACATCTCCTTTCCTTCTATTTGTCTTAATTTAATAGTTATTGCTACTCCACAGTTCTTTGCTATTAACTTAGTGTGTATACATGGTAAGACATTTTCCAGTGGGTAGATTGTAATGAATTTTTTAAACTTTATGAAAGATTTACAATTATGAGTATTGATTTTTGTTACAGAAATTTGTTAGCATATATGACTGGTTGTTCTTTTGTTCCTGTTTAAATTTCAGTCAGAGGCTAACTGCTCTGCCATGTTTGGAAAACTGATGACCATAGCAAGTGAGTATGTTCATTCGCTCAGTAAATATAAACATCAAAACAAACAGTTTACCAAATGGGCCTATTGATTGAATGCTAAGTAAAAGAAAATAATCCTTATCTTAATTTTATTTCCAAGAACCAGTTAGGCTGATTGTCTTTTACTAGCTCACAATCTTTTTAAGACACTTATACTTTTAGTTTAGTAGTTTTTTTCTTCTGTAATATTGATTCTGTTTTAATTTTAAATAGAGAATTTGCCTGACCCTGGGAAAGCACAAGATTTTGTGAAGAAATTTAACCAGGTTCTTGGTGATGATGAGAAACTGCGGTCTCAGTTGGAATTATTAATCAGCCCCACATGTTCTTGCAAACAGGCAGACGTTTGTGTGGTTAGTAAATTATACTTTACGTGTAATCCTTGCTTTACTTACAGAAATTTATATTTCATTAAAGCCTGTTTTACATACAGTGTTTTGTATGAATTTAATAATATGAACTGTGAGTTACTTAGGAATATATCTGTGGTCGACTTAGTTCTCTTTCTTACCATCACTCTCCAGCCACATCCCATGAAACACCTAGAGAATGAAGCCAGAGAAATTGGTTTTAGGAATTGAGCGAGATAAAGTACTTTGTATTTAGTAGACATTTATTGAGTAAATGATGAATATTTCTAAGTGCTTGTGTGCACACATTGTTTTCTCCCTTGTATTAGCATAGAAATAACCCTTGTCAGTAAATTAGCAATAGTAAGGTTGCCATGTATGTGATTTCATTTATATATAAGATAAATTCCTGTTTAGACTTTGTCCTCATTCCATTCCTATACTCATTTTGTAGAATACCACTATCACTGAAGATGTGAGGAAGGAAAACTTCATTCATTTATTCAGCACTTTATGAGATAGGTTTGATTTTCAGCTGTTCCATTTACAACCAATGTGACCTTTAGTAAGTTGTTGAATATTTTTGAACACTTTTCCTCATCTGTAGATATTAACAATCTCATAAAGTCGTTAAAAGATTTTTTGTATATACAGTCATCCACCATATAACAACATTTTGGCCAAAAACAGACCATATATATACAAAGGTGGTCCCATAAGATTATAATCGAGCTGAAAAATTCCTGTCACCTAGTGACATCTTGATGATCCTGAGCCTGTGTAGGCCTTGGCTAACGTATGTGTGTGTCTCTCAAGTTTTTTCTTTTTCTTATTAGTCCATGGAAATGCAAGTGTCTTAGTTTTTAACAAAAAAGTTTAAAAATGTAGATAGAAAAATGCTATTAGAATAAAAATATAAAGAAAGAAAATATTTTCATGCAGCTCTACAATGTGTATATTGAGCTGTGTTATTACAAAAGAATCAGAAACTCTAAAAGGTTTTTTAAAGTTTATAAAGTAAATATGTTACAGTAAGCTAAGACTATTATTGAAGAAAGAAAAAAATTTTAATATGTTTTGTGTGCCCTAAGTGTGCAGTGTTTATAATGTATACAGTAGTGTACAGGAATGTCCCAGGCCATCACATCCACTCGCTACTTACTGACTCACCCAGAGCAACTTTCAGTCCTGTAAGCTTTGTTCATGAGAAGTACCCTATATAGGTATACCATTTTTTATCTTTTATACCATGCTTTTACTGTACTTTTAAAAAAAATTTTTTTTTTTTTTAGGAGACAGGGTCTCACTCTGTTGTCTAGGCTGGAGTACAGTGATGCAATCACAGCTCACTGCAACCTCAAACTCCTAGGCTCAAGCACTTCTCCTGCCTCAGCCTCCTGAGTAGCTGGAGCTACAGTTGCTTGAGGCTACACCCAGCTAATTTTTCTATTGTTCTGTACAGATGGGATCTCGAACTCCCGGCCTCAGGCAGTCCTCTCACCTCGACCTCCCATACTGCTGGGATTACAGGTGTGAGCCACTGCAACCCACCAAAGTTCCTTTTCTGTGTTTAGATAATATGTAGAAACATAAGTACTTACATTGTGTCTACAGTATTCAGTAAAGTAACAAAATATACAGGTTTGTAGCCTAGGAGCAATAGGCTATATTATACAACCGAGGTGTATTGTAGACGGTACCTTCTAGGTTTGTGGAAGTATGCTCTGTGATGTTTTCACCATAACAAAATCGCCTAATGATACATTTCTCAAAATGTATCCCTGTTGTTAAGTGCCACATAACTCTGTGTGTGTGTGTGTGTGTATGTATATTTTCTAATATAGATCCCTGTACTGCCCTATTGGTTTTAAATAAGTGGTAGTTCTTAGGATATTACACATAGGTGGCAACTACTGTGCTCGGGAACAGGCTTAAATAAGAGAAAGATAATTATTTTAGTGTGTTTTGTTTGTTTGTTTTAAAGATTGAGTCTTACTCTGTCACCTAGGCTTGAATGCAGAGGTGTGGTGATAGCTCACTGTAACCTTGACCTCCTGGACTCAATCAATCCTCCCGCCTTCTAGGACTGCAGGCACATGCCACCATGCCTAGCTAATTATTTTTTTATTTTTTGCAGACAAAGGATCTGGCTATATTGCCCAGGCTGGTCTTAAACTACTGGCCTCAAGTGATCCTCCCACCTCAGCTTCCCAAAGTGCTGGGATTACAGGCATGAGCCACTGCACCTGGCTCATTTCAGTTATTTATGTCTGACTTTGTTCTAGAAATTATTAGTTGATAATTTTTAAATATTTGATAAGGGATAAGGACTATAATAGATGTATATGCAAAGTGGTCTGGGAGTGTGGAACAGGGATCTTTTATTTAGTCTAGGGATCTAAAAAGACCAGTTATTAGGAGGATATGGGTAGGGTAGTTAATTTAGGGAAGAGAGCAATGGGCTCATCTGTTGGGACTAGGAATATGGATGTACCAAGTGCCCAGAGTACCTCAACCTTTGCACTTCTGAAGTAAGTGATTTGCTGAAAACATTTAAAGATTTCATTTACTTCTTAGGCATTTAGAATTCTAGTTCCAAAGTGCTTTGTCCTGCAGATAATCTCCTAATACAATTAGATCATACAATGAAATAGCTTATAAAATACCTTAGATCATCATTTGGTTTAATCACTTCTTTGACAGATAAGGATATTGAATATTTATTAATTTATTTTATTTGTTTACTATGGTATGTCCTTGACCATGAAGACATTGAATTTTAAGGAGGAGAAATTTCTCATCCAGTGTTTCATAGCAAGCTATAGTGGCTGAGCTGCAGGTAGAACTTATATCTCATAGATCCATGATAGGTTTCTTTTTATACATTACATTATTTTCTGTAAGAATCAGTACAAACCAAGTACTGCTGAAGAAATACGCACCTGGAGAAAGAATAATCAAGTGGTACTTTTGGTTTAACAGAAAACAGAAATTGAGTGTGAGTTTGGAAAAAACAAGTGGCAGTATCATGAATCCCTACGATTTGTCTGACCAGAAATATCCAAGAGTTTCCAAACCCAAAAAATATGTGCAAAACAGATGTTTGTAACCAAAATATCTCGGAATGAATGCAACAGCCACACAGTGAAGCCAATCAGTGCTCCTGATTTTAGGAACCAGGAAGGTAGAGATGAAGACTGCACTTGCATTGGAAAGAGCATGGGTCTTGATACCTTCTTTCCTAGCTCTTAATAGCATTGTATGACTTGAGTACATTATTTAACTTATCTGTATAGTCTCATACGTAAAGTTGAACTTAAAATAGTCTTTATGCACTCAGGAAAACAACCACTGTTAGAAAGAATTGTTGCTACTTTCCAGAGTATCTCTATCATTTGTTTCATTCCCCATGGGCTACTGAATATTAGTTACGTATTTCCTCTAATATCCCTGTTCCTTTTATCCTGATAATTTCATTTCTACATAGAAGAAAAGACTAAAGAAAAAATATACAAATGTAAATTTTAGTTTCTGTTTTTCTGTGTAGCTTTCATTTCATCTTTGAGAGTTCCTTCTCCATCCCCTAGTGTGTATTTACCACTACCTCGTTTTTTTCTAAATAACAATCATGTCTCACTTCTCAAGAGGTAAATATTACTTGGTAAGAGAGTTAGTAGGCATGAGATCTAATATTTTCCTCCGCCTTTGTACAAGTTCCATTCTTGAAAAATTTTAGTTAGAATACTTTGAGCAAGGACATCCTGTGGATTAATGTGTGTGCGTGTCTGTGATAATATAGTGAAAGAGGCTGAACAGTGCTATTGAAATATGTGGTATAGATTTACTTTCCCTTTAGACTTCAGGTTTTGAGTTTCCACACTTTGATTCTAGAGCAGGACCTTGTATTTGCCATAGCTTCAGGTGTGGCCGCTATTTTATTGCCTTCCTATGATGGTGGTTCCCAAATGTTAAGATTTTCCAGGAAGCCTGTTTATCCAGCATTTAATGAGACAGTCCTAAGTTTGAGTTTCAGCTATACTATTTACTACCAATGTGACTTTTAGTTAGTTGTTCAATATTTCCATGTCTCATATTCTTAATATATAAATATAAATATTACCAAGGTCATAGGATTTGTAAAAAATAAAGTAAAATGAAATATTAATATTATGGCCTAATTCAGGTTCAGGGACCCCTGTACAGCCCTATAGGATTTAATGAAATGGTAATTCTTATGGTCTTATACACACATTACAAACAGTAGGCATCCTTAAAATAGGTCTAAAGTGGGATCATGAATTTCCATCTTTTAACTAAGTTTCATATTAATTCTGATATGAATGGTTCATGAACCATACTTTTAAAAAAACCTTCTCTATGGAGTTATCTGGATATGCATTGTATCTTCAGTAGTCTAAATATCTTATTCCTTAATCAAGCTTACACTGTTAAAATTCACTGTGTAATTTAGTAAATTGTGTTAGACATGGTCTCTCATGGAGTTATACAGATTAGGTGGCAGAAGTAGACAAACAGTAGAGAATACAGTGTGATAAGTGTTCGGATACACTCGTGTGCTTTGGTAACACGGAAGAAAATCACTCATCCCATTCATGGGTGGAAATACGTCAGGGAATGACTTATTCTAGAAGAAATGACTCCTGAGTTGAGTCTTAAAGGATGAGTAGGAATTAGACCACTATGTCAAGAATAACTGCTGTATTTCCAGCTTGGGTAACTGGGTATGTGAGGAGATGCTTTAGGGATAAGGGAAAATAACCTCTTAGCAGTCGTATTCAGAAGTCTGAGATTCAGGCATGGTTCTGTGTATTAGCACAGTTATATCACCTGGAGGAGGTAAAGAGGAAATGAAAAACAGGTGAGAGAGATACTAAATTATGCCTTTTAGTAACAATCATAGAGTATTTTCTGATTTCTTTTCATCTTTTTTTAATAATTCAGTGACAGTGGCATTTCACTTTAATAGGAAAGTTAAACCTTTAGAAATTGTTTCTTGTGAGAAACTGGTATTATATCTTTATGTGGTTTACTGATTCCTGCTGCAAAAAAAATATTGATAATATTCAATTCCTTTAGGAATTATTTTGATTAGTTATGACAAAAAATATATACCACAAGGATTACTGTGCACAAGAAAGAATACCTTTCATAAAATGATTTTGCTATTCCTTGAAAGTGCTTAGTATACTAAACAATGTATTAATTAATAAATACATATTAGTAGTAGTAATATTCTGCAGTGATAGCATAGATTTGATCAGAAATTTTAAAAACATTGTCAGGGATACAGAAAAACATTTTTTAAACTCTTTCTGCCAACTGTCATTTCCTAAAAGGATTGCATATGGTTGAAGCTTTTCAGTTATAAAACTCCTTGTTGGTCTTAGATGTTTCTGTGTTTTGGAAGTATGTGTGGGTATTACCTTTTTCTTGAATGTGTAAAGAAAACTGTTTATTTGTTGCTAATTACGTGCCACAAACTAATTTGGCTTGCTCCTTATCCTCAATATCACTTAATGTTATCACATGTAAATTTAAAATAATTGTTATGAGAGATTACCTAAATAGCACCTACATAAAGTGTTGTTATGAGGAATGACCTAAGTGTAAGATTATTTGAGAATATACAAATGTCATGTTTTAAACGCTGTCTTGTATTGTTTATACACATAGATGTGTTTTGTATAGTTGTTACTATGTTTAAATAATTGTGCATTCTTTTCCCCTTACCACTTTTTAATTTCTTCTGTGCTTCTATGTACTACCATATCTGTCTTTCCTAATGCCTAGTTTTTCCACTTATTAGTGACCTAGCAATTTTCCAACATTCATATTGGTTTTAGACAATCTCTGACATATTTTTCTTAGGTTAAAGCAACTAAATTTTGTACTAGAGGGAAAAAATTGCCTTTTAGAGATATTTAATAAAATAAGATTAATTTCAAAAGATACGCAGTATTTAAATTCAGGTTTAAAATGTGAACCTGTGGCTTAGAGCAAAGTATATAAAGATTAAGCACCAAATAAAGTATTTTTTTCTCTAATGCTGAAATTTTGTTTGGTTAATTACAGTTTACTTAAAATCAGGCATCTCCCAATGACTAAGAAATTTTCTTCAGAATCTGAGTCCTTTGGATTTATACTCCAGTAACAAATATGGATGATATTTAATATGATCTTTTTCCCCTTTGTCCTTCTGAATATATATTACTAAAATATTTTTTATGAGAAAAGCTAATAAATAGAATGAATATCATTTGTTATTGCTTTATAGTTTGGAAAGCATGTTTAATGTGCGTTACCTTCTCAGCTAAGACACATATTTACTCATCTTAAGTATTCCATTAAAAGGCTCGTTCTTGTTTTGTTTTGTTTTGAGACAGGGTCTCACTCTGTTGCTTGGGCTAAAGTACAGTGGCATCATCATAGCTCACTGCAACCTCCAGTTCCTGGGCTCAGGAGATCCTTCTGCCTCAGCCTCCCGAGGAGCTGAGACTTACAGATGCATGCCATCACACTTGGCTAATTTAAAAAAAAATTTTTTCTTTTCAAGACATGGGGTTTTGCTACATTGCTCAGGCTGACCTCAAGCAGCCCTCCCACCGTGCTAGGATTACAGGCGTGAGCCGCAGTGCCCTGCTATAAAAGCCTTGTTCTTAAAGTAGGTTTCTTTACCTACTGCCCAGCACATTGTATATTTAACCTTATCTTTTAGGGAGTCAGTCTCTATAATTACTAAGTGCTCCTTTTTAGAAATGTCCAGCAAGAATGTCTATCTTTGTAGGAACTATTTGATGTAATACCATAG
Organism: Cheirogaleus medius; assembly: GCA_008086735.1. Lineage (NCBI taxonomy): Eukaryota > Metazoa > Chordata > Mammalia > Primates > Cheirogaleidae > Cheirogaleus > Cheirogaleus medius. The sequence continues at coordinate 66,902,396 of VBSM01002608.1, forward strand.
TCTTTGAACTTAAATTGAGTTACCTTTATTCTTGGGGCTATGTAATAGTCTTCAATAATTCTATGTCTAATTTAGAATTAATTCTAGGGGAGTGCAGGATTCTCGTTTATACCTCAACTATGTTCTCCAGACTGAAAATGTTTACAAATATTTATATAGTTATGAATGTCTCATTTTTTCAAAAATGAAATTAATTGAAACAAAACACAGTATTCTTTCGAATTATGAAATAGTAAAAACCAATAAAACATACCGATAGAAGTGCAAATTGCTTTGTTTTTATTTTTTTTCCTAATTAAAAAATGTGGTTACACCAAACAATAATTTCATGGGAGAAATATGAGTTAAGGCAGAATACAGGCAGAGACCACATCATCCCCTTTCTGTTCTCCACTGTCCAGATTTTGCAGTGATTGCTCAATGAATGCATAAATTTTAGTCAGGGTCTAACACAGAAAACTTTTTTTCACTTTTACTGGCTTTGAATCTTTAAATGCCTTTATTTATTTATTTATTTATTTATTTTTTTGCCTACAATCATTTTTATTTTGAAAAACATGAAAGTAAATCATACTTATGGTAAAACTGTTTTCTTTCTATAGAGAGAAATAGCCCGGAAACTTGCAAATCCTAAGCAGCCAACAAATCCTTTTCTAGAGATGGTCAAATTTCTGTTGGAAAGAATTGCTCCTGTGCACATTGATTCAGAAGCCATAAGGTAAGCTAGGAAATAAATTCTCTCAAAAATAGATTTTAATATGAAATAACAGTGTAGTAAATTCAAATTTTGGGCCCCTAAAGAGACCTAAAAACCTTCTCTGTATACCTCTTTATAATGGCAGACGCATACATCATTCAGCTTGAAAGTCCTATTCACTTTTATGATCTTTGGCTGTAATTAATGTTCATTTTTGAAGCATTCTTGTGTTTATTTTTAGCTTATCTGAGCTCATTAAAGAAAACCTAGAACATAGAGATAGGTAGAAAGAAGAAAATTTTAGATCTATGTGGATATAAACCAACCTCTGCATTTTCTTAAAACATTTTAATGGCCATATAATATTCTGTAGTAAATGTTATAGTACTGTTCACTTGATGTCTGAGAACAGAATGGTATATTGTAGAAAAGAGGACAAGATTGTCATTAGATAAATCTGGTTTCAGAATGTAAGTCTACTTTGTGGCTTTGGAAAAACTCCTAGTTTATCCGAGTTTTCATTTATTTTCTACTTCAATGTGGGTATAAAAATCTTGTTTGATGATTATGAGAATTAGAGATAATATTTAAAAAATAAGCAGCCTAATGCCAGGCACTGGCTCATGCCTGTAATCCTATCACTTTTGGAAGCCAAGGCAGGAGGATTGCTTGAGGCAGATGTCCAAGACCAGCCTGAGCTACATAGCAAGACCCCATCTCTACAAAAAATTTAAAAAATTAGCCAGGCATGGTGGCATACGCCTGTAGTCCTAGCTTCACAGGAGACTGAGGTGAATCATTTGAGTGTAGGAGTTCAGGGTTGCATTGAGCTATGATGGAACCACTGTACTCCATTCAGTCTGGGTGACAGAGCAAGACCGCATCTTGAAAAAAATTTTCTGATGCTAAGTAAAGTGTGAGCAAGAAAGAAAAAAGATTAAGCAGCTTAGCATCATAAACATTAAATGACAGCAATTGATTTTTATTAACTATTCCCATAATTTCAGACATTTCAGATGGTTCTAATGATTTCCTGTTATAAACTTCGGTGGGTGATTTTCTCTTACAGTAGTCATTTTTGCAGTGGATATGTTATATATCTCTTTCTGTGTTGGGTTACTAAGTAGTTTTTGGTTCTTTTTCCAAACAGCCTAGAATTCAGAATCAGTTCTAGTGCCCAAGCTAGTGTTTCTTGTTATATAAATCACTGCTGTGGTTGTAGCAAATGCTGATTGTATTAGTTTGCTAGGGCTATCATAACAAAATACCAAAAACTGGATGGCCTAAGCAACAGAAATTAAATTTTTTTTTTTTGAGACTTGCTGGGACTACAGACATGCACCACCATGCCCAGATAATTTTTTCTACATATTTTTAGTTGTCCAGCTAATTTCTTTCTATTTTTAGTAGAGATGGGGTCTCACTCTTGCACAGGCTGGTCTCGAACTCCTGAGCTCAAATGATCCGCCTGCCTCGGCCTCCCAGAGTGCTAGGATTACAGGCGTGAGCCACTGCGCCTGGCCTACCATTTGATTTTAATGGGATAGATCAAGGATATGATACAGTAAAAGTAGGCACTCTTGCCTATGCATATTAACTTTGAAAGAGATATGTATAGCATTAGGAAATCAAGTCCCCCATGAAGCCTCACCGGGTTTCATTACTTCAGCAAATTATGAACTAATGTTAGATCTCCACTGTGAAAAAACCAAAAACTCAATTTTTTCAGTAGCATCATGAGTTGTTTGGGCTCAGAGAAAGCAACTTATGGCTAAGATTTCTAATAGAATAATTTTATGCAAATGTCAGTTTATAAATTTTAGTGAGAAATAAATCCTTCTATGTAATCAAATCTTCATGGAATGTTAAATTACAGATACAGGGTTTATTCATTTAACATACACTTACTAAAATGATTTGTAAAGTACATTGAGTAATTGGGGAAGATTACACAACCCAACTTGTGTGGGAAGGGTTTATTGTTAGCAAAGGCTCCTGAAATAATGCGGCACTTAGGATGGGGAGTGAAAGATAGTAGGAATTATAGAGATTAGCCCAGTGAAGATTGCAAGGGAAGCATAGTGCAGGTAACCAGCCCTGTGTCCTAGGCTCCATTATTTAAGCTATTCTGGGCTTCCGTTTCCTCATCTTTAAAATAAGGACAACAGTAATTACTACTCACTGGAGTTATTAAGAGGCTTAAATAATATATGAATATGTAAAACTCTTAGCATAATGCCTGATATATATTAAGTGCTGAATAAATGTTAGTAACAATTCCAGGAACAAAAACTAGCAGATACAAAAGAATAAAAGCAAAAGGAATCAAGAAATATTTTAAAAATTGCATGTAATTTAGCAGTAATATAGAATTTTGAAAGCAAGGATTGAGGATAGTAGAAAATTGTTCTAAATGTAACCTTTTATTTCCTAAGATTTTTCCCTCAGACATATATACCCATAGAAATTAATGTATATATGCTACAGTTAGTTAATGTTCTATAGATAGTTTGAAAATGAAGTAGTCATTGTGATAATGGTTAAAACCTAGGAGAGAGGGTAAAGTGGGTTTTTTTGTTTGTTTGTTTGTTTTTTGAGACAGAGTCTCACTTTGTTGCCCGGGCTAGAGTGCCGTGCTGTCAGCCTAGCTCACAGCAACCTCAAACTTCTGGGCTCAAGCGATCCTTTTGCCTCAGCCTCCTGAGTAGTTGGGACTACAGGCACGCGCCACCATGCACGGCTAATTTTTTCTCTATATATATTTTTAGTTGACCAGTTAATTTCTTTCTATTTATAGTAGAGACAGGATCTCACTCTTGCTTAGGCTAGTTTTGAACTCCTGACCTTGAGCAATCCACCTGCCTTGAGGGTAAAGTTTTAAAAAGAAAAAGATGGAAGACTGAATCCTCAGGGAAATTAGTAATTAAGGGCCTAGCAGAAGATATGGAATTCATTGTTTAAAAAAAAATTGTTTTGAGGGGCAAAGTAAAAATCAGAAAAAAATGATGTCACAGGAACTAAAGAGAGACTAAAAGCTGGAGGGGTCAGATTAGGAAAAGGAAAAAAATCACAGTGGTCAGAACAGTTTCTGTGAGATAGCAGGGGCAAATCCAGAGTACCATGGATTCAGAGAGACATCGGACAATGCTTACCAACATCTACATTATGGTACACAGAGAAAATGATAGATAATATTTGAGCAGAGAAGACTGCTCAAGCCTGGTGTTAACTGGCCTACCTCAGCAGGAACCCACTAGGTTCCACTTGGCTACCCTGAGGTTTGAGATGATCAAAGATAAAAATAACCTTGTCACACTTCCAAACTCTGTTTTAGGAGATAAATTGAGATGTGCTGCGACCACTGTATACAGTTTAGCTATAAAAAGTAAAGGAGAGGGCCGGGCATGGTGGCTGACACCTGTTGTAATCCTAGCACTGTGAGAGGCTGAGGCGAGAGGATCGCTTGAATTCAGGAGTTCAAGACCAGCCTGAGCAAGAGCGAGACCCCGTCTCTACTAAAAAATAGAAAGAAATTAGCCAGGCAACTAAAAATAGAAAAAAGTAGCTGGGCGTGGTGGTGCTTGCTTGTAGTCCCAGCAACTTAGGAGGCTGAGGCAGGAGGATCACTTGAGCCCAGGAGTTTGAGGTTGCTGTGAGCTAGGCTGACGCCACGTTACTCTAGCCAGGGAGACAGAGTAAGGCTCTGTCTCAAAAAAAAAAAGAGCAAAAAGGGAGATAATGGAAAGTGAGTAAGCATGAAGAGTCTTTTGCTGTTGTTTTTAACTAAAAAATTTTAAATATTATTGAAAATAAGAGAAATCGAAGATCAGGGAAGGGGAATATGACTTATGATGGAACAACATTCCTAAAGAAGCAAAACAGGAAGAACAACTTACTTTATGACATGATGAAATAGGCATGCATTAAAGGAGGGTAGTAGATAAAGTATGGAAAATTAGAAGAGTTTTTACTCAAGGACTCCATTATTCTCCCTTATGCTAAAGATGAGATTGTCTGCTCAATGGAAGGATTTAGACCTGAGTTAGAAAGGTGAGGATTTGTAACAGTTGTTGGACAGCATAGGAAAAAAGGAACACAGACTTCCCAAGCAGTTTTGAAGAGGTAGGTGGATTGGTGATGAACTTTTGCTTTATGATACCCCTGTGAAGTATATGGAGGATATATTATTTAGTTAATGTATAAATGAGGAAAAATACTTTCATAACAGGTAAGACTACAATCCTGGTTTCAAGACTTGGGTCTTTTTTTATGGCTTTTTGACGTATAGTGGTGATTACCAGCATAACAATGAAAGCAGAGATTATCTCTGTCATGTTTTGCGCTGTATTTCCATTATAGACAATAAGACCTGGAAAATGATGGGTAGTCAATAAATACTTACTAAATAAGTATATACATGGAACCTATCATAAGTAGTCAGATACATTTAAAAATTTTTTCAAACACACTTATAATCTTGTTAAATTCATGCATTGTTTAATAGAATTTCTTAATAAACTTAATTTGGAATATTTTTCTCAAATTGGAAACAGTTTTTGAAAATATATAATGCCACAGCTAAAAATTTCAGAAAACAAGATAGAGTAGACAAAAGATTTCTTAGGTGGAACATAAAAGCACAAGCATTAAAAAAAATACTTTTTTTTCTCTCTGCAAAATACTGTTAAGAAAAAGAAATATCAAGCCACAGACTAAGAAAATACTTGAAAAGTATGTATTTGATGAAGGAATATATCAAGGATATGTAAAGAACTCTGACTACTCAGTCAGACAAAGGACTCGATTTTAAAATGGTCAAAATATTTGAATAGGCACTTTACCAATAAGATACATACATGGAAAATAAGCATAAGAAAAGACAGTCAACACTGTTCCTCATTAGGGAAATGCAAATGGAAATTATAATGAGAAATACCACCACACACCCACTAGAATGGCTAAAATTAAAGAAACTGACTATCCCAAGTGTTGGTGAGGGCTGATATGGACTCACCAAATCAGGTCTTGGTGAGATGGAAAATAGTTCCTTGTAATAATAAATGTTCACATAACATCACCATGCAACCCAGGAATCCTAGTACTAGATATTCACCTATGAGGAAAGAAAACATACACTGCCATAAAGACTTGTACTTAACTTATTTTAGCAGCTTTATTCATAGTATCTGTAAACTAGAAGTACCCAGAAGTTCATCACGTGGTAATTGGATAAACAGGCTGTGGTATATTCATACAATGGAATTTCTGTTTCTTTCTATTACCGAATAGAAAGAAACAAACTCTGATTATGTGCAACAACATGGATAAGTCTTGAAAGCATTATGTCATGTAGACAATGTCAGGCACAAAGTACATGAAATTCTAGAAAAGGCAAGACTGTGGTGACAGAAACCAAATCAGTGGTTGCCCAGGTGGGAAGAGGGAGAGGTTGAATGGAAAAGGGGGGTATAAGGCAATTTTTTGTGGATGTGGGAATGTTTTATATATATATATGTATGTATGTATGCATCTGCTCAATAAGACACCACTAGGATGGTTATAATAAAAATATGTGTTGGTGAAGATGTGGAAAAATTGGCGCCCTCATATATTGCTATTAATAGTAGGAATGTGAAATGGTAGAGCTGCTTTGGAAAACAGTTTGACGGTTCCTCAGAAAAGTTGAACATAGAGTTATCACATGACACAGTAATTCCATTCCTAAGTATATGCTCAAGAGAAATGAAAATATTTATCTGTGGTCATATAAAACCTTAGCATAAATGTTTATAGGAACATTATTCATAATAGCAAAAAAATGGAAACAACCTAAATATTCATCAACTGTTGAATGGATTAATAAATTTTCTTATGTCCATATACTGGAATATTATTTGGAAATAAAAAATGATAAGCTGATACATGCTATAACATCGATAAACCTCGAGAACATGCTAAGTGAAAGGCATCAGTCACAAAGACCACATATTTTATGATTTCATTAATATGGAATGTTCAGAATAGACAAATGTATACAGGCAGAAAATAGATTAGTGAATGCCTAGGGCCTGGGGGAGCCGGGAATAAATGGGGAGTGACTGCTGGTGGGTGGGGGTTTGGCTTAGGACAGTGAGGGAGTCTGTTCAACAAGTAGCTCGTAATGGTTGTACATTCCTGTGAATATTCTAAAAACCACTGAATTGAACATTTTAAGTAGGTGAATTATATGGTATATAAATTATACTTAAAGTTGATATTTACACACACACACTTACCAACTTGTTTTTCAAAGAAAAGTTACTGTAATGAAGATATTAATGAATTTTTAAATCTTGTGATATAGAAAGGGAAATAAAAGTGCTAAAATTAGTTTAAATTTCAACATCTGTATCCTATTTTTTTTTTTTCTTTCTTTTTTTGAGAACAGAGTCTTGCTCTGTTGCCCCAGGCTAGAGTACAGTGGCATCATCATAGCTCACTGCAACCTCAAATTCCTGGGCAGCTAGGAGTACAGGTCCATGTCACCACACCTGGCTGATTTTTTCTATTTTTCGTAGAGACAGGATTTCACTCTTGCTCAGGTTGATCTCGAACTCCTACCCTCAAATAATCTCCTGCCTTGGCCTCCCACAGTGCTAGGATTACAGGAGTGAACCACCATGTCTGGCCCCTGTGTATATTTTGTACTTAAATAATACCAAAGGAAAAAATTTAACCCAAATCTTTATTTGAATATTTGCTATGTACTAGGTTATTTGTTGTAACAATTTAATGTTCTCATAATAAGGTAGTACCTTCTTCAGTTTACTGTTGTGTAATTACAATCCCAAAATAAAACACTTTTTTTTTTTTTTTTAATTTATAATAGTACAATGTTGCTGCATAGTCTGATTTTTATTGACCGGGTAACATTCCGTTTTGTGGTGGTAGTTTGAAAAACTAACTCTATGATTTGGGGCAATTAAATAATTTCTAACTGATGAATCTGATTATGAATGATGAATTGCTTTTTTGCTATAAATCTCTAGAAATAAAATTACTGATTGAGTAAATTACCAGTGATTAATTTAATACATTTGTCCATGTATGTATATACTATTTGTATTTTGTTTTGAGTGAATTGTCATTTGCCCATTCAGGAAACTGAAAATGATCCCTTTATATATGGAAATGAATATTAAATTGCTTATACTTACAAAATATATTACTAGTATGCTATATCATTTAGTTTTGTTATTTTTCAGTAGAGGTTTTATTACACATTAAATTTTTTAGGGGGTTAAACTGAAAAGAACACTCAGCTGTTAAATAGAAGACAAGAGTTTTCACTTCTTTCCCCACAGAAACTTTGAATGTGATCTTTTAATATTCTATATATATTCTGTCACAGTGCATTTAGAATACAGTTATTAATCTAGTAGTGTTACTAATATATATACATTTTCTTCTTTTAATAGTGCACTAGTAAAATTGATGAATAAATCAATAGAGGGAACAGCAGATGACGAAGAGGAGGGTGTAAGTCCAGACACAGCTATTCGTTCAGGGCTTGAACTTCTTAAGGTATTTTTGAAACAGTTTTGTTTCCATGTATTTCCATAGGGTCATAATTGGCATTCCTTCCAGGATATGCAAAAATCAGGTTTATTTCATTGGAAACTATTTGAAAGATTAAAAATTTGTCTTAGAGATCAGATTACATAAAATATTGTTTTTACATCATAATCACGTATAAATAATATAATTATTTTGCCTTATAAAATATTTCTTGGTTTTGCTGTTTCATTCATTATTTGCTTGCCTGCTATTCTTGTAACATTGTATGCTAAATAATCTAGTGTTAACTTTCAAAGAACCTGCATCTGGGGCAGTAGGACTCCTCACTGTAATTACTGTATGACAGCATGTCTGATTAGGAAATTGTTCAACAACTGGTCATCATAATAGATGCCAAATAATTCAGCGAATTGAGCAGTTAGAGCCAGGTGACTTGACTTTGTAGACACAATATGACTTAATCTAGGGAGAACACAATGTCATCAAAGGGACTAGTTCTTGGCATATTTGAGAAATCCTTGGGAGACTGGCTTGACTGGAGAAAAAGGTTGGTTCCAGATTGTGGAATGCCACTGGAGCAGAAAGGTACTGTCAGAGGCTTTTAACCTGGCTTTCAACCAGCTACAGTACTTCACAGAGCTTTCAGTGGAGTAAAGAGAGGAAGATATTGAAGGCAAAGGGACATTGAGACCATTGCAACATAAGCTAAAGGATAGAGACAAACCACTGTAATGGACATTAAATAGAAAAGAGAGTGATGGGTCTTAAATGTCATTTCATTGAAAGAATAGAGAAGATGCCCATGAATACAATTTTAATTATATTTTTGACTGGGCGTGGTGGCTCATGCCTGTAATCCTCGCACTCTGGGAGGCCGAGGCGGGGAGATTGCTCAAGGTCAGGAGTTTGAAATTAGCCTGAGCAAGAGCGAGACCCCCGTCTCTACTAAAAATAGAAAGAAATTAATTGGCCAACTAAAAATATATAGAAAAAATAGCCGGGCATGATGGCACATGCCTGTAGTCCCAGCTACTCGGGAGGCTGAGGCAGGAGGATCGCTTGAGCCGAGGAGTTTGAGGTTGCTGTGATCTAGACACACTAGCCCAGGCAACAGAGTGAGACTCTGACTCAAAAAAAAAAAAAAAAAAAGATTTTAATTATATTTTTAATAATTGGATTATTTTTAAGCAGTTTTACAAGTGAAGATAAATGTTTTTAATAGGTTGCCTTTTATTCTATTTTTCAAATGTAATTTTCCATATTTTTGTAAATAAAATCACATAATTAAATATTACTCCAAACCTCACCAAACTTCTCTGCATTTTATGACCCATTAAATAAATGCTCATTGAATAAGTTAATGCTCTGTTCCCTCTTCTCCTTGCCTCTCTACTTACCCTTATTCCTGAACTGAATAGTTTAAACTTTTAGAAGGTAAACTTTATAGACATGTCATATATAACATGCTGAAAATTCCTTAAGGATAGGCTGGGTCTCCTGTCATAATAAAATAAAAAAATAATTATATATTATAATCATAATTAAAACTGTATAATATCTTTGTTGATAGTTATGATAAAAAGGACTTTTTAATAAATGTCACTTAAAATACTTTTTCATAGATTTTCTTTTTGCCAGTCAAATAAAGCTCTCAGGATTTTGTTTACATTACACAAAGATTGAGTCATTAAATATGAAGCTTTTATTTCAACTATACACATTTCTTTACCTAAATACAATATATTTTCAAACTGATAATTTTTATTAATATTGGAAATCACACTCTAAAAAAGGAGCCATGTTTTTTGCATTCTAAGTAGCAAAATAGAGTAAGAGGTGAAGAAGAAAATAGGGCAGAGGCTGTGTATCAGCTGTCTCAAGGAAGTAACTGGAAGCTACCACACAGTATTTCTGTTAATGAGTCATTAGCCACAACTAACTGCAAGGGAGACTAAGAGATGTAATCTCTATTCTGTGTAGCTAGCATATATATCCTGGAATTTTAAATTTTATTTATTGCAGAAAGTAATTCTCCTTTTTTAATGGATTAAAACCATTGTCTGTACTTCTAAAGCTGTATCTATTCTTCCAGGTTCTGTCTTTCACACATCCTACCTCGTTCCACTCTGCAGAGACATATGAGTCCTTGTTACAGTGCCTAAGAATGGAAGATGACAAAGTGGCAGAAGCTGCTATACAAATTTTTAGAAATACCGGCCACAAAATAGAAACAGACCTTCCCCAGATACGATCGTGAGTGTATTTTCTCTCTTCGTAAACATAAAAGTTTCTAAGTGTGGGAGCCATAGAATTATTGTTTTCCTTTCATGTAGGAAGATAGGAGAAAGGAAAGACAACTTTTATTTAGAAGCTACTTTTCTGTATCCTCCTTTGTTTTGTCTGTCCCTTGCCTCATATCCCTCCCCCACCATTAGAATATAGGCAGAGTAACAAACTGAAGCTATTTGTTTATAACAGAGTGATTTTAAGATATTAATAATCAAAAGTTATCACAGAATTTCATGTTTTATTATATTTGTGATTAATATATCTTTCTAATCTGTGTATATTCTTCTTTTTCTCTCTAACTGGATTATAAATTCAATAACTACCACCTAAGTAAGGCAGTCAAATAGCGTACTTAATAAAATATTTATTAGTTGCTTGGTTGTTGGCAGGGATACGTTTGTTACTTTGATCTCTTCCTCTACATCAGCTTTCTTCTCCTAAGAATGAAGAACATTTTGGTATTTTCACTTTGGAATCTTGTTAGGGTCAAACTTGTGCTTAGAGTTTATACTTAAAGTACATAGGAGACATCTTTTGGAGGAAGAATACATTGCTCATAGCTATTGAATCAGGTGTTCAGGGTATATGCAAGTAGTTCCTTGTATATCCAAATACATACTGGTTTTTCTTCACAAGATAATAATAGGACAAGTAGACTTCTAAAGTTTGTATTAAATTTGTGAGCCAGTAGTTCAATTTGTGAAATAATTCGATATTTCTTATACATTCTCTTCATTCATTCTCAGTACTGTACTGGCTAATACAAAAGAATTACCACAGTCCCTGCCCTCAAGGAGTTTATAATCTAGAGATAATAAACTTTATACACAGTAGGATAAAGTTTCTGGTGAGTTTTTCAAGGTAGGAAAAACTATACATTTTTTAAGGGATAGAGTTAAGAAAAGGGAACTGCAAAATTACGTATACCTACTTAGAGGGTAAATATAAAAAATAAGTCATGGGACAAAAGGAAGCAGTAGAAAGATGGATATAGGTGAAAGAGTTAACTTTGGATATAAGAAATAAAACAACCTTTTGTTTAGACCAATAGGGAAGGAAGGAGATAATAACTGGAAAGCGGAAAAGCACAATACTAAGCACCTCAGTAACAACCCTGATGGCAACATTAGATTATAGTACTCTAGGAAAAGAGAGAGGTTAAAGTTGATTTTTCTATCATTTCATTTGGCTATGAAAAATTAATACCTTTAATAACAGTTTGATTAAAACGATGTCTTTGTTACTCACAAATGTTACAAGAAATGTTACTCTGGAAAGTGAGTTTGCGAAAGGAAGACTAAACAGGGGAGAGGAAAGATAGCTTTTATTTAGAAGCTTAGTCAAGAGCTTAATTAAGGAAGGCTAGTTGAGCATGGAAACCCCTGTCTTCTAATCCCAAACCTCCATATAAGGAAACTTGAGGCAAAAATCACAAATGTCAAATCAAACATATACTAATTAGCATACATTCCAGTTTTTGGTTGAGGTGCATGGCCTGGGGCCTGCAGTATTCCTTTTGATATCTAGCCTTTCATTATCATCAGAGGGCCAATGTCACCGGATTTTATAAAACAGGATCTTTTCTAATTATATTAAGTATATGCCAAGTATCCTTGATTTATGGCATATAAAGTATGCCAATTATTCCTTAAATTTTTATTTTGCCTTATAAATTTTCTTCTGATTATGTAAATAGTTCTGTGGTCATTGTAAAACACTGAAACTAGAAAAATATTGAGGAAAAGTTTCACTATTAACATTTTGATATGTATAATATTTATGAATGTTCATCTACTTGTTCATTCTGTATGTCTTGTTTCTTACAGGTTCATATAAACATGTTATTTTCTTCATTCTACCTAATGTTTTTCCATTTCATCTATGTTTAATGCTTTAAGACTGTAATACATTTTTCCATATTTTATAGGAAGACAATTTTAGATTATTCTTCAATATCAGTAGAGAGGTTAAATGTATGGATTTCGAAAGAAATGGTTATCTTCAAATCCCAACTCTACCATTTCCTTCCTTTGTCATCTTAGGAGGCTTAAATAACACCTTTTTGATTTAGTTTTCTCATCTGTATAATGGCTGTTAAAATAGTCCACTTTGGATAGTTGTGAACATTAGGTAAATTAATCCAGGTAAAAAACACCTAGAATGATGCCTGGCACATGTACTCAATAATTAGATATTTTTCTTATTAGGTATAGATATCTTTAGGTATTCTTATTACCATTCTACCGATGAATATGTGTCTCTGTCTTTGCATATTTTCTTTCACTGGTATTAATATTTCAGGTGTTTAATAAAACTTGGCCTTTTGCTATGCTTTTTCCATGGCTACTTTGAAATAACTGAAGGGGCTTATCAAAGGGAGCTACAAAATTAGGAATACCTACTTAGAGTGTAAGTGTAAAAAATAAGTCATGGGATGAGCTTTAGATTATAAATTAAGGGTGGCTTGTTTGTTCTTTTTCTATATTCATGAGGTAGCTTTAAAATGAAAATTGTCTCCTGAAGTAACCTTTTTCTTGAGGCATTTTTTTTTTCTTGGTTCCTACTTGTGGACAGAGAGGGAGCATTAAATCTTTCTATAGATCAGATAAATTTTAGGGGAGGCTTCTCTACCAGCATACATCAAATAGGGGAAATGGGAGACAACCAAAAGAATACTTGTTGGTTTATGGACTTTGAAAGAAAAACTATATATTCTTTTTACAGGACCTTAATTCCCATTTTACATCAAAAAGCAAAGAGGGGTACTCCACACCAAGCAAAACAGGCTGTGCACTGTATACACGCCATATTCACAAATAAAGAAGTCCAGCTTGCACAGATTTTTGAGGTATATATAAGACATAGGATGCGTTTGTATTGGTCTTTATTTTTTAAAGCTCTGTGGTTTGATGAAGATGGGAGCTAAATTTTTTTAAAGCTATTTATAGGTAGTCCTACCCTAGAACATAAATTCCTTGGGAGCAGGGATTCTGTCTATTTTATTCAGCAATGTATTTCCAGCTTTTAGGTCAGGTTACATGTTCAAATGCTTCATACTGAAGGATGTTGTATGTCTGTGTTAGAACATTTTACTTAATTTTAGCCTTTTAGGTTCAGTTGTCCTTTTTTTTTTTTTTTTTT
>VBSM01002608.1:66921913-66934989 GCA_008086735.1 Cheirogaleus medius
TTTGTAGCCAGTTGCTTCCTGGGTGCTTTACCACCGGTCGATTTGCGGGCAGTCGGCTTTGTACGAGCCATGGTATAAAGACCTCCTTACTTACCCTCCTTCTCCTTCGGCTGGAGCTCGGCGAGCAAGAGGCGGCGCTGGCGAGCGACGGCGGCACGGCGGCGGCTGCGAACACAATTCCCGTACATTGCTTTTTTTGAGACAGACTCTGACTCTATTGCCCTGGCTGGAGTTCAGTGACACAATTTCTCACTGCAACCTTGAATGCCCGGGCTCAAGTAATCCTGCCCACCTCAGCCTCCCCAGTAGCTGGGACTCTAGATGTGCGCCACCACATCTGGCAGTTGTTCTTTTTTTTTTTTTTTTTTTATGTTTTGTAGAGAAGGGATCTCATTGTGTTGTCCAGGCTGGTCTTGAACTCTTGGGATTACAGGCATGAGCCACTGTGCTTAGCCATATTCCTATTTTAAAATATATTAGAGCAGTGGTCCCCAACCTTTTGACACCCAGGGACCAGTTTTATGGGAGATGGAAGACAACTTTTCCACAGAACTGGGGAGACCTGGGGGACCACAGTGTTAGAGGAAAGAGGTTTAATCATTCATTTATACATTCAATATTTATTGAAAAATATCAGATACTAAGTATTGTTATGCTCTTTATTTTTAATTTTTAAAATTATTATTATTAGAGATGAGGTTTCACTATGTTGCTGGCCTCAAGCTCCTGGGCTCAAGCAGTCCTCCCACTTCTGCCTTCCAAGAACCTGGGACTACAGGCGAATACCACCACGCCTCACTGCTGCATTATTTAAAGATACAAAAATCCCTGCTTCCAAGGAATGTGCAGTCGTACAGAGAAAGTATAGTTGCTTGGCTGTGTTGGAAGATCTAAGCTAGAGCGTAACTAGGAATGAAGGCAGATAAACTTGTTATCAGAAAATCACAATGATTTGAGCCTTTTACCCTGTGTTTAGTTCATGGACTTAAGGTAGTTTTCCCAGTTTTATATATTACGTCATTTTATGTATAAATTATCCTCTAAGGACTTCACTTTCAAAAAGGGATCAAAGTATTTTTATGAATGATAATGGTTATAGGAAATGTTTATTTCTTTTTTGTTTGTTTATAGTAAATCTGATATGTCTCGCTTGCGATTAGCTGCTGGTAGTGCCATAATGAAGCTTGCTCAGGAACCTTGTTACCATGAAATTATTACCCCAGAACAGTTTCAGCTCTGTGCACTTGTCATTAATGTAAGTAACAATCTCATTTTTATCGATTATTTGTCTTCAAAGTTAAATACATTTAATTTCTATGAATACAGATCCATTTACTATGTGGATATATGCACAAAAGGGATTGTTATTATTGCCTATTTAACTATTTCCCATATATTAAATTATTCCCCCGGCCGAGGCGGATGGATCGCTCAAGGTCAGGAGTTTGAAACCAGCCTGAGCAAGAGCGAGACCCCGTCTCTACTAAAAATAGAAAGAAATTAATTGGCCAACTAAAAATATATAGAAAAAATAGCCGGGCATGGTGGCGCATGCCTGTAGTCCCAGCTACTCGGGAGGCTGAGGCAGGAGGATCGCTTGAGCCCAGGAGTTTGCGTATGCTGTGAGCGAGGCTGACACCACGGCAGTCCAGCCTGGGCAACAGAGTGAGACTCTGTCTCAAAAAAAAAAATTATTCCTCCAATATAATTGTCATTTTTTTGAATGAAGACATAAAAATGCTTGAACCGCTTATTTTTACTAACTGTTAGCCAATTTAAATATTTTTATTTTTGTGCTGGTGTAGGATGAATGTTACCAAGTAAGACAGATATTTGCTCAGAAGCTGCATAAGGCACTTGTGAAGTTACTACTCCCGTTGGAGTATATGGCGATCTTTGCCTTGTGTGCCAAAGATCCTGTGAAAGAGAGAAGAGCACATGCACGACAGTGTTTGCTAAAAAATATCAGTATACGCAGAGAATACATTAAACAGAATCCAATGGCTACTGGTAAGTAACTTTGAAAGTTCCTATTGAGGAAATATATCTTGTGAATGTATCAATTTGTGGGATTTTTTTTCATATATTTCTATTATAGTTTATAATAAAACTAGGAGTTTTATGGAATGCTGTCATGCAGTTATGGTATATTTAACTGAAATCCTGAGTCCTATTTATACTATATAAAACTGTTTTGAGTAGCTGCATTTTTCTTATGGGATCTGCAGTGTGCTTTGATTTGCACAAATTGCTCAGATGTCAGGGTAAATAATTTTTTCCTAGGTTTGTCAGGGACCCACTAGGTATATCCTTTGGCTTTAAATTCTTTCAAAATTGAAAAAAAATTCAGTATTTAGATACCATGTTGCCTCTAATTTAGAAATAACTGAGGGAAAAAATGGAAATGTGAGTGGTTAGAACTCAAACCCAGGAGGGATTTTATAAAAGCTATTATTATTATTATTGTTAATAATGATGTTTTCACTTTAGAGAAATTATTATCACTGTTGCCTGAATATGTAGTTCCATACATGATTCACCTGCTAGCGCATGATCCAGATTTTACAAGATCACAAGATGTTGATCAGCTTCGTGATATCAAAGAGTAAGTTATGTTTTTCAACAATTTGAAAGATTATTTTTACTTTTTTAAAAAAGCTGAATTTTTTTCCTATTACTCCCATTAGAATAAAAACCTTTTTATGCTTTTGGTCATTTATTATAAACTAAGTTTCAGCTTTCAAAATTGTTCCCATTCTAACAAGTTCTTTTTGGTTGCTTTGTTTGTTTGCTGTTAGTTAGATGTCTTAAGTCTTTGAAGTAGGTTAGTTTGGTTATTTTAGTTTTTATATTATATGATTTTTACTGTTTATATTAAGATGGGCTTCATTTACTTCAGTTTGATAATTTACAAAGGCATGTAATAAAAATGTCTCTCCTTAAAAGTAAACTCAAAAGACAAATACCTCAAAAATATGGACCCGTACATGAAATTATTCTGTGGCAGAACTATAGTAATACTAAATTAGATTTGTTACACTAGTCAGAGATATTTTTCTCTAGTGGAAAGACAGGCAAATAAACAATCATAAAACATTTGATTAAGATGTATTATTTATGTAAAAGAGAATTTTGTATATGATATCGTGTCAAAGAGTGACAGAGGCAAAGGTCTACAAATGACCTCTAAGAAATTGTAAAGCAATATTTACTTTCTTTCCTTGTTGTTGTTTTTGCTTTACACTTGTAAATTGGTACTTTCAGCTTGTATTTAAAGTATTAAAATTTGTTGTGTGGGGCATTAAGTTTTATTCCTTTACTTATTTGAGATTTCAATCAACATTTATCTCTGCCTCGTATAGCATCACTCACTAAAATGGTATCCAAATCTAAACAGTTGGAAGACATGAAGAAGCCACATAGTTAGGTTTCAAAAGACATAGCTTCTAGTCCCAGCTATGTAAATAAAAACTTTTTCTCTCTCTTTTTTTTTACCCCTTTCTTCTTTTGAGCCAGAGTCTTGCTCTGTTGCCCAGGCTACAGTGCCGTGGCGTCAGCCTAGCTCACAGTATCCTCAAACTCCAGGGCTCAAGTGATCTTCCTGCCTTAGCCTCCCGAGTAGCTGGGACTATAGGTACATGCCCCCATGCCCAACTAATTTTTTCTATTTTTGATAGTTACGGGGTCTCTCTCTTGCTCAGTCTGGTCTCCAACTTCTAAGCTCAAGCAATCCCCCTACCTCTTCCTCCCAGAGTGCTAGGATTACAGTCATGAGCCATCGTGCCCAGCCTTCAATTTTTTATGTAGAGACAAGGTCATACTTTATTGCTCAGGTTGGTCTCGAACTCATAGCTTCAAGCAGTTCTCTGGCCTTGGCCTCCAAAAATGTTAGCATTTCAGGCGTGAGCTACCATGCCAGGTCTGTATTTGTATTCTACTTCTTGCTTAAAGAATGATTTTTATTAACGGATTTCCCAGAAAATACTTTTATAAAGTGAAAAAGTATGTATGTACTTATATAGAATACAAAGTCCATGTTAGAGGACCTTTGAGCTGTATTTAAATTGCAAGACATTCATGTAGAAGAAGGATTAGACTTATGAGAGGTAGCTATGATGTAGGAAGAGTATTGAAGTACCTGAAATAGTTAGAACTGAAATAAGTGACACATATTTTTTGTTCTTTTTTTTTTTTTTCCTGCAACAGTGTCTCTCGGGGTTGCACGGGCTAGAGTGCAGTGGTGCCATCATAGCTCACTGTAGCCCCAAACTCCTAGGCTCGAGC
This sequence comes from Cheirogaleus medius, assembly GCA_008086735.1. NCBI lineage: Eukaryota > Metazoa > Chordata > Mammalia > Primates > Cheirogaleidae > Cheirogaleus > Cheirogaleus medius. The sequence goes on from VBSM01002608.1 coordinate 66,926,198, forward strand.
AATTTTTCCACCTCAGCCTCCCAAGTAGCTGGGACTACAGGCCTGAGCCACCATGCCCAGCTAATTTTTCCATTTTTGTAGAGATGGGGTCTCACTCTTGCTCAGGCTAGCCTCAAACTCCTGAGCTCAAGTGATCCTCCCACCTTGGCCTCCCACAGTGCTAGGATTACAGGCATGAGCCATCATGCCCAGCTTGAGTATCTTTTTTAAAAAAAATTTTCATTAATATATAATTATACACATTTATAGGGTACATGTGATATCTTAATACATACATATGATATGTAATGATCAAATCAGGATAATTAGGATATCTATCACCTAAAACATTTATTATTTCTTTGTATTAGAAACATTCCAAATCTTCAGGCTATTTTGAAAGCTACAATAAATTATTGTTAATTATAGTCACTCTACTGTGCTATCAAACACCAGAATTTATTTCTTCTGTCTAACTGTATTTTTGTACCCATTAACCAACCTCTCTATCCCCCTTTTCCCAACCCTTCTCAGCCTCTGGTAACCACCGTTCTTTCTACCTCTATGAGACCCACTTTTTTAGCTCCCACATATGAGTGTGAGACTATGTGATATTTGTCTTTCTGTACTTGGCTGATTTTATTGAACATAATGACTTCCAGTTCTATCCATGTTACTGAAAATGACAGGATTTCATTTTTGTGTGTGGCTGAATAATTTTCCATTGTATATATATGCCACATTTTCTTTTTTCTTTTTGAAAGAGCCTGTTGCCCAGGCTGGAGTGCCGTGGCGTCAGCCTAGCTCACAGCAACCTCAAACTCCTGGGCTCAAGCAATCCTCATGCCTCAGCCTCCCGAGTAGCTGGGACTACTGGCATGCGCCACCATGTCCGGCTGATTTTTTCTATTTTTAGTTGTCCGGCTACTTTCTTTCCATTTTTACCAGAGACGGGGTCTCGCTCTTGCTGAGGCTGGTGCCATGGCGTCCAGCCTAGCTCACAGCAGCCTCAAACTCCTGATAAGTGATCCTCCCAGAATGCTAGGATTACAGGCATGAGCCACCACGCCCAGCCTATATGCCACATTTTCTTAATCCATTCATCCATTGATAGGTACTTAGGTTGATTCCAGATCTTGGCTATTATGAATAGTGCTGTGATAAACATGGAAACGCAGATATCTCTTTGTACTGATTTCCCTTTGAATATATACCCAATAGAGGGATTGCTTGATTAGTTTTTTGAGGAACCTTCATACTGTTTTCCATAGAAGCTTGAGCATGGTATCCCTGCTGGTTGACGCACTGAGTAGCCACCAGGATCGGAGCTCCATCAGTGCCTCACTCTTTGTCCCCAGTTCATCCTAGGAGGTTCTGCCCACTTGGCAGTCTAAACGGTTTCCTTAGGACAGGACTCGAGTGTGTTTCCCTTGAAGATTCTCAGATCAGTGGGGAGATCAAATGTGTACCTGTGATCCCCTCTCTGACTTTGGAAATTACAGGTATAGGGGAATTCTCTGTGAGTGGCATTATGACAGCTTGAGAGAGGGAGTGGCACAGTCTGAAATGGGCATTTCTCTTACCAGTCATGGCTTCTCTCAATTCTGAGGTGTTTCTGCTTCTCTCCCTACTTCTGGTGTATTCAGGGTGGTATTCTAGTTTTTTAATGGTTTATACTTGTATTTTTGTTGGGAGGGATGTCAAGGGAGCTTCTTATTTGGCCATCTTTCTCACATCACTCCCACTGTTGATTGATTACCTTTAAACATTTTAAGTTAGCATGTAATTTCAAGTGCTAAATAATGTTTTTCAAAACGTGATTATTTAACTTAATAACTTGTATCAGAAGCAATTTTTTTTAATTGTGGTAAAGTATATATAAAAATAACAAAATTTATAGTCTTTATCATTGTTAAATATATAATTAAGCAAAGAAATATCCAAGTACTTAACACATTTTTTCATTGGGTTATTTTTGTTATTGAGTTGTAGGAGTTCTTTATATATTTGAGTATTAATCCCTTATCAGCTATATGATTTAAATTCTTGAAAGTATCCTTTGATGCACAAAAGTTTTTAATGAAACCCAGTTTATCTTTGTTGTCTAGAGAGTACTTTTTAAAATCATATTTAAGAAAACATCCAAATTAATAATGATTTTCTATTTTTTTAAGATTTTCATAGTTATAGCTTATAAATTAAGAACTTTGATCCATTTCAAGTTAATTTTTTGTATATGGTATAAGGTAAAAGTTCAGATTAATTCTTTTGCTTGTTGATATTCAGTTTTTTCAGCACCATTTGTTGAAGAAACTGTTCTTTCCCCCAAAGGTTGATCTTGGCACCTTTGTCATATATCAATAGGCCATATATTCAAAGTGTTTATTCCTGGGCTCTCAGTTCTGTTCAAGAATATATCTGTTCTGGCCGGGCATGGTGGCTCACACCTGTAATCCTAGCAGTCTGGGAGGCTGAGGCAGGAGGATCATTTAAGTTCAGGAGTTCAAGACCAGCCTGATCAAGACCCTGTCTCTACTAAAAAAAATAGAAAGAAATTAGCTGGACAACTAAAAATATATATAACAAATAAAATTAGCCGGGCATGGTGGCTCGTCCCTGTAGTCCCAGCTATTCGGGAGGCTGAGGCAGAAGGATTGCTTGAACCCAGGAGTTGGAGGTTGCTGTGAGCTAGGCTGACGCCACGGCACTCTATCCCGGGCAACAAAGTGAGACTCTCTCAAAGAAAAAAACAATTTTTTTTTTTTTTTATAGAGACGAGATCTCACTGTGTTGCCCAGGCTGGTCTTGAACTCCCGGGCTCAAGTGATTCTCCTGTCTCCCAAAATGCTGGGTTTACAGGCATGAGCCACCCATGCCTGCTATTCTTCTTTTTCTAGGTCCTTAAGATGTATAGTTAGGTAATTGATTGAGATCTTGTTTTTTTTGTTTGTTTGTTTGTTTTTTGAGACAGAGTCTCACTTTCTTGCCCAGGCTAGAGTGAATGCCGTGGCATCAGCCTAGCTCACAGCAACCTCAAACTCGTGGACTCAAGCAATCCTCCTGCCTCAGCCTCCTAAGTAGCTGGGAATTAATTTCTTTCTATTTTTAGTGGAGACGGGGTCTGCCTCTTGCTCAGGCTCGTTTCGAACTCCTGACCTTGAGTGATCTGCCCACCTCGGCCTCCCAGAGTGCTAGGTTTACAGGTGTGAGCCACCGTGCCCAGCTGAGATCTTGGTTTTTAACATACAACATTTACAGCTCTAAATTTCCTTAATACTATTGTTGTATCCGTACACTTTTGTATGTTGTATTTTCATTCGTCTCAAGATATTTTATAAATTCCCTTGTGTTTCTTGTTTGGGCCATTGGTTAAGAGTATGTGGCTTAATTTCCATCTATTTGTGAGTTTTCCAGTTTTCTTTCTTTCTTATTGATTCCTAGTTCCATTACATTGTGGTCAGAAAAAATACTTTGTATAATTTTAGTCTTTTAAAATTTGCTATTTGTTTTGTGACCTACCATGTGGTTTGTCCTAGAGAATGTTCCATATGTACTTGAGAAAAACATATATTCTTCCATTATTGGTTGCAGTGGTCCGTATGTGTCTGATAGGTCTAATCGGTTTTAATGTTATTCAAGTTCTCTGTTTTCTTACTGATCTTCTACCTGATATTTCTATACATTTTTGAAAATAGGGTATTGAAGTCTCTGGCTATTATTGTAAAACTATTTCCCTCTTAAATTCTGTTTAAATTTGTTTCATAGATTTTTGGGGATCTGTTGTAGTTTGTATATGTTTATTATGGTCGTATCTTCTTGCTGGATTGACTTTTTGTCAATATCATCCTTTGTGGTCTCTTGCAATCTTTTTTTGACTTTAAATCTATTTTATCTAATAATAAAATAGCCACCCACCTTTCTTTTGGTTACTGTTTTCATGAAGTATCTTTTTCCCTCCTTTTATACTTAAAGTAATTACTGAGGAAGAAGGAGTTAGTTTTGCTGAATAGGTGTTTGTTTTCTGCATGTCTAATTTGTTTTTATTTTTGAGACGGGGTCTCACTCTATTGCCCAAGCTAGAGGGCAATGGTGCCATCATAGCTCATTGCAACCTCAAACTCCTGGTCTCAAATGATCCTCCTGCCTCAGCCTCCTGAGTAGCTGGGATTATAAGCACACACCACTATTGCTGGCTAATTTTTCCATTTTTTGTGGAAATAGGGTCTCACTATGTTGCTGAGGCTGGTCTTGAACTCCTGGCCTCAAGCAGTCCTCTCACCTCAACTTCCAAAGTATTAGGATTATAGGCATGAGCCTCTGCATCCAGCCTTATTTGTTTTTTGTTTCCAAATTCCTCCAGCATTGCCTCTTTTTATTTAGTTTTTGTTGTTGTTGTTTTTTATAGCAGACTTTTTAAATTTCCTTCTTTTTTAGTTTTTTCTTAGTGGTTACCTTGGGGATTACAATTAACATCTCAAACTTATAACAACCTAGTTTGAATAATAGCAACTTAGTTCCAATAGTATACGGACACTGTGCTCCAGTACATCTCTGTCCCTCTCTCTTTATATTGTTATCGTCACAAATCACATCGTTAGTTGTGTTCCCATTTACATAGATTCATAATTATTGTTTTATGAATTTCCTTTTAAATCATATGGACAAAATAAGGAGTTACAAATCAAAATACAATAATACTGGCTCTTACCAGTGTTCTTTATTTCTTCTTTTTGGCTTCAGGTTACTATCTACTGTATTTTCATTTCATCCTGATGGACTGACTCACTTTAGCATTTCTTGTGTGACAGGTATACTGATAATTAACTCCCTTTGATTTTGTTTATTTGGGGATGTCTTAATTTCATTTTGATTTTTGAAGAATATGCAGGATATAGAATTCTTGGTTGACTGATTTTTTTTTTCTTTCAGATCTTGAAATATCCATCCCACTGCCTCCTAGCCATCATGGTTTCTGATGAGAAATCAACTGTTATGTTATTGAGGCTCTCCTGTACATGAATCTCTTACTTCTTGCCACTTTCAAGAATCTCTCTTTATCTCTGTGTTTCAATAATTTAACTTTTAAAGTGTCTCAGTGTGGGTCTCTTAGTTTATTCTACTTGGAGTTCATTGAGCTTCTTGAATGTACAGATTCATATCTTTCATCAAAAATTTGGAAAGTTTTGGGCCATTATTTCTTTAAATATTTTCCTGCCACTTTCTCTCTGTCAGGGAATTCCATGATGTGTATGTTGGTGTATCTGAGGGTGTCCTACAGGTTCATCAGGTTCTATTCATTTTTCTTTTTTTTCTGCTCAGACTGAATATTTTCACTTGCCTTATCTGCAGATGTGCTGAATCTGCTCAAATCTGCCATTGAACTCCTATAGTAAATTTTTTGTTTTAGCTATTCCACTTTTCTGCCCCAGAATTTGTTTGGTTCCCATTCATCATTTCTGTCTCTTTATCAACATTGTCTATTTGTTTATACATAATTCTCCTCCTTTCCTTTGTCTCATTGAACATATATAAGACAATTGTTTAATGTCTTTTACTAGTAATTACAAAATCTGGGCTTCCTTGGGGTTAGTTTCTGTCCAAATCTTTTTTCCCCCTCTCTATGAATTAGTCATATTTGCCTATTCTTTGTGTGACTTGTAGTTTTTTTGTTGGGAACTGGACATTTTAAGTACTATAATGTGGTGACTCTAAAAATCTGGTTCTTTCCCCCTTCCTAGATTGCTTTTCATTCTTGTGGGGTACAGTCTACCATTCTGACTTTTCCAAACTACTTTTTTGCAAAATCTATATTCCTTGTTTTGTGTGGACCTTGAAGTTAGGGTTCTGTTGTCTGTGTGGTCAGACTGTGACCTGACAAAAGTTTCCTTCAATGTTGCAATTCAGCCCCCTCTCCCTCCATCAGGCACCACCCTGGTTGCTTTGTCCTGTGAAGTTCAAGAGTTATGAACAGTTGATTGTGATTGGTTTTTTCCAGTTTAATATTTATTTTGTTGTTATGACTGACCCCTGAAGATTTTTACTCTGCCATTTTTTTCTGAAATCAGCAGTAATGTATTTTAGTGTGAAAATCATATTAAATATACTCTTTAGTGTTTAATAATGATATTTCTTCTTGTATTAACATTCAGTAAGAAAAATTGAAGATAAATTTAAGAGGAAAGTAATTATTCATAATCATAACTCCTAAAAGCATTTTATTGCTAGTCACAATTTTTTCAGTATCTTTCCACACTTTTTCCTCTATCTTTACATACCTTATTAATAAATATTTATGGACTACTTTCAGTGTGCCAGGTGCCTGTTAGGTTCTTAGGCTATAAGGTTATAAAATATGGACATCAGGCTGGGTGCAGTGGCTCACACCTGTAAACTCAACACTTAGGAAGGTGAGGCAGAAGGATTGCTTGAGACCAGGAGTTCCATACCAGCCTGGCAACATAGCAAAACCCCATCTCTACAAAAACACTTTTTAAAAATTAGCCAGGCATGGTGGCACATGCCTTCGTCCTAGCCACTCAAGAGGCTGAGGCTGGAGGACCTCTCGAGCCCAGGAGTTTGAGGTAGGTTGCGGTTGCGGTGAGCTATGATGATTCCACTGCACTGCCTAGGCTACAGAGTGAGACCCTGTCTCAAGGAGGGGAAAAAAGGACCCCGAGGAAGAATATTAAGGGGCCAAAGGGAAAGCAGTATGATATTAAAGAAAGAAAATGGGGCCGGGCGCGGTGGCTCACGCCTGTAATCCTAGCTCTTTGGGAGGCCGAGGTGGGTGGATCGCTCAAAGTCAGGAGTTCGAGACCAGCCTGAGCAAGAGCGAGACCCCGTCTCTACTGAAAATAGAAATAAATTAATTGGCCAACTAAAAATATATATCAAAAATTAGCCGGGCATGGTGGCGCATGCCTGTAGTCCCAGCTACTCGGGAGGCTGAGGCAGGAGGATCGCTCGAGCCCAGGAGTTTGAGGTTGCTGTGAGCTAGGCTGACGCCACAGCACTCACTCTGGCCTGGGCAACAAAGTGAGACTCTGACTCAAAAAAAACAAAAAACAAAAACAAAAGAAAGAAAATGTTTTAAATGTATTAAGGACAATCAAATGGTCAAGAACTAGCTGGCATTTATTGGCTTTTTATTATGGTGTCAAGTGTACTACAAATAGTATCTCATTTAATCCTCAGAACAGTTCTTGGAATAATTACTGTTTTTCTCATTTTACAAATGAAGATACTAGCAAGGGTAAAGTCACACAGCTAACAAGTACCCTTTCGTTTTCTTTCTTTCTCTCTCTTTTTTAAATTAAACCTTTGAATTTAGCAATAAAACACTCACTGTAACCTTGGCAGGGGCAGCTGCAGTAAGGCAATGCAAGTGATGGCCTAATTGCCGAAGGATAAGGAATAGAGATAGGGTAGACAGATCTTTAAAGGAATTGGCAAGGGTAGCAATAGGAAGTCTCTGGAAAGAGCCTGAATATGGGGTGTGGTTGTAGGGATGGTAATAAATTGAGGTAAAGTATTCAAGAGGAAGAATGGATGGAATGCTACGGCTAGGTAAAGGGAAGGGAGGGAATGAAAATAATGGTCCAGGATTGATGTTAAGAAGTTTAGGAAGTCTCATCTAATTACTTTTGTTTTTGTATGATGTAGAAGTGGGTCTTTGCTAGTGGGTGAGGGGTTAGAATCAGATATTAGTAGAATAAAGACTGAAAACAGCTGCTGTGAGGAACTAGATAAAAATCCTGACTAGTGAGACATAGGATAGGAGATTAGCATCAGGTACAAAGATAAAAATTTTAAATTTGTAATTATATCAAGCTTCTCAGCTACATGATTTTCCTCTAGCAGTAAACATTGGGGCTGTATTAAATACCGTGTTTCCCCGAAAATAAGACCTACCCATAAAATAAGACCTAGCAGGATCTCTAAGCATTTGCGCAATATAAGCCCTACCCTGAAAATAAGACCTAGTGAAGGGTGTGGCTACGCAGCGCATCTGCACAACCCATGCGTTTCGTCGGGAGCGGTAAAGAAGGCGAGCAGCCCTTCTCATGTGCCCCATCGTGACAGCTACTATCCCAGAGGTGATCGGAAAGGTCGGAAAGGTGCGGGCAGCCCCACCAACAAGGTCGGCTCCCCCTGTCAGGTCCCGGCCATCCTGTGCGTGCTGCAAGCTGAGGCTTTGAGGGGAAAATAACACATCCCCTGAAAATAAACCCTAGGGTGTCTTCTTGAGGAAAAATAAATATAAGACCCTGTCTTATTTTCTGGGAAACATGGTAGCTGTCAAGAAGCCAAAAACTTGGATTGTTCTTGAGTTTTTCAAAGCAAGGTTACCAGAAGGAAAATTGGTAAGAGAGTTGATACTATTTTCTAAAGAGTGGTTAAAATGTTGACTCATGGAGTATAAACTAGAAAAAGAAAGGAGGAAAGGTGGAGGAGTAGAGGGCAAGGAGGATAAGGGTTGGAAAATTAGCAACACCGACACCCTGAAAGTTCTCATGAGGTCAAAGAACATGGCTTCATAGTACAAGATTCTGAAGGAAAACTAAAAGAAAAGGAAGCATCCAGAAAGTGGGATATTTGAATTTATTATTTCAGAGGTGGACCAGTACTAAGGATTGGCAAGAACTAGGAATGTCTAAGTGAGTAGAGTGCCTTAAGCAAAGGTAAAATTTACCAGAAATGAAGCAATCAAGGAACTAGGAAGTAAAGTATTGGATGGGCTTCCCCAAAAAAATGGCAGAACTTGGCCGGGCGCGGTGGCTCACGCCTGTAATCCTAGCTCTCTGGGAGGCTGA
>VBSM01002608.1:66935178-66945859 GCA_008086735.1 Cheirogaleus medius
AAAAAAAAAAAAAAAAAAAATGGCAGAACTTAAGGGTGGAGTTCAGAAAAATTGTAATCCAGAAACTAAATGAATGCAAGGAAGGAGCATAGGTAGATTTATAGATGACATTGAAAAGGAGAGGATGGTAGAAGCAGCCAAATGGCACAAGTTTCCTAGGAGTAATTTTATACGAAAGTGGAAGAATAACTGCGATCAGCATTGGGAAAGATAGGGCCTGAACCCACTCTCCAACCCTAAGTATGCAACAGCTAATGGAACGAGCATCTATAACTTTAGGAGGGTGCAAGGCAAGTGTTCTTGGGGTGAGGTAAGGCTTGATTTCAGTTATGGCAAGAAGGTGATGAGCATTCATTAAAATTTGTTTTCTATGGAAAGTATGTTCCAGAGAGCTCAGTGAAAAGACGTGGAAAGGAGAGGAATTAGCTCTGTTGGATAAGGCAATAAGAAACACAGCATTATGGGAATCTGTGTACCATGTAGGATACATAAAAATTAGTGATTATGTTTCTTGGACAGTGTTCAGGATACAAGTGAGAAACATGGCCCCAAAGATTCAACTTATTACAGTTTCACAAAAATGTGATCTTGATATCTGTATTATATATTTTTTTGTAATACATACATGCATTGTTTTGTATCCCGTTTTAAAGATAACAATATATTGAACAACTTTCTAAGTACTAAAATTTATAGAATGCATCTCTCATTAGTTAGCACGTAGTCTTAGTATATTTGCATAAAATTAACATTGACATTCTTATCATAGGTTATACTTTTTTTCAGTTGTTTCAAGTAAAGTCTGCATTATGTTGGAGCACATTTAAGTATTTTATATATTTATATTTAAAACTTTAGTTCAAAGTTATTAACAACTTTTCAAAGAAAATGAGTCTAGTACTGAGATGCAACAAGAATGCATCCTCACTTTATCCCCTAAAACTGAGAGTAATTCTAACCCTATAGTTCTGTGTAAAGAGAACAAATGAATCTTCAAATTAATAGAAATTCAATAGAATTCTGAGCCCAAAGAATTAGTGAAGTGTTTTTAGTGTTTACATAAGCAAATAGAATCCCTCAAACTTGTAGAATTCGTGGGCCCAATATTGTCGTCTTTGTCCAGCACATAGTTGCTCAGGTAATGTTTATTGTATTTATTTTGTATTTTTTTATTAAAAGTATAAAATCAGACCTGGTTTTAACCCTATTTCCATCTTTTTATCTCTGTACCTTAGGTCACTTAGCCCCTCTAAAAAACAAAGGTTTAGAAAGGTTCTTTATCTGTAAAATGGGAATGATTTTTCATATTCTTCATAGCGTTAATGAGATTAAATGAGAGTAATGTAAAGTACTTAGCCTAATGCCTAATAGTAAGCATTCATTAAATATTAGCTACTTGTTATTGTATATATATTTATTGTTATTCGTTATTCTCCTTTATTTGGTTTGTCCAGGTTTCCAACAGCCATTTAGTATCTAAGTAGAGTTAACAACTCTTTGCCATAGTTAATAAATACTATTGAAACTACCAAATATCTGGCCAGGCGCGGTGGCTCACGCCTGTAATCCTAGCACTCTGGGAGGCTGAGGCAGAAGGATTGCTTGAGCCCAGGAGTTTGAGGTTGCTGTGAGCTAGGCTGACACAAAAAAAGAAAAAAGAAACTACCAAATATCATGTAAGCTGTTAAGCTAAATACCTAATGCCTTAAATGTCTCTTAAAACTTTTTTTTTTTTTTTTTTTTGAGACAGAGTCTCACTCTGTTGCCCGGGCTAGAGTGAGTGCCGTGGCGTCAGCCTCCCGAGTAGCTGGGACTACAGGCACGCACCACCATGCCCGGCTCATTTTTCTATATATTTTTAGTTGGCCAATTAATTGCTTTCTATTTATAGTAGAGACGGGGTCTTGCTCTTGCTCAGGCTGGTTTCGAACTCCTGAGCTCGAGGGATCCGCCCGCCTTGGCCTCCCAGAGAGCTAGGATTACAGGCGTGAGCCACCGCGCCCGGCCCTCTTAAAACTTTTATATGAGATATAGGCAAAAAAGTTTACACAGAATATCATCAAATAATTTCTCCTTTGTTGCTGCAGTAAAGCATTAGTCCTGTGACTACCTGAGAATCATATTGGGGACTTATTAAAAATTGGCACCACCCCCAGATTTATTGATTTAATTTCCCCAAAGAATTCTAATGTTCAGCCTGATTTGGGATTCACTTTTACTTAGAAATTCAGGCTACCACTTCAGACACTTAATGTGCTAAATGAGTATACAATGACAAGTGGAAAATAGCAAAAATGGTTTGAGATGTGACTGATTTAGCTGAATGGCTGGTTATCATACACATCAGCCTCATGGTACATACAGATTTGTATCTCACTCAGCAGAACTCCAAACCAATCATAGACCCTCTGCATAGCATACAAATAGTCAAAATGCCAAGACTTTGCTGTATGTTGGTTTCCTCATTATTGCCAAGTGTTAAGACATGTCACATCTAAATTTTTGGAATCCTATAGGGTGAGTCTTTATGTACTTCATGAAACTGCCAGAATTTTTCATGTTAAGCTATATTTTCACTTTTAATGTATTTTGGATTTAAATTTCCATTTGAATTAAATATTATTAACAGGATAATATGTTTCTGTTAGTAGTTAGGGTTGTCTTTAACATGTTTACCATTTAGGTGCCTGTGGTTCATGCTTGAAGTTTTAATGACAAAGAATGAAAATAACAGCCATGCCTTTATGAAGAAGATGGCAGAGAACATCAAATTAACCAGGGATGCCCAGTCTCCAGATGAATCCAAGGCAAACGAAGTAAGATGAGTGTTAGACCAGTGGGTGTTAAAACCATGTTATCATGACCATTATGTAAGAATTTAAATTGCAGAATGTTTATAAAATATATTTATAGTCAGTTATTAATTATATTTCATTACAAGTTAATTTCATGTTCACAATCTTCAATTCTCTGAAAAAGACATTAAAACTTCTGCAGAGTAGGAGCATATAAGAATAAAGTATACAACGATGATGTCTTAGGAACTTTTTTTTTTTTTTCCAGAAACAGTGTCGCTCTGTTGCCCGGGCCAGAGTGCCGTGGCGTCAGCCTAGCTCACAGCAACCTCAAACTCTTGGGCTCAAGCGATCCTCCTGCCTCAGCCTCCCGAGTAGCTGGGACTACTGGCATGCGCCACCATGCCCAGCTAATTTTTTCTATATATTTTTAGTTGGCCAATTAATTTCTTTCTATTTTTAGTAGAGACAGGGCCTCACTCTTGCTCAGGCTGGTTTCAAACTCCTGACCTTGAGGGATCCGCTCACCTCAGCCTCCCAGAGTGCTAGGATTACAGGCGTGAGCCACCATGCCCGGCCTGTCTTAGGAACTTTTAATAGGAGTTAGTTTTTGTTGTTTTTTTTTAAGACAGGGTCTCACTCTGTCACCCCAGATAGAATGCAGTGGTGTCATAACTCACTGCAACCTCAAACTCCTGGGCTCAGGCGATCCTCATGCCTCGGCCTCCCAGGTAGCTAGCTGGGACTACACACAAGCACCACACGTTTGGCCAAGAGTTAGAAAGATATTCTTTTTGTGTGCTTTCTTTGGTTTGTTTGTTTATTTTTAATGCATACTTAATGTTCATGTTCAAGTAGAGGGATTTTTGTGGGGTTTTTTGTGTTTTTGTTTTTTACCAAGAGGCTACATAAATAGTATTGAACAGAAATATGAAATGTTCAAGGAATAAGTAACCACATGTCCTGCTTTTATTCAACTCTAATTTATATATTTGCTGGAATTTTTGTAAGTGTGATTATTTTACAATACTGAAAGCTACATATCTTTTTCCCCCCCTAGAAACTTTATACAGTATGTGATGTGGCTCTGTGTGTTATAAATAGTAAAAGTGCTTTGTGCAATGCAGATTCACCAAAGGACCCAGTCCTCCCATTGAAGTTTTTTACACAACCTGAAAAGGTAATTTTCTTACACTAATTTTTCTACTATAATAAAGTGATTTAAATTTCACTTACTGTCAACCCTAGTGGCAAATATTGGATTGTCTTGACTATAGAGTAAAAAAAATACCTCTGGGTTTATCAAGGAATGAGAGATTGTCTTCCACAGCCCTGAACAAATCATTCCCTCTAGAATAGAATATAAATGAAATTTGTTGTTGCTCCTTCTGGGAATTTCTAGTATGAAGAGGAGTTTTCAGATTTTTAAAATTATTTTAATCTTGTTTTATTAAAACGATGTTAGTATTTTTACAAACAATAAAACATTTTAAATATCTGGTACAATATAAACATAAATATGACTATATATGAAATAAAATGTTAGGATTAATGAATTTGGTCTTGGCGATTGATAGTCTGGAATTCTGATCAACTACTTCTAATTTGAAGGATAAATTAACTCCTATAAGCCTCAATTTCTTCATCTCTATAATGCAGGTATTAATAATACATATGAACAATTACCAATATCTAGATTTATATGAAGAGTTTATCACATAGAAGCATTCAGTAAATGGTATTAATAATACACATGGTACATTTATTCTGCTATCAGCACATTAAGTTTTCCATGTAAGTAAATTTTCCAGATAACCCAAGCTCTATAAGGTTTTCCAGCTAATTTGGATTTTTTAAAACTTTGTTTTTATTTCTGGGGGGGTTTTTTTGTTTGTTTGTTCTTTTGAGATGGGGTCTTGCTATATCACCCAGGCTAATCTCGAACTCCTGGCCTCAAGTGATCCTACCATCTCAGCCTCATGAGTAGCTGGGATTACAGGCATGACCCACTGCGCCTGGCAAAACTTTTAAAAAATATCTTTTATTTATTCCTTTTAGGTGGTATTTTGAAATTTAACTTTCCTGTGATTTATTCAAAAAACAGAATCCCAAATATTTTTAACTGGAGAAAAATACAGCATTTCAAACATTTTTACACATTTTCAAACCGATAGATATGTCTCAGTAACAACCCCCTTTGAAAGTATCCTGCAAAAGAACATTCTAGGAAATGGAGCTTCCTAATTTGAATGCCATACTTTGCTAAAATTTAATCTGATTTTCATTATTGATTTAGTATTCAACATTTACTATGCCTGGCTTTTGATAGCAATAATAAGAATTGCAAAAGTATTTGCCTTCTAATTGAATCTACTGATCTTCATGCATATTCCTAAGGGAGCTCTGGAATTTAAATTTATCCTGTTGTTGACCCAGGGCCATCTTGACTGATAGAATCTCCATAACTGCAGTGATACCATAATCAGGAATTAAGTTGCAATTTGTCACTTACACCTACATGGTCTCACAAACAGTATTTTTATCATTGTTTTTTCTTCTGTTATCTGCAATGTATAGTGTTTTAGTCTTAATAACAACCTAAGTTTTTCTATTTTCAATATGTAACTTTCCACATTTCTTTTTCTAATATGTTGCTTTTAATCTGTTACTAATTCAAATACTTGAACACTACACTTGTTCAGATAGTGAGCCTAGTGAAGCTAATAGTGTATCTTCATGAATGAAGTGAATGAACTTTGGTGCCCAGACCTTGTAACATTTACTTATCTGCATAAAAGCCTCTGTGCATAATAAATGATTCAGCTTTGCCTAGCACAGATGACAAAAGTGTGATTTCCTCACTGGCATACTTAAGCCCTTTGTTCTTTCCCATAATACTAGTGTGAAGGTAAATTCAATGAAAGAAAAAATATATTTTTAATAATACTACTTAAAAGTCAATTAATTTCTTGATTGTAATAGATACTTTTGCTTCAGTGACACATCGTTATGGTTTATTTGTTTGCAATTTTCAGAATGTTTAACAGGGAGAAGCATCAAAGGCTATAACTTTCAAAAAAGTTCCATAATTGTCTGCATTTGGTTTAATTCATTTATTAACTGGCTAATATCACTGCTATCAAAGAACATTAATGTTGACTTAATTGTATTTTGATGGTATATTTACCTTTGTGATTTGGATCGTCAGTCTACTTATGGTTCTAAGAAACAAAATATTTTTAATTAAAGTGACAGATATTTTTCAATGAGGATAATTTTCTTAAGATCTAGTATGGCGTTCCTTCGGTGAATATGAAGTGTGTCTAGTATGTACATAGTATCATATTGGATACTTTGAGAGCCCAAAAGTTTTATGATAAAGTGGAGAAGGTAAAGACAATTTAATGAATAAACTGGAGACTGTTTGCACTGAACAATATGAAAAACTAAAAGTATGCTTTATTTAAAATGTGATTTAGGAAATTTACCTCTGACATTTGCCTAAGTCTTATGTGCCATTGATTTAATTTAAAGCTAGATATATGATATGGCTCATTTAAATGTGTTTTGATTATTTGATGAGTTGGTATATATTGTTAGCACCAATGTAATTATTATTGCAAGGCACAAAGCCTGAAAAGTCTTATTGATGTATCCTTTTTTTTTTAAATAGGACTTTTGTAATGACAAAAGTTATATTTCAGAAGAGACAAGAGTACTTCTGTTAACAGGAAAGGTATTATGTTCTTGATAATTGGAGATCTTTATTTCATATATATATATATATAACTTCTGCTATTCCTATAAAATACCTTTTAAATGTCCCCTAGAATTTATAGTTCCTGATTCTTAGGGATCATGTTGTAAATTTGTAACATCTAAAGCAGCTGCGTTCTCAAGACTTTTTTCTGTCATGTCTTCTGAATCGCTACTGTGCTTTCTCATCAGTAATGATAAGCTTCAATTTATTTACAGTCCACAAAGCAGACTTTTCTGAGAAATGGTGTAATAAACTTAGATGTACAGGATAAAGAACAATAATAATTTTAAGGTACTAATGAGCTACACAGTTTATATTCTGTAAAAGTAATGTGATGGCACCTAAAAAAGCAAAGCAAAATTTGATTTTTGGTAAACAGTTACTAAACTATTGCTATGTGTATTCAATAGTTTGTTTATAAGACATTTCATTATGTACTTCACTGTATTTTAGGAGTACTCTTTATTTTGATTGAATAATAAGGGATAATATTGTCTAGTTATTAAGTAGAGTTAATGCTTATGACTTTTAATTGTATTAAAATAACCAAACACAATTTTACAGAATTATCTCTAATAAATTTAAGGTTGACTTTCCAAGGTAACAAAAATCCCTTGGCTTAGGGTGAACAATATCTCTCATATGTGTCTAAATTTACATGTGTTCCATTCAGTAAGTTATAAATAATGTGTGTGTGTGATTTTTAGCCAAAGCCTGCTGGAGTACTAGGTGCAGTCAACAAGCCTTTATCAGCAACGGGAAGGAAACCCTATGTTAGAAGCACTGGCACTGAGACTGGAAGCAATGTTAATATAAATTCAGAGCTGAACCCTGCAACCGGAAATCGATCAAGGCAATTTTTTCTCCAATTGTTTTTGTTCCTAGCACTCACTACTTGGTTTATCTTTTAATATATTCTGTGTTTTGGTACAAAATAACACTGATAAATTTTTTATATTTTTAATGATGAAAATCAAGAGTGGACTATACATTTTGAAACCACATAGCATTCTAAGCGTGTAGAAAATTTAACAGAGAAAACATAAGAATTTGTAATATATTATAACTAATTTACATGGAAATGTTTATTTTTATATATATAAGAAAATTCAGGAGCCATGCACTGTGGCTTGCACCTGTAATCCCAGCTACTCGAGAATCTTAGGTGGGAGGATTGCTTGAGCCCAGGAGTTTAAGACCAACCTGAACAACATAGCAAGACCCACCCCATCTCAAAAAAAAGAAGAAAATTCAGCATTTAGGAAAACTATGAAAATATAACTCTTTTAAATAAATTGAATTGCTTTTTAATTTTTAACTCAGATTAGTATGATTAAAATATCTAACATTTTCCACTTATAAAAATGTTCTGTGTTTATATCAACATATCAAGCGATTACTGCATTAGCCACTGTGTAAGAATTTCCACTTGATCCTACTCTTTTTCTTCTATTATATAAACATAATTTTTTATCAATACATAATAATTATACATATTTATGGGGCACATGTGACATTTTGATATATGCATACAATGTACAGGGATCAAATCAGGGTGATTGGGATATCCATCACTTCAAACTTTTATCATTTCTGACCCTACTCTTATCAACACCAAATATTGAAGCTTTTAAAGATTTTATTCTTACACAAGAAATCTTAAGAATAAACTCAACCAGTGATGTTTTAAACCATTTTTAGCAGTAGATCCCCAAAATATAAAATAAAATAATGTGGCACAGCTGTGGTTTAAAGAGACGATGGAGGTCAAATACCTCTCAAGTGGCCTCTTCTCCATATAACTCCCACCCTTCCAGAGCATTATGGAAATTACTGTACTGTGGTCTATAGTTTTATTTTTGCTTTGGGGTTTTCTATTAATACTCCCAAGAGATAAAGCTTAGAATAGTTTTATTATTGTGTATCTTGATAATCCTTTTGTGAGATGGTTTTAGGCAGTCATTTCTGTCTTATGTTTTTACAGTTAAATGGAAATCATTAACATGATATAATAAAGCAATAGTCCATAACCGTAGGAGATCTGAATCTTACTATTGTTGATTCACTTGGTGAGGTTTCTAAACCAGCCTAACCCTTTCCTTATTGGTGTAGTAAGAGAGTGAACTTCTATTCGTGTAGTGAAATAAGAAGCCTTGGTTTATTTTTCTTCAACAGGGAACAGAGTTCAGAGGCAGCAGAAACTGGAGGTAGTGAAAATGAAGAGAACCCTGTGAGAATTATTTCTGTCACACCTGTAAAGAATATTGACCCTGTAAAGAATAAGGTAAATTTAAAAGTTTAACAAGTAGATTTTTCCCCATAATTGGAAGCTTACTAACATTTTATTGCAGGGGCAAGAAAAACACAGCCAGCAGGTTAATGTCCATAGTGCATTGTATACATGTGTCTCTGCCACTCCCTGCAGTACTTACTCTGCCTCACTCTCCAAAAATGATTCTGCTCATATGCACACACTTTGTTTCACAAGAATTTCTGTGATCACCCATAATGGTATCCTTCTCCCACACTACCCATCCCAATACTTTGAAAGGATAAGGATTGAGAGTTTTTGAGATCTTTTCAAAAGTTTGTTGCTTCTTGTCAAAGGCCAGCACTCTGTTTTGTTTCTACTGTATTTTTATGATTTAGCCGTTTAAAGTGTGTTTGAGTTTTTATTTAACAGCTGCATTCTTCATTGTTGATCTTTACATTATGGCACCCAATTTTCTTTAACAGTTTTTTTGGCAGGAGAGAAAGGAGTATCACATAATGGGTGGGAGCATCAAACAGACCTGATTCTGCATCCTTACTCTGCCACTCACTGTCTGTTGATTGGGGCAGATTGTTTGACTTCTCTAAGCTGCCATTCAACTGTTATGTGAAATTGATAACTTACCTCAGTCAGAATGGCTTAAAGATACTGAGTATTTTTTTTCCCACAGAATCATATTCTTGACGTGCTGATCTTTTTATTTCTCACCATATATTTATTCTGGTCATCAAATATTTTAGGTATTACCCTCAGGTACATAAAATATAGTAGGACTATGAATTTTTCCACAGTAGCTTAACTTTTCCTTTCTAAACTCTCATTATCTGAACTCAACCTGAGTAAATAAGGTTAAATTTTTAGATCAGATTCTCACTGTCTAAATTCTTGCTTCTTGCTATTTGAAATACAGCATGCCAGTGGATTCAGGTAACAGGGTACCTCTATCATAACTCTTGAATCTAGGAACCAAAAGATTGAACATCATAGGATCCTTGTGTAGAATTAAGCAGTCTTAACATAAACTTAGATACAGAAATGCATATTGCCACAGACATCCAGTTATATCATGTACTCATAATGCACATTAAGAGGTGATACATTGGTAGACATGCATATGTTTGGTGCAACCAGTCATCTGTAACTTTTTCAGCCTCTGCCTAAAATTATATGTAATTTTGATAAATTGGATATTTAAATTCTTATTTCTGATAAACAAAAGGCCTTACTATTCTGATTGACCTATAATATATTATTCCAAATCCTCATTTTACCTCATACTTCCAAAGCCTATTTTAACCAATTCCCTGCAGTCTGAAGAGAGGAGGCTTATATTTTGACCAAAGCATAATGACTTCCTGGTCAGGTCCCCATACATTATAGGGACATTTCTTTCCTAGGTCTGATTCTCTGCCCCATAGGCTTAAAAAACTATCTTGTTAGTATACTAAAAATATATATGAAGATCTAAAGGAGTGTTTCTTGCTAATCAGTTTCTCAAAGAAAATGATATATAAACCAATTTATCAGTTCACATATGTGAAAATTATTCAGCAAAGTGGATATGCATGTTTACAAATTGGCACATATTCTCCTGTTATTTACTATGTGGGGGAAATTATAATATGAAGGATGAATATGAGGTAGTTAAAAGCAGAACCATGACACACATATCCCATGGATTCAGGCAAACAATATTGCCATTGTTGTCCTCTAGGAGTTTTATTTAGTACCTGAGACAACTGGTTCCCTCTTTATTTGGCTTTTGCATGGCTCTTCGAACATATGCACAAGTATGTAATTTTCATAAATGTGTTAATGTGATCATGTCCATGATTTTTTTTTTTTTTTTTTTTT
>VBSM01002608.1:66945953-66959751 GCA_008086735.1 Cheirogaleus medius
TTTAGTAGAGACAGGGTGTCACTCTTGCTCAGGCTGGTTTCGAACTCCTGACCTAGAGCGATCCGCCTGCTTCGGCCTCCCAGAGAGCTAAGATTACAGGCGTGAGCAACCACACCCGGCATGTCCATGATTTCTAACATCAACTCTTTTCCTTTTCAAACAATCTAATCTGTATATGTCCTTTTTTCTCTATAGTCCTATCATTGTCGTGTGTGTATACACATATACTTTTTGTTTCCCCCTTTTTGCCACTACAATGTTATAATATTCTTTATAAATTTACTGTGTGTAAATAAATAATAAAATAAATAAAAGCACACCTGTTGCTTTTATTTCTGTGGGCTAATTCCTTGTGGTGGGATTGCTCAAAAGATAAATACATCACAGATATTAGATATTTCCATATTGATTTCCTGAAAGTGTGGAACACTTGACATTTCTACCAGCAGGATATGGGAGTACTTTTTTCTCTGCATACCCACCAACAACAGGTTTTACAGTTCTTTTGAATTTTTTCAGCCTCCAATATTGAAACTACTGCCCCGACTATTTTAATTTGCGATTCTCTGACAGCCAGTATGTTTGTTGACCATTTGCATGTGCTTTTCTGTAAATTGCCTGTTCATATTTTCCCCTTTTAAAATTATCTTTGTCTTGTCTAACTCAGCTTCTGATGCTATAATTATTTTACGATCTTGTTAACGTTCTTGCTCCCTTTCAATCCAATTGCCTTATAGCAGCCAATGTGGTATTTTAAAAATGTAATTTGGATTATGTTTGTCCTCTGGTTAAAAATTACTTTCTTTAGAACTAAAAGAAAATCAAAATTTCTTAACATGTCCCATAAGACATTCATAATCCATCCCATTCCTGCTTCTCCTGCATTTCTTATGCCTCTCTCATCACTCCTTACAGTCTAGATTCCTTAAATCTGCCACATACTTTCCCTCTTGATGTACTTTATGCTGTCTTTTTCCTCTGTCTAGAATGCTCCACTTTCGTATGACAGGGTCCTGCATTGATATTATTTAAATAATATTTCTCCAAAAGGACCAGTTAGAAACTGATGCTTCCTCTGATTTTTTTTCTGAACACCCTGTTCTATAACCTCATAGCACTCAGGTAATTCGTACTTAAATATTTATTTTTTAAAAAATTAGTCACCTACCATTCTAACCTATACGAGGACAGGAACCATATCAGTTCTGTTTACCAGTCTATACCAAACAGCCACAACACTTAATAGACATTCAGTTGAACAAATGGTTCCTACTTCAGGTTAATAATACCTAGTTGTATTGTTGATGCATCTTGTTTTGCCCAGGAATCACCATCTTTCCCCAAGATGACTTTGTGTATCTCTTCTGTGATCCATAGTGTATTGTTTTTACAGTTCTACTCTTGTGGGCCACCTTGCTCTTGGTCCTTTTGTGTATTACCTATTCTGTTAAAATGGGGCTTAGCGTTAAAGTAAACCCTGGAGTAAAACACTGATTTGTGAATTTTTCTCACTTAAATTACTACTCCCAGGAGCTTTCATTTAGTTAGTTTTTCTTGAAACATGAAGATTGGTAATGTTTTTCCCCCAGTCATTCTGGAAAGATTTTCTGGGGAAAATGAAAATTAAATAAGAAGATATAGACCAGGCTTGGTGGCTCATGCCTGTAATCTCAGCACTTTGGGAGGCTGAAGTGGGAGCATTGCTCAAGGCCAGAAGTTTGAGACCACCCTGGGCAAAATAGGAAGACACATTTTTATAAATAATCAGATGTGGTAGCACACACCTGCATTTCCAACTACTCAGGAGGCTGAAGTGAGGGGATCACTTGAGGCCAGAAGTTCAAGACCAGCCTGAGCAACATAGCAAGATCCATTCCTACACACAAAAAAATAGAAAAATTAGCTGGGTATAGTGATGTGCATTTGTAGTTTTAGCATCTCAGAAGGCTGAGGCAAGAGGATCACTTGACCTTAGGAGTTTGAAGCTGCAGTGAACTATAATTGGGTCAGTGCACTCCAGCCTGGATAACAGAGTGAGGCCATGTCTCAAACATACAGAGTCTAGTTTTTTGGATGATAATAGTGTTACTTTGCTTCCTTTTAGTCAATTAAAGTTATCAATTAAAATTATTATTTCTTAAATATAATCAAAATAAAGGTCACTTTCATTCTGAAAACTATTGTTTCTCCATTATGTTCATTATGATAAACTGGGATTTTATTACTTTGAACATTTAAGATGACTTAATACATGCTAAACTAGAACAAGAAAAAAAGAAAATGTTCAGAAAAAAGGTTAATGATTGATGCCGTAAAAAGAGACAAAGTTTGAATTAATGGAGTGAGAATTCAAAGTACTTTGTGTCACAGGACTACAAAGATTATCATTGTTAGATGTATCATAGAGAAAATAGTATATTGATTTATGAAAATGCTCCTTTTGAAAAGTGATAAATTTAGAGCACATCATCCATGAAAAGGGCCTTTTCATTTGGGGCCAGGCGCGGTGGCTCACATCTGTAATCCTAGCACTCTGGGAGGCTAAGGCGGGAGGATCGCTTGAGCTTGGGAGTTCAAGACCAGCCTGAGCAAGAGTGAGACCCTGTCTCTACTAAAAATACAAAAATTAGCCAGGCGTGGTGCTGTGCACCTATAGTCCCAGCTACTCAGGAGACTATAGGAGGAGGAGGATTGCTTGAGCCCAGGAGTTTGAGGTTGCTGTGAGCTAGGCTGACACTGCTGCACTCCAGCCGAGGTAACAGAGCGAGACTCTGTCTCAAATTTTTAAAAAAACCTTTTAGAATAAATATGATAGTAAAACAAGTATGGTTTTCTTCCTATTTACTGCTTGTGCATTTAATGCACATTTATTGAGCACAGTGAATGTGCCAAGCGCCATACTAGCTCCCAGCCCAGCCCTCTCCTCAAGGAGCTTACTTCCTAATGGCATGTAAGCAATTAGCTAGAAGCCCAGGAATCCCACTTCCTTTAAAATACTCTCCAAATACATTTTTGTAGGATAGGTCATTGATATTTAAGGAATTTATGTTTATAGAATTGTTTTGTGCTCTTTTAGGAAATTAATTCTGATCAGGCTACCCAGGGCAACATCAGCAGTGATCGAGGCAAGAAAAGAACAGTAACAGCAGCTGGTGCAGAGAATATCCAACAAAAAACAGACGAGAAAGTAGACGAATCAGGACCGCCTGCCCCTTCCAAACCCAGGAGAGGACGTCGACCCAAGTCTGAATCTCAGGGCAATGCAACCAAAAATGATGACATAAATAAACCTATTAGCAAGGGAAGGAAAAGACCTGCAACCAGTCAGGAGAGCCCTGGGGGTTTGGAAGCAGGTAATGCCAAAGCACCCAAACTGCAAGACGTAGCCAAAAAGGCAACACCAACAGAGAGACAAATTGACTTACAAAGGTAATATACATCATTTCTTCCTGAATTTTGAGCTTAGACATTTTGTTTTATTCTTAATATGTGCCAGTCACCCGAAACACAGGCAATTTGAGAATAAAAACTGTATTTGGTTTTCCTGAGTAAGTTATAATGGCATTTGTTTTTATCTCATACTCTCCATTTTTAAGGTACTAATTTAAAGAAACATCTGTTTTTTTCCTTTGGTTAATTTTTATTTAGTATTTTTGTTTTTTGTTTTTTTGGTTTTTCTATTTATTAGCAAGGAGAATATCATTTTGTCTGGTGTCCTTCAAATGGTTGCATAGGTTTACATAACATAACATGAAGGATTACCTTTGGACACAAAATTCCAGAATGGAGAAGACAGTGATGACATGTGACCAGGGATAGCCTGCTCTTTAATTCTTCTTGTTATAGTTAATTTTAATATAGATCAATATTAATATTGATTAATATTGTACCTCTCCCCTCCCCTGCCCATGAAACAGCCTTACAGCTGCTCATCTATCCTTCTCCTTTCTTCTTATATAGCTAACTCATCTACCCCTGAATTAGATGGTAAGCATCTGAATTCCTTCTAGAGAAGAGTCCCAGTTTTGATCAGCTCAGAATACTTCCCCTATCCTGCTTCAATATTTTTATAAAGTGCAGTGTCACTGAAGCATATGTATAAGTACATTTAAAATATTACCATTTATAACTTTCAGCGTGCTCTGGGGAAAAAGAGGAAAGTAATTTAAAAAAATATATATTACCATTTATGAAATTCTGAAATTTGGGGCTATTGTATTTCTATGCATTTTAAGTGCTTCTAGACATCTTTTACAACATCTCATGGCTTCTAATATAGTGTTGCCATGAGCCAGACTCAATACTTAGCTCTTTATTTGTTAACCCATTGAATCCTTAAAACAGCTCTATGTGGTAAGTACTATCATCATCTCTCATCATCTCCAGCTTGCAGAGTGGAGGAAACTCAGGGATAGAGGGCCTGGGTATTTTTTGTCCCCTTTGCTCAAATAAAAGGTGGAGCCAGGATTAAATTAAAACCAATGCAGTATGACTCCAGAGT
Source organism: Cheirogaleus medius (assembly GCA_008086735.1). Classification (NCBI taxonomy): domain Eukaryota; kingdom Metazoa; phylum Chordata; class Mammalia; order Primates; family Cheirogaleidae; genus Cheirogaleus; species Cheirogaleus medius. Next base: position 66,950,455 of record VBSM01002608.1, read on the forward strand.
TGTAACCACCGTACTATATTGTGCTTTTAAGATTAAAATTAATTCTTAGCTGGGCTTGGTGGTACATACCTGTAGTTCCAGCTACTCAGGAGGCCAAGGAGGGAGGATCATTTGAGCCCAGGAGTTCAAGGCCAGTCTGGGCAACATAGACCCTGCTTCCAAAAAAAAAAATTAAGCCTTGATTCTAGTCACTGTGCAGCTTACAAAACTGGCATCACAGTGGATGCTTTGAAAATATTTGCTTGTGTATTTTAAATAGCTGATATAGTTCATATATGTGATAGTTTCCATAAAATGGAATATACTTACACACAGTTTTAATAACTATTAAGCAAAATAGCTCATTTAATCACAGGTTAAACTAGACCAACTGTGGTCATCTTTTTAAGCTCTTTCAGAGTACATGCAAACAGAACTCTTGCAATTTTAGGGTTAGAGAGGAAAACCAAGAGAATGATCAGATGTTTCTGAAGGTGGCAAACTTAAAGCATCCAATGCTAAGAACAAGACTGTGGTAAAAATTAGTTAGAATTATGTATAGACGGTATTTGATATGGTGCCTGGCATCTATATTAGTAGTAACAATAGCGATAATAGGAAAAGTTCGGTGAGCGTATATGACTTGCCAACAACCATTGTGAAGCAAGTACAACCCTAAATTAGAGGTAAGGAAATAAAGACCTGAAAAGACCTTTCTCAGGTCATTTGGCCCATGCTACCCAGGGCAGGGCTTCAAATCCAGAAACATCCTGTATTATCTGCCTCACTGTAATACTAACAGTGGTAGCTACATTCTCTAGCATATGTATTAATAGTATTTTGAAACATTTTTAAACTATGAACTTCAGGAACCTATTATTGAGGGTTTTTTCCTTCAATATGTAAAAAGAGATGTTTTAGGCTGGGCGTGGTGGCCTGTAATCCTAGCACTCTGGGAGGCCGAGGCGGGCGGATCGCTCAAGGTCAGGAGTTCAGGACCAGCCTGATCAAGAGTGAGACCCCGTCTCTACTAAAAATAGAAAGAAATTAATTGGCCAACTAAAAATATATATAGAAAAATGAGCCGGGCATGGTGGCGCATGCCTGTAGTCCCAGCTACTCGGGAGGCTGAGGCAGGAGGATCGCCTGAGCCCAAGAGTTTGAGGTTGCTGTGAGCTAGGCTGACGCCACGGCACTCTAGCCAGGGCAATAGAGTGAGACTGTCTCAAAAAAAAAAAAAGGAGATGTTTTAGTGTGTATTTACCAATAAGCTATGGATTAGACAGATACATTAAAACAAAAGTTTCTTGATGGTGACTCAACAGATGTTTTAACTATGCCTGAATTTCAGGAGAAAACATCAAATGGTCAGAATCCTGAAAGTGCTAACTTTATTTCATGTGGAACTGTAGCTTCCACCTTTCTGCAAGATTCTGAACATAGCTTTCATTAACTGCAAATATTACCTGTGAGTGATCTGACATTCCACCTGTATTTTCCTGAGGCCTGAGGATCAAATACAGGTTACAGCTCGCATGACTGATCAATTCTGAATATATAGTACCTTGAATCCTCCTGTTATGGTTATCATTACAGTTTCAACCAACTCACTGGTAAGAGAAAAAATAAGATTGCCAAACCTGAGAGCCATCAAACATATCCGAGCTATGGATGAACCCAGGGTGGTAGGATCAGCTCTGTTTGGGGCCTTGGATTATATCGTCATGTCTGAAGTGCTGTACCGAGTATTAATAGTTTACCCCTGGGTTTTATTTGACAAATAAGGCTTAGCCCCCTTGTGTTTCTCTGTGGCCCTACGTTCTGACTCCACATACCACTTCCTCGGTCTTTCCTTTACCTTGCATGATTCTCCACACCTTTCACTTGCTTAATTTCTCACTGCCCAGATGGTCATTTCCTGCTCTGGTCACAACTCTCTGTGCAGTGGCATCTCAAAAGTGCCTTTCTCCTAACATTACCTTAATCATCTTTACTCTGAACCGCTTTGTCAGTCTAAGTACAGGATTCCCACTCGCCCCAGGTAACACTGTCTACTAGCGCCAACTCTGGAAAACTTATCCAATTTTATTGGTATTTATTATCGTATCATATGATTATTTAGATCTTCTCATTAAATAATTAATAACCATTTTCAAGGCCCTAATAATACCAACTACAGTCTAGGTGCCTTATGTTTGTTACCTCATTTAATCCTTCAGCCTTCAGGTAGAATTCTGATCAGTGTTAGCCTTAGAGCCATTTTCATACCACATCCTTCACTTCTAACAAGTGGCAAGTACTGACCCTGGAGAATTCCTCTTACTAGGTTTTTATTGACAACATTAGATCAATAATTTTTTTAGCGTGATCCCCACTTACATGATTTATTTTCTTTTTTTTTCTTTTTTTTTTGAGACAGAGTCTCACTTGGTTGCCCGGGCTAGAGTGCCATGGCGTCAGCCTAGCTCACAGCAACCTCAAACTCCTGGGCTCAAGCGATCCTCCTGCCTCAGCCTCCCAAGTAGCTGGGACTACAGGCATGCGCCACCATGCCTGGCCAATTTTTTTTCTATATTTTAGTTGGCCAATTAATTTCTTTCTATTTTTAGTAGAGATGGGGTCTCGCTCTTGCTCAGGCTGGTTTCGAACTCCTGAGCTCAAATGATCCGCCCACCTCGGCCTCCCAGAGTGCTAGGATTACAGGCGTGAGCCACCACGCCCGGCCTGATTTATTTTCTAGTTCAAAACATAAAGAGTATATGCGAGAATTTACTAGCATAGATTTTAGTTGGCTTTCTGTGAGTTTTGTGTGAGGAAATGATCATTTGTTCAATAGTTCACTTGTTTTTCCTCTATTTGTTGGAGCTATTGTGCAAATGGGAAACAATTCCAAATGTTTTGCATTGAGAGTGTGTTTTTAATAGATCTGCTGATTCTTGAATGTTTTGCCTAAACTTAAGGCCACATTCTTCAACAAAAAAGAGATTATCAATAAATGTCAGTGGAGAAATCGTTCTCAAACTTGGGACTTCTGGAGCATCTGTAAATTTAAAGAAATTTAAAGAAAATATCTATAGAATGACAGACTATGGTTTTCTCATCTTTGGATTAACATGTTTTGGTTAGCGTGCTTAGTGTGGTAGTGTTCAAGGATCTTGGAATTTGTTTGTCTTAACCACTTCGGTACCAGCATCGACTATAGTCGACAGCCACAGATGAACATGCACAGTGACTTTAGCCGACAGCCGTGATATGACTTTTCTAATTTTTCATTTATCAAAATAAAATTGTGAACATCTAAAAACAACGTAATGAAAACATATATGTCTATGTTACCTATTCTGATTACATTACAAGTAAAGCTGCCTGTAAAGTCAAACAAGCTTTCAGTGCTTTAAAGCTTCCCTCATCACACGAGAGCGAAACGGACGCGTCGTGGATGCGCAGCGCACACTGCCCTGCGGACTGCGAGTGCCGGCTGCGGGCGAGGGTTCGCGGCCGCTGAGCGCGGTGCCCAAGTGGTTAAACACAATCTACTGACTTCCTGTGCTCACTTGTATATTGAGGTTTCCTCACATCACATAGGTCTGTATCTTAGAATTAAAGTAAAAGTAACGCCTACGTGTGTATCCTCATGTGTTAAACAACTAGATACTCGTTTGACATGAATATTTCTTCAGTAACAAGTAAATTTTTACCAAGATATAATGTGAAATTTCTCAGAAGCCACGTGCTCGGAAGTGATGGAGATTCACTTTGGGACATAGAGTCAAGTCCAGGAAATTCTTGCAGTGATCTGGATCGTTTATTAATCTGTGTGAGCACCCAGGAAGACACTGAGGACTCAGCTAGTACAGGGAAGCTTCCTGAAGGTGCAGCAGGCAGCTTGTAGAGGATTCTTTGATATCACTTTATTAAGCTTGGCTTTGTATGTTATAACAAATTAATAGTGTCTGTAAAAATATTAATAATCACTTAGCTTTGGTAGCATTGTTGCCTTTATAAAACGTGTATGTAGTCTTGGGGTTTGGGAATGTATATTTCTTTCTCTCCCAGGTTTGGAATTGTTGAGAATGAGACAGATGTAATACTGAACCCTGATAAGGCTGATTAAAAATGTAGAACAACATAAGCAGAGTGGGTAAATTAGTAAATGCCTTACCCCAGAATTGAAGAGCTACAAGCAGACCAGGATGAACCTCTCAGGGCAAAAGACTAAATCTAGATGAGGTCAGGCCCAATGTGCCCATCTCTTTCCCTGTCTCATCTATTAGATGAGTTCTTCCTCCTCGCAAAGAGGAGTAGGTGAGCAAAAGAGAGAAAGAAACCAGGTCTCACCCTCTTGGGCTTCGAGGGATCAGAATTGCTCTCCCTACTAGGGAAGTGGTACAGATGGGGGACTCCTAACCTCTTGACAGAATTAAGCTGAATTTTCCTCCCTGTTTTTTTTAGTATACTAAAATGTATATGTTTACCCAGCTCAAGAGTCAGAACTTATTTTGCTGCTTATAAATTCGTCTTGCCATAGTGTCCAGTAATTTTTCTTCCATGATGTCAATTTTGAAGGTGTTAGTTAAAAATTATAACTATTTCAAATAAATAGCTTTTATCACCTTAAGTAAATAGGGCATTGGATAGTAGCACTAAATAGTTGAAAAACTTCTTCATTGGTGTTTTGTTTTTATATAGCTTAGGAAAAGATTCCTTATACCAAGTAAAGTCTCAGGTGAAAAAATGAAAAAAATAGTTTAAGATTTTAGTTAACTGTAGAAATGAAATAATTGTGGTTTTGTTTATATCCTATCAACAACTTTTCTAATTTTGTGCTGTTCTACTCCTATCCCTAAGGTAAAAAGAAAACTCATTTGCAAAGGAAGAAAATGAAGGCCAAACAGAAGCAGGCTTCAGCTTCTGCAAAAACTTGGATTCACGATGTCCCTGAACAGAAAATGAAGTTCACTTCAGAATACACGCTTTCTGCCTTGAAACTGAAACTATTACTTCCTTCTCACATGACCACAAGCCCTCTGGTGGAAATGTATAGCAAAAACTCTTGAGAGAGGCTAAAAGCAACTGTTCTACCCTCCCCCCAGACTTTTCTTATGAAAAGTCAATAATTAAGCAAATTGCTTAACACTTGGTTCCAGTTCCTGCACATCTGGAGTTTGAATGCAGAACACACCATCAGTTTCCGTGCTGCAGTGTTTGTTTTAAAGAAAGTGACAAGATGTCCTTTACACTGACACGGAAAATCCATCCATTTTAGAGCCAGGGGTTCCCATGCTACACAAGAAAAAATAGAAGTCTACTGAATTAATTTTTTAAAAGAAAAGAGATCAGATTAAATATTTCTTTGTTTTTCCTTTTGGAAACTTTTATGTATAATTCTTTCTGCCTGCCTGCTTTTCTGCAAAGATGAGATGTACAGATTTCAGTTCCCTGCTATGAAAAGTGATGTGGTGGCAATTTTATAAATGTTGCTTTCTGATTTTTATCAGAGTGAGAAAATAATTAAAATTATTATTGATTTGCAAGTAGTAAACTTCATATTTTGATTTCCCCCTTCATTTTAGTTTAATATAATTTGCAATAAATGTACATATTGTTGTTTGTTTCATAAAGCATATCACTTTAAAATGGTTTTTACTCCTGTGACTATGATGGAATATTTGGGATTTTTAAGGAGTAATGACTGTCCAGCATTTGGTTTTATAATGTTTCTCACCAGATTTTTATTATTGATGTAAAAAAAAAAAAGTCAATTTTTTTAAATAGTTGGACGTTGGCAGCTTTGTAAGGAAAGTTGGAGATGTTTAGGATTGCTATCAATTTTCAGCATTGTGCTTTTGGGAAGTGTTTTTGCTTTTGTCTGCTGGTCTGGGCTCAGTTTTTATGTTTATTTTAGAAGACAGTTGTTGCGTCAATATATTATGTTTCTTGGCATTGTTCAGTATAGGTAATGTGTACACTTTTTGTGTACACAATCATATTTAAGTTTTATGCATAAAATAAATGCTTCTAGATGTCATATGGCAGTCTTTTTTAATCTTTTTATCTTATCCTTATGAATTTTTTTAATGTGAAAGGGCTAAAGTCATAAAGAACATGATTTCAGTCAACTCTCCATTATCTATATGAAATAGTGGCTATGCCTGGGGTTTTTAATTTTGTGGTAATCATAAATTTAAAAACAAAATACTGAAGGCATATTGCAAGACCTGATTCGGGAGGAACTTGGGATTTGTCTTTCCTCCTGCTCAGAGCTACTTCCTGCTCCCTGTGCGCACTGGCTCCTCCCACAGCCTTGGCAGAGCCCGCTCACACCATCTCGTCACCACCTGCTGCGGGTGAGCGGGAGGAAACAGCATCTGTGTTATAACTTGGTCTTGAGAGCCTGCACTCTACATGGGATGTAAAACAGTGAAATATGTCAAAAGCAACGTTGTTGGGAGTAAATGTCACTTACGTTCTCATAGATAATCAAGAGTTGGCTGTAGATTGTGAGTGAAAGATGGATAATTCTTTTAAATATGCATGTACACACATGTAGGTATCAGAGAATTGCTAGGGAACAATGGATACCAATGACAGAAAATATCTTTTGCCTCTTTATAACCCTTTAGAAAGCATAAAATATTGCCTCCAACATACTGAAAAAGAGTATCTATGCATAAGTATCAGAGAAGTCTCTCAAGCAGTCAGTGGGCGTGTTCAATTTAGAATTTAAAGTTCTCTTAGCATCAGACGACTTGATTGTTAAGGCCTCCAATTTGTCACCAACAAAAAGTGCATTGACCTTTCTCCTCTTCTGATTGCCCATGGTTTGCTAGGTTACCAAGTGTTAAGTCATATCAAACAAAATGCAGCAGAACCATTCAAATCAATGAATGTATAGCTATTTAGATCTTTGCAGGAGATGAATCAGCTAAAGGATCTGGTCCTCATACGGTTGTAAATGGGCCACCCCCGGTTTTGTAAAATGAAGCAAGTGTCTGGCACTAAGGGAAGCAAGAATAGGATGGTAGAAAGAAAGATCAAGCTTATGGGAAGGCACTTGTTTATGAGAAATTTGTCAGGTTTCCTTTGAAAAGGAAAATTTTAAATCCCTTAAGAATTTGGTATGTTCACATCTCAGAGAAACTACAACACAAAAGTGCAGACTTATATTTGAGAATTAATGTTAACACTTTGCTCTAGTTTGAAGCTTCTTGTATTTGTCTAAAACTACAAGCCAGAATTTTGTATCTCCTTTGATAAAAAGTGTGTATAATGTAAAGTAGTTTTGCATATACCTGTGCTGCACATGGGCTGAATTTTAAAAATTTTTTTAAAGACTTGAAGCAGAACCTTGTAATTTGTGTAAATGACAAGTGTAAAATCCTACCATAAAATGCTAAAAAATATGCACTGTTTCAAATAAAACCAAGAAATGCAGCATTATATAGTAGTGTGGAGCCCTGAATATTCATGTACCCCCTGGTATGTCACACGTTGATAAAATGTCTGCATATTTTCTGTTTAGATTCTGGAGTCTGCTAATAAGAAATCAAATGCTACCTTCAAACTTCCTTCCTAGGTACTCTGATCTGGCTTACAATGACTTAGGAAGAACACAATGGATGCTAAATTCTGATGGACATTTGGAAAACTTCAGAAGTTGTTTTTCAACCTAAGAATTTAGTAGCAGCCTTTCATTCCTAGTATCCTGTGATTCATCTATTTATTGCAAATTTTGAACATGCATATTTAGTTTTAGTTTAATAACTAGTGTATGGAGAGCAAGCAGGTTACATAAATGCCTGCAATAAGAGGTAAGAGAAGCTACCATGTCTAGTTATGTATTTTACCTTTAATGGATTTGTCTTTCCACACCCTGATATTTGTATCGTCAAGACTTCTCTTTCTGTCTTCGCTAGTCACATAAACCATCGGTAGAAGCCACTATACCGTCGGTCTCCAGTAGTTCTGACAAGCTTTGAAGCCTGCCCAGGTAATAATGGTGGCATCACTACAAGCCAGCCACGGTTAGGAACAATGGAAATGAGAGTACAGAATCAAACACCTTTCTACCTATAAACCAGAGCTCCAAATTTTCACTCCCATTTGAGTAATAACCTTCATTATTTCATTTTGTGTCTTATTTTCAGAGTCTAACAGGAACACAAAAGGTCCCGTTTCTAAGGAACCCCAGCCAGGCTAGTTATCAGTATTTCAGTTTTGACATTTCTCAATTTTTTTTATCATTACTGACTGCTAACTTAAGGCACTTTTCTCCCCTTATTCTCTAGTTATCCTGTTCTTTAACAAGGATCGTGTCATTCTGAATAAAACTCCCATTATTTTTAGTAAATAGCACCACATCCATTCTTCCTGAAGCAGCTTGAAAAGCAGCCGGCCTGGGGCCACTCACGCGGGCGCGCCCGTGCCCGGCCGCGGCTGGGAAAGCCACCAAGGAAATTGAGGGGCAGCGAGTGGCGTTCTCTCCGTCACAGGTGTAAAGGAATACAGGCTGAATCTGTACAGGCTGGGTAAAATGCCCGCGGCTGACACTGAAAACATTGTGAGCGGCGCCTTACTTAGAAGGCCCGGAGCCCACTGCAAGTGGCAGGACGCGGCCGTGCCGGCCGGTGGGCCCTGCGCGGCGTCAGAGCCCGACGGAGGCCGTGGGAGCGGGACCCGCGCGGCCTGCCACAGCGGCTCTCCAGGTTCAGGGCCCAGGAGGGACCCTAAGGCTGGGGGACAGGAAGAGGCAGTTACACTTGCCCCGTGCCGAGCGCTGCTCCACGGAAGAGCTGGCCCGGCCCCGAGTCGCTGTCGGCGGTCCTCAGTGACACCCGCCCTCACCTCAAGCACAAGTTCAGGTGTGTCGATAATTCCTGTGGCTTTTTTGGACAAACTTTGAACAACCCTCGGAACTTAGTGGGCTTCTCCAAAGCAAGGTTCAGTGGGGACTCAGGCAGTGTCCCCATGAAGCCCCCATTTTAGTTTTCTTCTGAGCTGGGTTTTTTTTTTTTTCCAGAGTCAGAGTGTCACTATGTTGCCCGGGCTAGAGTGCCGTGGCGTCAGCCTAGCTCACAGCAACCTCCAACTCCTGGGCTCAAGCGATCCTCCTGCCTCAGCCTCCCGAGTAGCTGGGACTACAGGCATGCGCCACCATGCCCGGCTAATTTTTTCTATATATTTTTAGTTGGTCAATTGATTTCTTTCTATTTTTAGTAGAGGCGGGGTCTCGCTCTTGCTCAGGCTGGTTTCCAACCCCTGATGTTGAGCGATCCCCCTGCCTCGGCCTCCCAGAGTGCTAGGATTACAGGCGTGAGC
>VBSM01002608.1:66959851-66971574 GCA_008086735.1 Cheirogaleus medius
CCTCCCAGAGTGCTAGGATTACAGGCGTGAGCCACCGCGCCCGGCCAAAAGTGTAACTCTTTACATGTGCTGGCACATTTAATCCTCACAATAATCCCATAGGGCACTACTATTTTCGTGTCCATTCTACACATCACTGAAACTCACAGAAGCTAGATAGTAAGCCCAAGGCTACCCAGACTGTGACCATGCAACTCAGTGCTTTCTGCGTGGCTTTTGGAGCAGGTTCCTGAGCAGCTCACACTCTCTCTGAACCCTGATGGTAAACGTGGGAGTGCAGGAGAAGGAGGTGGGTAATGAAAACAGGTCGGGGGAAGAAGCTGCGAGGACGCTGCCTGCTGGCTACTGTTGCCAGCCTTCAGCAAACAGTGTCTAACGAAATTAAGAAGATAAAATTAAGTGAGACTCCATCCACTGGTGAACAGATAAACAAAATGTGATATAGCCACACAATGGAATACTACTTAGCAATGACAAGGAAGGGAAGCTGATACATGCCGCTGCATGGATGAATCTCAAAAACGTTATGCTAAGTGAACAAAGCCAGACACAGAGAACGACATATTGTATACTGTCATTGATATGAAATTTCCAAAGAGGGCAAATCTTTGGAGACAGAAAGATTAGTGGTTACCCGAGGCTAGGGGTAACCTAGCAAGGATTAACTATGAAGGGTCTCACAGGATCTCACTAGCGTGACGGTCGCACAACTCAGTAAATTTAACACATCATTGAACTGTACATTTAAACAGATGAATTTTATGGAATTTAAATTGTACCTCAATAAATTTTAAAATTAATAAAATATATCTTCCAAAAAATTTCAACTATACAAAGCAAAGCAGCATCTACTTACGTACCAGATTATTAACCACTTGAGTACCAGCGTCGACTATAGTCGACAGCCACAGATGAGCGAGCGCCGACAGCCGTGATGTGACTTTTCTAATTTTTCATTTATCACAATAAAATTGTGAACATTTAAAAATAACGTAATGAAAACATATATGCATATGTTACCCATTCTGATTACATTACAAGGAAAGCTGCCTGTAAAGTAAAGCTTCAGTGCTTTAAAGCTTTCCTCCTCACGGAGAGCGCGGCCGTGGCCAGCGCACCGCACACCGCCGTGGACCGGGCACCGCGCACACCGCCGTGGACCGGGCACCGCGCACCGCCGTGGACCGGGCACCGCACACACCGCCGTGGACCGGGCACCGCACACACCGCCGTGGACCGGGCACCGCACACCGCCGTGGACCGGGAACCGCACACCGCCGTGGACCGGGAACCGCACACCGCCGTGGACCGGGAACCGCGCGACTGTCACTGTCGGAAGCGCCACCGCCAACAGCAGCGGCCGCGGGCCGCCCTTCTCCCCGGGAGCTCGGGCCCCCTCGGGGACCGGCTGGGCTCTCGTCCTCAGCTACGAAGATCTGGAACCAGTTCCTCCCGCCGCCACGGTCACAGGACGCCCCGAGAAGCCAGGGGCACAAAGGGCTGCGTGCGAACGGGGCCGACGCCCTCTCTGGCCCGGGGACGGCGGGCGTCTTGGTGGCCGCCCGTGGACCCCCTCTCTGTCCTGACGCTCCTGGCACTGTGAGGTCCTGGAAGTCCGAGTGGCCCTTCTATGACTCAGTTTCCTCACTTGTAAAATAGCAACCGCTTCCATCATGAGGATAAAACGAGCTAAAACAAGGAGGGCGGCCACAGGCGCTGTCGCCGGCCGGGTCCGCGGGCCGCAGCTGCAGACAGACTCGCAGACGCGCTGCCCCTGCTTGTTGCATCCGTTTCCCAGGCTCTGGGCCAACCGCCCTCTCGTGTTCATCGGCCTTTCTTGAGCCAGGGTATAAAGTCTCCACTTTGGCAGCCACGTTCCCCATAGCTCAGCCTCAAAGAGGCCACACGCACAGTGAAACTCCGCTATTAGTTTTTGCGGAGACAGTATCGGACCCCCATTTTGTGTTGGGGACCTCTCCCCCAACTGCCACCTCGTGAGGCGGAGACCGTCTCTGTCTGCAGAAGCTCAAGTGCAGCGAGCGCGCGACACGCCCCGAGCCCGGCCGCCCACGCCTCCACCTGCGGGGACACGCGGCCGCACCGCGGAGCAGGGGCCGCTCCACCTAGAAGCGTGGCCGGCAGCGTCCAGCGTCCAGCAGTGGGGACCCGAGCTGCACACCGCCAGGGCGCCCAGGAACCGGCGGTGGACGCTGCGTCTCCACAGGCGCGATTCTGCGGTGTCACTCTTGGCGTTGCCACTGGCTCTGAAACTGTAAGCCTAGTTTTCCGGCCCTCCCAGAGTCTGAGCTACTCAACACACATCAGCGAACTTTTTTTCTTATTGAATTATCCAGAGTTGACTTCCAACTGATAATTGGTACCAGAAGTAGTGGCAGGCAGCAGCCCTTCAGGGAAAAGAGGGAAATTTGGATCAGCTCCCTGGTCTGGTTAGGGCAGAAGGCCCTGAAAGTCCAGCAGGTACTAAGGGATGGGACTTCAGCAGTTTAGGAACGCAGCGATGAAACAGTTCATCAGATTATCACCTGCTTTGTACTGAATTGTGTCTCCCAAATTTCCTATGTTGAAGCCCTATCCCCCAGTGTGACCATATTTGGAGATAGATATGGCTTTTAGGAGGTAATTAAGGTTAACTGAGGCCATAGGGTTGGGCCCTGATCCAATGGGATTAGCAACCTTATATTGATATCTCCCTCCCTCTCTTTCTCCCTATCTCTCTCTCTCTCTCTCACACACACACACACACACACACACATCCACACCTTCCAGCCTCTAGAACGGTGAGAAAAGTAAATTTCTGTTTAAGCCACACAGGCTATGGCACTTTGGTATGGCAGCCTGAGCTAAGACATTACCCAAGGACAAGTGAAATGAAGTGGAAGGCATGGTTTTAGGGACTACGTGTCCGCTACCAAAGATTAGTAGGGAATGCAGAAGAATTCAGGGCTGAAGCACTTTTTATGACTGCCTAAAGGCCTCTCACCGATTGCATTTTTAGGGCTAAGACAGTCATAACTAAATATAAAGTTTTGTTCTTTGAGTTGCTAACCTGTAACGTATGTCTAACTTCCAGCTTCCCTCGATTTCTCATGTGAAGTTAGGGTGCTGGTTGTAGAGTAAGAGTCTGAGAGTGGAAGAACCCTGAATTCCCGCCCACCAGCATCTCCCCTCAGCAGCTGCCGGGGCTCCCAATCTCCTCTCTCCGCCACCACGCTGCTGCTCCGGCCCATCCTGGGTGTCCGGGTCAATCCAGTCAAATGGAACTCGGGTGGATCTTCTCATTGCCATGGTTACCCTCTGTGCACCACTGGCTCCAATGTCTTTCAGTGTTACATTGTGCCCATGGTGGGGCACAGAGGGCTCGTGTCGATGTTTCTACTCCACCCTCAGCTTTCAACCTCTGCACATCTCCACACTCTCCTGGCCTGTTGCCCTGTGCTTGTTAGTCTGAGAGGTAAGCTTTCTCCTGCCTGGGCCTGAGGGATGGGGTTAGCTGTGACCCTGACCCTCCCCAAGTAGTGGAAGCTTCTATCTAACTGCCTGGATCCAGGATGGTCTCCTGCCCCTTCCCTAAGGCACAGGAATTTGTCCTTCTCCACAGCTACACCTCGTACTCCCTTCTTACTCTCCTTCCCAGCAGCTATGGCTTCTGCTCCATAGGGGTGAGGAGTCCAGGCGGGGCCTCGTTTCTTCCCCACAGCGGCAGCTGCTCCCCTGCAGGGCCTGCATGCTCTGGGCCCCACCTGCACCAAGCCTTCCCCATGAGTGTCTGAAGAACAAATGTTTGGGGCACCCTACTGAAAACAACCCAATCTGGTGAGGTGTTGGCTGAATGGAAGGTGAATTTGGAATGGATGTAGATAAATTATAATGGTGATACTTGTCAACCACTATCTCATGACCAGTTGCAGAAATGAGGATTGTGGCAGTGAACTATAGTTTCTTGTTGTATGATTAAAGTAACATGTAAAAAATAAATAAATAAAAATTAAAAAAAAATAAAGTAACATGTTTACATATTTTAGAAATGTATCATATACAAAATTTTAAATATAATTATATATTTTAAACTGTTGTCCACTTCCTGGACAAATATTCTGTACCATTTTGTATATAGTACGTTTTGCAGTTAACTTTTCAATTGAGTCCACAGGTTACACAATATCTAGACAGGATCAGCATAAAAAAGAAACATTGTCCAGAAATCCTAGAGTTGGCACTGAACACAGTGGGCCGACACTGTGCTGGCCCTGCGGAGAGGCCCTAAGCACACTGGGATGGAAAACGTGCTTGCATAGACAGTCTTCTTGTCATTTGGTCTTGACTCTCTATTCTTTTCTCCCTGGCCTTAATACAATTATTTTACCATTAATTTATTTTACCGAGTTTTAAAACTTGCCTCAGATCTTTTTTGATAGTAGTTGAGGCATAACTAAAAAGAGTCATTGGAAGGAGGTGGTGAAGAAACAGACTCTTAAATGAAAATTACAGTCCAGGGCCCTGACAAGTACAGCCACTTTATGCTTAGTTCACTTTCCCTTTTTCCTCGGCTCATTTCTTAGAATCGCCCTTCACCTGCTGTTCACTCTGATCAGTAAGACCTAGAATTACCAAAATCCCTTGGGGGTTTTGAGTTGAGAAACCTCACATTTCTGTTTAGCTATTTAGATGCCTTTTGTTTCCAGAATTTTGTCTGTGAACATAACTGCTGGGGTATCTGTGGCATGGCTGATAAGAAGCACATTGGAGACCATTTCCACAGGTCAGATAGGTTCATAACAAGATTTTCAATCTGAAGACATTAGAGTCTCACTTCTCTGCCATTGTCTGTGCTGGGGATAATGGTGAGAGAGACAGGACTCAGCCCTTGAGGAGGAAAAGACTAACATGAAGACAAATCATGGTAAGGCAGTATGATGTGTACTATAAAAGTTTACACAAAGAACTATGAGAGTCCAAAAAAATGTACTCTGTCTGAATGACAGGACGGTCAGAGAGAGGGGTAGGTAAGGCTTCAGAAAAGTACTGTTTAGTTAAATAAGATTTCATCAAGAGGGAGACAAGGTAATTCAGACTGGGTGGGGAGATAGGAAAAACATGGATTTAGAGATACAGTATTTCAAATCTCAGTTTTATAATTCATTAATAATGTATGCCTGACCTTAGGAAAATCATATCTCAGCTTGAGCTTCTCATCAGCAAAATAAGAGGGTTTGCCTGCAAGATCTCTATGATTCTTCTTATGGAATATTTGCAGCCATTTACACTCCAGGCTATAATCCTTTCAAAGCAGTAATGATACATTATACATTTTATATCTATCTTCATATATTTTCCTGATTATAGAATACATACATGTTCTATATCCCACCTTTACCACCAAAATAGAGTATCTTCCATCTCCCCAACATCTTCCATTTCTCTCTCCCCACTGGCTTGTTCTGTCACAAAATGTGCTTGGGCACAAGTTTCTCATACCTTAAAAAGAAAGCAAACCTTCACCTGACACTACTTTGTAATTATTTTAGTTCCCTTTTGAAGAGCCAAACCGCTCCCAAAAGTTTTAGCTCACCATCCTCTAACTTCTACACTAGTAGCTGTTAATCCCATCAATTGATCAAACCTGCTCAGGGACTGGAAGAGAGCAATTAACAAAATACTGAAACTATCGCCCACATACGATGAGTAGCTCTAATCTGATCCATCTTTCTGATGCTTCCAATGCCACTGATGGTACCCTCCCTTTGTCCCATACCCTCTGCCTCTCTTATCACTTATGCCTGACTCAATCCATCTCACATGAACTGAGTGCCTATTATGTGCCACGAGAATGATGAGATTCTGCATAAAGAACTTCCAGGCAGCTGGGGCAGATACCTAACAAGAATATAAGGTGAAATGTATGTTAAGTACTGGAACAGTTAAGTCACCTGTGAGATTTGGAAATGTTTCATGGTGGTGCTAGCATTTGGGGGTGGACTTGAAGGATAAAATTTCAATTTATAGAAATGGAAGAGAATCACATCCCAAAAGAAGAAACTAATTTTAAATGCACAGAGGCAAGAGGCACAATGTGTACTTAAAGAACCATTACCACAGGGAGAAAATGGAAGACCTTTTAGTATAAACTTTTATTTTTTATAAGAAGAATAAATGAATGGTGGTTAAAGAAACAAAACAGTTATAATGAAAATAAGTCTTTTGCCCTAGTGTTTTCTAGTCCCTGAACTTACTTTTTTTTTTTAAGTTTATTTATTTATTTAGAGACAGAGTCTCGCTCTGTTGCCCGGGCTAGAGTGCAGTGGCGTTAGCCTAGCTCACAGCAACCTTCAACTCCTGGGCTCAAACGATCTTCCTGCCTCAGCCTCCAGAGTAGCTGGGACTACAGGCATGTGCCAACATGCCCGGCTAATTTTTTCTATATATTTTTAGTTATCCAGCTAATTTCTTTCTATTTTCAGTAGAGACAGGGTCTCACTCTTGCTCAGGCTGGTCTTGAACTCCTGACCTTGAGTCTCGGCCTCCCAGAGTGCTAGTTTGCGCCTGGCCCTGAACTTACTCTTGAGAGAGAAACTTTTTAAACGGTTTCTTCAGAAAGTTGCCATCTTTTAAGATAATAAGCTTTAAAATTTTTTAATTTATAAATTCTGGATATATCTACAAATCTGCCCTGAAAGATGAAAATTTTGCATTCTTAGAGATAACCTCCTCCATCTTGCAATACAGATTTATCATTACGTTTGGTTAAATCGATTATCAGTATTCATTACATTGCAAATGTTGTTCATGAAGAGCTGAATTGTATATTTTAATTATATGTCTTCTCTTGAGAGGAGGATCTATAGAATATTAGTTAAGAGTTCTGGAGCCATACTGGGGTTCAAACCCTAGATTAGGCACTTCCTAGCTGGGTTAATTCTGAGCAAGTTATTTAATCTTTCTGTCCCTGTTTCCTCATCTGTAAAATGAGGACAAGACCTACATGGCCTTGGTAAGGATTAAAGTAGTTAATATGTGTAAAAGTAGTCAGAACAATTGATACTCAGTATACACTCAAAAAATGTCAGCTCAGCCGGGCGCCACCCCATAGTCCCAGCTTCTAGGGAGCCTGAGGCGGGGAGATAGCTTGAGCTCAGGAATTTGAGATGATAGCACCACCGCACTCCAGCCTGGGCAATAGAGTGAGACCCTGTCTCTCTAAAAGATAAATAAAATAGAAATTAAAAAATGTCAGCTCTTACTATCACTGTTGAGTTTTGTCCTAGAGTTTATAATTGTCTTTCTCTTAGGTATTTCCAATTGCTCCATCCACGTAGGACACGAACTGCACACCTCAAGGATCTCATCCACATGGAAACAGTAAACAGGGTTATGCAATAAAGCCATCTGTCTCCATATCAAGTGTTTTATCAAGTCCTCTTTGCAAGGGTCCTCCCTCCCAAATCCTTTGGTCTTTCCAGCATTACTCTCCTGAGTTAGATCCACTGTTTGACTTTGAGTATCTTTATTTTTTTATAGACTCCATTTTGCTACAGCATATCTACAAGCAAATTAAGATGGTGTGCCTAAGTGACATTTCTGAATCTTTGAATGTAAAAAAAAAAGAGTTCTTATTCCAGCTTAATAAATGACCTACAGATTAGATGAAAATTTAGACTGACAATAACTTATATCAGCATTTAAAAACTGTCCCACTGTCTGCTAGAATGCAGTGTAATTTGTAAGAAATCTGATGTTACTGATTCATGCTCTTTTCTCTCAAGGGGACTTTAGGGTCCCCTCTTCTACCCAGTACTCTAGAATTAGTCAAAGATGTGTGAGTCTTTTTTTCTTATTTATCACACTGAGCTGTTGGGTCCTTTGATCTGGGAGTTTGTGTTGTTCAGCTCTAAGATGTTTTATGCTATTTTGTAATTTGTAATTTAAGGCCTCAATTTTCTCTATTATCTCTTGGTGGAGTTTAACTCTTCTCTCTTTTCTCTCTGGGATCAGTTATTAAACCTTCTGGGTTGATATATTCCTTATATTCTTGCTCCTATTTTAGATTTGCCTTTTATTTTTTTCCAAGGAGATGTCCTCTATTTTCTAACCTTTCTATTCATTCATTCGTTCATTCATTCAAACAAGTATTTACTGATGTCTGACCCAGAATCTTTTTCTATGTACCAGGCAACATTCTAAGCATTGGAGATATAGCAGTGAACATGACAAATCCCCATCCTCATGTTGGACAAAATTAAAAAGTGGGTTAACAGAAAGTGCCATAATGTGTCATAAAGAAAAATTAAGCAGGGAGAGGGGAAAAGGTGAATGGGACTAGAAGCCAATTCAGCTAAGGTGCTCAGGCAACAAGGCAGGCCTGACATTTAGATGGCAATGAATGAGATGATCGAGCAAGTCATGTGATGATCTCAGGGAAGAGCATTCCAGGCAGATGAAACTCAGGTCCTACTTGAAGGACCTGAGTTTGCAACAAGGCTGGCGTTTGACAAACAGCAAGAGGCCAGTATGTTTAGTGTAGAATAAGCAAAGGGGAGATAAAAGAGATAAAGCCAGAGGTAGCAGAAACAGAGGGGACAGGAGGGCCATGTAAGGTATTGTGGCTATGATAAGGAGCATGAATTTTATTCTAAATTTAGTTAAAAGTCATTTTGAGCAGGCAACTACCATTACAAAGAAAAAGGGTGTTCTGACTGCTGTGGCAGATGGACTGCTGGAGTCCAAGGAAGCAGGGCCACCTATATAAGGGTAGTTTGTTGTCGCACAGTGGCTTTTGGTCAAGGAGGTAGCAGACACAGGAAATGAAAACCAGAGCCAAAATATATTTTGAAGGTTGAGTTGATAAAAGTTGCTGATGAATACAGGCCATTAGGGAAAGGAATAAAGGATGATTTGGGGGCTTTTGGCCTCAGCAACTAGATATATTGGTACTATTCAACTACCTAAGGAAAGACAGAGGAAAACAACAGGTTTAGGTGGTTGGAAGAGGAGGAACAAGGAATCTATTTCTCCACTTTTTTTTTTCTTTTTTTAGAGACAGGGTCAGGATCTTGCTGTCGCTGAGGCTGGAATGAAGTGATGCAATCACAGCTCACTGTAACCTCAAACTCCTGAGCTCAGGCAATCCTCCTGCCGAGTATGTGGGACTACAGGCATACACCACCGTATCTGGCTAAGTTTCAAAAATTATTTGTATAGATGGGGTCTCACTATGTTGCCTAGAATGGTCTGAAATTCCTGGCCTAAAGCAATCCTCTCACCTCAGCCTCCCAAAGTGCTGGGATTACAGGTGCAAGCCACAGTCCCCAGCCCCTTTTCTCTCTTTAAGGTGGAGATATTATAGTATGTTTGTACGCTGAAATAAAATGAGTGAAATGAACAACACAAGAGAAAAAGATGGATTAACTAAAAGAGCAAAGTCTTTGAATAGATGAGAAGACAGAGTATATGACAACAAATGCAGATAGGCAAATACATTTGACAAGATGTATTGCCCTTTGCTTCAATTTCTCAGTAATATAACAAATTAGTTCATTAGATGGTGGGGATTAGAAGAGTAATTGATAGAAGTAGGTGGAAAATTAGTAAGGCCATAGATGACCTGAACAACACTATTAACCAAACTGACCTGACATTCAGAATACTCAATCCAATAATGGCAAATTATACATCCTTTCCAAGTACACATGAAATACTCATCAACACAAGACTATTTTCTGCTACATAAAACAAATGTTAACAAATTTAAAATAACAAAAATCTTGAAAAATATATTTTTAGAGCATGACAGATTTAGAAATCAGTAACAGAAATATCTTGAAAATCCCCAAACACTTGGAATTAAACAATATACAGTATTCTACATAGTAGCCCTTTTATCAAAGTACAAGTCTCAGAGGAATTTAAAAAATAATTTGACCTGAATGAAAATGAAAATACAGCAAAATTTGTGAGATGCAGCCAACACAGTGCTTAGAGGGGAATTTATAGTATTAAATGCTTTTTCTAATGAAAGAAAATATCTAAAAATCAGTAACCTCCACCTTAAAATACTAGAGAAAGAAAACAAATTAAACTCAAACAAAACAATAAAGATTATCTCTTCTCAATCTTTTTATGGCCCAAAAACAAAAATTAAAGAAAACTAATGAAAATGAAAACAAGACCAAAAAATAGTAAAAAATAAAGGAAGGAATAAAACAAAAGCTAGTTGTTTAAAAAGATCGGTCAGGTTGATAAATCTCTAGCCAGAATGACTAAGGAAAAAAATGGAGAACATATAAATTGTCAACATCAGGAATAAAAGAGGGTATAGACATTGCTGTCCCGCAGACATTAAAAGAATAAGGAAATTCTACAAACAACTCTGTGATCATAAATTGAATAGCTAGGATGAAATGGACCACTTCCTTGAAAACAACAAAATTCAGGAAGAAAGAGACAACCTAAAGAGTCTCCTATACTATTAAAGATGATGAATTTTTAGCTAAAAATCTTCAAAGCAAACAAGCATGCAAACAAACAAACCCTAGTTCCAATGGCTTCACAGGCAAATTCTATGAAAGATTTAAGGAAGAAATATACTAATATTACACAATATCTTCAAGAAAATAGAAGAGGGAATACTTCTCCACTTATTTTATGAGGCCATCATTAGCAAAACCAAAGACATTACAAGAAAAGTACTGACCAACAACATCCCTCATTAACGTGGATGCAAAAATCCTCAACAAAATGTTAACATATTGAATCCAGCATCATATAAAAAGGATAATAGAGCATAACCAAGTAGAGTTTATTTCAGGAATGCAAGGATGGTCCAACATTTGAAAGTTAATGTAATTCACCAAATTATCAGACCAAATAAGAAAAGCCACATGATAATCTCCTTAAATGCAGGAAAAGCAGATAAAATTCAGCATCTACTCATAATAAGCACTCAGTAAACTGGGAATAGAAGGCAATTTCTTTAACCTAATAAATGGCATCTATTTTAAAAACCCTGCAGCCAGCATCATCTTTAATGGAAAGAGACTAAATGCATTCTCCCTAAGACTGGGAATGATTAAAAGACATTCTTCACTCACCATTCATATTCAACATCACAATGGAAGTCCTAGCCAGTGCAATTAGGCAAGAAAAATAAATGAGAGGAATATAGGTTGGAAAGAGAGTAAAATTGTGACTATTCACAGATGACATGATTATCAACATAAAAAAATTTAGCCACCAAGTGAGGAGGCTCTAAGGGAAGCATAGGCTCAGAGAGTAGTCAAGTTTCAGTTAGAAAGTGAATCTATAAAGACTTCGGGTTACGTGGAATTTTGCTCATGACGGTTCCTAAGAATTAGAGTATAGTAGAAGGAGGTAAACAGGGGGTCAGTTAGCAAGACTGGGAAATAGTTTTGAGGGGGTAAAATTCTGAGTGTAGTCAAATAACCTGAGAGTCCTTAACTGGGTAACTAAGGTAAATTGTGATGAAAAGCATGATTAATCCCCAAAGCAGTTTGTGGTAACATTTCATAGTGGTCTTACTCAGTAGTACAAGGAAT
Source organism: Cheirogaleus medius (assembly GCA_008086735.1). Lineage (NCBI taxonomy): Eukaryota > Metazoa > Chordata > Mammalia > Primates > Cheirogaleidae > Cheirogaleus > Cheirogaleus medius. Next base: position 66,971,422 of record VBSM01002608.1, read on the forward strand.
GCTTTGTGTCTCCCTTAAATCCTAGCAGGACAGAAATAAAGCTGGGAGAGACATTTACTCATTTTTTTATACCTCAGTGATCACTTTAATTTCTAAGACCTTTTTGTATTCTTTAAGTTCCTTTTTTAAAGCAACCTATTCTTTTTTTTTTTT
>VBSM01002608.1:66971674-66988306 GCA_008086735.1 Cheirogaleus medius
TGGGCTCAAGTGATCCTCTTGCCTCAGCCTCCCGAGTAGCTGGGACTATAGGCACACACCCCCATGCCTGGCTAATTTTTTCTGTATGTATTTTAACTGCCCAACTAATTTCTTTCTATTTTTAGTGGAGACGGGGTCTCGCTCTTGCTCAGCCTGTTCTTGAACTCCTGAGCTCAAATGATCCACCTGCCTCGGCCTCCCAGAGTGCTAGCATTACAGGTGTGAGCTACTGCACCCAGCCCATCTTGTTTCTTAAATTGTAAAATAAATATGATAAAAAAGTACTTGATTTATTTTGAAGGATTCAATGAGATAATATGTAATACTGGCTGAACATGGTGGTTCATGCCTGTAAATCCTAGCACTATGAAAAGCCAAGGTGAGAGGATCACTTGAGGTCAGGAGTTAGAAACTTGGCCTGGGCAATACAGCAAGACTGCATATCTGCAAAAATCTTAAAGTTAGGTGGGCAGGGTGGTGCACACCTGTAGTCCAAGCTACTTGGGAGGCTGAGGTAGGAGGATCACTTGAGCTCAGGAATTTGAGGTTACAGAATACAATGAGCTATGATTGTGTCACTGCACTCCAGCATGGGTGAGAGAGAGACCCTGTCTCTTAAAAAAATAAAAAAAAAGTAATGCTGAAAATGCCAACTGAGATATAGTAAAAGACCAATATTAACTGCTATTCTGCTTTGAAAACCCACAATGCTAAGGTTATTCTTAAGTTAAAAAAGCATTCTAATTTTCTAAGAAACAATTAAGACTGCAAAATGCAACTAAACAGGGAACTTAAACAGAGGGGAACAACAATGTAAAAAACTCTAGAAAAGATGCTCAACCACATTAAATCTTAAACACAAACCCATATTACTTTCACCTTCATATCAGTTTTTAAGAGAATACTTACATTCAGCAAGAGTGGGGCAACCCTTTCATATTAATATATATTAGTGGTAATATTTATTAGTACACCACGATGGGAAAGTATTTTGGCAATAAAGGAAACTTCTTAAGGAAATAATCTGAAATGCATACAAAGTGGTTTAACATGACATTATTTTTTATTTTATCGAAGTAATATGTACATTTTAATAGTCAAATATTACTAAAAGATTATTTTAAAAAAACAAAGTCATGAGAAATGAAAATGTTCTAAAGTTGATTGTGGGCCAGGTGCAGTAGTTCATGCCTGTAATCCTGGCACTCTGGGAGGCCAAAGCGGGAGGATCGTTTGAAACCAAGAGTTCGAGACCAGCCTGGGCAATGGCGAGACCCCGTCTCTACAAAAAATAGAAAAATTAGCCAGGTGTGGTGGCATATGCCTGTAGCCCCAGCTTCTTGGGAGGCTGAGGCAATAGGATTGCTTGAGCCCAGGAGTCTGAGGTTGCTGTTGACTGAGGTAGGCTGATGCCACGGCACTCTAGCCTGGGCAACAGAGACTCTTATCTCATAAATAAACAATTACATAAAATCAATTTTTGTGGTGACAGATGCACAATTCTGTGAAGTCATTGAATGATACACTTAAAATTTATCTCCAGCTTTACTGAGGTGTAATTGACAAAAATTACATTTAGAGCGTACAACACAATGTTTTGATATATGTATTGTACACTTTAAAGGGGTGAATAGTATGTGAATTATATCTCAATAAGTGTTAAAAACACATATATGTAGCAGATCTTGACACACATACCCCATTTCACTCAAAGGCAAACATATGCTTATATTGCTCTTTGTATTCACTGAATTTAAAACATGACACACTTTCTGAATGTAGATGAATACTTTGATTTCTTACATGGTCCACCCCTACTTCCATTCTTCATGCCTTAGTATTTGGCAATTCTTGGAATAGTTTATATTATGACTATAGAGGTAATGGCTGCCTAATGAGCATACTAAAATAAGTTTATTTTTTAGATTTTTGTTTCCTATTAGTCTTATTTTATATTTTTATTAGGCCCTAGTATTGCCAATTCTTTCCTTGCGCTCCAATTAATTCTAATATAATTTCACACATGAAAAATGTTATCTGACAATCTATTACTTCCTTGCTTACGTTTTGTTGCTCTCTCTTCTGAAATAGTTCACATTCCTGGTTCTCTATAGACTGGAATGGCTGCACTCTGGGTTGTTACACAACTGGCATTCTGGAATTCTCTTCACACATCCCAGAAATAACCAGTGTTTTATCCCATGTCTTTCTTTTGCATGACTTACTCCTTCATTTTGGTGGAATATATTGTTCAGGGGCTTCCTGAGAAAACGGAAATGGAAGACAAAATATGAGACCTTCATTATAAGAAAATATCTGACGTTTTATTCAGAACTTAGAAGTCTGCTTCATTGCCTTGTACCTTCCTATGTTGTTGAGAAACTTGATGCCATTCTTACTCCTAATTCATTCTAGCTCTCCACACTCCAACTCCCAGAAGTTTTGGGGTCCTTCTCACTCTTCCTAATATTGTGAAATAAAATATGCCTTACTATGGGCTTTCTTACATTCATGTGTTGGGACAAAGTGTAGAAGAGTGTCCTTCAGTTGTTGGACTTTTTGTACTATTATTTCTTTGATATTTTGCTTCATTCCATTTCCTTTAAGAGTTTCTAATAAATATTGGGCTTCCTGGAGTGATCTTCTAATTTCCTTTTTAAAATTTTCCAGCTTTTCGCATTAAAAAAATCTAATCTTCTCTATACCACAAATCTTTTAATACTTAATATAAGCAGTAATATTCAATATACAATGTAATTTTTAAAGTATTCTGTAATTTTTTCATGGATGCAGTATCTTTGAAGATAGTTATATTTTCAGGTTTTCTTCTCCCTGTATTGATCCTGTTTTCACCTTGGTTATTAGTTCTGGGGACAATCTTAAAAAATACAATGATTAAGTTTGCTCAGATCTTGAAGTTCACTAGGTGGGAACTCAGCCTTTTCATTGAAAAATCTTCAAAAGTCTGAATCCCTTTGAAGGTTTTTCTTTTCTGGACCACTGAATATCTATCTATAGAAAATGATCTTTCCTCTTCCTTCTCCCTGAGACTTATCTGTCAGCACTGTCTGTAGAAACTAGGAATAAGCCGGGCGCGGTGGCTCACGCCTATAATTCTAGCACTCTGGGAGGCCCAGGCAGGATTGCTTGAGCTTGGGAGTTCAAGATCAACCTGGGCAAGCGTGAGACCCTTGTCTCTACTAAAATACAAAAATTAGCCGGGTGTGGTGGTGAGCACTTGTAGTCCCACTTACTCGGGAAGCTGAGGCAGGAGGATCTCTTGAGCCCAGGAGTTTGAGGTTGCAGTGAGCTATGATGATGCCACTGCACTCTACCTGGAGTGACAGAGTGAGACTCTGTCTCAAAAAAAAAAAGAAAAAAGAAACTAGGAATCTACCATTCAATATACAGAATTAGTTGATCCTTATTTTCAGTCCATGACTGGCATCCTTCAGTCTGAAGACTTTTTGTTTCACATCCTCAAAACAGCAATTTTCCTTCCACGGTAAGAGCATATTATATTATTAACCTGGTTACCTACCTAACTGGGTATAAATACAGATTTTAACCAATCCTCACACCCAGTCCAACACCACACCCCCACAATCTGCAAGGCTTGTTGTCTCCAATTTCTTGTTTAGAGTTATAAAGAGCCAATTGGATTGCTTCTCATCAGTACTCCTTCTGTAGACAATTAGGTTTGGGCTTTCTCTGCTGTACTAAATCAGTTTCTACTCTCCTGTCCACTTTCCATCTCCCCAAAGTATTTTGACATTTTATCTTCTCTTCCATTCTTCGATCCTAAAGATTTCTACCTTTAAATGTTATTTCAAGGGGGTTTCAAGACAGAGCTAGTATTAAAGCATTTGTAGTCTCCATCATGTTTAATCAGAAGTCCATGCACCATAATTCGTAATAGAGAAAAACAACGTAATAGATTAACAGATACAGAAAATATGGCAGCACCACTCAATGGTCTCTATATAATAATTTGAATGTTTATATAAAGAATCTTTAAAGATTTATTACTGTTTTAAAAAGATGAATATTAACAATTACACAGTATTAGCTCAATTGTATAGTAAATCAAAGGAGTGAATACTCCAAAATATTCAGTAAATTTGAGGAGGTATGGTTAGAGCTTATTTTTTTAAGTCTAAGTTTCCTGAGATGAGCATATTTTTATTACTAAAATTGCTTAGAGAAAGACAAGTAAAGCAAGCAGTATAGTAGACAGAAAACCCAATGACAACGGCAGTCATCATGTTACCTCTGGGCAAGTCAGGGTTTTTTTTTTCATCTATAATTTGAAGGGTAGCAGGATTTTCAGGTCAATTTTAGTATCATGAAAGAGGTCAGGCCCAAAATGTGAGTTAAAGAATAAAAGAAAAGGATAAAGAAGCAATTTATTCAAGAAGTCATTTTCAAATGTGGTGGGATATGGAGTTGGGGAAAGAAGGAAATACAAGTATATGTAATACAAGTATATATGTAAGGGAAAGAATTACTAGACAGAAGAACTTCTAGATGAAAGAAAAAAAAAATCTAAGACCATTGGAAAGTAGTAAAGAGGGTAAGAAGTTACCCTTGAGAAAAGCAGCTTCTCAAAGAGAAAAAAGCCCAGTAGAGACCTTTAATCCACTGAATAAAGATGAGAGAACTGGGGACAGAAAGGAGGCCTGCACACATTTTAACCGATTAAACTTTTTTTTTTCCAATTAAACTTTTAAGAAACTAACAATTTTTAACAAATTAAAAGTATTACCAAAACATTTGGGAGTAATATTTTTAGTTGTACGCCCTACAGAGTCTTCCCACACAATCCTTCCTCCTTCCTATCTTGCCCTCAACAGGCTCACAACCTTGATCTTACAACATCTTGGCCTTCTCTTTTATAACTTCTCACCTATCTCTTAATCTTCCAATTACTGCCCTAATTACTACCTAATTATGGTACCCAATTACTACCTGGGTACCATAGCTCCCTTATTCCAGTTGTTTTACTTTCCTCAGTTCCAAAGCAATTTTACTTCAGTGAGTACCATAGGTGGCCCTTACCTATACATACTTGACCCAGAACCATCCTAATTTTTTCAATGTTTTCCTGCATTCAACAGTATCCCCCCGCTCCGCAACCTAAACCCCATTACTAAGTGAAGATAAAGGCCAGGGTTAAAAACAGGGAGTCAGAGTTCCTAGGTACAATTTATGGAGCAGAAATGTAACAAAATTACAAAGTCTAGAGTTACTTGAAGAGGAATAAGCATATCACTTAGTGATCCAGAGATAACCTAATCAGAAGTAACAAAACTCAGAGCCATTTAAAAACTGTTCTCATTTAAGCATTATACAAACTATCCATGTAACAAAAACATTTGTACCCCCTTAGTATTTTGAAATTAAAAAAACTGTTCTCTATAGGTACTTTTCTCTATATATGGAATAGTACTAGAAGCAGGAAGAGAATCAACATAGCTTTTTCACTGTGAACTCTTTCCTACCACTGATTTTTAAAAAGCAATGAACACTTATTTGGGAAAAAAATTTTTTAAATGAAGAAAATCAACCATGCTAACAATCACCTCAATAAACAATTATCTTTCGCTTCTTATAAAATTTTGCCTTTTGATTTTATCTCTAACACCTTAAGAAGGTTAACCTTCTTAATAATTTTCATGTTACTCACTAAAAAACTGTTTCTCCGGCCAGGTGTGGTGGCTCGCACCTGTAATCCTAGCACTCTGGGAGGCCAAAGCTGAAGGATTGCTCAAGGTCAGGAGTTCAAGACCAGTCTGAGCAAGATCGAGACTCTATCTCTACTAAAAATAGAAAAAAATTAATTGGCCAACTAAAAATATATAGAAAAAATCAGCCGGGCATGGTGGTGCATGCCCGTAGTCCCAGCTACTCGGGAGGCTGAGGCAGGAGGATAGTTTGAGCCTAGGAGTTTGAGGTTGCTGTGAGCTAGGCTGACGCCTCGGCACTCTAACCCAGGCAACAGAATGAGACTCTGTCTCAAAGAAAAAAAAAACCAAAAAACTAATTCTCTGATGATCCAAAGAAAACACGTACCAAGTGTTTGCTGCCCTTTCAGTTTTACTATTCATTGCTAGGGCATGAGAGTTCACTTGAATTCCATTTGTTATCTTTGATTTTTAATAAAGATCCATGTGCTTGCTTCAGCAGCACATATACTAAAATTGGAATACAGAGAAGATTAGCAATTAAAGAGAAAAATAAAATTAAATTAACAAAAGATCCAGCCTTGCTCACAATTCCATCTCCAGGCATCAGGACCTTATAGGCCTGATGTGAATTGGTTTTAATACCCTAAAGACACACCAGTTTTGCCATGTAAAATAATTAGTACAAACTCTGACAAGTATAACCTCTTCTATATCAGTATTAATGGAGGAAGAGTCAATCCACAGATAATTCCCAATCATGAGACCTTTGAAACAATCAGACTTAGCAAAGTCTGATTACTTTGCCAAGCCAGAACTACTTTCAAACAAGCTATCTTGAGGTGGTTTCAGGTTGGGAACAAAGTAATCCTCTTATAGTTTAGCCAAGATTTAGTGTTACATTAATATCTATAAAAATATATTAAGTACTTTTACAGCTACATCATTTCATCTCTTTACAAATATGCTGCAAAGTACTAGGCAAATATTTTATCTAGATGAATAAATTGAGGCTCAGAGATCTTTAGTGAAAACTAGAATTAAAACCTAGAATTTTATGAAACAATTCAAAGTCCTTTCTATAGTACCATGCAAACTTTCCAGAAAGATCTTACGTGCATATATTAAAACAAAATAAATAGTACTACTTTAGGTACCAACTAACTCTAAATTACTCTAGATTTTGGATTAGAATCTAACTAAATAATGTTCTACTTTTAAATAAATAAATTTAATTAGAGCTGAACAGTTTAAACCTATTTTTAAATTCAAAGACCTGATATAATGTACTAAATTTATTATATGCCCATCACTATGAAATCTGTCAAGGAGAAATATCTACCTAGTTCTTTTCCTGTTTAAAATAATGTGAAGACTTAACTGCTTGTCCAGAGATGAGTACCCAGAAATAAGATATAAACCATTTTCAGGGGAAATCATGCATGAATTTATTTTTAAGAATTCCCAATAAGGGGGGAAAATTCAACATCTTTAAAAATGTGTTTATTTTTTAAAAAATCAGTTGTGTACAAAAGTGTTTCGTAGTTTTTAATTCTCAAGACAAATACCCAACCCTCCACCCACCCTGCTTCAATGGTATTTCTGGTAACCCACCCATATTCCCCTTACAGGAAGTTAACGGCTCAGAATAGACAGACCCTCCTACAGAATTTACCATCACTAACAGATTGTTTAGAATAGAGATCTAGAGAAGCTAACAGGCAAGGTTCCCTATAATGGCAGTAGACTTCCAGCAGACACCACAACAAAGCACCATCACTTGCTGAAAGCTAAAAAATAGATATCGTTTTCAATAATATTTCATTTTATATTGGAAAAGTCTTTACATTAAATAAGTCTCTTTCCCCCCAAAGAAATAGTCTAGCTTTTATTATGATGCCTGCAAAAAGTAGGTAACAGCAAGCAGACAAGGATCGTTAACAGCACAGTGCTATGATTTCTATCCACTCACCCTTAAACTCAAACTACACAAACTGTGCCACACCTGATTATATATAGCAGCACATTCATAACTTACATTTAGGTACTGACTGCAGGTTTATGAGGGTAGATCAGTCCAATAAAGTGGTAACAGAACAAACAGTACCAGGGAGATACTAACACTCCCCTACCCCTATGCCACAGATTTTTCATCTATATTGCAAACAGTGCCAAAAGTACATGTGACATAATAATGCAGACACCGAAGAAAAGTCACACTTGGGAATAAAGGCTATTTATCAGTAAATACTTCAAGTTGCCTTCTTCCCAGTGACAGCAACTGGCTGATGGAAAGCATTTATTTTTAAATGTTACTAAAAGAATGGAAATGCAAATTTTTAAATCAATGGTCTGTACCCTGGAAATGAAATTCCTTGAACTAGAAAGGGTGATTAATACAACATAATTTTGTAAAAGTCCATGAAATAAAGTTAATTGTAAACAGATGGCTTCTTTCTTCATATCTAAACATTGTTTCCATCTATGTACAAGAAGGTATACCTGGCTCCAGCTCTTCCCTGCCCCAATGTATCTTAAATCTTTAAAACAACAACAAAAATTCTTAATTTCCCGTTTTGTTACATAGAATTGTGAAACCATTGTCATACTCCTACTGCAGAGTTTTAAAAGCTCAAATCAGGCATACACTTATATCCAAGATCTACTTCTCACAATGATAACTTATTAAGCAGCCTAAACAGTAATACAATATGCTACATTCTGCAGTGCATAATCAAAATCCATTTTAACTGCCAATTCTTTCTTATACTTAAAAAGAATTATTTTGCATAGTTTAAATGCCACCAACAATCACAAATGTGAAATACTCCAAAAAAAAAAAAATCATTCTTAATTTTATGTCATAGATCACTCATTCTCCTCAAAAGCAAAATACTCAAGACTCCAAATGTTTATATATCCTTGAACATTGTATGTGTTTAAATACACCACAGCCACAATTTTAAACATTTTGGGGAGTCAACTCAGAGTGTCTAATTTAGTACTAAGTTCCTTAAATATTTATATACTATTGTATACTTATTTGGGTCACTAACTTCTATTCAGTAATCTGTACTGAAATACTATATGGCTAATTATTTCTTCTTTTAAAAGTTAAGCACATACTTAGGAAACAGGCCTGATTATAATAAAATGGGATTTTACTATATTTTTTCCAAACATAATTTTTGAGGCTTTTAAAATTGACAAATCTTAAAATATTGAGAATGATAAAAATAATCTCCACCATGGTACTTTTTCCCTAGGCTTGAACTTTTTCCAAACACATTTAAGATCAGAGGAAAAAGCAATTGCCTTAGTTACTATGTTTGGGGAACTAAATATCTGTAGAAAAGTGAAAAGCAGAAACAAAAAATCAGAAGTACAGTGGGAAATATACCAGAAAGGGAAAAAAAGATTATCACATTAAATATAAATGAGATAAGTACATTTTTATAAGGAATAATCCATTATGGAGAACCTCTTAAACCAAATACAAATATTGTACTTTCCTATTTCCTCGGCACTGGGGATGCTGAAGTGTAGTTAAATGAGTAGGTATCCTATGGTGCTAATGTGTATAAAAATCAAAGCAAGATATAGCTGCCTCCAAGAGCAAAGTATGTAATGTTTGACCTTTAGTAACCTCTGAGCTCTCTCTCTCCTTTGTCTATCTGCAGGACAACTAAATATACCCTGATAATACAGATAAAAAATAAACTGGGTAGATGTGTTTGATATTTTAAAAAATTCAAATATTACTAATATTACCAAGCCACCTTCCACTAAGAAAAATTAATTCTAACCAAAAATGGAGAAAAATTGTCCATATTTTGACACAATCCCACCTTACTTCAAAATATAAAGAAAAGTACAAGGTTTCAAATATTTAAAATAAATAAAGAAAAATCTTGTTTCCTTTGGCATTTTTAGAAAATAACTAAACTATAGCAATAAAAAGAGGTGATTGTATAAAGACTTATGCTTAAGCAAACATACAGGGGGAAAGACAGCGATTTGTGTTTAGTATGCAATAATATCAACTACAAGAGTTAACTACTAATTAAGAAAGCCTTACAAATTTTTGGAAGAACCCTCACGTCTTTAATATTACAATATATTTAATAATGGTTCTTTTATTGCTTCTAGTATAAGATTATTGAGAAGTCAAATGAAGTTATGCTAACCTTATGGTTTAAAAATTATTTTCCAAATACTTAATGATTATAACTTAAGATAAATAACATTTGAAGAAAGCAAACCTTTTATAATATGACTTTCAATATACAGCCTTACTTTAATTCAGTCTGATTCCATTACATTTTTGTTATTTTGCATTGGTCCTGAAAATGTAAAAAGAATTATATTTCTATGTATAGAACTGCCTGCATAAATCCACTTCAACCTTCATAAAATGGTCACATTAGTATTTGAGCTTGCAAACTAATAATTTTCAAACTTTGAACTTAGAATGAAATGTAACTTTAATACAAATAGAAAGTCTGACTATGTACAAGAGAAGGTAAAGTTTTCAATTCTCGTATTATCAGAAACATCCAAAGAAAGCTAAATTTATAACACACTTCTATTCCTATGTGCATTTGAAGTATGTACAGGAAAACACCAACACAGCTTGTATGTGTCAATATGGGGAAGTGCAAGCAACAGTGACTTTTAAAGTATCCAATAAAGCAATCTCTACAAAGCCCAAAATTAGGCTAAAAACTACTGGAAACAGTTGATTGTATCCTTGCCAGTTCTCAAAGAAAAATTTCATTGGTTTAAAAATATACATCAAATTCACTGAAAAACTAAGTTGGGTTCTTTCATTAAGTCTGAGAATACTACAATGTCAAGTATTTACTGTTTTTGCAAAAGAAATAAAATTGGCGGCTCCATTTTTACATTACTTACTTACACAGGAAAACTTTAAGAGTGTTTGAAGAACTGTGACAAAACATTCCAAACCTATGACCTAAAAATGGAGCAAGGGATACTGTCCCTCAGCACACTTCCCCCTCAAATACAGAGAAATTTACCATTAGAATATTAGCTGTGTGTGGTAAGAGAGGAAAAACAGATATGGTGTCCCAGTCTGTTGACAAGGACAAAAAGGCTCTGAATAGGTCACCATCTTTAATTCTAGATAAATCTCATATTTAAGAATTCGCAAATGCTTAAAATGGTGGTCTTTTCAGCTACCCATCCTAAGAAGTCAAGTACAAGCATGCAAGTAAATTCACAGGCACAAAGGATCCATGTTAAAAACAGTTAAGGTAGCTGTGATGCAACACCAACAATTTGAATGGCCCTGACACACTCAAAATATTATCTTAATTATTCAACAAAACCCTGAAGCAAACTCTTGCTAGTCTTGGTACACTGCTAAACACTAAAGTTGCATGTTTTTCCATGGTTTTAGCTTAGCTCAAAGAATTTTTACACTATTAAGTAAGAAAAAAAATTAAAGTATTTCCCCTTTTTAAATTTACACAGACGTTTAATTAGCTTTATTTACAGAGCAGGGATTTTTTTTTTCAGTCTCCAATGGTGCCTAGATAACATTGTTAGGCAAGAATGCCAGTTTAAAAGAAATTTATGCAGAATCCTAAAAATAACAGATGTTGGTGCTCTTCAAGAAGAGGCAAGCTTGACTATATCAGCAGCTCTCTTTGTATGCCTCAGTTACTCAGAAGCAATTCTGTTGCAGTCTCTACATCCCATGATTTTGAAGACAAGGCCACTATTACTGCATTCTGTAGAGAAGAAAAGGGGACAAAAAAATCAAATCTCAAAAGAACATTTATACTGAGAAATCACACCTTATTTCTACTCTTTAAAAGTTGCCCTGTATTTGCAGTGCATATAAGCTTCTAAAAATCAATGACTGGAATCAGCAAAAAGAAAAATTACTGATTTTAATAACAAAATTTGCTTACCAAAATTAGATTTTCTTATTTTCAAAACCACTTTTGTCAGGCAAGGATTTGCAGCAATAGTTTTAAATCCATCAATATATCAAAATCAAAGTATCATGTACTTACCCTATCAAAGCCCATAGCACATAGGTTTTCTATTTTTTTGGTGTATTCTGGACTAGAAACTGGTGCTCCAGCATACACATGTGCCCAAAGTCGAGCTGTCTGTTTGAACATTTCGGGATTTTGTTTGTACTATATGAGGGGGGAAAAAAATGGGTTGACATGACAATACAGTTATAATATTTGATATGGTATCTCAGCTCTAAATTACCTAAGACCCTTCTTTTTCCAAATAAAACAAATTTACATTTAAAATGTGATTCCTTTTCCATTAGAGACAAGCTAAGTGAGACAAGTCTTTTCTCACTCGGGAAAAGACTATTTAACCTAAAGCTTTGATTCACAAGTTGTGTTGACAAAAAACTGAAACAAAACCAAAAGATAATTAACATTAATCCAATTTAATTTCCAAATTCAAAAAATGTAATTAGCAAAAACTAAGACTAAGTGAAGCAAGGTATCACAGATGTTCTAAACTTTGCAGCAGCAAACATATAACCAACCACAGAATTATAAGCTTGTAAAATTATGTAGACATTAGCTAATAAATGTGATCAGCTTTTTTTTTTTTTTTTTTGAGATAGAGTCTCACTCTGTTGTCTGGGCTAGAGTGCCATGACATCAGCCTAGCTCACAGCAACATAAATAAAACTCCTGGGCTCAAGCAATCCTCCTGCTTCACCCTCCCGAGTAGCTGGGACTACTGAGGCATGAGGCACCATGCCCCGCCAATTTTTTTCTATATATTTTTAGTTGTCCAGCTAATTTCTTTCTATTTTTAGTAGAGACGGGGTATTGGTCTTGCTCAGGCTGGTCTTGAACTCCGGAGCTCAAATGATCCTCCAGCCTTGGCCTCCCAGAGTGCTAGGATTACAGGCGTGAGCCACCCAGATGCCTGGTCTGTGACCAGCTTTTGTATTAACTACTAGGCAGGCTAGAATACAACTATATTTTCTTCTTTTGTTAGAGCTTTAATAGTGTACAGTGACTGAGGGAAACTTCACATCCAAAGTTCTGACTTATTGGGTAGGCACTGTGGCTCACACCTGTAATACTAGCATTCTGGGAGGCCAAGGTGGGAGGATGGCTTGAGTTCAGGAGTTCCAGACAAGCCTCAGCAAGAGGGAGACCCCATCTCTACTAAAACAGAAAAAACTAGCCAGGCATGGTGGTGCCACCTGTAGCCCCAGATACTCGGGAGACTGAGGCAAGAGGATCACTGGAGCCAAGAGTTTGAGTGGGACGAAAAGAAAAGGAAAAGGAAAAGGAAGAAAGAAAGAAAGAAAAGAAAAGAAAAGAAAAGAAAAGAAAAGAAAGGAAAAGAAAAGAAAAGATCCTAACTTATAACATGTTTTGAGACAATTATGAACTCATGATAGAGTATTTTTAAAAGTTAAGACTTCCAATATGCATTGGAAAGAGGTAAATTTATTCTCAAATACTCTTGGACCATGATTACTTATTAAAGCAAAGTATAAATTAACAACAACCATTCTAATATTTCTTTTTTAAAGTACTTTATGCATTTTGAATATTTTAAGACAGACAAGCATCTATTACATATTAAAATGATAGACCTGGTTTCTACCATGAATTCATAGCAAGGAAACAGGTCAAATTATTGAACTATTTTAGGAGCTAGAAGAAATATTTGAGTCCAACCTCAACCTGTGAGGCTTAAAACTAAACAGAAAATCAAAGCTGGAAACTCAAACCCTGCTTTTAACAACCAAATAGGAATAAATAGCACATACATTAAACAAGAAAATCCGTGATTCCAGGCACTCTTGGGAAAAATAATAGAACATATTAACAAAGATATATACCTAAAACAAGAAGTAAACAGATCTTCAAGGGAAAGGAAGAAGAGCAGTTTCCCAGAAGAGATAAAATGTAAATTAAAATCTTACAAGATAAAGAAATCTACTAAGAGGAAAAGTTTTCTAAGGTAAAGGAAATATGACAGATTGGATAAAATGACATGTACAAATGAATGCAATGATTGAAAAAGCATGAGTTTGAAGAAAACAAGAATATAAGAAATGAAGCTAGGTTTGTAGACAGTTCAAATCGTGGACAAACTCGGAAAACTGAAGAAATCTGGACTCAAGTAGGTGATAGTGGAGCCATCAAAGTTTTTAGTAGTAAAGTAAAATAAATATTTATACTTCATAAAACTAATTGATATCAATGTAAAGGAAGAAAGAGGCTGAGAAATGGGAGATCAATCAGAGCAGTCAAAATGAGAAATATTTCTAAAATGTGACCTATGGCAATCAGAGTAAGTATGTAAAATATAGTGATAGTGACAGAGAGATACTGGGAATGGTATCAACAGGATAAAAGGAAACATAGAGAACTTCATATGCTATAACTTAGGTACTTAACTAAATTGGTGATGGTACCAAAGAAGGATGAACAGGTTCGCAGGATTTAAGATTATGCATTCAGTTTTGGCAATGTTGTGCGGAGGAATCCAAGAAACATTCAAAGAGAACTATGAGGCTCCAAACAGGCTCTTGTGCTCAGGAGAGAGGTCAAGTCTAACCATTTTATCAGTGTACAAGTGGTACATCATTACAGATATGATCATACGGCTGAGTGTATATATAAGAGAAAATAAAGGTAACAAGGTCAAAATGGAGGGACTACATTTAAAAGGGAAGAAGAAAAGAAATACCTGTGGAATTAAGGACCAACTATAAAGACGGCAAGAGAAGAGGGTAATATATCAGAAACCAGTCAGTCCAGCCGTAATTTGCTAATCCCTTGCTTTAGAATGATCCAAGAGCAGAACTGAAAAATATTTATTCCATTCAACAAATTACAAGATCCTTGAAAACTTTACAATGCTATGTCAGTGCCATGGTAGGCAGTGACTAAAATTATCACCAAGAAGGGATCGTCACTGAATGGAGGGATGGATAGATGGATACACATAGGATAAAGCATGTGTAATAAAGTGTTAATCACAGAATCTAGATGGTAGGTACATTGAGTGTTCACTGAGTAATTCTTTTGACTGTGTGTGTCTGGAAATTTTCATGTTAGGAAAATAGCATCTACCATATACCCCATTAAAGTAGCATGTTAAAAAATCAATAAATTGGGGGAGGGGGCATGGGCAATATACATAACCGTAATATTTGTACCCCCATAATATGCTGAAATAAAAAAAAAAAAACCTTAAAATTCTCAAAAAAAATAAAAAACAACAAAATCAATAAATTTAGTTTTCAGTATTATACCTGACCAAAATAACCTTACAACAAGAAAGAAAACGATTTCCAAATTTAGTTTCAACAGAGTATGCTCATGTGTTAACCTCACAAACCACTAAAGTGGTTAGAGACTCATACATAGTATGAGAAAGTCTTTCAAAAGCAGCCATCTTACCTGATTTGCTACTACTGCATCTTGTGGATCATCTGGTTCTGCAGCTGCCAATAGTGCTTGCAATGACAATAATACCGTACGGAGAGTCATTGCTGCCGCCCTAAAATTCAAAATATGAAAATATCCCAGTTAAGAAGGCTCTGCATGAGAAAAGCAAAGTAGGTATTTTCTGAATAAAACATAAAGAACTAGTGGAGCTAAAAGTTATTTAGAATTTTATCTTAATTATGGAGTTAGTTTATAGAAATTTGTATTTATATATCTGCCTATAAATTTCTCCTTTAATTTACAATTAGCCAATTTCTTAAGACAAATCATCCCATCTTGAATTTTCCTTGCTTTTTTCTTACTATTGCCAATATCATTCTTGTTAGCTTTACCCACTAACTTATTTTCTATCCATTTCTCTAGACATAAAGTGGTAAACTATTAGTATTAATAACATGTGGAATCCTAGCACTTTGGGAGGCAGAGGCAGGAGGATCGTTCAAGGTCAGGAATTCGAAACGAGCCTCAGCAAGAGCAAGACCCCGTTTCTACTAAAAATAGAAAAAAATTAATTGGCCAACTAAAAATATATATATAAAAAAATTAGCTGGGCCTGGTGGCGCATGCCTGTAGTTCCAGCTATTTGGGAGGCTGAGGCAGGAGGCTCGCTTGAGCCCAGGAGTCTGAGGTTGCTGCGAGCTAGGCTGACGCCACAGCACTCTACTCCGGGCAACAGAGTGAGACTCTGTCTCAAAAAATAAATAAATAAAAAATAATAATAATTAATTAATTAATTTTTAAAAAATGACCTGTGGAATTTTCTTTCAGTGGCACTCTGGAAAACAAGATATTATATCAAGCAAATATCCTTTATTTCAAAATATTCCTTAACATTCTGTAATAGGCATATTTTTTGCTTAAAATATGTTAATACTTCTAAATGTATTTGCAAAGAAAATATTTTTATAAAGCAAATATTAAATATTTATCTAGAAAAGAGTATCTACCTATCTAGCCAATTCTTGGCATTTCTATTAAAATTTGTTTCATCAAATAATATTGAAATATTTATAAATATAATGTTGACATAGTGAAAATACTGGAGAACATAACAGTATGGCCACTTTATCATGCAAATTAGATAATTCTAAACCAGATTTTTTCAACTCAGTTCCTGATTTGAACCATAGAACAGAGAAAATTATTTAGTGACTATTTTCTCAATTTTCCCAAGCATGGTACATAAACAAGACTACCTTAGATGCTTAGGAAATAGAGAATTTATTATCAATAATGGATGCCTTAAGGCGATGGGTCTCACAAAGTATTTTTCCCCCAATCAGCAGCATCAACATCCCTTGGGAACTTGTAACAAATCAGGCCAGGCTCGGTGGCTCACGCCTGTAATCCTAGCACTCTGGGAGGCCAGGGCGGGTGAATCGTTCAAGGTCACCTGAGCAAGAGCGAGACCTGTCTCTACTAAAAAGTAGAAAGAAATTAATTGGCCAACTAAAAATATATAG
>VBSM01002608.1:67000878-67018192 GCA_008086735.1 Cheirogaleus medius
GGCCTCCCAGAGTGCTAGGATTACAGGCGTGAGCCACCGTGCCCGGCCCTCATTCATTCTTTAGTTTCAGGAACACTTCAGCTCCTACTTCAGGGTAGATGTGAGTTTGTATTTCCACAGAGAACTTCTAGTTTTAAGATTAGAATTCAAGGATATTACATTATCAAACCAGCTTCAACTCTCTCATCATACAAAAGAAAATGCTATTTTATTTTAAATGTGTATACAGGTGGGCATGCTCATTAAAGATTATTAGCATTAGTATTTATATAAAATCTCACATATAAAAGTATGTTTGTAACATCCAGGAAAAAGAGGAAAATTTCCAACCTAATCTCCAATATATAATAGGACAAATCATTGAGCTAGAGTAATTTAGCTAATTAGTAATTTAGTAATTGAGCTAGACTAATTTAACATTTTTTTCATTAACAGAATATACATTACAATTTAACTCTAGAAATAATACTGGTTATATGCATTAAATCGAATTCCTTCTACATTATTTTCAGCTGATTCAAAGATACATTTTCTCTTTTTAGAAATAAATCTGACATATTAAGATAAATTTAAGTTTTCAATCTTTTCTCAAATTTTACCAGTATTAATAGTAGTACAAGGCCAGGCGCAGTGGCTCACGCCTGTAATCCTAGCACTCTGGGAGGCTGAGGCGGGCGGATCGTTTGAGCACAGGAGCTGGAGACCAGCCTGAGCAAGAGAGAGACCCTGTCTTTACCAAAAATAGAAAAAATTAGCCAGGCAAGGTGGTGCGTGCCTGTAGTCCCAGCTACTTGGGAGGCTGAGGCAGAAGGATCACTTGAGCCCAGGAGTTTGAGGTTGCTGTAAGCTAAGCTGACGCCACGGCACTCTAGCCAGGGCAACAGAGCAAGATTCTGTCTCAAAAAAAAAAAAAGGAAATTATAATAATTTCCTCTGAAGAAAAAAAAATAGTAGTACAAGAGAATATAATCAGGTATTTTGATATTTTTACCTCATAACAAGATGTAAAATTAAACCCGAGTCCAAACACATGTGAACACACAATTCAGCAATATACAAAATATTCCCCATTCTTTCCATTATATTTACCAATTGGTAAAAATCCAGATCAATACAGTATATATCGAGAACATATTTATTGGATGTTCATTAACATTTACTACAACAGCTGCATGCCATAAGTGGGATGCATACCATATTTAAAACAATATTAAATTACAGCTATGACAAATTGGTTGAAGCCACAGGGAGACAAACTAGGGTTTACTAAAGGAAGACCTTTCTAAATCTCAAAGCTACCTCCTAATGGAATGGCTGGAATTAGGATAGTAGTGGCCTTGGGAACAACATGAGATAGTAGCAAAAACATCAGACATACTTCAGTTCTTATATTTTGAGTCTATTTTTCTCATTTTGTTAAAAAAAGGGGTGCTGGTCAGGCACAGTGGCTCATGCCTGTAATCCTAGCACTTTGGGAGGCATCACCTGAGGCCAGGAGCTCGAGACCAGTCTGGGCAATAGTGAGACCCTGTCTCTACAAAAAATTTAAAAATGAGTGTGGCATGGTGGTGCACACCTATAGTCATAGCAACTCAGGAAGCTGAGGGAGGAGGACTGCTTGAGCCCAAGAGTTTGAGGTTGCAGTGAGCTATGGATGATACCACTGCACTCTAGCCCAGGCAACAGAGCTAGATCCTGTCTCAAAAAAAAAGGTGTGTGGGGGGGAGAGGATGAGTTTAATAAAATAGTTATTTCAAGGATTAAATGAAATAATAGGTCAAAGTGCCTAAAACAGAGCCACCACTATGCAATTACATTGGAGCTATTATACACTATAGAGGCAACACCTTTACTGAGACAACTGAGACACAACTCACCTACTTAAAGTGTACACCTTCATAACTTTTGGTATAGTCACAGACTTGTGCAACCACCACCACAATCTAATTTTTTACTATTTTATCACAGCAAAAAGAAACCCTATAACCATGAGCAGTCACTTCACTATTCCCTCATCCCTAAAAAACCACCAATCTACTTTCTGTCTCTACAGATTTGTCTTTTCCAATGCTTCTTATAAGTGAAATCATATAATGTGAGGCCTTTTGTGTCTGGTTTCTTTTTTTAAAAATATATTTTAATGAAAACACATTCTCACTATCTTTAAATAAAAAGAATTTGCATTTTTTAATTTGAAGTTGCTCTGGCATTAGGACTTAATTGCTTCCTGCTCCATAGGTTTCAGATGCCACTAAACTACTAATTCCCCGGTGCTCTTGAGGCACGTGTTAGACATGCCCTCTTCTGCTGGAAGTCCTTTTGGCAACTTCAGGGGCTTGATTCTTATCAAATGTTTAACCACTTTCAGTTTTGCATTCACTGAAGGGATATTATGAATTTCAGGGGTATGTGCTTTTTCTCATCTAAGCATCTTTATTGTATCTTTTTCTCAATATGTATGTCTTTTTGTACTTTTTATTCTGGTTAACAATATGTAGTTTATGAGGGTTCTGTGGATTCCCAGCATACTTTTCATGATCTGCAGGTGATGGCTAAAATACTTTATCTGGAATTCTTAACTTAGTAAATTTGTGATGAATCCCATCTGTCACACCTTTTTTCACAATCTATAGTCTGCATGAGGGCCTCTGAACTACTGAGGGTAAAATCCCTGCCATAAAAGTGTAGTGATTGTTCTCTTTAGAGGCAGTGTTCACCTAATGTTCAGCCTGAACTTTCCCAATAAGAAGCCAAGCAGAGGAAAAACTCTGGTTTCTTTCATTTAGCATAAAGTTTTTAACCACTTCAGCACCAGCGTCGACTACAGTTGTCAGCCATAGATGAACGCGCACAGCCAAGCGTCGACTTTAGCCTACAGCCGTGATATGAATGCACAAAGCCAAGCGTCGACTTTAGTCGACAGCCAAAAGCGTTTACTTTTATCTCTGTAGTTGCAGTGTGTACGTTCAGCTAATAAGTTACTACGAATCTGTGACCTTTTAACAAGTCCTTAGTAGGAGTTACTATAGTTATTTCCCTAAAGCTGCCTGTAAAGTAAAACAAGCTTTTAGTGCTTTAAAGTTTTCCTCATCAAACAAGAGCAAAACGGATTAGTCGTCAATGCACAGCACAAACTATTGTGCGGACTATGAGTGCTGGCTGTGGGTGAGGTTTCGCAGCCAGTGAGTGCGGTACTGAAGTGGTTAAGGTTCATACATGTTGTAGCATTTATTGGTACACTTCATTCTTTTTTATAACCAAATAATATTCCATTATGTGGATATATCACATTTTATTTATCTATGTACCAGTTGATGACATTTTCAGTTGGTTCTACTTTTTGGCTATTATGAATAGTGCTGGTATGAACATCTGCGTATAAGTTACTGTGTGGACAAATGTTCTTACTTCTACTGGGTAGATACCTAGAAATGTAATTGCTGGGTCATAAGGCAACTCTATGTTTGGTATTTTGACCAAACTGCTTTCCAAAGATGCTACAACATTTTACATTTCCACCAGAAATGTATGAGAATTTCAATTTATAGAGAATATTTAAGTGTCAATGCTACTATATTTTAAAATGTTGTTACAAAGGAAAGCCAATAGACTACTTTGGAAAGGGCCTCTTGGGGTGGTAGTCACTGGTTAATGATAGTTAACGTTTACCAAGTGCTTACTATGTGCCAGGCACTTCTAAGTATTATATTCCAATAAATCTCAGGCACCATCAATTATTCAAGACACCATTATTTTATATACCTTTAAGAAACAAAAAAACTCTGCCAATTATGACATGCCATCCACTATGTATCCTGATTTCAGAGATGTTAAAAATATGAAAAATGTTCATAGAATTATTGAAATATAGTTCTTTAAATGGACAAACTCTTTTAATCTTTATAGCCCTATGAAAAGATGTTAAAGATGAAGAAACTGAGGCACAGAGATTATATAAATTTCCTAAAATGAAAAAGGCAGTTAAATGGAAAAAGTAAGATTTGAACTCTGGTTGATTGTTCTTGAGAGAGTCATATTCATGTTTCAGAGATTTTGCCCTCAACTCTTCCTTATCAGGATCAAGGAAGTAGATCCCAGTGATTTAACACATGGGCCTATCAGAGCCATATAGAGTCTGGGTTCTATTTAACCTCTAAGCCTCAATTCCCTCATTTATTAGTTATAAAGACTGTTTTGGGAAAGGCATATTAAATTTTTAGCACAAAACAAGTGACAGATACTATTATTATTTAATAGTAAAAATATTGTGGTTGAGAGCAGTCCCTCTAGAGCTCTTTTCTTCCTTCCTCCCTCCCGTATTTCCATAAAAAAAATGTCCATCAATAGCTGAATGGATAAACAAAATGTGGTATATATGTGCAATGGATATTATTCAGCCTTAAAAACAAAGAATTTCTGATACATGCTTACATGGATAAACCTTAATAACATAATGCTAAGTAAAATAAGCCAGACACAAAATAACAATATATTGTATGATTTCACTTAAATTAGCGAAGTACCCGAAATAGTCAAATTTACAGGAACAGAAACACAACAGTGGTTACCAGAAGCTGGGAGCAGGGTGTAACAGTGAAGTATCACCTAATGTTTCAGTTTGGGAAAATGAAAATGTACTAGAGATAGATAGTGGTGAAGGTTGCACAACAATGTGAATTTATTTATTTTTGAGACAGAGTCTCACTCTTTGCCTGGAGTAGAGTGCCATGGCGTCAGCCTAGCTCACAGCAACCTCAAACTTCTGGGCTCAAGCGATCCTTCTGCCTCAGCCTCCCGAGTAGCTGGGACTACAGGCACATACCACCATGCCCAGCTAATTTTTTCTATATATTTTTAGTTGGCCAATTAATTTCTTTCTATTTATAGTAGAGACGGGGTCTCACTCTTGCTCAGGCTGGTCTCGAACTCCTGACCTTGAGTGATGCACCCACCTCGGCCTCCCAGAGTGCTAGGATTACAGGTGTGAGCTACCGCGCCCAGTCATGAATATATTTAAATGCCACTGAACTGTACACCTAAAAAGTTAAAATGGTAAATTCTATGTGATGTATATTTTATCACAATAAGAAATAATCAACCTGTCTTATCAGAAAATAGATTCTGTTGCTTATGTACATCTATTTTCTGATAAGACAGGTTGATTATTTCTTATTGTGATAAAATATACATCACATAGAATTTACCATTTTAACTTTTTAGGTGTACAGTTCAGTGGCATTTAAATATATTCATGACTGGGCGCGGTAGCTCACACCTGTAATCCTAGCACTCTGGATAAGCAACAGAATAATAGGCACTCCATACTGGTAAGTGATCCAAATTCACCCTGGAACTTCTATCACCATGTCTATTCTTAAATGGGAACCAAGAGATTGAATGACTATATTCCAGGACATTCTCTGAGTGACTGCTATCATATGCTCAAGGGACACTATAATATTAGGATCTACAGATTAATACATAGGTGTATAAGACATGGTCCTTGGCTCAGGAGTATAAAATATAGTGAAAGACACATACCCAAAATAATACATGGATTGGTACTGTATTTGTATAGGCACTATATAAATTGTATAAAATGCTCTTGAGAGAGTAGAGGGAGAAACATTTGATGGGCACAGCTTAGGGAAGAAAGGGATACTTTACCTAGACCTCTAAAGAAAACTAGAATTTGAAATAATAGGGACAAAGATTCAAGTAAAAATGATAGAAAGGTGTGGAAGAATAAGTGCCAGCTACAAATAGGAAATAATTTAGGCTGGAAAATGAGACCCACATTGCAGGTGGAGGTAGTAGAAGATTAGAGTGGAAAAGAAGATTGGAGTCAGGTTATAGGAGGTTCTAAATACCAAGCTAAGGAGTTTAGACTTTATTAATGGAAAGAAAAATAACATGATCAAAACTGCACTTATGAAGATTTATAAAACAGCAGTGCTAAGAAAGAGCAGAAATGATAAAGATGGAAGGCTGATTAAATAATGGGCAAAATAGGGAAGTAATAAAGTTGAATGCCTTGACTAAGGTGCTGACAGTAGCAAAAACAGAGACATAAAGGCAGTTCAGTCAAAAAAGATTTGGTTGGGGCTGGGCGCAGTGGCTCATGCCTGTAATCCTAGCACTCTGGGAGGCCAAGGCGGGCGGATCACTCGAGCTCAGGAGTTCGAAACCAGCCTGAGCAAGAGGGAGACCCCGTCTCTACTATAAATAGAAAGCAATTAATTGGCCAACTAAAAATATATAGGAAAAAATGAGCCGGGCATGGTGGTGCATGCCTGTAGTCCCAGCTACTTGGGAGGCTGAGGCAGGAGGATTGCTCGAGCCCAGGAGTTTGAGGTTGCTGTGAGCGAGGCTGACGCCTCGGCACTCACTCTAGCCTGGGCAACAGAGTGAGACTCTGTCTCAAAAAAAAAAAGATTTGGTTGAGTCCTTCTGTTTTACACGATCTTAGGGTATTCCATTCCCTCTTTTGACATTCATCACAGTTGCAATTCCTTGCTCATTATTTTTTTCTCATGCTATACATGTCAGCTCAATAAAAACAGACAAAATATATTCTTAGTTATTGCTATATTCCTTGGCATATAATTGTTAAATGAATGTAGAACACACTCTTCCCTAAAACACATCCTTCTTTGAGTCAATAAGAACCTCTCTCTATGTGTAAAAGGGCTCTCTAAATTTGGGAACACTGTAAGTTTTTCCACAGTATGTAAGCCATACATCACATCCTATTCCAGTGTAGAGCCATTACTGGCTGTCTTTGAGTAAGCTTGCTTTCCTACTAATTTCAGAAGCAAGCCATCTGCCATTACCTAAAATCTTATCCATATCACATTACGAATCAGAAAGCTGTAACTTTTATAAGCCAAAACATACATATTAACTAAAAAGCCAAGAAATAGAAAATATTTTAAAAGTCCATGCACAAAAATGAATTACAATACCTTAGGGGGATTAAATGGATATGTTTCTGGTATTTTTATCTCTAGTTGGTATCTTCCTCCTAAAAAGGGGGGGGACAGAAAGTTAAGAGTGCTGCTCACCTCAAATATGTGAACCCAAATATATTAACAGAACTTTTCAAAACATCTATTATTTTATATTTAATGACAACAAATTCATTTCAAAATGGAAACCCAGAAGAATAATCAAAAGCACTAGTTTTTAAATAAGGTTCTTTAAAACATACAGAATATCTATTTTATACAACTATATTGGTTTATCAGGGAGTAATAGGGCTAGAGAAGATGAATACATTAACTCAACAGACAATCCAATGCTAAAGATTTCATTAGGATAATTAACTAGTATAGTTTCCATCTCCTTTTGTTTCCTCTAGTCCACCCTGCTAAAAGTTGCTAAATAATAGAAAAAATGGTCAGGGAAAAAAAGAAGAAAGAAAGAAGGCAGAAAGGTATGAAGGCATATATGATACAGAGACAAAGAATTGAGACTATGCCATAAACTAAAAATTCTACTTCTAGCTGGTTGTCTCAAATACAAAAATGTCCCAATCTTTTAACTTGTGCCCTAAATTAAATGCCAACACTTCTTGTTAAAATTTTAAAAACAAAATTCAACAAGACAATAGATAGGTATAAAGACAAAAGACTACTCCTTCCTTTAAATTTGTATACAAAATGCAAAACTTTACAAAGTAGATATTCTAGCCAGTAATATACAAACAGAAGGCAACATTCTGTTTTGCTTTGAAGGTACCCTGAGCAACTAGCAGCATTAAATAGGTATTGAAAAAAACTTATCTAGCTTCCCATAAGCATAACTGGGGAATTCAAAGGGAGGATAACAGCCTCTCAGGATACTCTGAAAAGCAAAGTTTTGCACTGGTGAGAGGCTGGATTCGAATCCTAATTATAACGAATCTTCCACTTCTAAGAATTTATGTTCCATTAACATAGAATACCATTACAAAATATAGCAAATGAAACTGTGCTACTGAAATATTTACATATGAAACTATGACTAGGATTTTGCTTCAAAAATAAGATCAAAGACTGGCCATGAGTTTATAATATTAATGCTGGCTGAGAAGTACCTGGAGGTTTCATTATACTATTCTTCTTTTGCATATATCTCAAATTTCCCATAATAAAAAGTAAAATAAAAACTATATGCTAGGAGCATTATTAACTTCAAAATTCTATACACTCAGCTCTTGAAAAAGTCAAGCGTATATTCTGGATTCTATCAAATCCACTTCCTCCACTGTTATGAATGATGACTGTGGAAAAAGAAAAGCATTTCACTTGGTACCATTTTCTTCAAGCCCTTTTTGGTTCCAATCCTTTTCTGCACGCTAATTCTTTTTCACAGAGTTCCACAGTAACTAATGCATGAATTGAACTAGATGCCTGAAATCACAGAAAATATAATGGCAACAAAATATAAAGAAAAGTAGTCAAAACAGAAGAAAAATAAATAGACAGGTAAGAGAAGGTACCTGAGGAGATTTTGTGACTGTAACTGTTTACGTTCAGAATTATAAATGCTAACTTCAAATATAGGTATAATAAATTTGACTTGAGTAATGCATGGGTTCTTTTTTTTCCTTCCTAAGAATCTCTTTTTATTTTCTGGCTAAATTCCAGATTACCATTTCTATAATCTGTCATACAAAGTTCTTCCTTCCTGAATATTCAAAACAATCTCTTAGGAGCAGTGTGAGAGCCTAGAGATACACAAGGAATGCTGGACTCTACAGTCTCCGAAATCTTATTTCTACTATATATAACACATGATATGCTCTGTCTTGCATATAACCTGACAACCTTCAATATATAACCACTACAGTTTTAACCATAGCATTATTTGATCAGGGTAATACAACTAAGTGATCATTACAATAATTACATTATTCATATTATAATAGCTTTCACTATATAACATTTATTTCTTGAAGAATAGCTTTTAATATTAAACACTTATAATTTTTCAATTTAACTCAACCCAAAAGCGAAATGGGGAAGGGGTGGGAAATTTTAAACTATCAACAACGATCTCAAAAATTTACTATCAACAACGATCTCAAAAATTTAAGAGAACTTTTAGGAAGAAAGGCTCAAGAACTACATTGTACCTTTGCCAATTATTAAGGCAAAGGAAATTAAGAAAACTGAGTTAAGTAACATGAGCAATACAGCAATTTTTCCATGGGTATTCTACTTCTCAATCTGATTACTTTTAACACTACATAAAATGACTGCCTCACTAAGTAATGATGGTATAAACAGTTTAATAGTCCATATATAAACTTTTGCCTTAGCTTTTAAGTTTATATTTAAAAAACTCAAAAAAATAGCAAGATTCCTGCAATAAAGGCCATTACAATTATTTACCTATGTTCATAATTCAAAGAAAAAGCATCTGAGTTTATACCCTTGAATGGTGAGTTTCCTAAACAAAATGAACACTTATCTTCAATAGTTTTATGATAAAAAGAATAGAATTTAAGTTAATTACCTCAAATATATACCAAAAAAGCCCATTATATCTAATCTCATCAATATACTGTCTTGTTTGGCAGCAGCAGGAGAAATAAGCACTTAAAAATGATCAATCTTGGCCGGGCAGGTGGCTCACACCTGTAATCCTAGCACTCTGGGAGACCATGGCAGGCGGATGGCTCAAGGTCAGGAGTTTAAAACCAGCCTGAGCAAGAGCGAGACCCCGTCTCTACTAAAAAAAAAAAAAATAGAAAGAAATTAACTGGCCAACTAAAAATATATAGAAAAAATTAGCTGGGCATGGTGGCGCATGCCTGTGGTCTCAGCTACTCGGGAGGCTGAGGCAGAAGGATTGCTTGAGCCCAGGAGTTTGAGGTTGCTGTGAGCTAGGCTGACGCCACGGCACTCTAGCCTGAGCAACAGAGTGAAATTCTGTCTCAAAAAAAAAAAATCAAACTTGTCTCTAACCAGTAAAGAATATGGTATATTTATATCTTAATTATTCTACAAGTAAGCATACATTATCCAATTTTTAAAAATGCATCTACTTATTAAGAGTTGCTAAGAAGGTAATGAACATTCTACGTATCTAATTTAGCTCAGGAAGTACTTTGTTTATAAAACTCAATTTGCTGCGAAATCTCCACAATAATGCTAACTGCCCTACAATTAAAATGCAAGCAAAACCACCTTAAAAAATAATTCAAAAATAACTATAACATCTGCCTTCAAGAAGAAGCTAGTATATGATTATATAAAGCATCTCCTCTTAAGACAAGCATTGATTTTTTTAAGATAACTAAAGGTCTCCTCTACATTTAGTGACTGTCAAAAGGACTAAATGAAACAGCATCCATAAAAGCATCCAGACCATGCCTGGCATATAGGAGTACTCAATAAATAATATGAAAAATTAAGTGATATCTAGAAGTGGTTCTGTAAACTGTAAAACAAAAAAATAAAATTTTAGCACTTAAAAATTGGTACAATATGCTAAAGACATTCTAGAGTCTTTAAAAATATGGATGAAAACAAAAATATTCAAGATTATTAAGTTTTTCTAAAATATGGGGGATAATTGATCATTACAGAATTATAAAACCATTCAAAGTAGACTTGACACCACTCCAATATTCAGTCAATCATGATTTCCAGAAAGTGATTAAAAGCATACATAGGTTTTCAAGTCAAAGGTCAAATCCCAGCTACGACACTTAGATGTTTGACCTCAGACAAGTTACTTTATTTCTCTGCGATTAAGTTTCTTCATCTATGAAACAGTGATCATTGTACTTACCTTGTAAAATTTGTTGTAGGGATTAAATGAGAAAATACACGTAAAGCCCTTGTAAGTAAGAGCTACATATTCTGCTATATGCTTTCTATTAAACAAATAATTAAATGTCTATTATATGCAAGAACTTTGGTTATGCTATGTAACCCAAATTTACAATAATATTCATTAATGAAGAATTGCCTAATAAGAAATTAAGACTATAAAAAGCTTCTTTCTGTATCTTACCACACGTAATCTCATGGCCTAAAGTACCTACAGACTTAATTTGTGAACACAAAGTTCCGCAAAGCTGCCTCTTTTCTTTTTTATGTCTTCAAATGACCATTAAAAGCTTTCCTGAATAAAGAAAATAAATATTTGGACTATAGCCTGTATGAAAACATATGAGTGAATGAAATGCTAAATGACAAACAGGAGATTTAAAAACAAAAACATTTTATCAGTCACATATTTAAGGCAAGGATTGTTACAGATACCATATGAAGGGTAACAAAAAGTCTGTAGTCCTTATTTGTTAGAGACTTAACATGCCAGATGTTTTATTCTGTTAAAATATAACCTATATAACCTGCAACTTGGCTCTGCTCAATCTACTATAATAATATTTTTTGGAGAAAAAAATAAGCTAAAATTCAGTTAGAAAAATCAGTATATATTAAGTACCTAAATTTATTATTTAAAAATTGCTGTGTATCCTAGGCCAACTGAAGTTACCTTCCATATAGTTTATAGATGCTTAAGATTATTCTGATTTAATGTTTCAGACAAGTTCTAATACGCACAATATTTTGATACAGAAAAAAGTACTTGCCTTCATATGGTGTGTCTGGAGGTCCTGCTATTTCTCCTCTTAATTCTGTAAAATTCTCATCTACAAGATCTACTTTAATTTGATTTTTGCTCGTCTTAAAAATAAACAGAAAATAAATGTTAGTTATGTCAGCAAGAAAAAAGCCTACTTTAATGTATTACCTAATGAAACCCCCTTTCATAAGCTTGATTATCTGCTCTAGTAAAAATAATGGTCTGTGCTTTTCTTAGCTAGTTTTAAGACTTAGCTAGTTTTAAGAATATTTAAAATAAACCAAGAAATTTTAATACCTCGATTTTTTAATGAAATAACACCACTCTGAATAAAAGTACAATGGTTTGTTGACTTTCTAGGAATACTAGAGAAAAACAGTACACAACCTATTTTGTTTGCCAACTCCGTGTTATGTTAGGTCCAAAGTGATAAATCTACTCATCTGTAGATGAATGCTAAGGTACCCCCCAGGATACATGAGCTCTATAAACAGAAAATTCAGGGTCATTAAAAGCCATTTAGGCCATAAGCTCTCACTTGAACTAATCATAACTCTAGATGTTTAAGTTAATTGATTAACATATGACACCATCTGTCAGGATGGTGAAAGCTATAGGCAATTTTCTTTTCCATGGAAATTCTAGAAACCTAAATGCCTCACTAGAATCTTCTAATGCTTTTTTCAATTTGTTTTTTGCTTAGTTTACTTCAACGACAACTACCTACTTTCCAAAACAGATTTCTACTTTAAATTTATCTATATCTACTTATTTTGTACTTTACACTTCTCAATGTATCTGTATCTGTAGTATTACTTGAGTCTCTTTATCTTGTGATAGTCCATTCTCAGAGTCATGGTGACATTAAATGATTCAGAAAAACACCCAGTGGGATTTACACTAATGTTCTACAAAGACCAGCCTGCAAAAGGGCTTGCCACTCATATTCCCAAACCTATACTATAAATACAATAAATCCTCTCCTCTCAATTTGTTTAAACCTAAAACCCTAAAATACAAGTTATATCTTCATTTCTTGTATTAAGATTCCATGCTTTTACCTAATTGACACGATATATCTACTCTTAAGAAAGCAAGCCTCACCCAAGATTTTAAGAGTAAAGTTTTTTGCTTTTGGACCCACCTTCTTAAAATGGATTACTAAATGGAACAGTATAAGAATTATTGTTTTAAGGTCCTTGGCTTCCTCCCTCTGCCCCCAATAAAACACACCATTTTTTAAACTCTTTTTCTATACTAAATATCTTTAGCACAGAATGTTTAGTACAGAGACAATATATAACTTAAAACCCAAACTTTTAAAATTTCACATGACTCTTAATCTTATCTTTTAATAAGAACATAGGATTAAAAATTTACTTTACCCTTTTAAAAAGTATTCTAATTAGTACTGGTTTGTTTAATAACCTTTTTTGTTTGGAATAAAAGTATTTCACATTTTTCTGAAAATATTTTAATCCAAAATTATAAATATGCATAATGAGAAACTTCTTCCTAATGCTCAAAAATCATTAACGACCTTGGTAATTGTGGTGGAGGAGAAAATGTACATTTTAGTAACAGTAAAAATACTTTGTCCAGTATGTACATGAATGAACAATGTTAAAAAGAAAATTGGAGGCATCCAACTTTCATTGATGAATTTATGAAGCCACAAGTATAACTAGATTTCCATTCCTCCTCTTAAAACTTCTAAATAAAACGAGAGTAATCAGATCTTGCAAATTATCAATACTTTCTTTTTTTTTTTTTTTTTTTTTTTTTTTTTTATCAATACTTTCAAAGACCTATATAGCTTCCCACAATCACCCCCTTTAAAAAGAATTATGTGAATAACCCTAAAATGTTAGGATACTAAAGGACCTGATTAAAATTTTGAGGAAGGAGGGAGGATAAGGATTAGAAAAGCTGCTTTTTGGGACTGTCCCAAATCTCTGGTTAGTAAAATGCTAAATAATTATTAATTTTTATACCTCTGTCCTTATTTCTGTCCACATCACCCCCAAATTATAATTCAGAGAAAAATGGATCTTTTTTCACTCTAGAGAAAGAACACTATTAGTGTATGAAAAATTTATTAAATCAGCTCGAGAAAATACCGTCGCCCTGACGAATCCCATTATAAAAAAGCATTCTATATGGTCTAGAGTGGGGTCTTTATCTGCAGATAACTAAAGATAAAAAGAAAATGAAAAGTTAAAGATTTTTTATAGCTCAATTTTTCCATCAAGCAACAATTATCCTCTATACCACAGTTCAATTCCAACATCGTTATTTCACAATCCAAAACTCCAATCCCACTGCGCCCACAAACTAACTTAAAATTCCAGTGTCAGGAATTATAAGAAAGAAGTGGAAAATGGCAAAAAGATGACAGTATTATAAAAGGCAAGGCCTTTGGAGTCAGATGTTAGCTTCTCCTAGTTCTGTCACTTACTTGTTTTCATTCAGTACATCATTTAACATCAAGCTCTCAATTTTATTACTGTAAAATGAGAATACTTTATCTCAGAATTAAATGAGAGTCTCCTAGATAGAAGTAGCATAGTTCCTCTTTCTCTAACAACATTAACTACAAAGCCTTTGATTTCAAAGCCCTATTTTATAAAATTAATTTCACAGTTCTGTTTCCAATCTAAGAATGGATATATAATTCCTAAAAATAAATAACAAAATAAGGTGTTATTCACTTTAATGACTACAACCACCAAGGAGACTGAAGCTTCTGGGTGAAACTTTGAAGAATTGTGTTATCACTGCAATACTTTTGTGAGGATAGCTCTAGAGCTGCTTTTCTATACTTTCTCCCCCCAAACTAAGCTAAACACACGGCAGGAACTCTGGCAGTCTTTTTTTCCTAATGTTCCCTGGGGCTTTCAAGGCATTCCTCAGGCAAAAAAGGAAAAAAGATGAATAAAAGGTACTGCCCCTATCAAACAATTTTTAAATAAACTATTTTATTAAGATGTAACATACATAAAAGCATGCAAAATAGCACACAATGTTGAAGTTACTTGGATGAGGTTAAAAAATGAACATTATTGTCAATAAGCCAACAGTGTAGAATTTAAAGCAGTTCTAATACATTTCCAAGGCTATGTCCCTCAGCAAAATGATACCATCATCATGGTCATCAGAAAAATTCTTTCGAATAATTACTAGGGCCTATAATACGTCAGAAAGCGATCTCAGTGTTAGTGTGAACAAAACCCAAGTCCCTGCCCACTTGGAGCTTACATTCTAGTGGAAAAAACTGAAAATTGAAAGATTTTATCATAAGCACAAAGTACATTGTTATGTAACCTGTTTAAAACTTACTAGATAGATGAACTTGAGCAAGTTAATTAACTACCCTGTATTTCAGTTTCATCCTCTGTCAACTTAGGATTATAATAGTACCTACTCTCACAGGGTCTAGGGGTGAATTTAATGAATTAATATAGTATATGGGAAAATGTCCACCACACAGTAAATGCTGAATGTACAGCAACCATTTGTTATTATAATATGTTGACTTTTGATATTGATGTTGGGGAAGAAAATTTCCATCCAAAGCACATTATATTTTTTTAAAAGGATAATTAATCACCTTAGTCTCATTGCTACTGATTCTGGAACACGTGATCTGAAACAAAATTCAAATCCAAATTTCAGATAAGACAAATACAATTCTAAGTGTCCCTAAAGTTGTAAGTGATTCTCAAATGATACAAAGAAATTATTAATTTGTTTCTAAGTTACAACTAGCAAAATTTAGAAGCACTGCTGCTCATCATCATCATGCAAATAAATATAAATTTGATTCTTCATAATTTGTTGAAAATGAGCCTTAAAAGGCTTAACAGTTAGCACTTTCTCAGAATTTAATGTAAATGACTTATCTTTCCCCTATTATTCAAAGGCCCAAGACACAATCAAAATTTCCACCTTTTAAGTAGTTTTCTTTCTTTCTTTTTTTTTTTTTAATTCTGAAGCTTGGAGCATGTAACATTGCCAAAACAGAGTTGATGTGAAAACTAAGGGACTGGGAGGATAATGGGAAACTGGGGCCATGGAGACACAAGTTCTAGATCAGTACTGTCCAACAGAAACAGAATGTAAGCCACAAGTATAAATTAAAATTTTCTGGTATTTACATAAGAGTATAAACAAACAGAAGAAATGAATTTTAATGATATATTACATTATTCCCAATATATACAAAATATTATCATTTTTACATGCAATCAAAAAATATTTTACATTTTTTGGTACTAAGTCTTGGAAATCCAGTGTTTAATTTAAAAATAACACATTTCAATTTGGACTGGCCACATTTCAAGTGCTCAAAAGCCACAGGTGATAGCCAAATCCAGAGAGATAGAATGTAGATTAGCTGCCGAGGGATTGTAGAGAGGAAAAAATGAGATGGACCTGCTAATGTGTATGGGATTTCTTTTGGGGGTGTTGAAAATGTTCTGGAATTAGATAGCGCTGATGGTTGCATAACTTTTGAATATAATAAAAACCACTGAACTGTACACTTTTTAAAAATCCAAAATAATTTTTAAAGACCTGAAAGAAAAACAAGTCAAATGTGGCTATTGGCTACTGTGCCAGGAAAATAATAGCTTCTCCAATTATAGCAACAGTGTGCCATTAAAATTTTAAGTTCTAGGCTGGGCACGGTGGCTCACGCCTGTAATCCTAGCACTCTGGGAGGCCGAGGCGGAAGGATTGTTCAAGGTCAGGAGTTCGAAACCAGCCTGAGCAAAGAGCAAGCCCCCGTCTCTATTAAAACTAGAAAAAATTAGCCAGGCATGGTGGTGCATGCCTGTAGTCCCAGCTACTCCAAAGACTGAGGCAGAAGGATCGCTTGAGCCCAGGAGTTTGAGGTTGCTATGAGCTAGGCTGACACCACAGCACTCTTGCCAGGGCGACAGAGTAAGACTCTGTCTCAAAAAAAAGAAAAGAAAAGAAAAAAGACTTAACTGTAACTAGGTAAAGCTAACACCTCAGGCATAAAGTACATCCTGTGCAAAATGGAGACAAAGGTGGTCTTGGCAGGTTTAGGATTGAAAAGCCCCCAATGTGACTAGAATACACAGAATAAAAAAGTAAAAATGAGGCAGGGAAAGCAGGCAGGAGCCAGATTATTCGGGCTCGTGAAGAATAACAAGAAACATTTAAAGTGACATGACAATCAGATTTGGATTTTTAAAAGATCACCAACCTATAGTAGCCGAAAATGCCTGGAAAGAGGTTAAAGTGCACAGAGAATAGTTAGGAATCCAGCGAAAGAGATCCCTGGAAACATCCGGTGTGATGAAGAGAAGTAGATGAATTTAGATAGATAGGAAGTAAAATGTATGGGACTTAGTTACTATAAACTAAAACTGTATGATCTTACAGGAGGGGACAAGGGTCACTCATGGTTTTAATGTTTTACTGGGCGAATGACAGTACAATGAACTAAGATAAGGAAACAAAAAATTGAGGCATCAGGGTTTGGGGAGGAGGGGAAAAAATTCAGTTTTAGACATGTTGTTTAGACACATTTTAGACAAGGTTATCTACGAAAATCCAAAGAACAAAGTAGGCAGTTGAAAATTTAGGTCTAGAGTTCAGGAGTGATCTGGGCTGAAGATATGGTGAGCAAGACAGGAAAAGGTATCAGGATAGTCTGGTATCACTGGCCCCACAGGAAGAAAAAATGTTTCAAGGAGGG
>VBSM01002608.1:67034156-67045219 GCA_008086735.1 Cheirogaleus medius
CTCAAGCAATCCTCCCACCTCAGCCTCCCAAAGTGCTAGGATTACAGGCGTGAGTCACCGCGCCCGGCCTATTACTATTTTTTTTAACAAAGATTTTTGAAAAGCATCTTATAAAAACCTTCAAAAATTAAAATACTTTTATGTCTGTTCTTTTACTCAAACATACTCAAGACTAATCTGTGCTATTAGAAGGCAGGAAAGTAAGAGGAAAACAAAGGAGATATGGTGGCAGGTAACAGTCTGTTTCTTGATTTGGGTGCTATGTTGGAATATGTAAGAACTGTGTAATCTTTCTGTTCTCAACATGTAAATGTGTTTGACTAATTTTATTAATAATCTCTCTGCTCCCTAGTTCCAATTCAGGGGCCTACAGAAAAGATTATTTACTTATAAATTAGAGTATTCCTGTAATTCCTTTAGGATTGCCTCCTGAAATCTGAGGTCTTAACTTTCCTTTAGAATCCAGCTCAAGAACCTCCCTCCATACACATACCCTCAGAACTCCCGTACTCTCCGAACCTAGCATTTTTATCTATCCTTTGTCTGTCTAACTTCTCTAACCACGTAAATCTTTTTGGGGCTGTATCAATACATTCAATAGCAGTCAGTAGTGTGTTTACTGGAAAATAAGAGTATAATTCAGATACTTCTGGGCACCCCTGGCATGTCACCCCTGTGGGGAGCCCAGAGCATCTAAACCTATGCCCAACGGACAGAGATCAGTATCTTTATAACAGTAAAGTAATACAGGAAATGCACCCCAAACAGTATCACTTGCACAGGCTTTGATTTTTACCCAATCTACAAGCTTTCCCTGCTCAATCCAATCTAGAACCCCATAAGGCATACTATTTAAAGTTATACATAACTGTAATTTACATAACTACTTGAAAAAAACACTTTTCTACTCTTAAAAAATTGTTCAAATTCTTGTTACATTCATTTTTTAAAAATATATTTTATTTTCAAGATGGGGTCTCACTATGTTGCCCAGGCTGGTCTCATACTCCTGGCCTCAAATGATCTTTCTGCCTCCCAAAGTGCTAAATTACAGGCATGAGCCACTGTGCCTGGCTACATTCATTTTTGATAGGAATTTTACCTTTTTCTTTAAATCAAAAGGGAGAAAGTCTAAAAGAAAAATACAAAAATGGGTAAACAAACTTAAAATTTTCACAAACACAACATTCAAAGCCAGTAGATTTTTTTTACTGTCCATTCATCCTTTAGATAAATCATACTACACAGCTTACATAGTTAAGTCTCAAATGTTCTTCTGATATAGTTAATAAACAACCATAAATATTCTTCTAAAGAGTTTTGTCTACATGGTTCTTAACATTTAGCAGTCTGGAGACATTTTTAGTTGATACAACTGGCAAAGAGAAAGAGGGTGGGGAGGTGGGGTTAGCAGTGCTACCTGCATCTAGTGGTAGAGGTTAAGGATGTTGCTAAACATCCTATAATGCGTAGAAGAATCACTCACAACAAAGAATTATCTGCCCAAAATGTCAATAGTGTCAAAGGTAAGAAACCATGCTCAACAGAAATCAAAAGACTTTCATGAGATTTGTAACTACTTCTGTACGTAATAATCTAGATCAAGCTGCATCAAAAACATTAAATTTTTAAAATTTACAATGGCAATGGATACAAAAATCTATTTAAATGCTGAAGAAGCTGGGCACGGTGGCTCACACTTATAATCCCAGCACTTTGGGAGGCCGAGGCAGGAGGATCACTTGAGGCCATGAGTTCAAGACCAGCCTGGGCAACATAGTTGAGACCCCGCCCCCCAACTCTACAAAAAAATTTAAAAGTTAGCTGGGCATGGTGGCATGCATCTGTAGTCCTAGCAACTAGGGAGGCGTAGGCAAGAAGAATCCTTAAGCCCAGGAATTCAAGGTTACAGAGCTATGATCACACGACCCGCACTCCAGCCTGGGCAACACAGCAAGACTCTGTCTCTTAAAAAAAAAATGCTGAATGAAAACTTAACGTACAATAGTAATTTGCATGAAAACAATTTGTTTATGCCATAGATTTAAACATTCTCTATGAGAATGCCAGAAAATATTACCAAACTGCAGCTACCATGTGAACAAACCACAGGTACTATATAGCATAGGAAGCAAGACTATGTGCATTGATATAAGGGAATTTTACTTCATTGAAAGTTTAAATTTTAAAATATTTTGAAAAAATAAAATAAAAATATTTTACATGCTGAGGCCAGGCATGGTGGTTCACATCTATAATTCCAGCACTTTGGGAGGCTGAGGCAGGGGGATCACTTGAGGCCAGGAGTTTGAGGCCAGCCTAGGTAACACAGTAAGACCTCTACCTCTACAAAAAATAAACAAAAAAATTTAGCCAGGCACGGTGGCATGTGCCTTTTGGTCCCAGTGACTAGGGAGGCTAAGGTGGGAGGACTGCTTGAGCCCAGGAGTTCAAGGCTACAGTGAGTTATGATTGTGCCAGTGCACTCCACCCTGGGTGACAGAGTGAGACCCTATCTCTAAAAAAATAAATAAAATTATTCTGCATGTTGAAATGCAAGTAAATCTTTATGTTAATTATAGGTAACACTTATTTCAATGAGTTTAAACTAACAATTAGATTGGTTTAAATCCTTTAACCAGTAATACACACCAGGCTCAATTATTCTTAAATAATTTAAAACATGCCTATTCTTGGCAAATCATGACAGTGTGGTGCAATATAAATACAAGCAGACCTAGATCCAAATCCCAAAGCTATATGTTTGCAGACAAATAATTTAATTTCTCTGAATCTCTATTTTCTTATCTAAGATATAGGAAATTTATTCAAAGACATGTTCTTAAGAATTAGCAATAAATAATGTATAAACAAATGACATAAGAGCCAGTCTACAAATGGCAGTTACTTAATAGCAGCAATAACTGAGAGTAAATAATATAACCTATGAAAAACATATAGATTATGGTTTTATATCCTCACAATCAACAATTCACTTTTGTAATTCAACTTACAAAATAACTATAAAATGTACTTTAAATCAATTTTCCTTTCCTAACAACTTTGAAACATTACTTAAAACTACTTAAAAGTCACACTCATATTTAAAGATTAACATCTGACAAATTTCCAAACACTGTCTTAGGAAAAGAGGCCTACATAGTGTCTTTATTATTTTATTTATTTTGTGTAAATAACATTCACATAACTCAAAATTCAAAAAGGATCTATAGATCTACACCCCATGCTCCATACACCCAATTCCCCTACACAGAAGCTACCAATTTCATCAATTTCTCATAAATCCTTTCACCTATACAAGCAAATGCACATATTTCCCCTTTTGACACAAATGGCGGCCTTGTCCACACTATTCTGCATCTTGCTTTTCACATTTATCTTGGAGGCTATATTTTAATCAAAGCACTCTGTAAGAATGGCTGCTTATAATCTTTCATGACCAGAATCCAGCAAACATCAGCTACCTTTACAGAGGCATTTGAAAGCCCACCCCCCTCAAAAAAAAATCCTTAACCAGTATTCTTACACAAACATATAATATACAATTTGGTAAAATGGAGATTTACATAAGGTGACATGATGAAACACTTGATTAACCATTCAAAATACTGGATCTACACACTTAAAAAAGAAACACCTGGAATGTACTACAAGTCTTTCAATGAGCTGAAAACAATCAACATAATCCATTTACAGAACTGGACCTACTAAAAATACAAAACAAAATATTAGTGAAAAATAAAGCTATTTATTGATTATATTTATTCCAAGATTAAATTATCTCTTTCCTAAATTTTCTTTACAACTTAAGTTCCTGGAAGAAGTTTCCTTCCAGATTTATAAAGGTGCTGTTCTCAAGCAAATTAACTTGTTTGTCTGTTTGCATGTCCTGTTTTCTTCCTCTGAAACACTATGACACTTATTTGAAGTAAGGCTTCATCATCCCTTAACATATAAAGAGCAATATTATTTTTACAGTATGCATTACTAGAGCAATACAAGTACTTCTTGTAATCTTCAACTTAAGTACTAAGAATACCCTGGTGAAAAGTCAGCTCACATAAAGCAAAGAGACCATATGAATTACCAGAGCAGTAACTTATCACATCTAAGTAACAGAAAATAATGCATTAGAAGTCTATTAAATTTTAGGCTTGCACAACCTTATTAAAGAAGAAATGTTTTAGGCTGTTAGCAACAGCATTAGCTGCGATCTTTCATTAGGAATATATATGTCAACTATCCCTGAATAGATTTTCTTATTAAATAAGTAAAAATTGCTATTTCACTGTATATAAGTACATTTATGACTGTTTCTGCACTGTACCACAAAAATACAAAGTCATACTTCCATTCTAGAGTTTTGGCATATGAACAAATAGAGGTCAGAGTTCATACACATGCTCTGTAAAACCAATCATGACTTATATACTACTACATTCAATAAATCTGCTAGTATTTGTCATTTTTAAATTCTAAATAATTATTTTCTCCATGTCTACCTCGAAAGATACATGATCACTCGGTTGCACAAATAAAATAAAGATTAACTGCTATGAGACTTATGTTAATTACCTATCACATACTTTGAATGCTGAATTTCACAGATTATTGACATTATCAAAGTACCAACCATAAGAGGAAAATAGCAATGATATATTCAATAATGGTATGTGAATCTTTTTAAAGATAATCATTTTCAGTGTTACTTTTTGTTTAATTCAAGTGGGGAAAGACAAACTGGCATTCTTGCTGATCTTTAGAAAAACTGTACTAATACTTGCATAGTTTTGAGTCAAATTACTAGAGCATTTTGAATATCTTATATAAATAAATGTGGCCAGCACTATTGTACCTAAATTCTGCAGAACTTAAGAGCAACTGCAATTTTTTGAAAATGTATATGTCAGGATAAACCTACTCACTTAATAAGGAGATCTAACAATGTAGTAATCTCGCGAAATCCCAGGGTTTTAATACGTCTTTTTCTCAAAAGTGAGAATCAATTTAACTATGAAGGACATCATAATGAAGTTTCATGGCACAACACGAGTCACAGAGGCATTGTCTTAGGAGAGACTCTCTGAACTGTAACGTGTAAACAATATTTTGAAATAAACTACTCACACACTCCGTTATTATTTCCTAAAAACATTTAAATGCATTTAGTACATAAACAACTTGCCTTTGCCCAGTCAAAACGCTTTAGATGTCAATAAAAGGGCCTAGGAATTGGGGGGTAAGTGGAAAGGAGATAATGATCCAATTTGGAAATAATTTCCTATCCCGGGTGAAAATTCCCTTTTCCCCCTCAATAAGATAGTATCCTATTATGTCTCCCCTGTCTAACACCCAACTAAGAGAGAGTAACTCTGAATGTCCTTCTTTCATCAACACCTAAGGACTCACCGCTCCTTCCCTACGGAAAGGACAGTAAAGGCCTGACAAGCATTAACCCAGAATACCCTTAAAAGTGTGGGCCTTTGAACAGCACTGCTCTCCGGATCCAGTTACCACCTTTCCCCTTCCCCCAACCCACTTCCCGGGCTTTCTCAGGCTCGGCCTGCTCCCTCCTCACCCCACAGCCACACTTCCAGCTGTTGCCACCTCGGGGCTCTCACTAGAGCTCACATCCCGCCGAGAAACGCCCCCTTTCTATCAGCCCCAAACCGTGCTCCTCCCTAGACCACCCGCCCGCGAGACCGTCCATCCCGGGGCCCTGGGAAGGGAGGGGAAGGCGGCGGAAGGAGGAGGGGAAGACTGCTGCTTCCCCACAGGCAGGAGGATGGCCGCGGAGAGGGCCACCCGGTGACTGCCGGGGATCTCGGGTCGCCACTGGGAGGGCCCCCCGCCCCGGGCCGAGGTGGGGGTGTCCGGGAGCTCATTTCTGACCTCCTCGCTCTTCAGCACCTCCTTGAACTCCCGCTTGATTCGCTGCACCGCGATGTTGGCCATGTCTCCGCCCGCAGCTGATTCGTACCCGCCTCCTCCGCCACCGCTACGACCACCGCCACCGCCGCCACCTCTTCCTCCACCGCCTCCTCCCTCGGCGATTCAGACCCAAGCACACGAACACTGCCCCTGCCACCCCGGCCGCCGCGTTCTCCTCAGTGTGGAATCACCTCCGCGCCCGGCCACCAAAATGGCGCCGAGTCCGCGCATGCGCACGACGTGGACACGGCTGGGCGGCGCAGCCGCTCGGGTTGTAGCCCCCGTACGCCTCAGCCTCGAGCGCGCGCCGCGCCGCGCGTCTGTGCTGGAGCTGCGGCCGCGTGGCTCCGCCCCGCCGGCGTCGGGGGCCCAGAGGGTGAGACTTCGGAGCTGGCGGTCCCTGCTCGGGCGCCAGGGTTCTGCCCTGTGCCTCCGCTTCTCTTTACACTCGTGTGATGCGGTCGTGGCTTCCAGCATTTGGCCTCTGCGCGAAGGCTCCAGCCCAACTTGATGGGCTCCCGCGGCCACGCTCGGCCTGAGCGCCGCCCTGACTCAGCTAGACCCGGGACCTAGAGGCTTAAGTGCCCTGCTGTGTCGGGCGCGTGAAAACGCTATCCCAGAACTCAGCCCGGCCCATTTTTGGTTGGTATAGTCTCAGAAAATCAACGGCAGTTGTTTTTCTTCTGAAACCATTATAGTGCCACTATTAGTCCCATCATCGCAGGTTCCACAATTTTTTTTTTGAGACAGAGTCTCACTGACCCTTGCCCAGGGTAGAGTGCCATGGCGTCAGCCTCGCTCACAGCAACCTCAAACTCCTGGGCTCAAGCGACCCTCCTGCCTCAGCCTCCAGAGTAGCTGGGACTACAGGTATGCGCCACCACCCCCGGCTAATTTTTCTATTTTTAGTAGAGACGAGGTTTCGCTTTTGCTCCGGGTGGTCTCGAACACCTGACCTCAAGCAATCCTCCCGCCTCGGCCTCCCAGAGTGCTAGGATTATACAGGCATGAACCACCCGCCCAGACTACAGGTATCACCAATTGTTGAATTAAGGATGGTTATTGTTGGATCCCATAGAGTGACACAGGTACTCCATAAAGAGGCCTGAGGTGGGTTTAGAAGCCGGATGTTGTTTTTTGACCTACTTAGAAAAAAATACCAAGTGGTGGAACTAAAACCTTGGTTTTCAAACTTGAATGTACATCAGAATCGCAGGGGAGCTTGTTAAAAGGACAGCTTGCTGGGCCCCATCCTTAGAGTGTGAGGTGAGCCCAAGACTTTGCATTTCTCACAGTCTCCTAGTTGCTGCTGCTGCTAGTGGTGGCTCAGGACCACACCGTGAGAACCACTGAACTACGCCATGTGGAAATTCACATATGTATTTCAATGCAAGTTGGAGAAATAGCTCCTTGAGAGAATGGGGCGGCGGAGGGTGAGCTTTACTTCTGTAAATCTAGAGCTGTATTTTACAAACATGTCTGGCCCTAGTAGGCACTCAATATTGAATGAGTAAAGGTAAAACTAAAATGTTTTAAGTGGAAAGTAAGTTTGAAAGGCAATTTAAAAGTGATTGCTAGGGTTTACAGTAAGTAATATGGTTTTGGTGTGAGGTAGCACTTTGAATAGAACATTTTGGGATAAATAATAAAGGTGTTATTTTAGAAGTTTATATTTCATGTACTTCCCTCACCTAACCAATCAGTAAAATATCATATTATATATATTGTCTTAGCAAAAGTAACTAAAATTGTGGCAGCAAAAAGAGAAATAGCCACTGGAGGTGAATTTCAGGGGAGGCACAAGGCAAAAGGGGATTTCTTGAACTCCTGCCCTAGGAACCTAGAGGAGATTTTTTTAATTCTAGTTCCCTCCCATGACAGCTCTCATGGCCAGCTTTGGTTTCCTCATCTGTGAAATAAGGAAACTGGATTAGATGATCTCTTTCAAGGTTTAAAGAGTTCAGAATTCTGAGGCATCATTTCAAAGCATTTCCCTATGTGAACGAACATAAATTATATAAACCCTTCTAGCAGAGCCCCCTAGTGGTCCTAAAAGGAGTCAACCACATATACAGGTCATGATACAAAGAATTACTGGTATAAAGTAAATCATGCAATGCTATCTATATATATTTGTGTCCACACATTTAAAACTATTTTGAGGTGTGCAGAATTTTTTGAGTACTTTACACTTATCACTCTCCAATGCTAATCTTGAA
Organism: Cheirogaleus medius; assembly: GCA_008086735.1. Classification (NCBI taxonomy): domain Eukaryota; kingdom Metazoa; phylum Chordata; class Mammalia; order Primates; family Cheirogaleidae; genus Cheirogaleus; species Cheirogaleus medius. The sequence goes on from VBSM01002608.1 coordinate 67,042,328, forward strand.
ACTTTGAAGAAACTTGCAATGCTCAAATCAAAGGGGGACCAATTAGAAGGGTGTGGTAATTTCTTTGAGGAAGAAGAGTTTAGTAGTTCTTAAATGCACATAATCATTGACTCTGCAATTCCACTTACAGGAATTCATTCTGTAGTCCTTCCAGAGAATGAGACAACTGCATATTAACTGATATGATGCAATCTTCAAAATACATTTTAAGTGGAAAAAAAGTACCATGCTAAATACAATATGATATCCTGGATTGGATCCTAGAATTAAAAAGACATAGCTAGTGTACTCTAAATAAATTCTGTAATTTAGTTAATAGTATTGTAGAAATCTCAATTTCTTAGTTTTGACATAGCTCTGTGGTATGTATGATGTTAACATTAGTAGAAGTTGAGTAAAGAGTGTTATAGAATCTCTGTACTCTTAGCAAGTTTTCTGTAAATCTAAAAAATTCCAAAGGAAAAAAGTTTACTTTTTAAAAAGCATTCCACAAGGCCGGGCGCGGTGGCTCACGCCTGTAATCCTAGCACTTTGGAAGGCCGGGGTGGGTGGATCACTCAAGGTCAGGAGTTCGAAACCAGCCTGAGCAAGAGCGAGACCCGTCTCTACTAAAAATAGAAAGAAATTAATTGGCCAACTAAAAATACATACAAAAAATTAGCCGGGCATGGTGGTACATGCCTGTAGTCCCAGCTACTCGGGAGGCTGAGGCAGAAGGATCCCTTGAGCCCAGGAGTTTGAGGTTGCTGTGAGCTAGGCTGACACCACGGCACTCTAGCCTGGGAAACAGAGTGAGACTCTGCCTCAAAAAAAAATAATAATAATTAAAAAATAAAAAGCACTGCGCAGTTCATATTGTGGATAGTATACCACCATATGTGTGGGGAGAGAAAGGAATGTGCTTGTGTACATAATGCTTGTGAATCCATAAAATATTGCTGGAAAAATACTGGTAACTGAAAGAAACTGGTAACAGTGGTTATCTCTGAGAAGGGAACTGAAGTGTTTTGGGGGAAACAAAGTGGGAGACTTCTCACCACTTGTCCTGTTGTATATTTTACCTATTCAAAAAGAGATTTTAGGCCAAGCTGTGGTGGCTCATGCCTGTAATCCTAGCACTCTGGGAGGCCAAGGCAGGAGGATCACTTGAGCCCAGGAGTTCAAGACCAGCCTGACTAAAGAGCAAGACCCCATCTCTACAAACACAGAAAAAATTGCCCAGCAGGTGTGGTGATACACACCTGTAGTCCCAGCTGCTCAGGAGACTGAGGCAGGAGGATTGCTTGAGTCCAGAAGTTTGAGGTTTTAGTAAGCTTTGATGATGCCACCGTACTCTACCCAGGATGACAGAGCGAAACTGAATCTGTCTCAAAAATAAATTAATAAATAAAATAAAAAATAAATTAAAAAATTAAGAAAAGATTTTTAAAAGTGAGTTTCCCATAATGCAGATCATAAGTTCTTCAGTATTATGATTGAGTCATGATTAACTTCATTAACTAACTAATTAAATAAATATTGACTGCCTTCTGTGTGCCAGGCATAAACTAGGCCCTGGAGGCATATCAGTGAACAAGAGATAAAAAAAAAAAAATCCCTGGAATTGTGGAATTTACATTCTAGCATGGATGGGGAGAATTATTGTCAAACTATAGTCTGTACACACCTGGGGAATCCCTGAGATGTTTTCAGGGGGTCAACCTGCCATGCCCAAACTATGGCATAATAAGACTAAGACATTATTTGCCTTTTTTTCTGTGTTGACTTTTGCACCAATGGTGCAAAGCAATAGTGGGTAAAACTGCTAGACAATTACTGTAATATTAACAATTATATTAATACCACATACTCATTGTTAAAAAATGCCAGTTTCACTTTAGAATGTCTTTGATGAAGCAGTAGAACTTATTAATTTTATTAATCCTTAACTTTGGAGTACATGTCTTCTTAATATTCTGTGGGATAAGATGAGTATACATAAAGCACTTCTGCTACATACAAAGTACATGGTAAAGCACTGCAATGGGTTGAATTGCAAGCTGAACTAGCCACTTTATTCATGGAATACTACTTTTACTCAAAGGCTGAGACAAACTATGTTTATTCAAACTTGGGTAGTTGGCAGATATTTCATCTAAAATGAATGAGGTGAGCCTGTCCTTTTAAGGAAAACAACTGACAGAATTTGTCGCCAGTGATAAAATTCTCTAATTTTCAAAAATTAGAATTTTAGAAAATATCTGCCACCATGACTTGATGCTCCCAACACTTGAAGATATTCCTGAAGAAATTGATAGTGATGTGAAAAAATGCAATTGTTTGATATTATACAATGAAATGTGTCCAAATTTGGAAGATCTGTGCAAATCAGTGAACCAGTATTTTCCAAATGACCAATGCATCATGTTACAAAATAATGCATTGGTAAAAGATCCATTCAGGTTCAAGATAGGCCAATGGATTCCAACATAACAGAGTCCAAAAAGTTCACTGATAGCATTTCAGGCCAGATGTAGTGGCTCACTGCCTGTAATCCCAGCACTGTGGGAGGCTGAGGCAGGAGGATCACTTGCGCCGAGGAATTCGAGGTTACAGTTGACCACTGCACTCTAGCATGGGAGACAGAATGAGACCCTGTCTGGGGAAAAAAAAAACAAAACATTTCAAATTCCAGATTGCAGCTAACCTTTAATAAACTACTACTTGTCTAGTTTTAGTATAGTATCTAAGAATATCAACAATCATCTGAAAAAGCTGTTAAAATATTCCTCCCCTTTTCAACTACTTATCTGTATAAGGCTAGATTTTCTTCAAGTACTTCAACCAAAACAACATGCAGGAGGGCAGGCGGGAGGGGGGAAGTAATGTAGAGTTACATAATGTGTGCCATCC
>VBSM01002608.1:67054959-67075909 GCA_008086735.1 Cheirogaleus medius
AAAAAGAGCATAATGTGTACAGGAAACAAAGAGGTGGCCAGTGTTGTAGTGCAATGCATATAGTGGAGAGTGGGGTCCAAATGTAAAGGAATTTGAACTTTGTCCTGTAATGCAGAGGGTTTTAGATGGGAAAATGACATGGTCAGGGAAAGATCTTAGAAACCTGGCAGCAATACAGAGGATATAGAGGGCTTGACTCTAGGCAGAGTGACTGATTAAGAGATTATTGTATTAGTCTAGGCCCTAATCTAAGCATTGGGACTGAAAAAGAGAGAATGCCAAAAGTTAAGCTGAATAGGAGGTCACATTAACAGAGCTTGGTGATAGTTTGGATATGGGAAAGGGAGCTGGTAAGATGGTGTGTGATACTTAATTTTCTATCTGAACTTGACTGAGCTAAGGGATACCCAGTTAGCTGGTAAAACCATTATTTCTGAATGTGTCTGTGAGAGTGTTTCTGGAAGAGAAATATATATACATATATATTTCTTTTGGCACACCTACAATTGTCCTGCTCACATCCTGGAGTGGACACACTCTACTTTGACGGTCACCACTGGATCCTGGGGACAAGCTGAAATTTCGTTAAGTAGGAGAGCAGTAGAAAGCAGACACTGTACCAAGGGTTTGGGACAAGATGCTCCCCTTCCAGTGTCATGTCTGCACTCCAAGTACGAATAAGGGTAAGGGTGAAAAGCAAAAGGTAATATGCTAGATGGGTTTGTCTCCATCCTATTGGCAAAGAAGAATAGGTTAATGAATATTGGGTAAACAATTTGTAATGTCTACAGTCAACCCTAACAATTGAGATTTAAGAAGTCATCTAGTTCATAGTCATCATAGTCATTTTGAAAATGGGAAAACTGAGACCTGGAGAGGTGAACTAGTTTGCCTCCAGTTATATAGCTTGTTAAGGATAGCAAATTGGAGTAGAAAGAGTATGGCCTTTTAAGTCAAATCTTTCTAGAGTCATATCCTGTCTCCACTACTTCCTAATTATGCAACTTTGGGGCAAGTTATTTAACCTCTGTAAGTCTCAGTTTTTTCATCTCTAAAATGATAGTAATCTTACTTCAATTGATTGTTGTGAGAATTAAATGTATAAACACATATCTAGTCCCTAAGAGATTGTTGGTGCTCAATAAATATTATCTCCATATTCCAGTTACTTATTTTTAAAAAAATTCTTAGAGACAGGGTCTTGCTCTGTCACCCAGGCTGGAGTACAGTGGCAGGATCATTGCCTATTCCACCCTCGAACTCCTGGGCTCCAATAATCCTCCTACCTCTGCCTCCCACCATTCCCAGCTAATTTTTGTTTTTGTTTTTTGTAGAGATGGGATCTCACTATGTTGCCCAGGCTGGTCTTGAACTCCTAAGCTCAAGTGACCTTCCCACCATGGCCTCCCAAAGTGCTGGGATGACAGCCATGAGCCACCACATCCAGCTTGCTCACATTTTCATAATAGCTGATAAGTCAGAATCAATTTCAAGGAATGCTTATACAAACCCACAGGAAGCTGGGAAATTCGGAGCTACAGCTAAATCCTCACATCTGGTCTCTTAAGGAATATATATGCTTCTCTGAGAGTACTGTTCTCCAGAAAAACATGACATATTCTAGAAGAAATAAAGGTGACTCAGAAGTAGCAAAACCAAAAAAGATATATCTCCAAATCACCCCTAAAAGGGCTACCTTGAGGGATGGAGAGTCTGAGCAGCCCTTCCGCAACACCTCTTGTCCATGCTATTGCCTTCCACTGCCAGCCGCCAGCTTTTGCACTTCTCTACCTGTGGAGTCATCTTGGTGGGCTTGGCAATATTATGAATCATATTTTTGTGATCTGTCCTCTCACCAGTTGGTGACTGATGGCAGCTGAGTTGAATACATTTTTCTAACCCTTACATAAGTTTGGTCTAAGTGCTATCATCAACTCACCATTAAATAAGTGTTTTATAATTCTGCCTTTTTATCTCCAAAATGGAGATAATAGTGGTGTACATACATTTAATAAATGTGGCAGAAGAACTACAAAAAGTATAAAATATGTTGATTTTTTCTAAAAAATATTATTTTACTTTTCAGATGAATGAAAATGGTGCAAATACAAAATGTTATTGCAAACACTAGAAGGCACTATTTCTCTACAGAGGCAGAAAATAGATATAACACAAATTTCTTGTATGTTAAACTTCTCCTCTTGCCCAATTTCTATTCAATAAACAGAACAAAAACTGCAGTATGATAAATTTTAAAATATACATTTCTACAATGTACTAAGCAGTGTAAAGAAAAAGGAAAAGGAGAATAGTGAGATAAAGGACATTAAAAAAAGGAAATCCAGGCCGGGCGCGGTGGCTCACGCCTGTAATCCTAGCACTCTGGGAGGCTGAGGCAGGAGGATTGCTTGAGATCAGGAGTTGGAGACCAGCCTGAGCAAGAGCGAGACCCCATCTCTACTATAAATAGAAAGAAATTAGCCAAACAACTAAAAAATAGAAAAAATTAGCTGGGCATGGTGGCACATGCCTGTAGTCCCGGCTACTCAGGAGGCTGAGGCAGAAGGATCGCTTGAGCCCAGGAGTTGGAGGTTGCTGTGAGCTAGGCTGATGCCACGGCACTCTAGCCTGGGCAAGAGAGTGGGACTCTGCACCCCCCTCCCCCAAAAAAATCTCAAAAAAAAGGAAATCCAAAAAAAGAAGACCGAGACCAAAAAAACTGCAAAAAGTAATAAAGGAGAAAAGGGATAATGAGAAGAAATGAGGTCAAAGCCAATTTCTTCTATACACATAATATATGGGAACTGTTTTCCATGTCATAGCCCTTTGTTGTATTATATTGAAAATGCTAAGTTATAATTCATCAGTGGTTTTCTAGGTCTGCATTGCCTTCCCTTCCCAATCTTCTCACTCATCTTATTTCTCTCTACTGTACCTTACAGGGGGGCTACTGGGAATGCATCAAGATTCATAATGAAGTAAGACAAGGATGAAAGATTTGGAGTTACCATGGAAATGCAAACCTGTTTTGATAGTACTGGCTGGTAGGAAGGAAAGTAGACAAATGTCTTGCATATTCCCCTCTAAATGGCTGTGTCTGGCTGGGTGTGGTGGCTCACGCCTGTAATCCTAGCACTCTGGGAGGCCGAGGCGGGCGGATCGCTCAAGGTCAGGAGTTCAAAACCAGCCTGAGCAAGACCCCATCTCTACTAAAAATAGAAAGAAATTAATTGACCAATTAAAAATATATACAGAAAAAATTAGCCGGGCATGGTGGCGCATGCCTGTAGTCCCAGCTACTCGGGAGGCTGAGGCAGGAGGATCGCTTGAGCCCAGGAGTTTGAGGTTGCTGTGAGCTAGGCTGACACCACGGCACTCACTCTAGCCTGGGCAACAAAGTGAGACTCTGTCTCAAAAAATAAAAAATAAAAAAATAAATGGCTGTGTCTGAACACTTACTTGGGTGAGACTTGTAAAGGAATTGAAGAGATTCTGAATGATGGGAAACTAGACTGCCCTGGACTATCTAGTTAGAGAGTTGTTTTTTTTTTTAACTTTATGGAACTTTAGGTTTCACAATCGCCTGTAGTTTATTTCCTGTCTATTTCTCTCTCCCTCTCTCTCTGAAGGAATGCCTTCTGCACCTTTTTTGAGACAGTCTCACTCTATTGTCCAGCCTGGAGTGCAGTGGCACTGTCACAACTCACTGCAGCCTCAGACTCCTGGATTCAAGCCATCCCTCTGCCTCAGCCTCCCCAGTAGCTGGGACTACAGGTGTGCACCACCACACCCAGCTAACTTTTTAAAAAATTTTTTGTAGTGATGAGGTCTCACTATGTTGCCCAGGCTGGTCTCGAACTCCTGGGCTCAAGTGATCCTCCTGCCTTGGCCTCCCAAAGTACTGGGATTATAGGCATGAGCCACCTCACCCGGTCCTTCTACACCTTTTAATTCTTGACAATTAAAGGAAACCAGAGGCAGGCAGTAGAAAACTGGATGCTCAGGACTTGATGTAGGTTTAAAGAGGGATCCTGAGGTTGACTTCTATTAGTTGATCTTTGTTGATCAACTTAGGAAAGAAAACAGGAGTTGAAAATCACAGACCTGTCCAAATCAAATATTCTACATTTGGCTTGTAGCTATATTTCAGAATACTGAGAATTCTAAGAGCCCAGACAATTATGGTTTGAGACTCTCAGGAAATTTTGCTAACTGTGCTTTGAGGACAAGGAAGTCAAAGTGGCTCATGTCATGAATTGAGCATTAGATTGGAGGTTAAAGCACCTGGCCAAAACAGTGTCTCAATAATCAATCTTCTATTTCTCAAGCTATGAGCCCTAAATCATGTCTTACATTTCTTATATCTTATTCATCTTTGTACCCACAATGCATGGCATATAGCAGGCATTTAATAAATGGGAGCTGAATGAATGAGCATGAAAACATTCTCCTAGAATTATACATTCAGGCTATCAACATTTTTTTTTCTGATTTTTTTAGCCCTTGCTTTCATTGGACCATATCTTATAATGGAAAGTATTCACAATCACTGTCTCACCTCTTATCATGAATGTCTGAGTCTACAATTGAGGCTCCTGCTAATCTCTGAGTTAGTAGGGAAACTTTAATTGCCAGTTAGTAATTTTGTGATGCCCTCGAATAGGAAAGAAACCACTGGGAATTTATGAACTCTGTGGGGAGTATTGATGACAAAGAACACATTCTTTCTTCACTATGAGTTTAGACTTTGATGTCATCAAGAAAAAATATTAATTAAAGACCCTGGGAGAGACTTACCTTGTATAGAACCAAGGGACTGGCAGTGTTGCTGCCCACCTAGTGAAGTTCAGAATGTTACTTGAGACTAGAGCCATTGAGGGTGGGTAACCCATTGCTGAAAAATTTTTGAGAGAGCCCCCCCCTCACAGCAGCAGATTAGTATTGTTATGCATCATAGTCAGTTGTCTTATTCTTCTTCTTCCTCCTTCTTTTTCTTCTTCTTCTTCCTTCTTCTCCCTCCTTCTTCTTCTCCTTCTTTTTTGAGATAGTGTCTTGGTATATTGCTCAGGCTGGAGTGCAGTGGCTATTCACAGATGGGATCCCACCACTGATCAGCATGGAAGTTTTGACCTGCTCAGTTTCCAACGTGGGCCAGTTCACCCCTCCTTAGGCAACCTGGTGATCCCCCACTCCTGGGAAGTGATCATATTGATGCTGAGCTTTGGGCAGACACCCAATGAGCATAGTGCGCTACAGCCCAGAACTCCTGGTTCAAGCAGTCCTCCTGCCTCAGCTATCCCAGTAGCTGGGACTACAGCCACACACCACCACACCTGGCTTCTAGTGATTTCTGATGACTTCCCTCTTCTCTTGTAGTCCCTGTTTGGAACCACAGGGCCTAGAATGGGGCAGATCAAGGGAGAAGGACCCAGGGGAAGAAATCTCTTCCTACAGATGGAGCAGGAGTTGTTCCCCACCACCACCACCAGGAATAGGGTGAGGTTGTAAAACTGAATATCTTGAAGAGGAAGTGCTTAGGGCAGGACAGGGGCTGGACAGGAGCCTACAGTTTCCAGTTAGGAATGGAGAGGAGGTTCCAGAGAGGACTTCCTCCTAATGAAGTCTTCAGGTGCTTTCCCTTCTGGAATGGAAGGAAAAGTTCAATTTTGCTGGTATGTTAACCCTTGCCTCTTCTATTATAATATTATAATATAAATTATAATATTTTATTTTGTAATTATTTTCCACTCTAACAGAGTATATTGTATTAATCTTGTGCAGACTGAAGGAACAGGGTAGTGAGGAAAGGGCTCTGCTACCATATTTCTTTTTAAGCATGACAGTAGATAGAGGGCTTAAGCCCATCAGGTGGACTGTGGCTGTTGGCTAGAGGCCTCAGTGCCTAACCTCTTCTCTTGCCATGGCAGCTGGCTTCCCCAGAATGAGTGATCCAAGAGAGACCAACACAGAGGCTAGCCTTTTAACCTGATCTTAGTCATAAACCATCACTTCTGGCGAATACTTTTTTTTTTTTAATAACAAGGTAATGATAATGTTATCATAGCATTATTGGGATAATTACATACTACCTAATATACAGCACAAGACCTGGCGCATCAAAAATGCTCAACTATTGCTGGCCACTAATGACTATTAAGTTTCACTTTAGCCTGTCCTTTTTTTTTTTTTCTTTCTTTAAATCTGTTTATGAGGCATGAGTAACCTGTCCTTGATGATCTGTCTACTCTGCTTGCAAGTAATTGGCGGATAGAGTCATCCATAATTTAATGGCAGTTGTTGCTTATGTGATTTCCAGTATTTGGGTGGAGAAATATTTATCAAAGCCAAGTACTGTGTGTTCTGTTTCTATGTCATGTTTATTCAATCACTAAATAACCAAAGTCTCTGTCTTTGACCTTATATTACTCACTAGTTCTATGATTTAATCATTGAAAATGATATCTGGTCTTAAATTATGTTTCTAAGTAGGGTCAGTCTTCCAGTAGGAAAAGCAGGCCTACACCCATATATTAATAGTTCATTCCATCCAGAAACATTTATCCTAGATTTTATCCCCTGTTCAAATACAAATACCTTATTTTCTATAATTTAAAGGTAAGACTGCTTTTAATACTGTACTTTCAAAATATTGCCAAATATTGTTCCTTTTTCATTCTTATCTGCTGGATCCAACTGATGTTATGCTTTCTGAAAACTTTTGCCCTAACCCTAATTTATATTCAAAAACTGAAAATTCTTCCATGGGAGTTTTCTGTTTTCAACTTCTTCCCATTTCAATTCATGTTAGATGCCACAAAATATTTCACAAGACCTATCAATTTATCCATGAACACTTCACCTTAGATTTTCTCTGAATCTTATTTTATATATGACCCATGATGTTCTAAGCTTGGAGTCAGGGTAGACTCAAGATTATGTGTTTTTTTTTTTTTTGAGACAGAGTCTCACTCTGTTGCCCAGGCTAGAGTGCCGTGGCGTCAGCCTAGCTCACAGCAACCTCAAACTCCTGGGCTCAAGCGATCCTCCTGCCTCAGCCTCCTGAGTAACTGGAACTACAGGCACGCACCACCGTGCCCGTCTAATTTTTCTATATATTTTTAGTTGGCCAATTAATTTCTCTCTATTTTTAGTAGAGATGGGGTCTCGCTCTTGCTTAGGCTGGTTTCAAACTCCTGACCTTGAGTGATCCACCCGCCTCAGCCTCCCAGAGTGCTAGGATTACAGGCATGAGCCACCATGCCCGGCCCTCAAGATTATATGTTTAAATATCATAACATCATTTGTTGGAATCTGACCATACTCTTGGCCAACCACACCCTGATATCACAGCAACTAAAAGGTTAGCCAAGTATTTTAATTTCAAATAAACTGCTATGTGTTGAGGATGGTTGTAACTGGGATTGGAGTAGTCAGTTTTGACTCCTCTCTTAAATAGTGGGGTTCTGAAGTCAAAATATTCTGCTTATAATTTTTTCTCCATTTTCCTACTAAATGAGTTGAGGTAATTTTACATCTTTTTGTCATCCTTTATTTCTTTTCTTATCTTTATTATTTATTTATTTATTTATTTTTTGAGACAGAGTCTTGCTCGGTTACCCTGGTCAGAGTGCAGTGGTGTTATCATAGCTCATTGCAACCTCAAACTCCTGGGCTCAAGTGATCCTACTGCCTCAGCCTCCTGAGTGGCTGGCTGGGACTATAGGCATGTGCTACCACGCCTGGCTAATTTTTTATATTTTTGTAGAGATGAGGTCTTGCTCTTGCTCAGGCTGGTCTTGAACCTCTGACCTCAAGCAGTCCTCCTGCCTGGCCTCCCAGAGTGCTAGGATTACAGGTGGGAGCCACCATACCTGGCCTCTTATCTTTTAAACAGAGCCCCTGATGATAGCTTAATTTACATGCCCTTCTTTTTTTTTTTTTTTTTTGAGACAGAGTCTTGCTCTGTTGCCTAGGCTAGAATGCTGTGTAGCTCACAGCAACCTCAAACTCCTGAGCTCCCGCTATCCTCCTGCTTCAGCCTCCCGCGTAGCTGGGACTACAGATATGCGCCACCATGCCCGGCTAATTTTTTTCTATATATTTTTAGTTGGCCAATTAATTTCTTTCTATTTTTTAGTAGAGACAGGGCACGGGCGGGTCTCGCTCTTGCTCAGGCTGGTTTTGATCTCCTGACCTTAAGCGATCTTTCCAGAGTGCAATCCTCTGCCTCCCAGCGTTCTAGGATTACAGGCGTGAGCCACTGCGCCCGGCCTACATACCCTTCTTGTCTTAGGATATTTTTAGTTAACGTTAATATCTACGCATGCACTAACAGTAGTAATTAGACAGAGTTCCATTGCTAAAGAAGACTCACAGGACTCAAAACAAAATGCTTACAAATCTACAGTTCATCACAGGGAAAGAATATATTAGTGACATTAAGGTAAGGACATGCATCACAGAAAAGGCTGCCTAGCAGCAAGGGGTCCAGAGAGGCCAGGGAAGGCCCCTTTGTCTACTCTCCATAAGTGTAGAGGCCAGATGCAGATACAGTTTCTTTCTTTCCTTCCTTCCTTCCTTCCTTCCTTCCTTCCTTCCTTCCTTCCTTCCTTCCTTCCCCTTTCTTTCTCTTTCTTTCTTTCTTTCTTTCTTTCTTTCTTTCTTTCTTTCTTTCTTTCTTTCTTTCTTTCTTTCTCTTTCCTTCCTTCCTCTTTCTTTCTTTTCTTTTCTTTCTTTCTTATTTTTTTTGAAATAGGGTCTCGCTTGGTTACCTGGGCTAGAGTGCAGTGGTGTCATCATAGCTCACTGCAACCTCAAGCTGCTGGGCTCAAGTGATCCTCCTGCCTCAGCCTTCCAAGTAGCTGGGATTACAGGTGCACGCCACCAAGCTCAGCTAATTTTTCTATTTTTTGTAGAGATGAGGTCTCACTCTTGCTCAGGCTGGTCTCTAACTCGTGACTTCAAGCAATACTTCCAGCCTTGCCCTCTCAAAGTGCTAGGATAACAGGCTACCACACCCAGCCCGGATGCAGTTTCTCTCAGATCAGGAACTACTGATGTATACACAGAATACCTTGGAAGCAGAGAACCCCAAATAGAGTCTTGGCTGGAGTTTTATATTTTGCTGGTCGTGTAGGCATATTCCAACTAAATAACCAATTTAAACAGCAGAACTGAAACCAGGTAGAAAACATCAATCTCATGGATACTAATAATCAATGTTAACAAGGTGGAACAGGCCAGGCGTGATAGCTCATGCCTGTAATCTCAGCACTTTGGGAGGCCGAGGTGGGATGATTCCTTGAGGCCAGGAGTTCAAAACCAGACTGGGCAACATAGAAAGACCCTGTCTCTATAAAAAATACAAAATGTTTGCCAGGTGTGGTTATGCATGTCTATAATCCCAGCTAGTTGGGAAGCTGAGGTGGGAGGACTCCTTGAGCCCAGGAGTTGGAGGTTGCAGCAAGCTATGATCATGCCACTGCGCTCCAGCCAGGGCAACAGAGTGAGACCCTGTCTCCAAAAAGAAAAAAGCCAAAGTGGAACAAACTACAACCACCCTGAAACTTCCTGGACCCATGGTCACAAAGCAACACTAGTGATCAACATGTTTCATGTTCTGACCAGAGGTCAGTGCCACACAGGAACTGTAGCAAAACAGTTCCAGCTAATTCTCCACCTGCTGAGACTGTCACAGCATATTCCACTGTCTGGGTTTCAGATCCAGGCCTTTTTATGGCAAACCAATTATCCTTAGTTTGACAGAAATTACTTGACTTACAATAGAAATGCACACATGGATTCTAAACATTTGCAATAACCAATGAGGAGTTGGCATGGATTTAAGCAGAAACTGAACTGGTGATTGGTTTTTTGTTGGCAACAAAATTTGTCTTGTATTTTTACACTAATTTTATAATTATTTTTTGTATATGATCTATAGCTATCTGAACTCTGAGGTATACATCTGCTGAATGATTAAGAATCATAATCAACCTATCATTAACCAAGCATACATATTCCATATCCATAGGGATAATGTCCCATGATACAAAAACCAAAAGATGTACCCACATTAGCATTCTGCTATATAGTCATAATTAGAGCTTCCCTTTTGACATTCATCTTGAAAATGTAGACCACTCTCAGAAATTTTTTGTTGTTGCAGTTGTTGCTTTCACTTTTTGGTTCTTCAGGACTTTGTGGCGCAACAGTAGCGCATCTGACTCCAAAAGAGGAAGTGGTTTTGCTAGAGTCCTTCTCCCCAGTAGACATCTGAGTTCAAGCTAAGAAAGAATGCTACTCTCTTGTTCTAAGCCTCTCTCTAAGCTTTACCAAAATTGTTAGATTTTTCTCTTTTATAAAATCTATTTACTGACTCCTTTCAGTTTTTTCCTATCATTTTACCTTTTTTCTTTTTTTTTTGAGACAGAGTCTCACTCTGTTGCCCAGGCTAGAGTGCCGTGGCATTAGCCTAGCTCACAGCAACCTCAAACTCCTGGGCTCAAGCAATCCTCCTGCCTCAGCCTCCCGAGTAGCTGGGACTACAGGCACGCGCCACCATGCCCGGCTCATTTTTTCTATATATTTTAGTTGGCCAATTCATTTCTTTCTATTTTTAGTAGAGATGGGGTCTCGCTCTTGCTCAGGCTGGTTTCGAACTCCTGAGCTCAAACCATCCGCCCACCTCGGCCTCCCAGAGTGCTAGGATTACAGGCGTGAGCCACCGCGCCCGGCCTCATTTTACCTTAGAACAAAAATTTACTTTCCTTTCCCCCTTATAATTTTGACCATATGTAAAAGAAAAATTACTCTCTCTTTTCAACTTTCTTTACATCTTACTTTCATTATATGCTCTAAATATAAAGGTGTTTCTCTTATAACTAGTAGTTTTAATTACGAATATTAATTATAATTTTAACTTTTAGTAACCCTAATTTCCAATGAAAAACCAAGGAAGTAAGTAATTTTGAACTATTTTTTTTTTCTTTTTGAGACAAGTTCTTGCTCCATTTCCCTGGATACAGTGCAGTGATGTGATCACAGCTCACTGCAGCCTCCAGCTCCTAGACTCAAGCGATCCTCCTGCCTCAACCTCCTGAGTAGCTAGGACCACAGGCATGCACCACAACACCCAGCTAATTTCTTTTTTTTTATTTTTGGTAGGGACAGGGTCTCCCTATGTTGCTCAGGCTTGCTGTGAACTCCTTACCTCAAGAGATCCTCCCACCTAGACCTTACAAAGTGCTGAGATGACAGGCATGAGCCACTGCGCCTCGTATTGAACTGTTTTATACTAGTATTTATAGATGAAAAACATTCTATAATTTTTTCAGAAAGATGTTTTCTCAATTTTTTGTTTATTAACAGATCTAAATATATTTAGCTTTTCTATACCATATAAAAATATGTTAAAGTAGAAAAAATTTATGTTTAACAATTAACATTTCAGTATTTTTAATGACTTAGAAATGACTCAGACATTTTATGATTATTTGTTACTGAATTTAACATAACATGACCTTAAGATTTTTAAATTACCGAAAAGAATTTTGAAACTATAACACAGATAGCCTCCCTGATGTCCTCCCCAGCTGACTTGGGTCCTGAGTATCCATATGGCATATAAGGATGGCTATGAAGGTTAGAACCTGTCTGGGTCCTGAATTTATATACCACCTGTATAGCTCAGGACAGAGGACAGAACTGTGAAGAGGATTCCTGGAGGACCTGTCTCCTCCCAGCATGGCCAGGAGACAAACCTGGGCTGGTGGGGAAGAAGATGTAATAGGCTTGACTTTGCTTTTTAGCTGGTGGTCTAGCTGCTGAGGACCAGGCCTCACCATGGATACCTGTCCAGATCCCAGAATTTATAGGCTCAAATCCAAAGATATAAGCTCACAGACAAATTAAGTATTAAATAAAAAATATCATAAAGCAACAGTTTTATGACCCTAAAACATCTATCATAGATAGGATAAAACTGTGTAACCAATAGACCCAGGCAAAAATGTCTAAATTAAATTCTTTTTTTTTTTTTTTGAGACAGAGTCTCACTCTGTTGCCCGGGCCAGAGTGCCGTGGCATCAGCCTAGCTCACAGCAACCTCAAACTCCTGGGCTCAAGCGATCCTCTTCCCTCAGCCTCCCAATTAGCTGGGACTACAGGCATGTGCCACCATGCCCGGCTAATTTTTTCTATATATTTTTAATTGGCCAATTAGTTTCTTTCTATTTTTAGTAGAGACAGGGTCTCGCTCTTGCTCAGGCTGGTTTCAAACTCCTGACCTTGAGCAATCCTCCCGCCTCGGCCTCCCAGAGTGCTAGGATGACAGGCGTGAGCCACCAGGCCCGGCCTAAATTAAATTCTTAAGACATTTCTATTTTATTTTACCAACAATTTAAAAGCTATAATATCTTTATTTACCAAAGATTACTAAAGTCATGTGAACCTGAAAAGCATTTGGGCTAATAATTTTTTGTTTTGTTTTGTTTTGTTTTTGAAACAGAGTCTCACTCTCTTGCCTGGGCTAGAGTGCCGTGGCGTCAACCTAGCTCACAGCAACCTCAAACTCCTGGGCTCAAGCGATCCTCCTGCCTCAGCCTCCCGAGTAGCTGGGACTACAGGCATGCGCCACCATGCCCGGCTAATTTTTTGTATATATTTTTTTAGTTGGCCAATTAATTTCTCTCTATTTTTAGTAGAGATGGGTCTTGCTCTTGCTCAGGCTGGTTTTGAACTCCTGACCTTGAGCGATCCTCCGGCCTCGGCCTCCCAGAGTGCTAGGATTACAGGCGTGAGCCACCGCACCTGGCCAAGGGCTAATAATTTAATTTATGAGTACTCCTTTATTTATAAGCCCATTTGGTACCATAGACAATATACAAACAGATATGTATATACATGTCTAAATAAAAATACAGACAGACATAAATAAAGATTTTATAGCTTTAGTTTTAAAACTTTAGCCATGAGTCAGGTAAAACTCACTATTTTAAAAGGACACTTGGATTCAAACTGTGTTTTTATAAATGGAAAATGTTAAAGTTTATCTTTTTCACTTGTCTGAAGCCCTTACTGGGTCTTAGACAAACAGGGCAGCAAATTTATTTCTCGAAGCAAAGAGCAAGAGAGAGAATTTAAGCTTTTTCAAGGAGGAGTTTAGGGCCAGGCAGGGGGGCTCATGTCTGTAATCCTAGCACTTTGGGAGGCTGAGGCAGGAGGATTGCTCGAGCCAGGAGTTCAAGACCAGTGTGAGCAACATAGTAAGACCCTGTCTGTACAAAAAATGAAAAATTAGCCAGGTGTGGTGATGTATGCCTGTAGTCTCAGCTACGCAAGAGGCTGAGGCAGGAGGATTGCTTTAGCCTAGGAGTTTGAGGTTGCAGTGAGCTGAGATGACGACACAGCCGCTACACTCTAGCCCAGGAAACAGTGATATCCTGTCTGACAAAGAAAAACGTGGGGGTGGGGAGGAGGATTTGGGTATGATAGAGGAACATTAAAAGTGATGTCAAGGTAACACAAAATCATAGGAATTTACCACAGGATTTTATTAGGAGACCAATTTCATTTAGATAGGTAGCATTTAATTTAGTCTGTTTTCCAATTGGACCACTAAGCCCATTAAGGAACAGGTTCAAAAAAGCAATTATAGTTTTTAGGGCCGAATAATTTAAATATATGAAAAGCAGGTACAACTGGAAGGCAGAACATTTATGTTTTTAAAAATCAAGGACTCTGGCCGGGCGCGGTGGCTCACGCCTGTAATCCTAGCACTCTGGGAGGCCGAGGCAGGAGGATACCTCAAGGTCAGGAGTTCAAAACCAGCCTGATCAAGAGTGAGACCCCGTCTCTACTAAAAATAGAAAGAAATTAATTGGCCAACTAAAAAATATAAAGAAAAAATTAGCCGGGCATGGTGGCACATGCCTGTAGTCCCAGCTACTCCGGAGGCTGAGGCAGAAGGATTGCTTGAGCCCAGGAGCTTGAGGTTGCTGTGAGCGAGGCTGACGCCACGGCACTCACTCTAGCCTGGGCAACAGAGTGAGACTCTGTCTCAAAAAAAAGAAAGAAAAAAAAAAAAATCAAGGACTCTACTTTTACACTGACTCCCAGGCCCCTCAAAAGAGGGAAATGTCATGAGACCAGGCCCATGCAACACTTCCACAGTTCACTTTACTACAAAAGCAAGCATTTCTTTAAGTGTTTAAGACATGCCTTTCATATTTAAACACACGACTAAATAGTGCTAACCATTTACTTTAAACAACTGCCCTCAGCCACGTCTAAAACTCCAGCTCTTGCCAGTGAGTCGCTAGTCATCACACATACCAAGGTCAAGTTCTCTCAGAGTGCAAACTCATCTCTGGTACCCTAGAAGCCAAAGAGATCAGGTGACACAGTACAAATGAGCACAGTTTTATACCTGAGAGAAATCTGTCCATGACTCTTTGGACTCGACAGAAAGAAGACCCAAAAAGGTATGAGTGGCACCTTTTTCTGTGTTCCTAAGGGGCCTGAGTCATTATAATTCTCCTCTAGATTACTTCATGTGGGAGGGAAGACAGCAAAGAGGAAGAAAGAGTAGGGAGGAGTAGAAGTAAATGGGAGAACAATTCTTAAGAAAGGAGGGGAGCAGAGAGACCAAGCACATAATTAAAAAAGGATATCAGCTCACTGGGAAAAAAAAATTCCCAAAAACAGGAACCAAAGGAAAAAAACAGAAAGGTCTTTGAAAAAAAAAAATTTATATATAGCTTGAATATCAGCTTTTAATTAAGCTTACTTCTGACCATAGAGCTCTTTTTAAAAAATCCTTTCAAATCTCTTAATATCAGATTTTAGCTGGGATAAACAGCTGATATTTTTGGCTTTTGAATTTTTTTTTTTTTTACCCAAAAGTACCCTCCCAAGTGGCAAAGCAGTATCCCAAAAAGTCAAAAGTCACACACATATCAAACCAAAAGGAACTGGTTTCCTGACCAGGAGTTGAACCCAGGCCATGGCAGTGAAAGTACCGAATGCTAGTCACTAGACCACGGAGTGGAATGCCTCTTCTTTCCTTTTTCTTTTACTTTTTGTAAAGCTTGCAAGGGATCCAAAGCAGGAAGTTTCAGTTTGAGCATTTAAAGGATTTTAACTTGTTTCAGATCTGATCTCAACTGGAATGCACTGAGCTCAGTGCTAATTCCCTGGATGTTAGCATTTCACATTGGTGTCAGTCGTTAGTCCTGGTTTAGAAAAAATCTGTTGGATCTGCGTTTTTTATAATGTCAGTAGTTTTACTTTCATTTATTTCTCCCTTTTAGACTATTCATCTTTAAATTATCTGTCTTATTTGCCCTAAAACAGTTGTCAGTTGGCAACGAAGGTGTATTTTGGAGACCCATCTAGTGCTTTGTGTGGTCTTTTTAATTGCGCAGAGAAAGGTTTAAGAACTGGGCGGCTCCCTTGGCCGGGCGCGGTGGCTCACGCCTGTAATCCTAGCACTCTGGGAGGCCGAGGCGGGTGGATAGCTCAAGGTCAGGAGTTCGAAACCAGCCTGACCAAGAGCGAGACCCCCTCTCTAAAAAAAAAAAAAAAAAAAAGAACTGGGCGGCTCCCGAAGCGGAGGGTTCTTGGCAACTCCAGGACTGCTGCGGCAGGAGTTTTGTGGAGGAGGGGAGTCGAGACCTGGGGAATTTCCAATTTCCTCAGGTTGTGGTGATGAATATCTTTAGAAAACTTTTTGTTTCCTTTGTAGTGACAGGGTCTCACTCTGTTGCCCAGGTTTGTCTCAAATTCCTAGCCTCAAGCAATCCTCCCGCCTGGGCCTCCCAAAGTGCTGGGATTATAGGCCCGAGCCCTCGCACTGGACAATGGATATTTTTTGTTTACCTCCTGAATGGAAGCAATTTTCTCAGAATTTCTTTTAGAAGCTTTTTACGTGCCATTGGAAGTAAGGCTCCTATTAAATTTGATTCTAAAACCAACTTTTTCCAATTGTGCCCACCAATAAATTATTTTAGGTATTTCAAAAGCCCCCCCACCTTCTTTGGTCATTGTTATTTATGACTTCCTGGGTTAGGTGGATCCATTTTCCCAGATACCTGTACCAGGGCACCCAATAAGTATAATACATACAACTAGCTGGTGTTTGACTAATAGGAGTTAATGAAAAATCAAGCTCAAATTTCAGAATAGCAAAGCAGCTGCAATTTTTAAAAGCATGCTATGTAAAACAAGACCACTGATGTCCAACTGCCAATCATTTGACCCAAACCTCCACTTTGAGACAAGGCTGAAAAACTTTGACCTGAACCCCCATCCTGAGACAGAGCCAGAAAAAAGCCAGTTCTCTACAGAACTATTTACCTGAATCTCTTTTTTATGTTTTGTTTTTGAAAGGGAGGGGGGAGTGAAGAGAGGAATTCAATTTCTTTTTCTTTTTTTTTTTTTTGAGACAAAGTCTCATTCTGTTGCCCTGGGTAGAGTGCAGTGGCGTCAGCATAACTCACTGCAGCCTCAAACTCCTGGGCTTAGCCTCCCAAGTAGCTGGGACTGCAGGCATGCGCCACCATGCTCAGCTAATTTTTCTATGTTTAGTAGAGACAGGGTCTCACTCTTGCTTAAGCTGGTCTCAGACTCCTGACCTCAAGCAATTCTCCATCCACTGGCCTCCCAGAGTGCTAGGATTACAGGTATGAGCCACCACACCCAACCTACCTGAATCTCTTGTTCAAATACAGAGACTGAAACCTTCACTCTTAAAGGAAAGAGAAGGTTTGAAAAACAGCCCAAATAAAGTCTAAACCTTCACAAAGAATGGAAGGTCTGAATTCAGGAGAACTCATTATAAACACCCAGTGGGACTTCTGAAGATGGAATGTTTGTGCTGGTACCAAGCGCTACTTTCAAAGAGAACACCGAGTGGTTGGTGGGAAGTCTCTCTGAATCCTGCCAACTTACGCCAGACATGTCAACCTAAAAGGAAGAAGCTGAGGCAAAACTCATATAAGTAGAGTTTTTTGGGGCTGAGCTTGAGGATTGTAACCTGGGAACATAGATTCAAGTTGCCCCAAATATACACTCCAATTAGCAGCAGTTACAAGTGGATTTTTTTTTTTTTTTTTTGAGACAGAGTCTCACTTTTGTTGCCCGGGCTAGATTGCCGTGGCATCAGCCTAGCTCACAGCAACCTCAAACTCCTGGACTCGAGCAATCCTTCTGCCTCAGCCTCCTGAGTAGCTGGGACTACAGGCATGCGCCACCATGCCCGGCTCATTTTTTTTTTCTATATATTTTTAGTTGGCCAATTAATTTCTTTCTATTTTTTTTAGTAGAGACGGGGTCTCGCTCTTGCTCAGGCTGGTCTCGAACTCCTGAGCTCAAACGATCCTCCCGCCTCGGCCTCCCAGAGTGCTAGGATTATAGGCGTGAGCCACCGCGCCCGGCCACAAGTGGATTTTTAAAGGCAAAAAAGGGAAACAGGGAGTGGGCTGATACAAAGTTGTTTGCAGGAATTCTCATTGATTTACAGAAATAATATAGATTAGTGATTGGCTATGCATTGATAAGCTATAGGATGTGGATTATAGTATCCAGTGTGGCATTATTAGGTTAATTTATACCTGCTGTGGCAATAACAAGCAGTTTCAATAGATGAATACATAGCTCAAAGGGGGGAGTAGCCCATGATTGTAGTCTTCTTTTAAGAGTCTCATGCTCTACCGACTGAGCTACCTGGGTGCCTTGTGGTCTCATTTTAATGTCTCTCTGGGCCTGATAATTAAAAGGAATGAATTCCTCAGACACAAGTTCTTTCCTTTTCTCAAACTGTTATCAGTGAACTAGGCCAATTGCCTGACATCCTTGAACAGTTGGTTGAAAAGAGGGGCCCAATTCAGTAGCAGCAGCAGCAGCAGGCAAGACCTGACTTAGGTAACTCTAAAGGCTCCATTTTTGGCCAGACGAGGTGGCTCACCCCTGTAATCCTAGCACTCTGGGAGGCCGGGAGGATAGCTCAAGGTCAGGAGTTCACCATCTCTACTATAAATAGAAACAAATTAATTGGCCAACTAAAAATATATACAAAAAATTAGCCGGGCATGGTGGCATGTGCCTGTAGTCCCAGCTACTTGGGAGGCTGAGGCAGAAGGATTGCCTGAGCCCAGGAGTTTGAAGTTGCTGTGAGCTAGGCTGCTCTGTCTCAAAAGAAAAAAGGCTCCGTTTTTGTGTTTTAGACTAGTAGTGGTCAAAGGATAGATGAATATATTATTCCTTTTTAAATTTTACCTGGTAGAGGGATAAATTTCCATTTAAAAATTATGTCTATATCAATTATACATTCAGGTAAGGGAGATTCCTCCACAATATACATTTTTAAAATCATACATCCTAAATTTTTGTTGTTGTTTGTTTGTTTGGTTGGTTTTTTTAGAGACAGGGTTTCACTGTGTTGCCCAGGCTGCAGTACAGTGGCTATTCACAGATGTTATCATAGCCCACTACAGCCTTGAACTCCTGGCCTCAAGCAATCCTCCTGCCTCAACCTTCTGATTAGCTGAAAGTACAGTGCCTGGCCTAAATTTTAACAATATTTTAATTTTTATTCTCTTTATGGTAGCATCTCATATTCCTTAAATTAATTCTGTTATCCTAGGGCACTCATTAGCAAGCCTAGCTATTATACATTGTGTTCCTGTATTCAATAGACCTAAAAGTTTCTTCTTTACCCTCAGGTCATTTTATCCAATCTTGATGTTCATCTGATATACCAAAGCTGAACATGGGGGAAGATCTAAGTGATAATCTTAAGCTGAAAACTGCCAGAAACAAGAGCTCACAAAGAGATGATTGGATGAAATATCAAATATCCTCCAGACAAACATTTTTGAGTTAGGGGTAAATGTTGCATTGACTCTCCATTAATAATATCCTTGGATATGTTATTGATAGGAAGGGTTCTAAAGGATTATAAAGTGTGTAATGATGGATAGTCAGGATTTGATCAAAGAAACAGTATCAGTGTTTAGAATATATATGATCGATTGTAGGCATTTGACCATAAGGTTTTATATATATATATATATATATATATAGTTATTAGAGCTGGTTAAATAGTTTATGTATAGTTATGTAGCTTTTGTGGCTGGTACAAGGCCTGATGTCAGTGTGGCAGGCAGTTGGGAAGGAAAGATGGATATGAAGTGGGGAAGAGCAAGGACAAACCAGAATCCAGGAAGACAAGCTGGAGCCTGCCTCAGTCCCTCACCACCTCCAATCCTCTAACTTCATTGATGCAGGTAACCTGCAAAGAGAAGCTTGTATCCTCCATTATGAAGCTATCCATACACCTGGTCCAGGAGTCAGAGTTAAAGAAGTTAAAGGAGTTCTAGCAGAGTTGTATGTGGAGAGAGTTGCTATGGATCCAGCTGTTGCCTCATGCCTCTAAAGTGAGCCAGCAAATCAGGGACAACTCCTGTGAGCTGTAACAGTGCCTGGTGCCCTGTACTGACTTTTCTAGTATTAAAAGATGACAATGGGTGAGTTTTATGATATGTGAATTATATCTCAATAAAGCTGGGGTTTTTTTGAGAGAGGGTCTTACTGTGTTGCCCAGGCTGCTGTAGAACTTCTGCGCCCAAGCAATCCTCTTGCCTCAGCCTCCAGAGTACCTGATATTATAAGTGTGTGCCACCATACCAGGCTAAAGCTGGTTGTTTGAAACACTGTCTCATTTTGTTGCCTGGGCTAGACTGCAGTGGCTTCATAGCTTATTGCAACCTCAAACTCCTGGCCTGAAGTGATCCTCCTGCTTTGGCCTCCCAAAGTGCTGGGATTACAGGCATAAGCCCCTGCCAAAAATAAATTTTAAAATACCATACATTTATATGAAAAATATCCAACAATAAACATGTCTTTGAAGAAATATGTTATGGATCAAATTTTATTACAGAAAAATTATATGGAAATTTACAAATATATATAAAAAACATAGCAAATAATGATAGTGACCCCAGTTTCAAAAATTTTCAATACATGGTCAGTCTGTATTGATAATAATCAATCTTTTTTCATCTATACACCACTTATTTTCCTTATCCTGATTATTTTGAAGCAAATTCTAGACATCATATTTTATCTGTAATATTTTATTAATATAAAACTCTAAAAGAAAATGACTCTATTTTTAATATATCTACAATAGCATTACCATACAGAAAAAATTAACAGAAATTCCTAATTTCATCAAATATCCAGTTAGTATTCACATTTTCCTGATTGTCTTACAGGAACTTTTGAGTTTTTCTAATAGGAATCCAATTGTGATTGGTTCAACTGATTTTTTTTTATAAAATATTTTTGTGCCCAAAGATTTTTAAAAAAAATTTTTAGTATGAATATTTCAAGTGATATACAAAAGTTAATAGTGAAACAAAAGAGTTCCAACAATATAACACATAGCCGCATCTACTGTCCCTGCAACTAGGGTTTGGGAACAAATTCTAACCTGAGCATCTTATCATTTCATCTTTAAATATATCACTATGTATCTCAAAAACAAGGATTTTTTTAAAGTTAACAAAACCCATAAATATGTGGAATTATTATGTGTCAATTAAAAATAAAAAAGGAAAGAAGTTAACAAAATCACAAAGCTATTATCACATCTTAAAAATCAGTATTTCTTTAATATCATTAAATATCCCCATCATTGTTCATAATTCCCCAATTTTTCTCCAAAGTTTTTTAGCAGTTGGTTTATTCAAATCAAGATTCAAAAAAAGTCCACACGTTATATTAGGTTATTGTCTCTTAACTCTCTTTTAATCTATAGGTCTTTTCCTTCACTTTTTGTCTTTTGCAATTTATTTGTTGAAGAAACATGGTAGTTGGTCCTGTAGTTTTCTACATTTTAGATTTTGCTATTTGAATCTCTGTGAGTTTTTTGTGGGTTTTTTTTTTT
>VBSM01002608.1:67079914-67092233 GCA_008086735.1 Cheirogaleus medius
TTAAGGTATCTCCATATTGCTTTCCACAGAGGTTGAACTAGTTTTCAGTCCCATATGAGTAATTCTTTTGGTGAATGCCTTCCCTGGTCTTGGGGAAGGAGAAAATTCCCTGCCCTCCTTCAGAAAGGAAGGAGAGAATAGCCTCTTTTCAGAACACTACACTTCCCCCAAAAGGCAACTTTCATCTGTTCCTGTCCTCCCTTTAATGAAAGGGGATGATGGTGGTGGTAGTGATGATTTTCTTAACTGGCACCTCTTACTAGGCTCAGTGGGGAAGGGACAGACTCCAGAAATGAATGTTTTTTTGAACATAAAATCGGTGTGGTTTGGGGAGGCCCTTAGCACACCCCCCCCACAGTATTCTTAGCTGTGGGCTCAAAAACAGGATTCTATTTAACTTAAAATGAAATATCCCTAATGTAGACAATGAGGGACTCCTTTTACATTATTTCATATAATTATAAGCATAAGTACCTGATTTGTGGTAGAGATTTGCAAATATGTTTATAAAACAAATCTTACAAATGGTTCAGAATTGGTTGTGTTTTTAATAATCTAGTACATTTTTCTGTATATTGTGCCATTTAATTGAATGCCTGGGCTGTTGATGATCCACAATCCTATCCAGAGAGTACACTGAAACCTTCTAGAGCATCCCTTATATTTTATCTTACTTTTACTTTCCCATTAACTTTTCTCTTTAAGATGCAGAGCCTCCTTTTCAGAGCCTAAGGATCTGTATTTAGAGCTGATCCTAGGTTATAGCCCATCTCAGGAAAGGAACATCTCTTCATCTGTTTCAATCTCCCATTAATTTGGTATTTAGATTCTTTTTAACAATTGCATTCGGAATCTATTTTGGGACTTTCGTACTGTCTGCATATCTACCTTTATTTATCTTTGTTAAATGATTTTTAAAATGGTTGCATTTTAGAATTTTAAAAACTGTACAGCTAGTTTCCACTTTTTTTTTTTTTTTTTTGAGCCAGAGTCTCACTCTGTTGCCTGGGCTAAAGTGCCATGGTGTCAGCCTAGCTCACAGCAACCTCCAACTCCTGGGCTCAAGCAATTCTCCTGCCTCAGCCTCCCAAGTAGCTGGAACTACAGGAATACGCCACCGTGCCCAGCTAATTTCTTCTCTATATATTTTTAGTTGGCCAATTAATTTCTTTCTATTTTTAGTAGAGACGGGGTCTCACTCTTGCTCAGGCTGGTTTCAAACTCCTGACCTTGAGTGATCCGCCCGCCTTGGCCTCCCAGAGTGCTAGGATTACAGATGTGAGCCACCTCACCTGGCCTGGTTTCCACTATTAAGGGAAAAACAAATAGGCAGTCCAAAGAAGGGACTTAGTGGAATTTCCGCATTTCTCAATCCCTCCTTATTTCCTTTTTTTAACTTTAAAACCTTTGCTAGTATGGTATTTTGGATTGTGGCTGAAGCTAAAGGTCTGTGGACTTAATCTGATAAAGACATAATATAATGGCTAGGAATAGGAACAAGGAGCACTTAAAATCCTCCTGCAATTCTTAGAGTCTCTTCAAGATTTACAATCTTAAATATAACATTAGGAGGAAGAATATCCCAATAGCAGAAGTGATGTCTTTTAAACTCTAGAGAAAGAGACTGAAATATCTTCATGGGGTGTCAGGTGGAGATTGGGGAAAGAGATTTACCTTAATGAATGCCAGAACTCAATAATCCCAAATTGTGTGCATGCGTGTGTGTGTGTGTGTGTGTGTGTGCACGTGCGCCCATCTATGACATGCTCCAGAGGATAAAATAAGTAATATCTTCTGAAAGGAGAAATGCTGAAGAGCAGATGGCAACTATACTAAAGCTATCATACCTGCTTCTCCACACTTACTTATTAAACATGATCTCCAAGGTCAAAGGACAAATACTTTGCCTTTCATTTTCTTCATCGTAAATGTTTTACTTTTTCAAATTATTTTTCCATAAAACTTCTGATGTCTTCCCTATTTCCCCTTACCAGGTCCTCTCTTCTTCAATTTCTATTACACAAAAGCTTTAAAAATCATTGTTACTATTTTAGCTTTAATTTTAGCTTAATTCTAAAAAAATTGGCAAACAGAATATTGTCTATTATTATATAGCAAAAAAATGAATATATAAAATCCTGTTTGGTTCCCTTTAAAGTTTTAAATTATGAAGACACAACTCATGTTCCCTATCTTTCAGGAAATAATAAGATAGTAAGGAAACAGCAAACTCCTCAAAACGTAAGAATAACTTGATTTGTTCCTGATGACTACAAAAGTGAACGCACTTTCTTAAGGTCCATTTCTCTTGAATTAAGGTGTACAGCTACCTTCAGTTGGCTAACAGTAAAACTTTTACACCAAATAATAAAACAGCTATACTGTGAAATTTAAGTGCTTCATTAAGTTTCATAAAACTATAAAAGCACTGTTGGCCAAAATTAATTTCAAATAAATTAAGAGTTTAAATATAAAAATAAATAATTGAGAAATTAAAAGGAATTAGAATTAAGTAGTTATATATGTTTGAATCTCTATGTTCTTTGTAAACTACATGATTTTCATACTCATAAATATGTTCCTTGTGCCCAAGACACAGCAAGTATTTAACAATTACCTGCTAAACTAAAGATAACTTTCTAGGTTTAGATGTTAAAAAAAGAAATCCTAAAAGGAAAACAGAATTTTGACTAAATTTTTAAAATTTAATTTTGGTACATTAACAATTATAATAAAATAAAAAGGGAAACAACAGGAAAAGTATTTGAAGCAAATATGACAGATGAAGAACACAGATCTTCATTAAATATTTCATACAAATTGCTAAAACATGAACATCTTTGAACATCAAAGTATCACAGCTATTTTTTAATGTTAGAAATTTTTTTTAGGCCGGGCGCGGTGGCTCACGCCTGTAATCCTAGCACTCTGGGAGGCCGAGGTGGGCGGATCGCTCGAGGTCAGGAGTTTGAGACCAGCCTGAGCAAGAGTGAGACCCTGTCTGTACTAAAAATAGAAAGAAATTAATTGACCAACTAAAAATATATACAAAAACTTAGCCAGGCATGGTGGTGCATGCCTGTAGTCCCAGCTACTTGGGAGGCTGAGGCAGGAGGATCGCTTGAGCCCAGGAGTTTGAGGTTGCTGTGAGCTAGGCTGACGCCACGGCACTCTAGCCCAGGCATCAGAGTGAGACTCTATCTCAAAAAAAAGAATTTTTTTTTTATTATTACTTGTTCTTATTAAGCACCAGCTTAACACTGCAGAAAATTTCAATCACTTTTGACAACGCACTCTCCCCTCCCCCATCCAAATTCTTGATCAATAGCTTTTCAAGTACAGACATGCTCTAGTCTGTTCCATATAAAACTTTATGAAATAAAGGCAAAGGATTGTATACATCTTACTGGAAAATGCTGCCCAGGGCTCTGGAGACAGTGGCTGCCCAGGCTCCCTTCACTGTCCAGGTCCTGAAGGAGTCTTGTTCACAAACTGTCTCTTCACAAAGCAAGTCCACCACTTGCTGGGTTTATCATTCTCAGGGTCAAAAACTTTCTCAAAAAATCTCAGTCTAGTCTCTTGCCTTAGCTGTTGTAAGCAGGCTTTCATCACTTCATATTCCTCTTTGTTTGCAGGTTTGGCATAAATTGTATTAAGTGGAAAACCAGGCTCTCCAGGAGTGGGAAAATTAATGATTCCCAGTGTATGCATTTATCGCCTTGGCTTTTGGAATTGCACTTTTGGAGTTTCTTTCTTTCTTTTTTTTTTCTGAGACAGAGTTTCAGTCTGTTGCTGGGGCTAGAGTGCCGTGGTGTCAGCCTAGCTCACAGCAACCTCAAAGTCCTGGGTTCAAGCGATCCTCCTGCCTCAGCCTCCCGAGTAGCTGGGACTACAGGCATGCGCCACCATGCCCGGCTAAGTTTTATATATATATGTATATTTTTAGTTGTCCAGCTAATTTCTTTCTTTTTTTAACTAGAGATGGGGTCTCGCTCTTGCTCAGGCTGGTCTTGAACTCCTGAGCTCAAGCAATCCTCCCGTCTTGGCCTCCCAGGGTGCTAGGATTACAGGCGTGAGCCACTGCGCTGGGCCTTGGAGTTTCTTTAGACACTCAGAAATGTAGAGAGTTCTATATATCAAGGTCCTATCAGCTTCGTTCTTAATTTAATAGTTTTTGAAGACGACATGGGCCTTGCAGTAATAGATGGCTTCATCTACGATATCCGTATCTTTTGTTTCTTTAGGGGCGTGTCCTTTAAACTGATTTCTGGTAGGTAACAGTGCCATGTTTCCAATGAGCTTGGTGTCGGGGTCCATGAGAGAAGTATGGCAAACTGGCATCTTGGTGATGCCCAGGTTTCAACCCCCTCTGAGCAGGATCAGGAGTCAGGCATTTTAACAGTTTGTAAGCTATTAATAGATGCTAAACCTTTCGGTCTGAGATAAAACATTAGTCTCATATCCTGTTTGGAATTGATGAGATTAATTTTAAGAACAAAATTCAATATCCTTAGAATATTAAAAAATACAATAATTCTTAATATGCTCAGCCTCCCGAGTAGCTGAGACTACAAGCACATGCCACTATGCCTGGCTAATTTTTAAATTTTTTTGTAAGGGTTTCACTATGCTGATCAGGCTGGTCTCGGACTCTTGGCCTCCTGCCTTGGCCTCCCAAAGTTCTGGAATTACAGCACTTTGGGAGGCTAAGTCCCCACCCAATGTGAATATATTTAATGCCATATATCTGTACAGCTAAAAATGGTTAAAATGGTAAATTTTATGTTATTTATATTTAACCACTGTGTCGACTGAATTGTGTCCCCAAAAATTTATGTTAAAACTCTAACCCTCAATGTAACTGTATTTTGATATAAGGCCTTTAAGGAGGTGATTGAGGTTAAATGAGGTCATAAAGTTGCACCCTAATTCAATATGACTGGTGTCTTTATGAGAAGAGGTGAAGAGGAAAAGACACCAAGAGTGTGTGTGCATAGTGAAAAAGCCATGTGAGGACACAATGAGAAGGCAGGCCAGGGGCTGCGTATGGTGGCTCACACCTGTAATCCTTGCACTCTGGGAGGCTGAGGTGAGAGGATTGCTTGAGCCCAGGAGTTCAAGACCAGCCTGAGCAAGACTGAGACTCCATCTCTACTAAAAACAGAAAAAAATCAGCCGTGGTGACGCGTGCCTGTAGTCCCAGCTACTCGGGAGGCTGAGGCAGGAGGATCGTGTAAGCCCAGGAGTTTGAGGTTGCTGTGCGCTAGGCTGACACTACAGTACTCTAGCCCAGGCAACAGAGCAAGACTCGGTCTCAAAAAAAAACAAAACCAAAAAACACCAACCCTGCAGGCTTGTTGATCTTGGATTTCCAGTCTCCAGAAGTGTAAGTAAATGTATGGGGGGGCGGGTGGCCGAGGGGGAAGAGTGTGTGTCTCTGTGGGAGAAAGAGGAGAATTGCCCCAGCAGTCCCTAGAGCCCCAGGGAGTGGAGGCCTCACCGTGGAGCCCTGTGGTGTATGTGTGGTAACACCGTGTCTGTGTCCTTGCTCACCAACACTGCCACTGTGTCTGGAGCTGAGTGGGAATCGGCTATGGTTATATTTTTATTAATACGTGGGCTCGGAGACACAGGGCACAGCTGGGCTGATGTCCTTTCTACCATCCAGCTCCCTCATGTCAAGTACATCTGTCCCCATGTGCCTAGGATCCCTGTGACATTCAACACAAAGATGGTGATGCCCTCCTGGTCTGAACTGATGGGGCTGAGTCCAGAGGATGAGGCTGGCATCAAGAAGGCAGCAGAGAACATGAAGGCCTTGATTGAGCACCAGATGAAGAATGGGATCCCTGCCAATCAGATTGTCCTGGGAGGCTTTCACAGGGTGGAGTGTTGTCTCTCTACACAGCCCTCTCCTGCCCCCACCCTCTGGCTGGCATTGTGGCATTGAACTATTGGCTGCCTCTGCACTGGGCCTTCCTCCAGGCAGCCAATGGCAGTGCCAAGGACCTGGCCACCCTTCAGTGCCATGGGAACTAGGCCCCATGATGCCTGTACAGTTTGGGCCCCTGACAGCCAAGAAGCTCTGGTCTGTTGTCACACCTGCCAGAGTCCAGTTCAAGACATATCCAGGTGTTATGCACAGCTCCTGTCCTCAGGTGATGGCAGCTGTGAAGGATTTCTTGAGAAGCTGCTGCCTCCTGTCTAACCAGAGTTGCTGGCCCCCAGGACAGTCCCCCAGCTCATGGGGAACCCAAGAAGCAAGTGTGACACCATCTTGAGCCAGTTGAGCCCCCGTCTCCACCCTTCCTGACTTCATCCTCTTCCCACAGGCCTCTGGGGCAGATGGCAAGACCTGGCAAGGCCTTCTTTCCTGGCCTCAGCAACCTGGCTCTGTCTGCAGCAGGGATGGGCTGCCTTCTTATCCCATTTCCCTGGTGGCAGAGGCCCCTGGCAGCCGTACTGGAGAGGCTGTAGGCAGCTGGAGAAGGGGGCCCAGCTGCTGACTGACTCACTCAGGATCTCACTCATGAGCCCCGCTTTGGACCTCCTCCTGTGACCTCAGGGTTTGGCCCATGGGGCCCTCTCAGGCCCCCACCCCAATTTATTCTGCCCAGATAACTGTGTGTCTATCTTGCCTCCACTCCGGCTGCTTCTTAAGTATGAATCTGGCCATGGTCCTGGGGCCCCTTTGCTGGTGTGGGTTCCCTGCCCTGGGAAGAAGTGCTGGTAAGGAAGTGGAGTCTTTTGAGGGGGACTTCCCTCAGCTGTTCTGTTCCCCCTACTTGGGGGCTGGGCCCTGCCTTCCCGTTACCCTCCTTCCTGTAGGCCTGAAGCCTGGAGGGCTAGACTGAGGCTCAAGGTCTCCCCCCGCTGTCTTAGCCCCACTTTTTCCCACTCTAGGACAAGGAGGTGGTGGGGGAGGAGTTGTGTCTGGTCTTCTGTCTCCAGTGGTTTTGGGTGTTTTTCTTGTTGTATTCTAGATTCTGATAAAATTAAAGAAATTAATTGCTTCCTCAAAAAAAAAAAAAATATGTTGTTAAGCCACCCAGTCTGTGGTATCCATTTATGTCAGTCTGAGCAGAAAAACACAACCATAATTTTTAAAAAGTGGAAAAAAAATTAAATAATGATTTTTTAATTATAAAAATAATGTATGGATATGAAAAAACTCAAATCCTACAAAAGGGCAAAAATTCTTAAGGTAGTCTCTCACTCGCCCCACGAGTAACCAACATCAATACTTGCTTTAGAAGAAGAAAGTGTTTGTAAATATATATGCTTTATATATTCCTAAAAGCATTCTGGAAGGTATTCCCAAAACTATGAGTATTTATCATCAAGTTATTTATTTATTTATTTTTTTGGAGACAGGATCTTGCTATGTTGCCTGGGCTAAAGTGCAATGGCATTATCATAGCTCACTGTAACCTCAAACTCCTGCTCAGACAATCCTCTTGCCTCAGCCTCCCTAGTAGCTGGGACTACAGGCACATGCCACCATGCCCAGCTAAGTTTTAATTTTTTGTAGAGATGGGGTCTTGCTATTGCCCAGAATGGTCTCGAACTCCTAGCCTCAAGCCATCCTCTTGCCTCAGCCTCCCAAAGTGCTAGGATTACAGATGTGAGCCACCATGCCTGGCCTCATCAAGTTTTTTAGATCCTAAGATAATAATGTAACATATTTATCCTTCCCCACCATTGTACAGGTAGGTTATTTCCATATTTTCTCTAATCATATAAATGTAATTAATATATTCATAATATTACTCTCTATTTTAAATTATTTCATCAGGATAAGTTCCTAATAGTGAAATTGGGTCAATGGATATAAATATTTTTATGGAACTTGAAATATTGCCAAATTGATTTCCAAAAGGTACCTGCCAATTTATTAATTCATTTCTATCAGCAGTGCTAATGGTACCAATATGAAATAATCCTATTTCAATACATTTCCTCAATGTAGTCAAAAAAGGAAATCTTGCTTTAATTTGTATTTTTTGATTACTAATGAAATTAAAGATTTTCAAATATCAGACATTTGTATTTCCTTTTTGTATGTGAACCATCAGTTCAAACTGTATACCTATACTTGTATTGCAGGCATTAACATCTTCTTTATTGAGATATATGAATCCTTCATATATTATGTTAGTCCTTTATCAGTATTTTTTCCAAATGTTTTCCAATTGTTGTTTCTCTTTTGATTCTGTATCCATTCAACAAATATTTATTCAATGTCTACTACCTTCCAGGTTATGTGGTAGGAATTCTATGTTCTTTAAATTACACATAAAATTAGACATATACACACACCCACTTTTTAGTTCTTGTTTAAAGTTTAGAAAGGTTATACTTAAAAATCAGGACAAAAATCCATATAATATCCTATATCACAGTGTCTTATGGGTTAGAGCTAGTCCTTTCTAGTTCTCATGAGATTGCAATCAGATGTTGGGCAGGGATGTGGTCATATGAATGCTTGATTAGGATAGCAGATCAGTCAATGCAGTTCACTCACGTGGCTGGCAAGTTGGTACTGGCTGTTGGTAGAGGCTTTTCTCTCCACATAGGCCTCTTCAAAGGGCTGTCTGAGTGGAGTGGTGTGGAGCCTGGCTTCCCCCAGAGCAATCCAAGCCAAGAGAATGAGGTGGAAAGCTGCAATCAGTGCCTTTATGACCTAGCCTCAGAAGTCGCACACATTCAGCAGCATTCTATTGGTCAAACACAGTAGCCCTGATTCAAAGGGCTGGTGAAGACTAAGCCTCCACAGGTGAGAATCATGGGGGGTCATCTTAAAGGTCAGCTACCAAGGATCCTAATATTTTGTGTTTTTGTGAGACAGGATCTTGCTATGTTCCCTAGGCTGGAGTGCAGTGGCTATTCACAGGCAAGATCATAATAACTGCAGTATGTCCTCAAACTCCTGGGCTCAAGTGATTGTCAGGTCTCAGCCTTGCAAGTGGCTAGGACTATAGGCATACATCACTGTGCCCAGCTAATCCTAACACCTTGATGTTCCTGTAACTTGTAAAGCACACACTGAGAATTTTGCAACAACCAATACAATTCTAGTTTTGTACCATACTACTCTCAAACACAGCTGTGTTCTCAAAACACTTACATGCACATGGGTGCACCCAAGCACAAAAGATTTTCTGTTGAGAGTTTCACAAATTAAAGACCTCTGCTACAGGTTCAGTCCATGAACTTCCTTAGGGCACTAGATTTCACCTTAAACTCTCTGAATTTGAGTAAACAGAGTTCAAGATTACAGATTAAGGGCCAAGAAGTTTGACTTCTTTGGATCCACTTGTAATCTGTTAATTAACTAGGAAACACTTCGAGTTTTACTGGAAACCTTTAATTTCCCTGAGACCTTTGCCTGTGTTCAACATCCACTTTAATTAAAAAGCTCTTGCAGATTATACTAATTTGCTAACGGTGACTCAGCTTGTTGAGAGGTAATAACCAAATAGCCTAGTTATAAGTCTGGGTAGGTAAAAAGGTCAAGTCAGAATAAGGAAGACAGCTTCTTACAGCTAACATTCACTTTGCCTGCAGGACTGGCAGGGGTATTTTTGTGAAATCTTTGGGACTCACACTTTTATTTTTACTACTGGTCTCATTTTAATTAAAGATTGTCCATTCACCTAAGAAAACATGTAATTCTAAATTTTGCCAAGTTAGGAAATTTCCTGGGCCCGAAAGGTTCAGCGGGGAGACTAAGAGAATAGAATGGGAGAGTAGTAAGCATCAACTTGATCTAAAAAGGAGTCAGGTTGTTTCCACAACCAGCATCCTTATTCCAACCCCAAAGACCAAAGCAACAAAGGCTTGGGCTGGCGCCTAAGAGTGCTCCCCTTCTCCTGACCAGCAAATCATCTTTGGTCACGTATTCCCTCCAGCACTCCGGCCGAACTTAATTTTGGTCAGCTTTCCGGTGCAAAATTGTTAGGGACGGTAAAGGGGATCAACGATGTCCGCAATTTACGTACTTCTGTATTCCCCGATCTCCAATTTTCACCTGGGCCTGAGTGATCAGAAAACAATATCTACAGGCGGAGCCTGTCTCGGCAGATATCAATTTGTACCCACCTCTACCTCTACCCGGGTGTTCTAGAGCCTACGGCAAAGGGACACACGTCAGAGGACACCGTCCACCACCGACGAAACAGAGACTACGCGAGAGAGCTCGCTTAGCAGACACGAGCTCTCGGCCCGCGCCCCTCACAGGCCTTAGCCCCACCCCTCCCCACCGGAACCACATCCCTGCGCTCCGCGCCCCCACGCACAGCGTGACGTGACGCCCGGGGCGGCGCGCGCCCGCCGCGCTCTCCCGGACACACAGGGCAGGCGTGGGCGCGCACGCTCGGCGGGCGGGGCGGCCGGGTCCCGAGACGCTGCAATCTGTTGCGCCGCCGCCCGCGGGAGCCGGCAGATCCGGGTCTCGTGGCCGAGAGTGACGTGGTCAGTCGAATCGAAACAGAGCAGGGGAGGAAGCCGGCGGCCAGGAGCGGCAGCGGCGGCGGCGTCCGGAGCGTTCCGGAAGCTCCAGGCGGTCTTTCTGCCGAGTCTGAGTCCCGGCCCCGAGCCTCCCCGCCCCTCGGTACTGTCCGGGCGGGTGAGTGTCTCCCCTCCCGCGCGTCTGCTAGCCCGCCTCCCCCGCCGCGGTTCTGCCTGGCGCTCCTCAGACTCCCGGCACTCGGCGGCCGCGGAGGACGGAACGGGGCTGCTCCTCGGATGGCCGGTGGTCCCTGGCCGGGCTGGCGGTGCTGCCCCGGGGGGAGCCCGCTGCTGCCGAGCCCGCGCCCCGGCGAAGAGCGAGACGCACTGCCCGCAGTTTGGCTTTCTCTGCGGGAAGTCGGAGTCGGGGCTCGGCAGGAGAGTGGACGGTCGCCGCGGGTGGTTTTAGTTTTAGGGCTAGTCAACACGGGTGGAGGCGTGTAATGGAGTAGAAAGGGAGTCGCGGCTGAAAGGAAGACCTCACAAACCCTGAACCACACACTGTCGTTCACTCGTCTCCCTCAGCCGTTCTGGGTATGGTGAAGTCACTACGCTGCGTCTTTGTTGTGACAGATGAGGCAGGAAAGCTGCCACCCTCAAGCGAGAGATTTTAAGCTCCTATTGTGTCGCGAATTTAAAGGATTCCCGTTTTCTGTTTGTTCAGTAAGTGGAACCAGGGCTGACAGAGGTAGCGCGCTTTATTGGAACAAATAGTGTGCGACAAGCGTGTGACAGGCAATACCTGAGGTCCCCGTTGCTATTTAAAGCCAAAGTTGTCCAGAGTGGCTGTTTGTATGCGTTATGGTTTTAGCCAAGATGATGTTTGTTAGTTGTAGAGAGTCGGTAGGGTGTTTTCATTCCCCCCAGTTGGCAAAATCGAGGATGTGGCCTTGATAATAGAATGTCTTAGTTTTTGCATCAAGAGAGTCAGATGAGCTTCACACACGTAATACCTACATTTGTAGAAAAGACCTTCCAGTTTTTGTGTTTTGTTGTCAGAAACCGTTGGCTTCTTGTATGTATACAAGTTATTGTATACATACAATAACTCGGAAAACGTTAAGACCTTCCAGGTGTTTCAGTCTTGAGACTCTTAGGAGCCGTTTTCTTTGCTGCCCAGTGCTGTGGAGGTTGCAGAAAGCCTGTGTTTCCTACCACTTAAGGCGACTGTTGGCGTAGGTTCCTTTAGCCTGTTTAGAAGCTGCCATCCTCTGTGCCCCTCCAGCATCGAGGTCAGAAAACCAAACCTTTTTTGTCCTAACTTGGTTTTTGGAAAGAACAACCCTCCCGCCCCAACTCATTAATTAAAGTGTTTCTGTGGTTAACAGAAACACGAAAGAGCAACAAAAGTATGTGATAATTACTCTTTATCAAATCCAGGAAGAGTTCCTATGAATTTAGATTATTTACTTGAAGGGTATGTCCTTATCGTGGTATAATATGGACCTCTTAATGAATCTTTTTCTCCTGTGTGTGCTGTTGAGATCTTTTTTCTTACCCCCACAGTTGGAATCCTGCTGATTTAGGTGAAGGAAAGTTTTCTTGAAGTTCTTCTTTTTCACCTTTGACCTTTTATACTAACCTATAACTAATAATTTTGCTTGCATGAACTATTTTGAGAGAATTGAAGAAAATATTGATAAAAGCAGATAAGAAGAAAATAATCATCAGTAATCCTGCCACCCAAAGATTACCAAAATGTTAATGATAGTTTATATCCTTCCAGACTTTTTTGCATTTATGTATTTTATACAAATATGTTGTCATACTACAAAGGCTTTTCTGTAACCTGCTTTTTTTTTTTTTTTTT
>VBSM01002608.1:67095135-67109005 GCA_008086735.1 Cheirogaleus medius
AAAAAAAAAAAAAAAAAAAATTACCTGTGCTTCTTTTTGGCAGCACATATACTAATATTGGAATGATACAGAGAAGATTCACATAGAATTTAAAAATTCCTTTCTGAATATCAATAACAGTGGTATTTACTATTGACAGAGTATATATGCCAGTCCCTTGACTTTCTTTGCATATGTTATGGTTTTTTATTTCTTATTTTTTGAGACAGGATCTTGCTCTGTTGCCCAGCCTAGAGTACAGTGGCGTCATCGTAGCTCACTGCAACCTCAGACTCCTGGGCTCAAGTGATTCTCCTGCCTCAGCCTCCCCAGTAGCTGGGACTACAGGTGTATACCACCATGCCTGGCTAATTTCTCTATTTTTTTTAGAGATAGAGGTCTCATTATGTTGCTCAGGATGGTCTTTAACTCCTTGGCCTCAAGAGATCCTTCCACCTTGGCCTCCCAAAGGGCTGGAATTACAGGCATGAGCCAGCGGTCCTGGCTTTGGGTTAACTATTTAAAACTTTGGTTCACTGTAATATGCTTTATATTGGTGAAAAACTGGAAACTCCATTCATGCCCAACATTAAATGAAAACTCCAAGTCAGTTTATTTAAAATATCTTACAATACATAGCCAGTTAAAAATTGTGTTCATAAGATTTCTAAAGCCATGGTAAAAAAAGATCATTATGTTAAACCCCTCAAAAAACCCAAAAAACAAAAGCAAAAGGATATAAGAATACATAGGTACTACATGTCATTTACACCAAACGTTAGTTTAAAAAAAAGACTAGAAGGAAATACAGAGATGACTTCTGAGAGGATTATAAATTTCATTGTTGGCTTTATGTATTATCCTTTGTACCTTTTTAATAACCAGCATGTTTTGTTTTAAAAAAAGAAAAAGAAGGGCTGCTAGCAAGACCCTGTCTCTACAAAAAATTAAAAAATTAGCCAGACATGCATTCCTGTAGTCTTAGCTACTCAGGAGGCTGAGGAAGGAGGATCGCTTGAGCCCAGGAGTTCAAGGTTATAGTGAGCTATGGTCATGCCACTGCACTCCAGCTTGGGTGACAAAGACCATGTCTTAATCAGTAAGAGATAGTTAACTCAAACTCTGAATAATTAGAGCAACCCGGCCGGGCGTGGTGGCTCATGCCTGTAATCCTAGCACTCTGGGAGGCCGAGGCGGGCGGATCGCTCAAGGTCAGGAGTTCGAAACCAGCCTGAGCAAGAGCAAAACTCCGTCTCTACTAAAAATAGAAAGAAATTAATTGGCCAACTAAAATTATATAGAAAAAATTAGCCGGGCATGGTGGTGCATGCCTGTAGTCCCAGCTGCTGGGGGGCTGAGGCAGGAGGATCACTTGGGCTCAGGAGTTTGAGGTTGCTGTGAGCTAGGCTGACGGCACGGCACTCTAGCCCTGGCAACAGAGTGAGACTCTGTCTCAAAAAAATAAATAAATAAAATAATAATTACAGCAACCAGTCAATTATTAACATAAAAAGAAGCCATGTTAAAGACTTTTTAATGGTTTGAAATGATTTTATAATCCACCGAGTATATGCAGCATATATTACTTGCATATACTTAGAAAATTTACATGGAAGTTTTTAATAGAAGCTGCTTCTGAAGAGAATACCTTTTACTTTTCTGATTTTTTTTAACTTTTGGTATTTGAAATTTTAAACTATAAATGTATTTTTTTAAAAAGAACTTTGGAAAAGTGTATATTTTTCTAAGCTAAACTAATTTTTAGGTGTATAGTAGGGCTTATATATTTTTAATAACATTTTAAACTTTGTTGATTTGTTTTGGAGAAAGTTTCCTTGTTGCTTATTTTCATATTGAGTTTTCATTTCCTTTTTTTTTTTTTAATTTAGGTCAAAGCACAGATGTGAGTTTCAGCTCTGTAAAAATACAGAATGAAGCTGGTTTATGCTTGACTGCTCTCATTCACAAGTATTACAAATGCAGAGCTTTCAAAATTTAACAGCTAATAAAAGTGTTTCATATCTAGTTAGGGATACAGCATGTTCATGGTATATGCACTAGACTTAGAGGTCAGAGTTCTGGCTGCTGTCATATTTTATCTTGCAACATAGTTTTTTAAAAACAAGTTTATTTTTTTACATAATATATATTTTGTTGCTTTGTTAGTTACTCTTAGCAAAGGTAATGTAGAAGAAACTGACTTGCTTGAAATTTTGAACAGACTTTTAAAATCTGTTTATTCATTTTATTTAGTAATAGTCGCTTTGTCACAGTGGTTCTAAGCATTTTTCCTTACATGATGAATGACATTTTTGTGCACATATGTCGCCCTGGATGTCATATGGATGACAGAGGCTATGAGTTACATGGGTTTGGAGAGCAGTAGCCATAACTTTGCTACTTTCTGCTCAGAAAAATCATATAGGCCAGCAAGTGAATGAAGTGATACCAAGAAAATGTCTTGATTCCACTCTGATTTATTTCATTCACAAAAACATTACTTGCGGTATACCTCACAATTTCAGAACTCACAAGTATTTTGTAATACAGCTGTTGAAACTTGCTTTCTTAACATTTATAAGTAACTTAGAGAAAAAATTAGCCGGGCATGGTGGTGCATGCTTATAGTCCCAGCTACTTGGGAGGCTGAAACAGAAGGATTGCTTGAGCCCAGGAGTTTGAGGTTGCTGTGAGCTAGGCTGATGCCACAGCACTCTAGCCAGGGCATGAGAGTGAGACTCTGTCTCAAAAAAAAAAAAAAAAAAAAAAAAGAAGGTGTGAAAATTGGAATATCACTAATAAATACTCTTGAGTAAAAATTTTAGAAAACATTTTCAAAATATGATACTTTAGGTTATGATATTGAATATAAATAAAGATGATTTAATGGAAAAATTTTCCTTTGGCCATTTATGATACATTTAACCAGGTATATAGAGAATCTTTGGGATTATATAAGAGTAAAGTATAGCCAGCAAAGGACAGGAAATTAGTGGATAAGGAACCAAGATTTAGAATAGAAGACTTCTTTCTTCCTTTCCCTTTTATGCAGATAAGTGATAGCTGTGGCCCTAGATGACACAAATACTCCAAAGCAGTATACAGAGAACTTGAGCTTAGGGTTGAAGATAACTTAAACTTCAGCTGACCCCAATGTATTTTGAGTTTATAAAGCAGTCTTACAACTGCTCACTTGATCTTTGCACAGCCCTTTAAAATCAATAATTTCAGTTATCACTGCTATTTTATAGATAAACTGAAGTCACAGAAAGGATAAGTAATTTATCTATTTCTTAGTAGTGTCTTAACCTGAATCATTTATCTAGGACATATTCTTTTTGCCATCCCATGATGTCTTAGCAAGTGTTGTCTAAAGTGATTCCTAGAATATGAATCAAATATAAAGAATAACGGGGTCACTGAGGAAAGAGAAGTTAATGTCTAAGACATAGTGTTATGTCCTTTATTTATTTATTTATTCAGCATGTTACAGGGGTACAAATGTTTAGGTTACATATATTTCCCTTGCCCCACCCAAGTCAGAGCTTCAAGCGTGGCCATCCCCAAGACAGTGCACCCTGCACCCATTATGTCTGTATATACCCATCCCCTCCTCCCCCCTCCCATCTGCCTGACTCCCAATGAATGTTATTACTATATATGCACTTGGGTGTTGATCAGTTAAAACCAACTTGATGGTGAGTACATGTGGTGCTTGTTTTTCCATTCTTGGGATACTTCACTTAGTAGAATGGACTCCAGCTCTATCCAGGACAGTACAAGAGGTGCTATATCACCATTGTTTTTTGTGGCTGAGTGGAAATCCATGGTATACATATACCACATTTTATTAATCCACTCATGTATTGATGGGCACTTGGGTTGTTTCCATATCTTTGCAATTATGAATTGTGCTGCTATAAACATTTGAGTGCAGGTGACTTTTTTATAGAGTGTCTTTTGTTCTTTTGGGTAGATGTCCAGTAGTGGGATTGCTGGATCAAATGGTAGATCTACTTTTATCACTTTAAGGTATCTCCATATTGCTTTCCACAGAGGTTGCACTAGTTTGCAGTCCCACCAGCAGTGCATGAGTGTTCCTATCTCTCCACATCCAGGCCAACATTTATTGTTTGGGGACTTTTTGTTAAAGGCCATTCTCACTGGAGATGAGTGATAACTCATTGTGGTTTTGATTTGTATTTCCCTGATGATTAGAGATGTTGAGCATTTTTTCATGTTTGTTGGCCGTTATTCTGTCTTCTTTTGAAAAGTTTCTGTTCATGTCCATTGCCCACTTTTTGATAGGGTTGTTTGATTTTTTCTTGCTCATATTCCTGAGTTCTAAATAGATTCTGGTTATCAGCCCTTTATGGGATGTGTAACAAGCGAATATTTTCTCCCATTCTGTAGGTTGTCTGTTTGCTCTCATGATAGTTTCCTTGGCTGTGAAGAAGCTTTTTAATTTGATCAGGTCCCATTTATTTATTTTTCTTGTTGCTGTGACTAGTGCTATGTTCTGAATGTGTTTCCCATGTTCACATTTGAAATCCTAACCCCCAATGTGATGGTATTAGGAGGTGGGGGCCTTTGGGAGGTGATTAGATCATGAGGGTACAGCCCTCTGGGATTAGTGCCCTTATAATAGAGGCCCTAGGGAGTTGCTTGCCCCCTTCCTCAAGAGTAGGACACAGTGAGAAGGCACTGTCTATGAACCAGAGAGCAGGTCCTTCCAGACACTGAATCTGCCAGCACCTTGATCTTGGACTTCCTAGCCTCCACAAGTGTGAGAAGTAAATTTCTGTCATTTATAAGCTATACAGTATAATTTTGTTTTAGCAGCCCAATAAGATACCTATGAAAATAGGGTCACAGTGAATGAGAATTTCTGAAAAAGTGGTGGCAGCCTGGGGGTAGATCTTTAACAGAATCTTATGTTGCAGAGAAATGGAGGAATTTAGGAGACAAGGAAATTCTTGATGACCTTGAAGAGTTAAGCCTAGTAGCAATGGGATAGAAGGTTAAGGAAAGTAGTTCTCCTTTTCTTGAATTTTGAGCTTTCTGCAGAGTGGTGATCACCAGTAATTTGTAATATTTATTTTAGCTGTGAATTATATATTGGTATGTAATTATATTGTTATATTAAATAATTTAAATTAATAATTAACTTGATTGTAAGCTCTTGGAGGTAGAGGCTGCTTTTTGTTTCTTCTGTATCCCCCTCTGAACTCTTCTGCCAGTTACTTAGTCCCCTGAGGATTTGTTAGATACATCCTCTTCAAGAAAGCGGAAGTGAGAGAAGCCAAGTGAGAGAATCCATGAGTTTGAATCCCACTTCTGTGTGCTGTGTGACTTTGGGCAAGTTACTGAAGCTCTCGGGGTCTCAGTTCTTTCTTTTTTCCCTCCCCTCCCCTCCCCTCCCCTCCCCTCTCCTCTCCGTTGCCCGGGCTAGAGTGCCGTGGTGTCAGCCTGGCTCACAGCAACCTCAAACTCCTGGACTCAAGCAATCCTTCTGCCTCAGCCTCCCGAGTAGCTGGGACTACAGGCATGTGCCACCATGCCCGGCTAATTTTTCTGTATATTTTTAGTTGTACGACTAATTTCTTTCTATTTTCAGTAGAGACAAGGGTCTCACTCTTGCTCAGGCTGGTCTTGAACTTCTGACCTCGAGCGATCCACCGGCCTCGGCCTCCCAGAGTGCTAGGATTACAGGTGTGAGCCACCGTGCCCGGTCTGTCCGTTCTTTCCTCTTTAAATGAGTGGGTGAATACTGCTGCATCTCAGTAAATAAAAAAAAAAAGGAAAAATACTGCTGCATCTCTCCAAAGTTGTAATAGTACCACTTGTCACCTGTGAACTTGTGGTTTGTTGAATATGAATAAATGAAGAGTTGGTATCCTCTAATCTATATCTGATCTGTACAGTGTTATCTTGCACAGGCCTCCTGGTCATGCTGATCTTCTTGCTTCTATAAATTCCCATTCCACTCTGTTGAAAATAAACTTCTATTCTTCTTTCTAGCCTGCTCTAGTCTCTTCTATTTGAATATTATGCCCTCTGAAAGCATGTTTTTAAACTTTTGTTCTCTTATAAAAATATAAGAATTTCAGAGGTAAATTATTTTGCAAGATGGATATTTTACTGTTATAAATAGCTACTTGTAGATAGACGAATATAAGGTCACCTTATTGGGTCAGTATTATGAGAAAGTTGTTTCTAAAGTGATGAGCCTTGCTAACAAAATTTGTAACTATGATGGCTTGACTATTTGGGTTTAAAAAATTTGTTATGATAAGATTCAGGGATTTTTAACCCTGAGGGAGTTTTAATCATAGAGATCTGTGATATTTAGGATATATAATGGGGTTTATTTTAAACATTTAAATTTTTTAAATGTCTTTAACTTCTTCCAGGCATAGCTTTAGCATAATTTTTTTTTTTTTTTTGAGACAGAGTCTCACTCTGTTGCCCAGGCTAGAGTGAGTGCCGTGGCGTCAGCCTCACTCACAGCAACCTCAAACTCCTGGGCTCGAGCAATCCTCCTGCCTCAGCCTCCTGAGTAGCTGGGACTACA
This sequence comes from Cheirogaleus medius, assembly GCA_008086735.1. Classification (NCBI taxonomy): domain Eukaryota; kingdom Metazoa; phylum Chordata; class Mammalia; order Primates; family Cheirogaleidae; genus Cheirogaleus; species Cheirogaleus medius. The sequence goes on from VBSM01002608.1 coordinate 67,101,689, forward strand.
GGCATGCGCCACCATGCCCGGCTAATTTTTTCTATATATTTTTAGTTGGCCAATTAATTGCTTTCTATTTATAGTAGAGACAGGGTCTCGCTCTTGCTCAGGCTGGTTTCGAACTCCTGAGCTCGAGCGATCCGCCTGCCTCGGCCTCCCAGAGAGCTAGGATTACAGGCGTGAGCCACCGCGCCCGGCCTAGCATAATTTTTAACAGATAGTAATTGACCGATTTGAATTTAATTCTGCATTCTTCCCTTGCTTATTTCCCATCAGAGATGCAAATGTAGTTTAAGAGAAAAGTGTGTCATTATTAAGAAGTAATAGGAAGTCGATCAGTAGTTATCTAGTTTCCGTACTGCTCTAAAGTTGTCTTTGTAAGGGTGAAACAAATGTAACTAGCATAATTGGTCATATCTGGCAGATGTGGAATTAGTCCTGGTCAGGAATTTACAATGTGACTTCCTGTACAAGATCTGTAACATACTAGATGTGTAATCATGGTCAAATTACTAGCTTATCTGAACCTATTTTCCTCCTTTTTAAAACAGGGATGATTTTCCTGCTTTGATTTTGTCAGAAGGGAAAATTAATATCTTAACAGATGTGAAAGTAGTTAGAAAAGCTACATTTGAATATAAACTATTATTAAGTATGGCTATATTTGGTTGAGACCCATTTCTGATAAAAAGCAATCAGCTTTGAATATTTTGCAAAAAGTATTGTATATAGGAGGTTTGAACACCTTATTACATTGAGACTTTGGATAATCTGATGAAAGTCATCCCAATTACTTATTTTTTATTTTTTTTGAGACAGAGTCTCACTCTGTTGCCCGGGCTAGAGTGCCGTGGCATCAGCCTAGCTCACAGCAACCTCATACTCCTGGGCTCAAACAATCCTCCTGCCTCAGCTTCCCGAGTAGCTGGAACTACAGGCATGCGCCACCATGCCCGGCTAATTTTTTCTATATATTTTTAGTTGGCCAATTAATTTCTTTCTATTTTTAGTAGAGACGGGGTCTCGATCTTTCTCAGGCTGGTTTCAAACTCCTGACCTTGATCGATCCGCTCGCCACGGCCTCCCAGAGTGCTAGGATTACAGGCGTGAGCCACCTCACCTGGCCGCAATTACTTATTGATGCTTTTTAAGATACAAATGCATAGAATGCTTCTGAATTCCCATTTCATAGATCAGCATCAACATTTTCTGTCATATAAAAGCTAATTCCATACAATCTAAATCGTTACTATGCTTTTCCTCTTGCTGTGGGTTTTTATTTTTAAAATTGAAAGAATTTGGATATTATTCATTCTTCACTGTAAAGATTTGGCTATTTGCATAAGTGATTTTATCATAAATCACATTTTTAAAATCATAATAGAAAGAGTTTTGATCATCTGGCCTTGAATTAGCAATTGTTATCCCTGCCTTCTCAGGAAGAACCTTATGTTTGCATGAGGTAGGGGAGAAGGGGAGGATTTTTGTTTTGTTTTTCTATAAAAATGTATTAAAAAGAAACTTTTATGTGGTTTGAAATTTTTAGTACTAAAAGGTAGAATGAATCCATATGTACCCATCACCTGTCTTCAACAATTATTCAACTCGTAGGTTTGTTTCATTTATACCTCCTTTACTTTGCAGAATTATTTTTACTGGATCCCAGGCATTGTATCATGTTAACTGAAAATACTTAGTGAAATCTCTAAGAGATAAGGACTCTTTATTTTATTTTTTATTTATCTTATTTATTTGTTTTATTAATATTATTTTTGAGTTAGGGTCTTGCCCTGTTGCCTGGGCTAGAGTGCAATGGTGTTATTGTAGCTCACCACAACCTCAAACTCCTGGGCTCAAGTGATCCTCCTGCCTCAGCCTCCCTCCCGAGTAGCTGGGATGACAGGCACGCGCCACCATCCCTGGATAATTTTTCTATTCTTTGTAGAGATGGCGGGCAGTGGGGTTGGGGTGTCTCACTATTTCTCAAGCTGATCTCAAACTCCTCATCTCAAGCATTGTTCTGCTTCAACCACCCAAAGTGGTAGAATGACAGGTATGAGCCACCATGGCCGGCAAGGACTCTTTTTAGATGTGATAATTAACGCTGTAGTTATGTTAAACTAATAATTTGTAAATATCATTTAATCAGTGTTCAAAGTTCCTGATTGTAAACGTTTTTTTACTAGGTTTGTTTGAATCAGGATTGATATATCTTAAATTTCTTTTAATCTATAACCATTCCCCTGGTGTCTCTTAAGTTTTATTTGTTTTTTGCCATTTATTTGTTGAAGAAACTGATTCAGTTTCCCTGGATTTAGCTGCTGCATCTAACTTTTTTTCCCCTGATTTTTAAATTTATTTTGATAGATGTAGGGGTACAAGTAGTTTTTGGTTACATGGATGGGTTGTATAGTGGTGATTTCTGGGTTTTTAGTGTACCCAGCATCTGAATAGTGTACATTGCACCCAATAGGTAGTTTTTCTTCCCTCACCTCCCTCCCACTGTGCCCACTTCTGAGTCTCCAGTGTTTGTTGTACCACTCTGTATGCCCCTGCATGCCCATAGTTTGGTTCCCATTTATAAGTAAGAACATGTGATATTTGGTTTTCCATTCCTGAGTTACTTCACTTATTTTTTTCCTGATTATAAGAGTTAATATCTGATTATTATATGATATTTGGAAAATGTACAAAATGAAAAGTAAAATCCTACCACCTAGAGATAACAGATGTTAAAGTTTTATGTTTTCTTATTTTCTTTTTTATTTTATTTATTTATTTAGATTTTTTTGAGACAGAGTTTTGCTCTGTTGCCCGGGTAGATGCAGTGGCATCATCATAGCTCACAGCAACTTCAGACTCCTGGGCTCAAGCGTCCTCTTGCCTCAGCCTCTTAAGTAGCTGGGACTATAGGCCATGCCTTGATGCTCGGCTAATTTTTCTATTTTTAGTAGAGACGGGGTCTCCATCTTGATCAGGCTGGTCTCGAACTCCTGAGCTCAAGCTATCTTCCCACCTTGGCCTCCCAGAGTGCTAGGAAAAGTTTTATGTTTTCTTTCAGCTTTTTCATTTGTGTGTGTTTTCCTGTGCCTTTTAAAACATGCACATGTTCTATGTTTGTTTTTTTATATCCTTTTAAATATCCTTTTAGCATATTGTGATCTTTGTCTTTTTTTTTTTTTTATAAAAGCAAGTGAAACATTTGGCTGCATAATGTGTCACAATATGTATCATAATTTATTCCCTTTTAGTCAGACTTTTAGGGTTCCAATTTTTTATTTTTTTATTATTTTTTTAAATTTCATCATATAATGGGGGTACAAATATTGTTAGGGTTACATACATTGCCCCTACCACCCCCAATTTTTTATTATTTTAAAGCTATTGTAACCATCTCTGTATATAAATCTTTGTATTTCAGACTATTTTCCTTGATAGAGTCTTAGAAATAGGATTAGTCAGAGGGCATGAACATTTTTAAACATCTGGATTTGTATAGCCAGAAAAGTTATAGTTTATAATTTCAAATACAGTGAATTAATGGCTCCATCTTATTTAATAATCTGTTTGCATATACTCTATGTTATTAAGGTGTCTTTGCCAGCCATATTAGTGGAATGTCTGTTTTTTTGTTTGTTTGTTTTTTGTTTGACTCCTTGATCTTGGAAAAATGTTTTTGTTTTTCCTAATTCTTTTGCTGTTTTAATTTTATTCGGGATTTTTTTTATGCACAGTCTTATGTTGTAAATTTGATTATTTTGCATTGTGTATATCTTTAGGAAGTCTACCAAAGGTCAAATAAATACTTACCTTCTAGAATTACTGATTTTTTTCCCTCTTAACTGCTAATAGGTTTTTCTAGGACCATTTATTGAAATAGCAATCCCTTCCCCATTTATTTGTGATTCAGATTTTGATATATAAATATAAATAAATATATTTTATGGTTGGTATGTTCAGAAAATTCTAGAAGGAGGATTGATTTCTGGTTTGCTGGGTTGTAATATTCTATCTCTCTCTCTCTTTTTTTTTTTTGTGCAACTTTTTTTTATTGTTTACTTCTCCCAGAACCAGATAAAGAAGATAGCTGGTCTTAAAAATGTAACACAGGGGCATCAGGATTCAATTTCCACTTCTCACATAAAAGTGGACTGTTGTAGAAATAAGTAAAGTATGATTATTCATTACATTTGCATAGTACATAGTGGCTCACAAGTCACTTTTATATTCAATATATGCCAAAGGTAGGCTTGTGAAATATAAAGGATCTAGCAGCAAGGAAAGGTGAGTATGTGTTGTGTATGCATCCCTGCTGCCATTTCATACCCAAATCTGTGTTCTGTAATGTTGTTTCCCACTGAGTCTGTTCACCACTCATATTTCTTCTCATCAGGAGGCTCAGCAGCCCCACAGGATCTGACATGCATGTTCAAAAAAGTATGCAGTCCTTTCTGTAAATTATAATCCCTTAAAAATATGAAAGCTGCTATTCAATAGCTCCTGCTGCTTGGGAAGTATAATCAAGTGAGAATGGGTAAAAGAGAATGAGGTTGAGTGAATTTTATTACTCTGGGACTTTTAAGTGCAATTCCTAGAACCCTATATATATTAGACTGAAGTTTTCTTGAGGGCAGTGACCACATGTTGCTCATCACAGTTTTCCCTGTACCTGCCACAGTGTTCAGCATCAAGGTGTTCATATGAGTTTGGCTTAATTGAATGAATTTTCCTTTCCTTGACAGTATCAATTTTCCTCAGCAGCCCCTGGTGACAATTCCTGCCGGGATGTCTTTTTTTAAAAATTATTATTTTAAACATTTTTTAGTGTATAATTCAGTGACATTAAGTATATTTACAATGTCATGCAACTATCACCACTATTTATAGAACATCTGCATCACCCCAGTCAGAAACTCTGTACCCACTGACTCCTCATTCTCCCCTTTCCTCAGCCCCTGGTAACTTTTTTTTCTTTATTTCAGCATATTATAGGAGTACAAATGTTTAAGTTACATATATTTCCCTTGCCCCACCCAAGTCAGAGCTTCAAGCGTGGCCATCCCCAAGACAGTGTGCACCGCACTCATTATGTCTGTATATACCTGTCCCCGCGTCCCCCTCCCATCTGCCCGACACCAGATGAATGTTATTTCTATATGTGCACTTAGGTGTTGATCAGTTAAAACCAACTTGATGGTGAGTACATGTGGTGCTTGTTTTTCCATTCTTGGGATACTTCACTTAGTAGAATGGGTTCCGGCTTTATCCAGGATAATACAAGAGGTGCTATATCACCATTGTTTTTTGTGGCTGAGTAGAACTCCATGGTATACATATACCACATTTTATTAATCCACTCATGTATTGATGGACATTTGGGTTGTTTCCACATCTTTGCAATTGTGAATCGTGCTGCTATAAACATTCGAGCTGCCTGGGTGTCTTGAAGTCCTTTTCTGTGTTAGCCAAAGCTGAATACTATGGCTTGAATAGTCATGGATTTGATGTCACTGATATTTTTAAGTTATTATGCTGGCTCCACTTATTTCTGAAGAAGTGGCCTTCTTTGGCAGGAGTAGTATTCTCTCTTATCCCTCCCTTCCCTCCACCTCTTTTGTTTGTTTGTTTGTTTGTTTCCTGGCTTGCCATCCTGGCTATAGTAAGCATCCAGATAATGTCTTTGATTCTGGATGTACTTTGGGAAAAGATCCAAAACAAAATCAGCTTAGGCATTGTCATTCCCCTCCCCCATTTTGTTTTATGTGTGTTTTTTTTTAATTCATTCTTTCTTTTTATTAGGTAGTTCAAATTCAGCTGAAGAACAAGAAACAATACAACTCAACTGAAATATACATAGTTGAGCTTAAATTTACTCAACAGAGTTAGCCAATGGATCAGCTAGCCTGGGCATCAGGTGTGGTACAGTGAACAAGACAGCTTTGGCCCTTTGGAAGCTTACATTCCAATGCAACCAGCAGAAAATTTCAAGTTGGATAGATACTTAAAATGAACAAAGCAAGGCGTAAAGTACAAAAAACAACGGTCTAAGGTTTTCCATTTCTTCACAGATAACAGTTTGCCTAATCTGAGGGTGGTACACATCAACTAGGTCAGTGGTTCTCCCTGTGGTATTTAGGAGATTGAGGGGTTGTTGGTGGTCCCATCATAGTGGGGGACTATTACCGGCATTGAGTGGATGCTCTAGGGACAAGAGATGTCCTGCAGAGGGGTTTGTCCCACACAACGAAGAATTATTCTGAACCCCAAACGACTTTCTAATGTCCTGCTGGACATTTATGTAGGACCCTACAGCTTGTCTGAGAGAGTTTCATTCATTTGTTTCCTCTGAGACAACCTGTAATTGGTTTTGTCCTATTATTCTTATTTCAAGTAAGGAAATTTTCTTATTTCCTTTGCCATATACAGATAAAGTATATGGTATGTTATGATTTATCCTAATAACTAGTTTTCATTCTAGTGTTCCCCGTACCTCTATTATGTGTGTTTTTAAATGAGTTCCTATTTGCTTTTATTTTAAACATAATTTAACAAACATTAATAGTTTGTGGTATATACACTATTGTTTCAGTATTTTGATTCTGTTCATTGTTAAACCTTTCTGAAAAGAGAGAGTATGAAAGGGAAAGGTAAACCTTGAAAACTGATTTTGTAAAGAATGACTGCCTCAGATTTAGGTCAAAGGCTGACTTTATTTGGTTTTTTATTTTTATATTTTTAGAGACAGGGTCTCACTCTGTCGCTCAGGCTGGAGGCAGTGGCGCAATCATAGCTCACTGCAGCCTCTAACTCCTGAGCTCGAGGATCCTCCCACCTCAGCCTCCTGAGTGGCATGTGCCACCCTACCTAGCTAAAAAGACTGACTTTAGAAGTATCATTGTAGGGTGTGTTTGTATACTTTGTAATTTTTTCATTGATGATGAGATTTGTTTCATTTTATAATACATTTACTTAGAGTTACAGTCCCTTTTGTTATGTATTAGCTCTAATCAATAAATGCAGTGATGATAGAGGGTCAGAGGGTTTAGACAATTTAGCTTATTTAGTTCAAGAGAAAATTGAGATGTAATTCTTTGTCCATAGAGCTAATGGTTCTAGTAGAGAGAACAGGAAACTTGCTATAAGGTTATTCTTTTAAAAAGTTAAAGCCTGTGCTTACTTCGGCAGCACATATACTAAAATTGGGACAATACAGAGAAGACTAGCATTAAAAAAAAAAAGTTAAAGCCTGGTGTAGTGTTATGTTCACAATTCCAGCTACTCAGGAGGCTGAGGCAGGAGGATTGCTTGAGCCCAGGAGTTCAAGAC
>VBSM01002608.1:67116705-67130047 GCA_008086735.1 Cheirogaleus medius
AAAAAAAAAAAAAAAACCCTGGTGATTTTAAAATGGAAACTGTTAACTGAAAATTAAATAGTACTTAAAACAGCTTATGTCTACATGGAGAAAGTTCCACAGAAGCATAGCACTATTAAGCAATGTCCCATTTATAAATATATTTTCTCATTTTACTGGAGGCTAATTAGGACTAAAGTATAATTTAAAATTCTCTTTCCTGGCATGTATAGATACAGAGAAAATAAACATTGTCAGGAATTCTGTAAATATTTATTCAGTTAGTGCTGTGGCCGAAGCAGAAAGGGAGGTGTTTAGAGACAGTGATGACTAAGATAGATTCCTGCCCTCAAGATGCTATGTTTTTTGGGCGTGGGTGGTGGACTCTAATTTTACTAAATGGATTAAAAAGAGCCATGTTTTATAATTTTGATAGGTGATACAGTGATAAAAACAAGTCTCCCTTTCTTTGTAAAAGTCAGTGTTAATGCTTTCTTAAATTTCCATGTTCAGAAACTACAGAACTGGATAGGTACTGGGCATTTTGGTATTTGAATTTCTTTTTTAAAAATCTTAGTAAAATATCTTTTCAGTTTAACAAACACATTGGCCTGGTGACGTACAGATAGGGAGGAAGGATGGATCAGTATTTGTATTAGACACTTGCTTATATCCACTCCAGCAGTTCGAGCCCTTTTCTCCTTTTAGATAATTTGAAAAGACAGTTGAGAAACAGGCTTTCAAGAGGGAACTTTATCTACATATAAGGGTAGGCTATATTTATTAGGTCATTAAGTATGAAATGTCTGATTTCCTTGAGTACTGAGTTTGTCAGTTGATATCTCTGACGTTTCATTTTGACACTGGGTTTTTTCCTATTCTCAGTCTTTCAAATGCACATTTTGGCTTTTGATTATCTTTCACATTTTATTTAGAGCAATTTTTGTGAAACCATGGGTAAGTCAAAAGTTCATGTTATTTTTGAAAGTGTTTGGGAAGGATGTGGCTAATGAATGCACAGTACGTTGATGGTTTGAGAAATTCCACTGTGGTGATTTTAATTTTGAAAGTGATTCATGTGGTAGTTGAGGCTGGTGCCATCAGAAACATTGCCCTTCAATTCCCCGTGGAAGCTTAAAAGTTCATGAGACATTGGGTTCCATATATGATATGGCTTTACAGTAATGAGATAGACATCACCAAGCTCTTCTAAGAATAGGATTCCTCACTTTATAAACAAACTGCACATTTACTTACTAAGCATGGAAAGAAAGGGCTGGGTGTAGTGCTTTTGGAGTGCAGGAGTCAAAATTCAGTCATTTTATCTTGTTATTTCAATGTGAGAATAATACTTGTGATTGTTTCCCACATTGGAATAGCTAAGTTATTGAGTTAAATATAAAAAAAAACTTCACAGCATTTGTATTTACTGTTCACATTTTCTGCAAACCTTTGAGAGTTGATGGCTTAGCCAACCTGATTTCAAGAGTTAAGTCCATTTACTTAGTATCTGTGGCATTTAGAGCAGGTAGACCGGAGTGGGAAAAAATAATCTAAACTTGTACACTCTGTTTAGTTGCTGACAAGAGCAAATACAGGACTAATTTTTTCCCTCTGTGCACAATGCTTTATATAAGGTTTGTGCAAAACATATTTGACGTATGCGTGGAGTTGGTTCTACGTACCCTTTAACCCAGCTCTCAGAGAAAAAGTGATAGAGTGGAACACATTGAAGTGATTAATTAACCCCTGTACATGTAACCTATTGGATTAAAAATACAGTGCTTGCCATCATGAGTGAGGATACTAATGGCCATTATAAAATGACTTACTGTCTAGGACAAATGGGGATTCAGGGGAGGGTAATGTGGCCTAAGTGCTGCTGCTGGTGGGAGATCTCACCTATACCCGGATGTTCACACTGACTCGAGCCTTGAAAGCATTAGGGAACAGTGGGTTGCAGGAGTGACTTGCTCTTTTGGAGGAATCCTTTTCACTTCCCTTTCATTACAGCTGTTTCAAACCTTCAAAATAATGGGGGAGGGGGGAGATTTTCATTCACAATTTTATGTTTGTACTTTAAACACTTCACTATTGCTTGAATTTTAAAATATTAGGATAATGCCTCCACCTTTGTAATCAAGTAAAATGCAAGTCTGGGAAAAATCAGTTGCCAGGATACCTAATGGCATCCTCTCTTAACACGCTGATAGAAAAGGGGGAGTCAGTGATTACAGATGCCATCCTCCCACCTATGCCCTGGCCATGTTATGATTTGAAAGCACTGCCCCGTTCAGTCTATCCGCTAGCTGCTAGCTGCATCCCCCAGCGGCTCTCAGCCCTGCTGCCTGGGAACACCATAACCCGGGAGCTAACTTTCCCCATCCCTGTGGCTGAGTCAAACTGGCAACAGGAAAACACTGCCCCTGTGTCTTATCTTCAGAATGTTCACTGGCTACCTCTCAGTAGTTGGAAAGGGATTGAGGTTTTCGTCATAAGGTATTTGGATCAGGCGCTGACATTTTACTGTCTCAAGAGCATGAAACATAAAACAGCCCTTCCTTCCCTGCTCCTAATTATTACTTATTAGCCACCGGGCCTTGGGTGCAGGTTCACGATAAAGGTGGTCTGTGAGGTCTGTGCGCCACCATCCACCTGTGCCTTCTTCCAGCCACCTCAGTCTGAGCCTCCAGCCTCCACAGCTGCCCTGCTTCCCTCACCTCTGCCCCCCTTGCCTGGCTCCCACTCTTCCGGGGTCTCTACTCACAATTCTCTTGCTGACAGGAGCAAATACAGGACTAATTTTTTCCGGCTTGTTGGAAACCACCGTTCTATTTACTATCTCTGTGAATTTGCCTATTCTAGAAATTTCATATAAATGGAAGCAATATTTTTCCTTTTTTATCTGGTTTATTTTGGATTAGTGTTTTCAAGGTTCATCCACGTTGTTGCATATATCACAGCTTCATTCCTTTTTACAGCTAAAATTCCATTGTATGCATATACTACATTCTGTTTATCCACTTATCAGTTGATAGACACTTGGGTTGTTTCCACCTTTTGGCTATTGGATATAATGCCACTATGAATATTTGGCCAACAAGTATCAGAGTCCGTGTTTTCAGATCTTTTGGTTATATACCTAGGAGTGGAATTGCTGGATCGTGTGATAATTCTGTTTAACTTTTTGGGGAATGTCAAACTGTTTTCCACAATTGTTGCACCATTTTACATTCCCACCAGCGATACAAGGGTTCCAGTGTCTCCACATCACTTATTTTCTGTGTTGTTGTTGTTTTTTATTGTAGCCATACTAGTAGGTGTATCTCATTGCGGTTTTGATTTGCATCTCCCCAATGATTACTGACATTGAGTATTTTTCATATACTTATTGATCATTTGTATATTTTCTTTGGAGAAATGTCTGTTCAAGTCCTTTGCCATTTTTAAATTGGGTTGTCTTTTTGTTATTGAGTTGTAGGAGTTCTTTGTGTATTCTGGATATTAAACCCTTATCAGATAAATAATTTGCAAATATTTTCTCCCATTTTATGGATTATCTTTTCTCTGTTAGTCCATTTATCTTTTATAGTATTTGTTATTTTATACTTTAATTTAAAAAATATTTAGATTACTATCTATCCCTTCCATTAGAATATGAGCACCATTAGGGTAAGGGCCATATCAGTTTTTGCTCACTTTTATATTTCTAATAAGCCTAGCACAAGTGCTAAATATTTTTGAATGAATTGATTAAGTTTCTTTAGCCTGATTTATGAATTGTTCTATTGATCTATTTCACCTTTTAACCAAAGTGTTTTTTTACTTTTATTGCTATATGTAATAACCATTAATTTTATTCATTAAGATATAATTGACAAAGCAATAAACTATGCAAATTTAAACGTACAATTTGATAAGTTTTGACAAAGGTATACACAATTCACATATATCAGACCATTTGAAGTTGTGACCACAGCTCACTAATGCCCTATTCATGTTTTGTTTGTTTGTTTTTTAGAGACCAGATCTTGCTATATTGCCTAGGCTGGTCTGGAACTCCTGGGCTCAAGGGATCCTCCTGCTTCAGTCTTCTGAGTACCTGGGACTACTCATGTATTCACTCTTTTTTCCTGTTACTTCATCTTTGATAGTTTTTATTATGTCTTCAAGTTCAGTAATATTTTCTTTCGTAATGTCTAAAATGCTGTTAAACCCATCTAGTGTATTTTTCATCTCAAGCATTATGGTTTTCCTCTCTACAAACCCAGTTGGGTGTTCTAAACATCTTTCATGTCTCTGTTTAATATAATCATTCTTCTAGCTCTTTCTCCCCAACTCAGGGATACCACTGGGCTCTGGTCTGGGTTTCTCCTTCTTGCATTTGGGCCTAGAAATTCCTCCAGGCAGTAAACTGGGCCAGTGATAGGGTTTACCTCATTTGTTTCTCTATCTCTCAGGGATCTCTATTCCTTGTTGACTGATGTTTAATGTCTTGAAAATGATTATTTCATGTATTTTGTCCAGTTTTTAAAAAATTGTTTTATAAATCTGATTGCCAGTACTCCATTTGGCCTGTCACTTGTTTCTCTTTATTTTTTGGAATCTACCCAGCTATTTCCTAGCTATTTTCATTAATTGCCCCCCATTAACCTTGGTATCATTTTAGATACCTCATTTTTTCTTTTCAGATGGCTTTTTTGCAGGGGTTAAACATGCTTTAAATGTTTGAGCACTTAAAGAATTAAGGAATTAAGGGCTGGACAGGGTAGCTCACACCTGTAATTCTAGCACTCTGGGAGGCTGAGGTGGGAGGATCACTTGAGGGTCAGGAGTTCAAGACCTACCTGAGCATGAACAAGACCCTCATCTCTACTAAAAATAGAAAAAATTAGCTGATGTGGGTTTTGGACTTGTAGTCCCAGCTACTTGGGAGGCTGAGGCAGGAAGATCACCCAAGCCTAGGAGTTTGAGGTTGCCGTGAGCTATGATGACACCACTGCACTCTAGCCGGGGCAACAGAGTAAGACTCTGTCTCAAAAAAAAAAAAAAAAAGAGAAGGAAAGAATTGAATAATTAAGCGGAGTAGGCTCTAGCATCTTCAGCATCATTCATAGGTCGGAGGGCTAGTTTAGAGCATCTGAAGACATCTGCATTTATAGGAAATTGATCTGATGGTAGAAGGGTTAGCCAATTACTTGTATAGGTTCATAATTCATATGATAAATTTATAATTCATATAGGATTAGTAATAAATTCATAGATATGGGTCATTAATAAATATTAACTATACATAGTTTAAGAAAAGTTATGAATCTATGCAACATTTGAATTTTTCATAGCTCAAGAGAAAGAGTAACTCTGAAGAGTAGTCTTATGATATTTTTTTCTTTCCTCCTAGATTTAAACAGTCAAGTAAAATCAAGCTGGGTAATCATGGCAGAAGGTGGATTCGATCCCTGTGAATGTGTTTGCTCTCATGAACATGCGATGAGAAGGCTGATCAATCTGGTGAGATAAACAGGACAGTCCTATTCAGCACTGATCCCCTTCTGTCTTGTTTTTGTGAGAATATTGGTTATTGTGGGAATTGTATCTGATGGTCACTAAAAAGTATTTCATAATTGAAATTCCACTGTGGTTTAAGTCATAATGATTAAAATATTTGCCAGCAGTTCTTTTATTAGAGATGAAAACAGATTACTATCTTTATGGTAGATTTATGTTGGTGAAATGTGCCATCATGGGTAGATTATACATTCATATATAGCCTTTTCAACTCTGTATCAATACAAATAAATTGTTTTTGGCCATGCGGAACTTGTTTGCCTGCTAAGGTGCTGTTAAGTCATAGTTCGTGTTATGATACAGTACAAATCCTACTCCAACATATGGTATGACAGTAAAAAATCTCTGTACAGGCCGGGTGCAGTGGCTCACACCTGTAATCCTAGCACCCTGGGAGGCTGAGGTGGGAGGATCGCCTAAAGTCAGGAGTTTGAAACCAGCCTGAGCAAAAGTGAGACCCCGTCTCTACTAAAAACAGAAAGAAATTAATTGGCCAACTAAAAATAAATAGAAAAAATTAGCCGGGCATGGTGGTGCATGCCTATAGTCCCAGCTCCTCGGGAGGCTAAGGCAGAAAGGATTGCTTGAGCCCAGGAGTTTGAGGTTGCTGTGAGCTAGGCTGATGCCACGGCACTCTAGCCCGGGCAACAGAGTGAGACTCTGTCTCAAAAAAAAAAAATCTCTCTATAAAACATTTCCAAATCCAAATTCATTATTCGACAGAAGATTTCTGGACAAGAGGGTTTGGATAGTCTCATTGAATCAACTGCAGTAAGATTTGAATTGAAAGTTTTTAAGACTATCTTAGTCTATAGGCTTAGTTACAGGGCTATTTGTACCTTATACTTTTTATGTACAAAATAAGAAATTTAACTAAAAATATATTAAAAAAATTAGCCATGTATGGTGGCGCATGCCTGTAGTCCCAGCTACTCGGGAGGCTGAGAGAGGAGGATTGCTTCAGCCCAGGAGTTTGAGGTTGCTGTGAGCTAGGCTGACGCCACGGCACTCTAGTCCAGGCAACAGAGTGAGACTCTGTCTCAAAAAAGAAATCTGACCATTATTAAACGTGAAGTATATTCTTATTATATTACACATTATACAGGTTGAGTATCCTTTATCCAAAATGCTTGGTACCCAGTAGTGTTTCAGATTTCAGACTTTTTTCAGATTTTTGGAATATTTTCATTATGCTTACTGTTTCAGCATCCCTAATCTGAAAATCAAAAATCCAAAATGCTCCAAAGAGCATTCTCTTTGAGCATGATGCTGGCGCTCAAAAAGTTTCAGGTTTTTGAGCATTTCAAATTTCAGATTTTCAGATTAGAGGTACTCAAAATTTTGTTATTTTAAAACACTATTTGTATGGGGGTATATTCTGATGGGTGAGTTAATAAAGGCAGGTACAAACATTTGCTCAAATATTTGAATTGTTGATGGTTAATAAGCAGGTTTTCTGCCAACTCAATGTCTTTACCTGTAATGAATGGAAGTGTGTTTCTTGTGAATGATATACCTTTTTAGAGCCAGGATGCACTAGGACTTATGATCCTTAAGAATGCCTCAAAGGCTTCTTAAATCAGACTCTTGAGGGTATAGATATAATGGTATAGTCATATCTCTGATAACTTGACATAAAAATAGATGAGTCTGAGGACAGAATATTTTTAAAAATATTTACTCCTGGCCAGGCATGGTGGCTCACGCCTGTAATCCTAGCACTCTGGGAGGCTGAGTCGGGAGGATAGCTCAAGGTCAGGAGTTCAAGACCAGCCTGAGCAAGAGTGAGACCCCGAGCAAGAGTGAGACCCCGTCTCTACTAAAAATAGAAAGAAATTAGCTGCACAATTAAAAATATATAGAAAAAATTAGCCAGGCGTTGTGGCTTGTGCCTGGAGTCCCAGCTACTCAGAAGGCTGAGGCAGGAGGATCACTGGAGCCCAGGAGTTTGAGGTTGCTGTGCACTAGGCTGACACCACGGCACTCTAGCCCAGGCAACAGAGAAAGACTCTGTCTCAAAAAAAAAAAAAAAAAATTTTACTCCTGTTTATTTATGATGTGAATAGCTGATAGTTTTTAAGTCTGAATTTAATCAAACAGGCAAAAAATTTTTTCAAATCACTGTAATATTAGGAACAAAAAATAGCCTTCAAATTTAACTGTGGTCAGTTTTTCCAGGGGATCACTTTTTAATAATGTCACTACCTCTTTTTATTTCTTACTAGTATTTTTTATTTTTAATTTAGTATCATGCTTTTTTCTATTAGCTCTGCTGCTTTTTAGAAATGGTTAAAACTAAGCCCCACTTTTTGTGATCCCCTGTACATTTCTAAGATTCTCTTTACTTTAGTAGTAGACTATCAGGAAAGCCATGTTTAACTTTGTGTGTGTAGACACAGCAATTTAAATTAATCCATGCTTGATAAAGACATTGTTTATGGCGATCTTGGTTTGAAATACTTTGGCATTATGTGAAAATAGGTTTGAGTTTTTACAAATCTTTAAAATGTTCACTTTTTTTAGTCTATGCTGAATATTTTCACATAAAATAAATTACTGATAGGTGATCCTCTCATGTATAACGTGCTGATAGCAGTATTGAATATTGAGAAACTCATTTGATTCGTTAAGGAAACTTGCTGATTAGGTTTGATAAACATTTCTTTGAATTGAATTGTGCTTATAATTTTTATTTCATGCATGTTTCTTCTTTTATTTAAATTCAGAATCAAGTGGCATTATTGAGCCATATCTACTTTGTTAGTATTTAAGTGCTTTCTAAACAAGGTCTCTAAGTTCAGGAATTCAAAGATTTATGTATACTGCTGTTTATGTTAGAATTATTTATAGTAGTGAAAAGTTATAATATATCAGTAGGCACATTTATATGATGGAATCTTAAGCAGATGTTTTTAAAAAATACCTTTGAAAAATATTTAATAATGGGGAAAATAAATATATCAAATTAAAATATATATTTTTTATCAAATTAAAAAATCAAGATATAAAATGGCATTTAGTGTGGTCTTGCTTTTGTTTACACACCTATAATCATACATATATGTATATATAAAAACAGGTCACATACTAAAGATCAAGAAAATATATACACACACACAGGCACGCACGCACATAGGAAAAAAGACTAGAAATAAATATACCAAAATGTTAATAGTGGTTATCTCTGGATGGTAGAATTTGGGGTGAGAATTCTCTTTTATAGTTTCCTGAATTTTCTGTCATTGTATATTTTATAATCAGGAAAAGGTTATTTAACAAAAATTACTGATTTTTCATTTAATATCATCAATATTCATTTATAATATACTAAGCTTTTCTACCTTTCATGCATCCATTATCTTTTACTTTTCTAATTCAGAGGACCTTTTTTCTTAGTACCTGTTATCTTACAGCTTTATGGAACATTAAGCTAACTTGCAGCCTAGATTTTAAAAGCAATATTGGCCGGGCGCCGTGGCTCATGCCTGTAATCCTAGCACACTGGGAGGCTGAGGCAGGAGGATTGCTCAAGGTCAGGAGTTCGAAACCAGCCTGAGCAAGAGTGAGACCTCCATCTCTGCTAAAAATAGAAAGAAATTAATTGGCCAACTAAAAAACATACAGAAAAAATTAGCAAGGCATGGTGGTGCATGCCTGTAGTCTCAACAACCTCGGAGGCTGAGGCAGGAGGATCACTTGAGCCCAGGAGTTTGA
Organism: Cheirogaleus medius; assembly: GCA_008086735.1. NCBI lineage: Eukaryota > Metazoa > Chordata > Mammalia > Primates > Cheirogaleidae > Cheirogaleus > Cheirogaleus medius. The sequence continues at coordinate 67,125,967 of VBSM01002608.1, forward strand.
GGTTGCTGTGAGCTAGGCTGACGCCATGGCACTCTAGCCGGGGCAACAGAGCAAGACTCTGTCTCAAAAAAGAAAAAAAAGAAAAAAAGAAAAAATAAATAAAAGCAATATATCAGAGGGTATAATTTTTCTCTATTAGTTATAACTATCAGAATTTAAATCCCTCTGTGCTCAGGAAACTCATAGATGTAATAGTGGTATATTCCAGTATGATGACAGAGCAGAAAATATAGTCTCATTTTTCTAAAAATGGACATTTAATTCATTCTTATAATAGAGTAACATCTCCTTAATTTCAAGTACTAATTTGGAATTTTTGTTATTTTTGACCTCGTGATAAAATTGAGTTTTCTTGGAAGTCAGAGTGTCATCAATTTCAAAGGATTTCAAATGCTAATATAGAAACCTGGGGAAACTTGAAAGTTGTAATAATTATTTATGGGTTAGCTCATTAACTGTATACTGAGTTGTGGTTTGGTTTTGTGTATTCTGTGAAAATAGATAGCTTTGCTAAGGGATATATACAATTTAGGAGCAATTAGGATTTTATCATCAGTTCCGTTTCATGAATAATAAAGTATGCTATATACTACTATAAATAATGCTAAAGTAAAATGTACTACACATAAATCTTTTATGATTTATTTTTTAAGCAATGGAGTCTTGCCATGTTGCCGAGGCTGGCCTCAAACTCCTGGCCTCAAGTTATCCTCTCACCTTACTTTTATGTATTATTTATGTTCCTTTTGATAAAGTTTTATTCATTCACAGTTTAAAACTTACTTCTACCAGGCATGGAAGCTCACACCTATAATCCTAGTTACTCGGGAGGCTGAGGTGGAGGATTGCTTGAGGCCAGGAGTTTGATACAAGCCTGGACAACATAGCAAGACCCCATCTCTTAAAAAAAAAAGAAAAGAAATATTAGCTGGATGTGGTGGTACATACCTGTAGTCCTAGCTACTTGGGAGGCAGAGGCAGGATTGCTTAAGGCCAGGATTTCAAGGCTACAGTGAGCTATGATTGCAGCCTGGGTGACAGTGAGATCCCATCTCTAAGAAAAAAAGAAAAACAATCAATCAATCCAACTTTTTCTGATTCAGTAATTATGTCAGTTAAGGTTCTTTATTATAAGTAATAGAAGTTCTGGCTGATTTAACGAGAAAAGGGCTTATTAAAAGGATATTATGTGGCTCACATTGAAGAAGGTGGCGTGAAAAACGAATAGTATGAAATGGTCAAAGTGAGAGCCAAAGTCACGCCCCAGTGGTAGTTGGACCAAGATACTGCTGCTTCGGGATTCCAGACTTTTGTATATCCAGCTGTTGGTACCTCATCTCTATTTGGATAACTAATAGGCATTTTACATGTGTGAAACCAAACTTATCTTGCTTCTAAGTCTTCCTATTCATTTCATTATTCTGATTGCTCAGGCAACAACTTTGGGTCATCTTTAACCCTGTTCTTTCAACCCCATATCTGATAGAGAAACAAATCCTTTTGGCTCAACCTCAAAAATATATCCAGAATCCAGCCACACCTCCAATCACACACACCAGTCACATCTCCAGTGCAACATCTTGGTCTAATCTACCATCATCTCTTGCCTGGATTACTACTGCATTTTGCCTCTATAGATCTCCTTGTTTTTCCTGCTTGTCAGGCCCCACCCCCTTCAAGTTTAATCTCACCACAGCCGCTGAAGTGATCCATTTTAGGTAAGTCGGCTAAATGTTCCTCCTTTGCTCAAAATCCTATATTGGCTCCTAAGAGACTCAGAGTGACAAAAACACAAAAATTTACATGGCCCTACATAATCTGTCCTCTTCTACCTTACTATTCTCCTTTGCTCACTTTGTTCTAACAATTCTGGATGCCTTGCTATTCCTGGAAAACAGGTCACATACTAAGGATCGAGAATCTGAATGACTTTAGACTCCTCAACAGCAAAATTATAAACTAGAAGGCATTGACATAATGACTTCAAAATTTTGAAGGGTAATTGCCAATCCAGCATTCTGTATCCAAGCAAACAAACCATCAAGGTGCGGGGGCGCTTCTTCAAAAATTTTACAAGTACCCTTTCATAGGAAGTTCCTAGAGGATGAACTGTTTTTCACCAAAATGAAGGCATGCACCAAGAAAGAAGACTAAAAATTGAAGTGTAGAAAGCAAGAGATCCAGCACATATGAGAAGAAAAATACCTTCCAGGATAATGGTGAAGTGACATCCCAGGGTGGCACCTGTGCACCAAGACTACAGGGTAGCTGGCTTAGTTGGGAGGGGCCCATGGCTCTGGAAAAGACTTTTTTCAGAAAGATGAATTGATAGAATACCTCATTAGTTTAGACATCTTATGATCTAGATAACTGAAAACAAGTTGTGAAAAGTCATGGAAAACCAAGTAAATGGGGGAAAAAAATAGAAAATAGAACAGAAAAGAAAAAGTAATTACAGTTTACCATGTGGCTCAACTGTGAAGAACATTTACACAGTAATCCTAATATGGTAATATGAGTATTGAACTAAACAACTTTATGATATAACAATTATTAGGAGATGAGAAGAGTATATTAAAAGTGGGATCAGGGAAGGAGAACTAGGTCTTTAATCTGTACTGGTGCCTCTGTAGATATTGCATAACACTAAAACATCATGAAGTATAATAATGCATATTTATATATAAAGTACATGGAGGTAAATATTAAAAGAATCAGCTAAAAGTTAAATAGATGCTTCTGGACAGGGAAATGGGTAGGAAGGATGAGGAACTGTTCTTTTTCAGAACAAACCTTGTAAATTATATATGTGAATAATTAAGACAATTTAAAACTATCAAAAATAAAAAGCAAAACCCTGCAAGTTCAGTGAGTACAAAGAGGAGATACGAGCCTGTTGAATAGCTGTATCTGTTTGTCTTTCCCCATCTATGGAATATAAAGTGACTGGCTTAGGCCTTTGCTGCCAGGCTAAAACCATGAGAATTGCTTTATTTAAAAAGTGGAAGATAATCCATGGGGAGGGCTCCTAGTTGGATGTTCAGGACCAAGAGGGAAGCAAAGGTAACCCCAACCCACCACAGTGGTTATAAAGTGGAAGGAAGAAAAAGAACGCTTGGTTCAGGAATGAAATGTACAATAAAGCCTTGGAATGAAGCCTTCCCTACTTTGAGAGTTAAGAGGCTGTCTAGCCTGCCTGCATGCTTCCTTAGTTAGGGAAACTGTTTTTATACTCTGACTGTTCACTGAGCTAATCCTTCATTAATAAATATGAGCAGAAAAACAAACAAAGCAGTTGAAGAAGTAAGAGAAGACCATGATGTACTCAGGCACAGCTACATTAGAAGATAAGATGAGGCCGGGTGTGGTGGCTCACTCCTGTAATCCTAGCACTCTGGGAGGCCGAGGCGGGTGGATCGCTCAAGGTCAGGAGTTCGAAACCAGCCTGAGCAAAAGTGAGACCCTGTCTCTACTAAAAATAGAAAGAGATTAATTGGACAACTAAAAATATATATAGAAAACTTAGCCGGGCATGGTGGTGCATGCCTGTAGTCCCAGCTACTTGGGAGGCTGAGGCAGGAGGATCGCCTGAGCCCAGGAGTTTGAAGTTGCTGTGAACGAGGCTGATGCCATGGCACTCTAGCCAGGGCAATAGAGTGAGACTCTGTCTCAAAAAAAAAAAAAAAAAAAAAAAAAAAAAAAAGGAAGATAAGATGAAATAGTTAGATACTTTTAATATATGAAAAATCACAAATGTCATGGCTATAAGCGCAGACTCATACATGTTTGTTGTGTTGGTCTTCAGTGACAATGATTTTCTGAAATTATGGACCATTCTTAGTAAAGTTTTAAATAAAACTAATTATAATCTTCCCTGATTTAAATGCAAAAGTCTAGTTAAATTCCTTGAGAAATTGTTGAGTAAAACCATCTAAAAATTACTTTGTGTTTTTCAGTGAAATGGGGTTAGGTTATAGGCTCATTTTTTTCACTTTTGTGTGTCTGGCAGGACATTTTTAAGTCACATGGTGTCCCGCCCGCGGGACAAGTTATTGGTGGGGTCTGCGAATGGGGGAGTGGG
>VBSM01002608.1:67171635-67184753 GCA_008086735.1 Cheirogaleus medius
AGAAAAGAAAGAAAAAAACGACAAAGTGGTGGGAGGGAGGGAGGGAGAGGTGGAGATAAGGAGAGAGAAGAGGGATTGGAGGGAGGCAGTGCGGGAGGGAGAGGGCAAAACTCAGCCTTTTATGAGGAATCCACTCTCATGATAAAGGCACCGCTGCATTCATGAGGGTGGTGCCTCATCACCCAAACACCTCCCATTAGGCCCTGCCTCCAACACTGCTGCATTGGGGAGCAAGTCTCCAACACATGAGCTTTAGGGGAAACATTCAAATCATAACAGCAAATACATATTGATTAATAGGTGAATAAATCCATTGCAAGAAAAGATGAAGAACAAACTATTGTATCAGTAGTTCTCAACTCTGCTACACCTACGCTCACCTGGAGAGCTTTAAAAACTACTGATGCTTTGGCCCCACACCTGAGAGATTCTGATTTAATTGGTATGGATTTGGTGTAAGCATCAACAGGTGATTCTAACAATAGTTAAAGGTGAGAACCACAGACCATAAAGAATGCTAACCCTTGTATTTAATTCTAGAGATGAAAAATAAAACAGCGACAAAAGCAAAACTCATTTCCTTCATACCAATTGATTTATATATATAGAGAGAGAAAGAGAGAGACAGAGACACAGGGGATTCACTGAAACCCTGAATTCTACTGCAGTAGAATTATTTTTAATATAGTGATGTTACACAGTTTTTCCTGATGCTTAAAATAATGCTTTTTGTTTTGTCAAATTTTTTCTAGTGGGAGTGAGGAAGGCAGATGTCATCCTTCTTCCTAGATGGCCCTAACGGAAGCCTATTTGGTTAAGTGAAGGCTCCATGTTAAAACACACATACACACTCCCCCACACTCACACAAACATAAGCCAAGGAGACAAAAACACCACTATCATTATAAGGAATAAGGGTAGGATTATTATTTTGCAATGAGTTGGATCAAAATCATGTTAATAGGGTAAATGTTCATTTTTCACATACTAATAATTAGACTTTGTGGTCTTCAAAAAAAAATGAATTTTTGTGGCGACAAGGTCATTTGTTTTTAGTGCCTGTCCTTAAGAAGTTCATATTATAGTAACAGGAAACAGAAAATAAATACCAAAGCTAACAAACAAATAAGGTAAACTAATTTCAAGGACTGCTAATTGCTAAAGAGAAGTTAAAATATAACTTCATGATGAAAGACCTTTTCCTTTTTTTCTTTTTGTGAAAGGGTCTCACTATATCGCCCAGGCTCATTTCAAACTCCGGGACTTAAATGATCTCCCCTGCCTCAGCCTCCCGAGTAGCTGGGACTACAGGCACATACCACTGCACCCAGCTCTGAAAGAACTTTCTAAAGAGATGATATTTGAGTTGAGACCTGAGTGAAGCAACTAAGCGAAGTGCTGGGCAAAGAGTTTTCCAAGAGAAAAAACAATAGCAACAAGTACAAAGGCCCTGAAATGGAAACAAACTTGGAATTTTCAAGGGACTGAAGTAAGATCAAATGACTGGCACAAGATGAAATTAGAAGTAAGGTCTATATCTTGTTGGACCTTGGAAGCCAAATAAGGGCTTTGAATTTTATTCTGAGTATAAAAGAAAGCCTTTGGCACAGGGGGTGGACATTATCTGATCTGATTTGTGATTTTACAATCCCACTCTGGCTGCTATGTAGAACATGAATTATACATACAAAGAAGGGAGCAGGAAACTAGTAAGCCCTTGGAGTTCAGATAAAAGTTGCTAGTGGTTTTGACTAAGGTTGTGGCAGTATGAATTATAAGAAGTGATCAGGCCGGCATGGTGGCTTACGCCTGTAATCCAGAACTCTGGGAGGCCGAGGCGGGAGGACTGCTTGAGACCCGGAGTTCAAGACCAGCCTGAGCAACATAGCAAGACCCTGTCTCTACCAAAAATAGAAAAAATTAGCCAGCCATAGCGGCACATGCCTGCAGTCCCAGCTACTCAGGAGGCTGAGGCAGGAGAATCACTTGAACCCAGGAATTTAAGGTTGCAGTGAGCTATAATGATGCCACTGTACTCTACCTGGAGTGACAGAGCAAGACTCTGTCTCAAAAAAAAAAAAAAAGTGATCAGATTTGGAATACATTTCGGAGGTAAAGCCTAATAGGTCACACTAATGGCCTATGTGTGGGAGAAGAGAGAAAACAAAAATGACATCTAGTTTTGAGGCCTGAGCAACTGAGTGGTTGAAGACACAAATTGAGATAGGAAAGTATGGTAAGGGAATGAGGGGTGAGAAGGAGCAGATTGGGAGCAGATATTACTTAGGATACAGATTCACTTGCTGGAATAAAGAGATACAGTGGTGGCTGGGTACAGTAGCTCACTCCTATAATCTTAACACTTTGGGAAGCCAAGGCAGTTGAGGCCAGGAGTTCGACACCAGCCTGGGAAACATAGTGAGACTCCATCTCTACCAAAAATTAAAAATTAAAAAATTACCAGCCTGAGCAAGAGTGAGACCCTGTCTCTAATAAAAAAATAGAAAGAAATTATCCGGACAACTAAAAATACATAGAGAAAATTAGCCAGGCATGGTGGCGCATGCCTGTAGTCCCAGCTATTCGGGAGGCTGAGGCAGGAGGATCGCTTGAGCCCAGGAGTTTGAGGTTGCTGTGAGCTAGGCTGACGCCACGGCACTCTAGCCTGGGCAACAGAGTAAGACTCTGTCTCAAAAAAAAAAAAAAAAAAAAAAATTAAAAAGTTGAAAATTAAAGAAAAGAGATTCCAGTGGTTTAAACCAGATAGACTAAAGTTCTCTTTCATGTAACAGTCCAAGAATACAAGCAGTCTAGGGCTGAAATGCTTACCTCGGGTATTCAGAACCTAGATGCTTTCTACTGTTGCTCCACTGACCCCTAGAGCAGTGTTTCTCAAACTGCTTGTGTATGGTTCACCCAATGTTGCCCTTCTCTGCATGGTCAAAGATAGTTCACCACAACATCCACTGGGTCAGTGTTCCAGCCATGGGGGCATGGGGGAGGAGGTATGGAGGGCCTGCCTCATTATTTTCAAGCTGTACTGTCCCTTCTGTTCACTTCCCCATAGACAGAACTTAGTCATAGATCATACTCAAAGGAGGCTGCACAACACAGTCTTCATTCTGGGCAAAATCTGCCCACCTAAAATTTGGGAATTCTATTACTAAAGAAGGAAAGTGTGGCTAATGGGGCCAGCTGGAAGTCACTGCCACAGAGAGGAAACTCAATATTTCAGTGTTGGCTATAATGATTTTGAGGTGCCTGCTAGACACCCAAGTGGAGATCTTTAGTAGGGCGTGGGATACAGAGGTATGGAGCTAAGTATCCATCAGGAAAGGAGAAGTTAAGAACCAACAGAATATAAATGGCAATTGAATTTTGGGGATTGGATAAAATCACTTAGGGAGAGAGTAAAGACAGAGAAAGAAGAAATCCCAGGACTGGGACCTGGGGTACTACAATATTTAGAGTTCTGACAGAGAAAGAGGAGCCAACAAAGTAGACTGAAAAGAAACAGGCAGTGAAAGGAGAAGGAAACTATGAGAGTGCAGTGTCTTGGAAACCTGGAAAAGAAAGCAAATCTCCAAGAGGGAAGGCTCAACAGTGTCAAATTCTGCTGAGAAGTCAAATCAAGGGGAAAGAAAATTGAACATTTTGGCAGAAAGGATTTTACTGGTGAACTTAATAAAATGTGTCTGAGTGATGGGCACGAAAACCCAGCCAGAAGAGTTAGGGAAAGAATTAAGGGCGAGGAAGGAGAGATAGTACAAGGAACTTTCTGGAGGAGTTTTCTGATGAATAGGAGCAGAAAAATGGGGGTAGTCACTTGAGTGGGATCTGAGAGTGAGGGGAGAGCTTTTTGTTGTTATTGTTCTTGTTTTATTGAGATGGAAGATAAGAATATCTGCAGAGTTGTCAGGGCATACCCATAGAGCCCTCTCCACTTCTCCGCAGTGACAGCACCTCTTTGCTGGCCTGAGCACCACCATCATTGCCTAAGCCAATGAGATGCTCTGAGCTCTACATGTTCTTGCCAAGGCTCCCTCACGCCCACCTTCCTGCCCTTGCCCTACACTTATGTCTTCACTATGATAATCAGCCTCAGAACCTACTATCAGGATTACTCCTATCACATCCTATCACCTTGCTTATATTAGCATCCGCTAGAAGCCCAAGACTCCCAGGTCATCTCTCAGCCTTTCCACAAGGTTCCATACATCCCCTAAACTCATTCAATCTCACAATCTTCCTCATGCATGCCTCAATCTTCTAAACTCAAGGGCCACCATCAGCAAAAGCTCCGTGTCTTCAACTTTTTCTCTGAACATTCTCTTTACCAAAACCTGGCATCTTCTAAGGGCACTGACTCTCCCATTGTCCTCTCAAATGGGAGCTGGTTGTTTTGTTTTGTTTTTTCCCAGGCCTTATGATGAAAGAATGTAGAGGTGGTGTGAGCATCCTCCAAGTTTCTCATTTTGATTGCCAGGTTGTTATTCCTTTCTCCTCCCTAAAACTCTCCAATCCATTTGGAGCCTATGCTGGCAGGTATTCCACATGATACCCCATCTTTCGGCAGTCATCTATGTACCTCTGCATCGCTCCTCCTCGTTCCTTGAAGATGTTAGCACCAGACTTTCTGCCTGTCTTTCCAACACTCTTCCTGTTGTGATTCTTGGTGATATCAACATCCTAGTACACAATCCTTCCAATATTCAGCCTCCTGACCTATCCTCCAATAATCTTGTTTTCCATACAACTGCAGCCATTAACTCCCATTGGCATACTCTAGGCCTATAATTTTTTGCTTGTATGCTCCTAAAAGAATTTTGAAAAACTACATACTGCTTTGCATATTTTTTTCCTTTTTAAAGTGCAGTGCAAAGCAATCTTGATGCTCTGCCTCATCATAGCTCACTGTAACCTCCAACTCCTGGGCTCAAGCAATCCTCCCACCTCAGCTTCCCAAAGTGCTGGGATTATAGGTATGAGCCACTGTGTCTGGCCTCTATTTGTTTTAATATCAGATTTGGGTAAAGCCACCAGTGACAGCAATATCATAATGCAGAAACTGCAAGAGATTTTGCAAGACTTGCAGGCAAAATTGGATAGCTCAAAGCATAAAGATAACCATAATCCCAGCTGCTGTCCAGAGTGTCAAAATCAGTGTGATTAAACTGCTTAAAAGTTTGGAGAATGGCTCTGGCTTCTGCCAATGACTCACATTTTAAGTTGACATTTAATATGTATACAGGAGCATGAGCAACGTAGTGAGACCTTGTCTCTAAAAAATTTTTTAAAAAAATTAGCTGGGTGTGGTAGCATATACCTGTAGTCTCAGCGATTCAGGAGGCTGAGGCAGGAGGGTCACTAGAGCCCAGGAATTTGAGGCTTCAGTGAGAGCTATGATCATGCCACTGCCCTCCAGCCTGGGCAACAGAGCAAGACCTCATCTCTTAAAATAATAATAATAATACCTTTCTAGGTATACGTAAGTTTAATTTTGTTAATAAAAAACAAAATATTTAACATGGCATAAGATGAAGACAAGTGGAAAAATAGTTCATTATAAGATTTGATATAACTAAATTGAACTAGTTTACTAAATAAATTGTGTAAATTTTATCCAACGTCTCTTGGAAAATTTAGTAGTCCTACAAAATATTCAAGTTGCTATTAAAAGAATCAAAGTCACTTATTTATATGGCATCTTCTGTTTGGAGTTCAGAATTGCTCAATATAGGCCAAAATGTCCTGTTTCTAACCTTGAACTTCAGCCTTTGTAAAAATATATATTAAATGAAGGATAGACAGATTTGAGGATCCCTCATTAATCATTATAGAGGAATTCAGTTTATTCCTTTGCTTGGCACCCAGTATAATCTTATGTTTGGGTAATGGATCATAGTAAGGTTTTGTTTGGGTGAGGTAAGCATTTCTTTTGTAAAATGGACTGTTCTCAGGCAGATCAGTTTTAGAAAATGGGATCTGTGGAATTCGAGATGCTGGAAATTGATTCTCTTTAATATATTAATATCTTTGCAAAGCAAAACTAACTTTCACTGTCAGAAGTCAGAATAATGTCACCTTTGGTGTAGGGTGAAGTGGGGGGAGGGATATTACCAGTCTTACTGCTTTTATTCCACAAACATCCCTTAAATCTGTTAATTTCTCTGAATTTCCATGACTACCACCCTGGACATGCTACTTTCAGTTCTAGATAACTGCAATTAGCCTCTGAATTGTCTCCCCACATTCATTCTTTTTATTCCTCTCTCTACCCAATCCATTTCTCCTACTGTATTTCTTTTAGGAGCTAGACTATCATAACTTAAGGAAGTATTCCTGACCTACCATATTAGATACACTTATTGTATACTCTCATAACACTATATAGCATTCCTTAACCACTTGGGGACCAGCGTCGACTATAGTCGACAGCCACAGATGAACGCACACAGCGACTTTAGCCGACAGCCGTGATACGACTTTTCTAATTTTTCATTTATCAAAATAAAATTGTGAACATTTAAAAACAACGTAATGAAAACATATATGTCTATGTTACCTATTCTGATTACATTACAAGTAAAGCTGCCTGTAGAGTAAACAAGCTTTCAGTGCTTTAAAGCTTCCCTCATCACACGAGAGCGAAACGGATGCGTCGTGGATGCGCAGCACACACTGCCCTGCGGACTGCGAGTGCCGGCTGCGGGCGACGCTTCCTGGCCGGTGAGCGCCGCACCGGAAGTGGTTAATTAAGTTGTATTTTGCATTTATCTGTGTGATTGTTTGATGTTCACCTATAGAGAGAAAATTTATAAAGGCAGGGAATGTATCATTCTTTACTCACAATTATATTCCCAGTGACTAGCACAGTTCTATCACGTAGTAAATACTGGGGGGAAATACTTGTTGAATGAATCAATGGCTTTTAAGCTTTATTACAACAGGAACCCATTTATAAATTGAAATTCTACATGGAAAATTGATACATAAAGCAGATAAACAGATAAAAGTCAAACTGCACTGATTGGAGGGAGAGGGGAGATGTGGAAGACCCAGAGCTCTGACTTTAGCCTCCTCTTCCCATTTATTCTCTGTCCTCAAAGATCTGACACACCACCAGAGAAATTTAGGGCTCCATGAAAAATAATTTCAAAATAATTGGCTTACCTCGGCAGTTCTCAAATATTTTGGTCTCAGGACTCCTTTGCCCATTTAAAAATTGAAGACTCCAATAAGTTTTTTTTAATGTGGATTATATCTATTGAAATTTACCATACTAGAAATGAAAACTGATGAATTATATAAAATATTAATTTCTAAAATTGACAGTAAGTCTATTATGTTAACATACATTTCATATTTTAATAAAACTTACTCTATTATCCAAATAAAAAATTAGTAAGAAGATTGGCATTGGGTTACATTTTTGTAAATCCCTAATATCTGACTTAAGAGACAGCTGGATTCTCATATCTACTTTTGCATTCAATCTGTTACGATGTCACTTTATAGACTCTGGAAAATTCTACTGTACACTTATGAGAGAAAAAGAGTGAAAAAAGCAAATAACATGAACTGCATAGAATGTACAAAGTTTATATATCCTATCACACTTTCTACAATCCAGAGCAAACTATGTTTAATCAACATCCAACTTTCTTAAAGTTGCCATCGAGAGCCTATCAAGAAAACAGCAATCTGTATGGTATTCTGATGTGCCTTTATAAATTCCTAATAGCTTTCCTCATGACGTAGGTTAAAATGTGTTTTTTTTTGATACAGTCTCACTCCGTTGCCCGGGCTAGAGTGCCGTGGCGTCAGCCTAGCTCACAGCAACCTCCAACTCCTGGGCTCAAGAATCCTCCTGCCTCAGCCTCCCGAGTAGCTGGGACTACAGGCATGCGCCACCATGCCCGGCTAATTTCTTTCTATTTTAGTAGAGACGGGGTCTCGCTCTTGCTCAGGCTGGTCTCGAACTTCTGACCTTGAGCAGCCCTCCCGCCTCAGCCTCCCAGAGTGCTAGGATTACAGGCGTGAGCCACCATGCCCGGCCTTGATGTAATTCTTACTGCGAGAAATAAAATGCCACGACTGAGTGTAGCTTTTTCCTTCTTACACTTGAGGCTTAACAGACCTCGGAGGGGTGAAGGAGAGGAAGAGCTGCTCTCCACATTAAAAGTGAGCAAGCTCCAAGCGTTAATTTTACTCTTGCTCACACACGGCGCTTATATGTTGCATAATCTCTGCCTCGTATCATGCACAGACGCCCCAAATCCCGAATTTGGCCGGAGGTGTACTCTGGGAAGGCTGCCAGGAGGGCGCGGGTGTTCCGCATCTCTTGTCAGGGACCAGGGCGGGGACGCCGACGGGTCCAGTCATCACGGAACTCAGCCTCCTCCTGACGCGAGGCGCCTCGTTCCCAGAAGCCGCGAGTCAGGAAGGATCTGACTAAAGCTTGGGTCGCTGGCCTGAGGGTGCGGCCGGCTCAGGGTCCTAGAGGGTGCGGCAGGGGAGGAATCCGTTTGCCCGGACCGACCCGTAGGGGCGAGGGGGCTGAAAACCTAGGGCGGCGCTCTAGGGTGCTGAAGAGACCGGAAAGGGGGCCAGGACCTTCCGGTCGTCTCGGCCCGCAACCCGCCCTGTACCCCGCAGTCCTACAGCTTGGATGGCCTGGCGCCCACGAGGTCCCCGCTTCAGCCAGGACAGGGCCACAGGGCCAGGGCTGGACCACACGGCCCAGCCTCCCGACTGCCGGGTCAGCGGGGAAGGGGTGTGGACGCGCTCGCAGCCCCAATCCCAGGGCCTAGAGGCTCCGCCGCACACGTAGCTCCGCCCAACGCCGCTAGCGGCAGGGGCGGGGCCGCCGAGCTGGCCCGAGCGTATTCGCCCAGCTTGTCAGGGGCGGGGCCGGCCCACCCCGCCACCGCTGACCCCTCCCCCCGTAGCCCCGCCCCTGCGCTCTGAAGGAAATCGGGGCCGGGTTCTGGGCCTGGTGTGGCGGGAGGAGGAGCCGGGGAGCGGCTGAGGGCAGAGTCCGGGAGGCCCTGGCTGCGGGGGAATGAAGCCTCCGCCTTCTCGGGCAGAAGCCTTCAAATACGGGCTCTGGCCCGGGACTCGGGGTGCGGCGTTTGGCAGCCTGAGGGAGGGGCGTGCAGTGAGGGGAGGTCTGGCGGAGCAGGGCGTGGGTGCAGAAGCTGCGGCAGCGCGGCCCGGAGGAAGGTGGGGTCGGAGCGTTCGGGACACAGCGGCCGCCGCGCTCGGTGCTTGGAAGTGGGTAAGCGCCTTTCCCGGACTGGCCTCGCCGCCCCGCGGGGATGCTCCTGGGTCCTGGCGGGATGTGGAGGGAGCGGGCCGGGCGTGTGCGCGCTGCTCTCGGTTGCTCTCTGCGCTCGGTCCCGGGCTTCCCTCGTTGGGGCTCAGGGCGGGAATCGCATTTTGGATATGCTGCCCTGGGGATGGGATAGTCTGAGCTTTTTATTTAAGACTCGTGAGTCGAGTCTTCAAGCCCTTTCTCTTTCTGCTCTTACCCACTTTCTGACTTGGAACAAATGGGATTTCCCCGCTGCTCAGAAAGCTGAATGCCCACCGAAGGAAGCGGTTCTCTTGGTAGGGACCGCATTTTGGTCTCAGAGTCATGGTCTTTTGTTTGTGTTTAAGGGTCTACTTACCTAGGGGGCTGCTGTGTTTTTTGTGGCCTCCCTTCTTACGAAACCAGAGAGAAGACGAAGGCAGGAAGCCCTTTTGAGGGCGAAGTCCTAAGACTATGGTGATATTTGTCTGGGCTGTCCTGGAATCTATTGTTGGCCACCACACCATATAGCTGCTCTATTTCATGCCACGGAAGGCCTTTCTTGAGTGCTTCAGAAGACCATGTTTGTGTGAGATCTTGAAAAATTATACGTCCTATATATATAGGAGAATAATTGAGTAGGGTAGGGAATTCTGATATATGTGAAAGACGTGTTCACTGGTAGGGAGCTATTCATGGATATACAGAGAAGTAGCTGTCCATTGACTGACCTCGAAGACACAGTGAGTCTTTGAGTTTTTCAGAACAGTAGTCTGGTCTGTTTCATCAGGGGTTCTGGAAATGAAAGAGCTGACTGTCCGCTCTGAGATTGGTTGTAAGTAAGTACCCAGCCTCTATCTAGTTTAAGGAAAGCAGTAGACAACTGAGTTGAAAGCCTCTCATTTCTTCTCCCATTGCTGTACTCCCTTTTTGTAAAATAAAATGTATAACTAATAAGCATACTCCATCTTTCCTCTTGTTATTTCCCCAGCTTTACATGATGCCCTTTGAATATAAAGTTAATACTGGCTTTCTTACTGATTAAACATTTTTCTCTCGTCAGTCATCTTTAGTATTTAGTTTCTGGTAATGGCTAAAATGATGTGTGAAGTTGAAGTATCCAGCTATGATGCCCATTGTTTAGCTACTGGGAACCTATGCAGAGTATGCTGAAGAGGGATTGTGTGGAAGGATTATATTCTGTTTATATTATTGTAGGGAGTTTGTTACTTTTTAGTGATATCTTCTAGGTTGAAATGCTTATTTGAATTTTTGAAATTTTACATGAAGAATAGTTTTGGAATGATTTGGTTTGTTGTGTCTTTCCCAAAATACACAGGTAAAACTCATTTCAAAATGATCTATTTAGTAAGGAAACACTCCCATTTCTCTGACAACACAATAGAGGGCCAGAGGGTACATAAAAGTAGAAATAGAAAATGGCATTGGAAGACATCTATGTCAAGCAAGGTGTATCACTAACACTGTATCAAACTCTATATTAAAGTTTATGGGACTGCAAACTAGTCCAACCTCTGTGGAAAGCAATATGGAGACACCTTAAAGCAATACAAGTAGATCTACCATTTGATCCAGCAATCCCACTACTGGGCATCTACCCAAAAGATCAAATGACACTCTGCAAAAAAGACACCTGCACTCGAATGTTTATAGTAGCACAATTCACAATTGCAAAGTTGTGGAAACAACCCAGGTGCCCATCAATACATGAGTGGATTAATAAAATGTGGTATATGTATGCCATGGAGTACTATTCAGCTTTAAGAAACAATGGTGATATAGCACCTCTTATATATTCCTGGACACAGCTGGAACCCATTCTACTTAAGTGAAGTATCTCAAGAATGGAAAAACAAGCACCACATGTACTCACCAGCAAATTGGTATTAACAGATCAACACCTAGGTGGACACATAGGAATAATATTTATCGGGTGTCGGGCAGGTAGGAGGGGGGAAGAGGGGATGGGTATATATGGTCACACTTGAAGCTCTGACTCGAGGGGGGAGGGGGGCATGGGCAATATACATAACCTTAACATTTGTACCCCCATAATATGCTGAAATAAAAAAAATAAAGTTTATTAAGGATTTTAAAACTTCCAAGTGACCTTTTATTTGGACTTGTACAGATTATACATCCAGCTTCAGTAATTTTCCCATTATCATCTATAAGCCATACTTCATATGAAAGTGTGGGTAGGGATACCCAAAATGAAGTCCTAAAACACATGGAGTTCTATAATATAGGTCCACCTGACATGAGTAATCTACCCCAGCTAATGTACATAAATTAAGCTGAAATATGTCTCAAAATTAAGGTGGATAAGAAGTAACTGGGGAAACATGCTGAAGTTCTTTAGGTAGCTCAAGAAAAGAACATGATAAAATCACTGCAAAAATACTATGATCAGCCATCTTAACTGGAGATATTTACACAGAAATCTTCACCTCAAAAAGAGAGGCCCTTTGAGAGAGTTATTCAACTAATATTTATTGAGAGGCTGCCATTCTAGGTGTTGAGGGTATAGCATTGTGCGGCAGCAAATAACTGTTAGTCTGGGTATGTCTTATTAAACTATGAACTCTTTAAGCTCAGGAGGAGCTGCATCAAGCAAAGAGCTGCACTAAAGTAGACATTCAGTCTATGTTTATAATAAGAATGTTAGCAGAACCTGGTTGAGATTGAGGGCTAGGCTGCCACAACAGCCCTAATAACCTCTTGGCTATGGGTTTTAAGTGGTAACCCTGAAAGATCCTTTGGTGCAACATTAGTTTGAAATTCTACTTTTCAGGTATTCTAGATATACTGGTTTTAATTAAATGAAAAGAGTCAGGTATTGATGGTATATATGGTATTCTATCTCTTGAATTTAGAAAGATTATTAGAATATGTATGTGTATTTACTTGTAGCCAGGAGAATACACAAGAAACAGAGGAGTTGCTTGTGAAAGGAAAATAGGGGGTACCAAAGTAGAGAAGGAAGGGATGGGAGTGAGACTTCTTGTGTATACATTGTTATAACAGATTTAATTTTGGAACCATATGATGAATGTATTACCTACTCAAATAATTTTTAAAAATTTCTTTCATATTGCTAAGAATATTGCTTTCTTTAATGGAATCATATGATTCCAAATTCTGTTTATTTTACTAAAATTTTCTTTCTTTTTGTAGTTTTTAAAAAGTTATTAGGGATCAGACTTTATAAGTTGATATCTGCTAATTATGACCACTAAAATTTGATTTATAAGCCAGGTAAGTTGTATATTAATACAGTGAGGCTGCAAGTATTCCTGGATACTTGTATGGGTTAGTCAGCTCGTTCTCTTCCAGTAGGGAAGTCTGTCTAGAGAAACAAATGAAAATTCAGAACATTGTTTGATTCAGGCCAAAGGGAATTAGATAATCTTAATTATGTGCTTTGTGTATCTTTTTTCATAATTCTTGCCAGGTATTCAGATTAGGCTAGCCTTTCAGAGTACCTTCTCTGATCCATGCAGGAGTATACTAACAAATTCTTAAATTCTCTGATTAACATTTTTCTTCTCTCTGGAGTCCATGAATGGGTTAGATTAGATGATGTTTGAGGTCTTGGCAAGGACTAAAATTCTAAGAATCTGATCAGTTTGACAGTTGTTCTCATTAAAATGGATAAGTGGACATTGTTTTATGTATAAATCAGTTCCTTATAAATTTGATTGGTGTGAATCAATTCACCTAATGGCTTTTGAAAACCTACTGAAATCTGTGTAACGGCTTTGGTAATTACAGAAATTACTTTTCTTTCTTTGTTTTTTTT
>VBSM01002608.1:67213546-67238916 GCA_008086735.1 Cheirogaleus medius
AAACCAAAAAAAAAAGGAAAAAAAAAAGATGTTCATTGCGTATGTGAACCAAAACACATATATTAAGTATCAGTAATATGAGTTTCTAACATCTTAATGCTTACATTATACTACACTTCATCTTACTTAGCCAAAAGGCCAAGAAGTAATAACGCTTATGTTGTGAACACTATGTACATATTAGTGTTACTGATACAAATATAGCATTTATAATATAAGCACTAAGGCAGCAGTCCCTAACCTTTTTGGCACTAGGAACTGATTTCATGGAAGACAATTTTTCCACTGACAGGGGTCGGGGGAGCTCAGGTGGTGGATGCAAGCCATGGGGAGCAGCTGTAAATACAGATGAAGCTTCGAAGCTTTCCTTGCTCTCTGCTGCTCATCTCCTGCTGTGCAGCCCATGGTTCCGAAGTTTCATGGAAGAACATTTTTCCATGTTTGAGGGGGATGGAAGGGTGGCATTAGAGCTCCGGGAGGCCAGGTCCCTAACAGGCCACAGACTGGTACTGGTCCATGGCCTGGAGGTTGGGGATCACAGCACAAAGGTGTTAGTAACTCATATTACTGGGTGGAAATACTGTGATATTTATGTTGTTTTTGTTGGCTATATTTTCCGATTTTTCTGTAGTAGATACACATTTGGTTTGTTAAAAAAGAAAGAAAGAAAGAGAGTTTACTTTGTAAAAAGTCAATTGCAAAGTTTGCCCCTGGAAAAAGTGAGAATATATAGCACATTCTGACCTTACTAACTTCCCAACATTACTCTCTACATGTAATCACCTCTGTAATTCTGGAACTGTTTCTACATTATGTGCATACACATCTAATCCTGACAGAGCAACTTTTTCTACTGCTTTAAGGTCTCCTCGAAAATCAGGGGTGAGACATTCCACAAGGATTTTTGGATTCCTAGGGGGAAAAAAGAGAGTATCAAACTGAGAGAAAGAATTGACATAACTGTTGCTCAAAATAGAAATTATCAGTACTCATTCAGTAGCAGTTTTAACACAGTAATCTTTAGAACTTTACCAAGAAAAGCTTGAACATACAAAAGTTCATTTATGAACCTTTATATGAAAAAAATTAAAAACCCAGAACACCAAATAGTATGTATACAGTGGTTAAAAAACATCTGTAGGCAAATAACAATCAGAATAAAATTATAGATTATATATAGATTTTTAAACCTGGTTTTAGAAAAACAGAAGACATTAAAATATGAAATAAATATAACTTTCTAAAATAACTCTTTGGAAAGTAAATTGGCACATTTCTTATGTGAATGCAAATATTAATTGAGTGCTTTAACTTTGCTTTCTTTTAAAATTCATCAATAGTGCCCTCCTCCTTTCCAGTAAGCAAATAGTTCACAAGTGCTATGGTTTTAAAAACTATTTTCTGGGATGCTGAATCATGAGCTTTGTTTAAATGAAGTACAAACTAAACATTAATCTTTCTATTTATATTATGGCTGTATCTATTCAGTCAAGCATTCTAATGTGAACTAGGTCACAGAGTTGTTCCCTTTGAGACCAGCAGAAATGACTGGGACAGCTGGCAAATTTTTTCACAAACCCAATGGCAAAGGTCTGGACCTGTTCCTTATTCTCTCAGGGATAGAAAAGACCACATATGCCCCTTCTCAGGAATATAAGAGATGTTCAGAAAAGACATCCTATATAACTCACTTTATTTTAACTACAAGTTGAAACCCATTGCAGTTTATGAAATAAATTTTGTGGGTTGCAGACAGATTTTTAAAAAATGAACTACAATAAATAGAAAATACTGAGGAATCATTGAAAAAACATTTACTAAGTGTGCTAGGTGTTAGACCAGCACTGACTTGTAGAAAATGAGTATAGCTTCTTTTTTATGCTTTTTAAAATGCATGGGATGAAAATATTAATAAATATGTGGATTATGGGTAAAATTCTCAGTACATATGAATATGGATAAAGTCTATATATATTTTAACAATGTTGGAGCTTATCTCATACTATTTACTTCCAGATGAAGATATATTCAAAATCAGTGCTAAGAAGACCACAGTTTTTTACTTCTTTAAGTACTCATTTTCATCAGTAGTGAAAGGAAAAAGAAAAATACATTAGTTTAACTAACACTCAAATATGAAGGACAGATTCTATGGTTCTATGGGCTTAAAGGACCATGGATAAGTTCATGCCACCGAACTCCTAAAATTTTCTGCAAATATGTATCTGTGCATACAAATATGCTTTCTCTGGAGAAATGATCACATAATTTCCAGCAGACTGTCAGAAAAGTATGAACCCCCCAAAGGTTAATAACCATTGCTTCAAGGCAAAGATCTTATATAAACTGAATTCATATGGGTCCCAAAAAGGTCTTTAAATTACACAAACACATGCAAAACAAATACCTTTCCTTTAAGTATGATACAGTCTTTGCAATGTGTTCAGCTCCCCCATCAGGCAAATCTAGAAAGAAAAGAATCCACTGTTCAAGATGATGACACAACTTAGTGTGAGCTAATCTCTGGTAGAGGCCATGACGACACACTAACCATCTCGATCCACAGATGTTAGGACAACATAATCCAGACCCCACTCTGTAATTGCTTTTGCAGTATTGTAGGGCTCACTGGCATCCAGTGGAGGTGGATTTCTTGCAGTCTTAACAGAACAAAATCTGCAACCTCTTGTACATGTATCACCCATCAGCTAGAACAGAGATATTATAATTTAAATCAAACAGATGACTCTCAAAAACATAATATAATGTTGAGAGAATAAAGTTTCAAAGAATGTGTATAGGTTGGTTCTGTTTATGAGAAATTTGAAATATTCAAAACTAAATAATATATAGTTAAGGAACACAAATACATGTGGTAAAACTAGAAAGAAAGGGATATGATAAACACAGCATTAAGAATGATGCTAAGGGAAGAGAATAGAGGATGGGATCAGGAAGAAACACAATTTAAATTTTAAAATACAATTTATACAGTTTAGGGGGGACATGGGGGGTTCAAAGATAATGCTAATCTTCTACTCTGGAGATGTGTATCAGGGAGTCTGTTGTATTGTTATTCTCGTAATTTATATATAGTTTATAAAGATTCTTTTATGTCTATTCAATAATCAATAAATATTACTTTAAAAGAGAAAATATTCAAAAAAACTTAAAGAAAAAAGAGAAAATACTCAATTAACAGATCAACATGCAGGTCTCTGTGGGACTTAAACAGAAAGCACATCTTGTTAAATAGATGGGAAAAAAACCATGAAAAGTTAAGCAATCATGAATAGCATTTCCAAAAATTAATAGAAGAGCTATCTTAAGGCAGCACATGATTAACTAGCAGATAGATTGAAGAACCAATAATAGATTTATTAAGAGAAGAGTGAGATCACACCTGGTTGGATTATCCTCTCAGGTTTTTCTTCCTATTTTTCATAAACCCATACGTAATGAAATATCTGACCAGAGAGTCATAATGCCCATTTTTGGGAGACACGAAATATCCCCTTTCAGTTTCTAGACTAAAGCTTTGGATGTTGAGGATAGCCTTACCATGATTGTGGCTGTGGCAGTGGCATATTCTCCGCCTCCCCAACACTCTCCAATATTGGGACATCGAGCTTCCTCACATACCTGTAAGTAAAGGGAAATGGAACACAATCAGGTTGAAAATATCTACCAATTGAACTGGTGATTGTGATTAGACATTTTAAACTGCCCATTGTTTACAACATATTTTCAAAGAAACTCACTATTCAAAAATGCTAAACTGCTAAATTGTATATTAGGATCTTATTTTTAAAAACTTTGTGAATGTATATATTTTATGTGTGCAAGTCTATTCAAATTCACACTATGAAAGACTGAACAGTTAAAGTGATGTGGTTAATATCTGGCATTGTGTAATGTGACATAGTTTCACATTTAATTTTACACTCTTTCCAACAAACATGTACTTAATTTATAAAACAACACCTTGTTTCCCAAGTTATAGGGGAAAAATCATTTTGTTTCTTTTGCAGGAAAAGTTATTTTAAATGTATTTCCATTACTGGTAGTAATGTTTCACTTTACATCTTTTTCTTTTTTTTTCTTTTGAGATAGCGAGGATCTTCAGGGTCTCACTCTATTGCCTGGTGCCCAGGGCTAGAGCGCAATGCTGTGAGCCTAGCTTACTACAACCTCAAACTCCTGGGCTCAAGTGATCCTTCT
This sequence comes from Cheirogaleus medius, assembly GCA_008086735.1. Lineage (NCBI taxonomy): Eukaryota > Metazoa > Chordata > Mammalia > Primates > Cheirogaleidae > Cheirogaleus > Cheirogaleus medius. The sequence goes on from VBSM01002608.1 coordinate 67,217,768, forward strand.
GCCTCAGCCTCCCAAGTAGCTGGGATTACAGGAGTGCATTACCACACACCCGACTAATATTTCTACTTTTTTTTTTTTTTTGTAGAGACAGGGTCTTGGTATGTTGCCCAGGCTGGTCTCAAACTCCTGGCCTCAGGAGATCCTCCTGCCTTAGTCTCCCAACGTGCTAGACTTACAGGCTTGAGCTACTGTGCCCTGCCTCACTTAACATCTTTATTCACTTTCCTTACTATTATTTATATGCTATCAATAATTTTAAAGTTGTATATATATATAGAAACATTATGGCTTTTGGTTAAGAGGAATCATTAACACTTTGACAACTTACTGTATGGAGATTTAAATTTCGCAAAGTATTTTTCAGTTTATTGTAATTTTTTCCCATGGGAATCTCTGTCTTTAGCCACGGAGGTAGCCTTAACCTAAGGAAAGCCAACGTAAGTATCAACAAATATGCTGCCAAATAAATAATCATACAACTTGAAGTTACTTTGCTCTATTACAATTCCTAGTTAAGAATTTTTTTCCATAATTCTGGAATAACACTTAAAAATTTCTGCCACCAGGGTAAAAACAGAGAATGAAATTTAGGCTTCCTCAAACCACTTCAGAAAACATCAATAATGGAGTTTAACATGTCTACCTTTTGCAAAGGCACTGAGTTACATCATTCTAATAATGATGTAACATAATGATGTTCATCATAATCATGAACATTTCATTCCCCATGAATAATACTGCCAAAAAGTACTATATTTGTTTCCAGTAAGGAGAGATTCCAGCTGTGGGCTATCTGCACTACAGTCTAGATTTTATGGTGGTTATTCAAGGAGAAAAAAATCAAAATTTGGAGTGGAGACTATGTATCCTCAGTTCTCCTATGCACCTGTGATCTAGAAGTTGTTGGATAAAGTATTTCCCAATTTGCCCTCTGCATAAAATCCCCTCACCAGTCTTTTAAATTAAGGCAAGGTATCCATGGGTCGTATGTAAATTGACTAGGAGAAGCAATAAGTTAGATCATCAACATGCAATAACAATTAAAAATTCATCAAGATCTAATAGATTAATAGCCAGGTAATCTGAAGAAATTAGATGCTATATAAAAAATAGGGAGATGGTAGTGTAAGGTGGTCAGGTCTTAGGAAGGTTGAAGAAAAACTGTCAAAGGGCACAGAGAAAAGAAAAAGATTCCAACAACTTCACTTACTTACCTGTTCTATCTAGGTCTGTTATCACTTCTTCCTAATTACTTTTAGCTAAATTTAACAAATCTGAAATTAAAAATACATTTGAGGGTTTGGTTATATTTGAAAATAATGCACAATGAAGGAATGGGACATTAAAATTATCTCAATTTTTCAATTACCTTTCTCCTTTCTGGCGTTTTAAGCTTCCTTTGTACTCATCCCAAGTGTTCTTGTCTGCAAGATCGCCAGACACAAAATCTTGAAAGTCTGGTCCGTTCCGTAAAAATTCCTTTTTTTCATCTGGCAAGGAACTTAATGGTCTGACTGGGCTATACAAATATCTTCCAAATACCTAAGGAAAGAAAGAGTTCATTATGACTGGGGTCTGGAATAATTTAGTTTTAACCTGTTATAATACCTAAAAGGGAGGTTAAAGCCAAAGAACTGACTCAGTAATTATGTTAAACAATTTAGGAGCTCTAGTTGCCCAGGAGATTAAAATATAAGATTAAAGACCACTAAAGAAGAAGGAGGAATCAAACCTAAAGAACAGGAGTTAACTGTTTACCACCAGATCTAGAATAGATTTGGAAACCTTTGGAACTATCCAACATATGTCACACTTTCATATACTACACCTAACAGGTACTAAAAATTTTTAACAAGTTTGAACTGCAATAACTGGAGAAGGTGGCACAGCTTTAAAATATCTATTTCTGACTTGAGTCAAGGATATTTAAAAGGAAATTTGCAATACATCTCTCTAGCTTTGGGATTTGGATAAGCATAAGTGTTAAAACATAGAAGTAATGCCTAGTTGGTATCAGACAATTGGAAGGAGGGAAACCAAATCTAATGTTTTGATATTCTAGGTTACATTGTTTCTCCGTTTGAACATGGCAGTCACTCAATATACATTTGTTGAGCATAAGAAACCATGGTATTTGGCTTGCAGATCAGAGCACAAACGGGCATGAGATAGCCAAAACACTACAAAGTTCACGAGTCAGTACATGTAACGCAAAGGAACCTACAACAATTCAAAAAGAGTGCCTGTTAGGGTGCTGCATGATTGCTACTGCTCTTGTCCATGTCTACAGCTAAAGCCTGGACAGATTTGTGTTCTTAGCGGCCAGAGAGGTGTCTAATACACAGTAAGAGCCGGAAAGACAATAGTTATTTGGGGGTGCTAACTGCAGTGCTCCAATAAATATAGTGTACAAACCACTCTAAGCAGGGAGGAAAAGCCATCTGCGCCATCCCAGAGAGACATTCAAACAAACCAATGCTAGAGACTCTACTTCATAAGGGCGTCAGGAGAATTAAATGAGATACTACATGAAAAACGTTTAGAACTGCTATTGGCTAGAAACAAATGCTCAATAAGCGTTGGCTTTCGTTATTGGGCGCTCGAAAGAGATAGGAGCCCTCCAACCCGCACAGGAATCCTGCTTACCCCGCCGCTCACCCAAGGCCCCAGGGTGCGGGCGGCTTCCCCGCAGCGTAGAGACATCTCTTCAGGCCTAGCAAGGTCGAAAGGCTGAGGAATCACTAAGTCCCGGGAAAAGACAGATCAAAAAGCCGTCGCTCAGCTTATGACAAATCACCAGAGCCACCACTGTCCCGGTGGAACTCGAGCTGCTCCGCGATTGGCTGGTTTAGCCCTCGTGAAGTCGCGCACTCATTACGCAATACGCAGGCCCCCCCCTACGGGCTACAAGAACGTGATGACGACAGACGCTGTCTCTTTGCCGCATCTACTGCGAGGTGAGTGCGTTTCTGTAGTCGGTGGGCCTTGGGCATCTGAAGCCATCGGCTTTGGGAAGGCTTGCGGCGCGGGTCCGACGCACGGAGTCCTTATCCCGGTTGTCCCCCAGCTCGGCGAGCGCTATATGGACCGGGTGGCGCCGGGATACTAGTCCTGTTCTGGGCTTTTGGGCCTATCCCTGCCCCACAAGTCTTGCTGGGATGGCGCCGCCCGATAGGACTTTCAGGGTTGAACAAAGCGGGAGTTCGCCCGCTCCGCCTTAACACCCGTTTTGGGGCTGCTCCTTCCAGGCTGAGACGCACTGGGGGTCGCTCTTGTTTTCAGTTCCGTAGCCCCCGAATTTCTGTCTAGCATTCTCCGCTAGGAGTGGGGCTCTGTGCGGTATGGTTTGGTGGGAAACGGGCCCTGTGCCTGGCCTTATTACCCCAAGTTTACCCCAGGTGTTTGCGTTTCAGAATGAAGACCATTCTCAGCAATCAGACTGTCGACATTCCAGAAAATGGTATGAGACTTGATGTTTTTCTCTTACATTTTTACTGCATGCTCTTAAGCCTTGTTCTGTGATCTCACGAATACGTTCTCTCTTCTAGTCGACATCACTCTTAAGGGACGCACAGTTATCGTGAAGGGTCCCAGAGGAACCCTGCGGAGGGACTTCAATCACATCAATGTAGAACTTAGTCTCCTTGGAAAGAAAAAGAAGAGGGTGAGTTTTTTTTTTTCTTTTTGGACACTCCAGTTGCTTGTTTTGAAGATAGTGACTTAAGACCGCATCAGATATGATTGCTTTAAAATAGTAGCAGATTTTGCTTTAGGGAAGTTGGAAAACCAGATTCTGAATACAGCGGATTATAAAGCTCAAAACTAGTAGTCAGTGGCAGGTTTTAATAGTGGTTACAAGTTAGGCTTTATTTTCCTGAAGATTGCTTTGCGCCACTTTTGGAAACCAGATAATGGATCTTTTAAACCTGATGGCCTAGCTTTACAGACGCGAAGTTTGTTGCATCTTGTGTAAAAATCGATGTTTTGTCATTCTTTTGTGAAATTACATACCTGTGACATACAATATTAGCGTTTGATAACTGTTGGAGGCTTTATATGTAGTTGTTTTCCAGTCGGAAATCACGTGTTTTAAAGTAGAATCTAAAGTAATTCAGTGAATAAATGGATTATTGTCTTTTAAGTCTGCTTATTTCTGGAAAGAGTCTTGTAAAGTTTTTGTTCTATTACAGCTCCGGGTTGACAAATGGTGGGGAAATAGAAAGGAACTGGCTACCGTTCGCACTATTTGTAGTCATGTACAGAACATGATCAAGGGTGTTACACTGGTAAGTAGACTGATCAGACTTTGTTTTGGAACAAGGAGGTTTCTTACCTGTACTTTATGTCTACAACATAAATATGTGTCTACTACAGAGAATGGCTTGTGCATGTAATTTGGGAAATACATGAACTCTAGAACTTGACTTATAGGCATCCTTGGGTATTTAGGATTAAATGATAAATGTGAATGAAGACTAGATGATAGGTGCAGTTTTTTAAAAGTAGGCTGATGGTGATATTCACACAAAGATTCACACCTTCACAAATTTTTTATAGGAAATCTGCTACAGCTGCAGCACATAGGGTAGACTTTGATTACTAGCTGTTATGTATCTCACCAACAGGACTCTTTTTAGGGATAGAAAAAGATCTAATCTCTGAGCTCCCTGCACATTTTTTTTTTTTTTTTTTTTTTGAGACAGAGTCAGCCTAGCTCACAGCAACCTCAATCTCCTGGGCTCAAGCATCCTACTGCCTCAGCCTCCCGAGTAGCTGGGACTACAGGCATGCGCCACCATGCCCGGCTAATTTTTTCTGCATGTATTTTTTAGTTGGTCAATTAATTTCTGTCTATTTTTAGTAGAGACGGGGTCTCGCTCAGGCTGGTTTCGAACTCCTGACCTTGAGCTATCCGCCTGACTCAGCCTCCCAGAGTGCTAGGATTACAGGCATGAGCCACCACGCCTGGCTTGCACATTTCTTTAAATGTACATTTGATAACTGATGCCACTATTCTTTCCAATCCCCTTCCTCCCAAGATAAGTTCATGCTGAAATGGTTTTATTTGCATTAAACCCAGCCCTTCTAGGGTATACCTAATAATGGCACTCTGTACTTCTGTTATAAACCTGTTAAGATCTCGTTTTTCCCCTTTCTACCCTTGTTCCCAGACAAAGTTCCTTGAAGACAAAGGGGCCTGTCTTGTTTGGTTTGATAGCCTCAATTCTTGCCGTCTGGTGTACCTTTTAACTTGGTAAATGTTAGTCTAATGCCCAAAATGAGAGACTTAGGGGTTCTTAATAAAAGAAGCCAGCGTTGTTTACTGTGGGTTTAAGAGATGAAGTAAATGCCTCCTTATAGAGCTTTACATTCCAACGAGGAGACACAGAAACATGTTTGTTTCTTGGTATGGGTGACAGTTAAAAAAATTTTGATAATGAGTGCTATGTGAGAATTGTTACTAAGTAATTATAAGTGTCTTACAAAATTCAAAAACTGGATTTAAAAAAATTTCTTAGCCTTGCTAATAGCTTGTTTGTTTAATATAGGGCTTCCGTTACAAGATGAGATCTGTGTATGCTCACTTCCCCATCAACGTCGTTATCCAGGAGAATGGGTCTCTTGTTGAAATACGAAATTTCTTAGGTGAAAAATACATCCGCAGGGTTCGGATGAGGTCAGGTATGTGCATACCCTCAGAGATGATGCAGAAATTTTTCCTTCATACCTTTGGAGGCTGGTTTTTTGAGTTAGCTGTGAGTGAAACTAGATTTATTTCAGAATTTTTTCTTTTGATTACTCTTTTAAGAGCTCTTGGTTAGAGGTTTGTATCATCATTGGGATTCCTGAAGGGTTATGCATTGGAGTAGTTTGCAGGGCACAGTAGCTGCATTTTTACTTCTAATTTGCAAAAAATGTATATGATTGTATGTGTTTTGGGGGTACATGTGATGTGATGTTTCATTACATGTATCCATTGTGGAATGGCCAAACCAGGCTAATGAACATATTCATCTCACTTATTTCTTTGTGGTGAGAACATTTAAAATCCAAAGGAAAGATCATTTGAATAGTGGTTAATAGCCTAGGTTTAAAGTTCAGCTCTCATTATCTACCTTGGGTAAATTGCCTCCTGTAGCTTTTTTTTATTCATTTGTAAAATTGGGAACATCTCATGAGTAAATGAGTTAAATTTGGAAAATACTTAGAACAGTGCTTGCCTGATACATAGTAAATGCTGAAAGACTTGGTGCAAGGCTTTGTACAACTCACCTTCACTCTCTCAGTACCTTATTTAAATCACTGAAAGAGTTGATAACTGCTTTGGGGCTATGGTTCATTGAAGCAGGGACACAAATGAGATTTTGGCTCAGATAAGTCAGATCCTGTAAACCAAAAATCTCAAGAGAAGGTTCAGTTGGTACAAGGAATTTTAAATGGCATAAATTACTACCCCTAGAATTTGAATGTTTTTTTACACAGATCTAATTTTGTTAACACTATGTAAATGCCCTCTCCCCTTTTAGGTGTTGCTTGTTCAGTATCTCAAGCACAGAAAGATGAGTTGATCCTCGAAGGAAATGACATTGAGCTTGTTTCAAATTCGGGTTTGTATGTTTACTATGTCTAATCAGCAAAATTTTGTCTAAGTCTGATAGTTGAGTACATGGTATTTTACTCATTTTCTTTGATTAGCTTTTTAAATTGTGGGAATTAAAAAGCTATCAAAGATATTCTCAGACTTTAAGTGTAGCATATATTTAATCAAACACTTTCTTTTCAAAATGGGTTTGGATGATGTAGTAATTACCTTATCTTTTCACCCCTGTAGCTGCTTTGATTCAGCAAGCCACAACAGTTAAAAACAAGGATATCAGAAAATTTTTGGATGGTATCTATGTCTCTGAAAAAGGAACAGTTCAACAGGCTGATGAATAAGATCTAAGAGGTGAGGTGTGTTCTTGTAGTGGCTATAAGTTTTTTACTGTTACAGTTGAGACTCTTGATTTACTTAAGGACTTAAAGTAGAATTTACCAGAAAATGAAATGGAGAGTTGGGATCTAGAACACAGTAAATTTGGCAGAATAAGAGACAGCGTTGCATATGATTTACTGTGTATAGTTTACTGTGAGCCAGTAAGTCATAATCCTAAAGTATGTTTTAAATTATTTAGAAAAGTACTTTTCTAGGCAAGGGTATTGATGGAGATTTACAGATATTTTCATTTCTTTTTACAGTTGTCCAGCCACATGAAGACACCGCATGATTACTAAGATGTATTTGTAATTTTGACGATGCAATAAAAGAGCTGTTGGTTTGGGACTTTTTCTTAAGCTGATTATCCTTTTTAACTACTTGGCAAGTGTGATAGTTCAGGAATAAACTCTAGTGAACTAAGAACAATGCAGAAGGAATAAAACAGGAATTATTCAGGCAAAGTTTAATGTTCGATCTTAATTTCTCATCCAGTCCACGAGGAAAGCCTGGCGAATACCTTCAAACGTAAAAGGTATGTTCAAAGTCTTATCAGAAAAATTAAGCAACCAATTGGAATGTATGGATCTTACTTAGCTCTTGATTCAGGTGCACCAACTGAATATGTGGTACTGAGGAGGAGTTAATCTGTTTGCTGACTATATGGTTAGGTTTTTAAGAAATTTGGGTGAAATGATTTGCTTACAAATATCTGAGGAAGGGTTGTGGTAGACATTGAATGGGGTTTTAGGTGAAGTAAGATTACTTATGAATAATTGGTAAAGTTAGAAAATACAGATTCATTATATTTAAAGTTGTCACTTTTCTAACTTCTGCACAATAGCTGAACTGACCTTCATTCAGTACCTCCTCAGTACTAAGCACTGTCATTGTAAATCTTCAAGTTGTCTTTTCCTTTTGGAAAGCTTTCAGCTGAGCTGTATGGCTCACTTGCTCAAGTTCAGATCTGTCTTCAGTGAAGTCTGCCTTGACTGCCCTTTAAGTGGCACTTCTCACCCCATCCTGTCATCTCCTTATCCTCCTCCACTTGTTTTTGTCCGTAGCATTTGTAATCTGATATTCACAGTTTATTGTCTGTATTATATGCTATTTTTTTTCCCTGCTAAAATATAACCTTCATGAGGATGAGGATACAGTCTTGTGTGCTGTTATATTCTAGGTACCTAGAGTAATGGCACATAGCTATTTGCTGAGTAGGTGGTTCCCAGATTGCTGAGGACTTAGCAATAGCAATGGGACTGGAAAGGAGATGTTTTGGAAGGTATTGAAAGAATTTCAAAATAATTTCTTTTGAGGGAGAAATTTCCAAGTGGCAATATTATAGTGGGGTAGAGATGTTAATATTGAGAGTGTCAGTGTATGGGTACATATGGCTGCTGTGGGAGTAAATAAGTTTACTCTTGAGAATAGAGCAGAGTGGTGTGCTATGTGTGACCTTCACAGTTTAACTTAGGTGAGTTATAGCTAAAGAGTGATTTCCATTTAATAGCTTGGGTGTGGTAAATGAGTCTTAATTGTTCACCGGGAAAGACTTTTCATTGTCTTCTGTGTCTCCTGTGGATGAGCACTTTGTGTGTTATTTTCCCAACTTTGAGGTGTAAGTGTCCAAATTTTACCCAGAAGTAAAGTAGCACACAGCTAGACAGAAGGGGGAGGGGGAAGACAGTGTTGGGGCAGAGCCTAGTTGCAATGCCAAACCCATTCACATTCCACAGTTGTTGTTAGAATCTACCAGATTATTAGTTGAATATAAATAATCACCATGAACCAGTGAATTTGGAATAAATTACATTGAAAATTAAATATTTAATCACAATCTGCAGGCCTCAATTTCCAGAGGTTTTTAAACTGTTGTAGAGACCAGAAAGCAAAACCTAAAAGGTTAATCCCAAATCTCTATTATTCCTACTGCCTTTCTTTTTCAAGACCTTGATGTTAAAGAGAGGTTAATGAATTGCCCAGTGGACACGAAGAACTTTCACTGGAGCTCTTGGGTCAGGTTGACCCTGTGGAAATAACCTACATAGTTAACATAATAAAAGCAGAATTTATCAGTTGTAATTATGTGTAGCTTTAGGCACATAGTTCTCAAAGGGAAATATTAAAAATGCCTTGCAAAGTATACCTAAAAACTGCCAAGGTCAGTGGAGTGGGGGCAAGGAGAAGAGGCATAAAGGAAAAACAAGTGAAGTTTTACTATTTGAATTTGGCAGGCCAAATAGCAAATTGATTTCCCATCACTTTGCATTTGCTTGAATTTTTTTAAAATTATGTCTTTATAGTATCTTTGAAACCTTGTTCATTATCCATTAGATAATGGATATATATCAATTATATACTAAATTTGGCTTCTGACATAAGTGGGCCTAGAATACAATCACAATTTAGTTCCTACTAAGGCTTTATAACAGAACAACTTTCCTTTGATTCCTTTAGGGACAGTATCTTGCTCTCACCCAGGCTGGATTGCAGTGGTGTTGATCATAGCTCCCTGCGACCTTGAACTCCTGGCCTCAAGTGATCCTCTGGCCTTGTTCTTACCAAAGCACTGGGATTACAGGCAACTGGCTTCCTTTGACTCTTAAAAGTCAATTCTTGGTGGGGGCTGGGGGGCAGACAGCCACAGGTTTCTATTTGTAATGTGGTTATTGAAATGTTAACCTAAAGAATAGGTATAAATGGGTACCTGCTCAAGTTTTTTCTTCCAATATTTAGAATACACTGAGGAAATCAGTTTATAAAATAAGAATTTTAACTCATTCAGACCATCAACGTTCTGAATTGCATCCAAAGAGTCACAGTTGCTGGTCCAGATATGGCTGCATTCTACATCCTGGGAGGTAGTCTGACTTACAATAGCCAATAAATAAACCTTTACATCTTTTTAAATGCTTAGCTTTCCTGAGTGTGCCAAATCTTGTCCTCGCAAAAATCAGGAGGAATGATGTCAATTTGTTTAAAGGGGAAGTTGCTGTACTGTGAGGTTGAGCAACTTCCATGTCTTCATAGACAGTTGAGTCTAGATCTTAATCGTGTGATTTTTCTGAGATGAGTTTTGGAAGTTATATGTTATTTTATTTTAAATCAGATCTTATGAGATCACAAAATTAGATGTTTCATAAGTGGGAATTTTTATTTCTATTGAGAAAAATGAAGGAATTGATGCATTTAAGAGTCTGTGCTATAACTGGCTATAGACAAGCACTAACTGTTTTTTCTTTTCATTTGAGAACCACCCTGACCTAAAGGGGAAAGCACCTTGTTAGAAGGGACAGAATATATTACTCATTATCTAATTTAAAGAAGGGTTTTAAATGCTTGCTATAGAGTCTACAAAACAAAAGTTTATTTTTAAAAAATAATTTATTTTACTATAAGTAGCTATTGGTATTTAGACAAGAAAGCTAGAGAAGATGATGGAAAACAGCTCATCAAACTTCAAGAAGCAGTGAATTCACTGGTGTCAACACCTGAGAGAAAATTCATAAGTTACCAGTATAGGGAACTGGAGTGAATTTTTAAACTGTCATGTAGACAAAAAATAAGACCGATTTAGCTAAGAACTCTCTTGTGGCCTTTCTTTAATGGTATGTGTTGTAAGTTCTTTGCTTTCCAAAATTTTCTTCTTTTTTGCTTATGAAAAATGGTAATTGATAAAACAACCAGGGTGGAGAAGAAGCAACAACCCAAGAATATCAGCGGTTTTTTCTGCACAAGGAATAAGCAGACAGTGCACTCTTTGTTTCTTTGAGTCTGAGTGCATCTAGGACTACTGTTCTCAGAAGGGAATCCACTGTTGCTGATCAGTTTGTTGTAAAACTGTATTGAGGACTTAGCTTTAAAATCAGATGAAAAGAATCCATATCTGGGTTTAGATTTTTCTTCAGTCAGTTTGAATGCATAATAGCCTTTGATTTGGACTTTATCAATCAGGTATGCTGAAAAATATCAGAAATGAACATTATTAATTACAAAAGGACTATGAAATATCTTTGAATAAAAACTTAGTTTTCATTAAAACAAGCTATAGTTATGCCCATAAAAATATAGTGATTGTTAAAGGGTTTTTTGATGTTTATTATTTTATGATCCATGTAAAGAAGATGAAAATGTGTTAATTTAAGTCTAAAAAGAAATTTGAAGTACAGCTGATGCATAAATATTCCAAAATTGGAGAAAAAGTTGAATTTAAGAACCAGAGCCATGAGGGTAAAGTACTTGTCACTTTCATTCAAAGGGTCACATGCAGAAAAATCTTGCCTGTTTGGCCTTATTCTGAACCTCAGATATGCTTTTATTGTTGCCCAGTAACCACACTTGGTTTCTCTTAGTCACTCATTGTCCTGGTGAGCTGTTTCACACCCTCTCTCTCTTCTCAAACTTAAAGCATCTCCTCTGTCATGTTTGTTTTCTGGCGATAACCTTGCTTCCTACTTCACTGAAAAATTGATGCACTCAGAGGAGAATTTCTTCTGTCTCCCACAATCACATCTACCTACCTCCTGACCATCTGCACCTTCATTCCTTTTATTATGGATGACTCTTCTACTTATAAGTTTTTTGTTTCTGCTCAAGGACATTGCTCTATCTGCTTTCTTTTTTACTCATGGATTAATTTTTCCTCCTGGATCATTTCCATATAAAGATGCTATAACTTCTGATCTTTTAATAAAACCAAAAACCTCCCTTGATTGCACATCCCCCTTCAGCTATCTTTTATAGCATTGGCTCCTATTTAGTGTTTTTTTTACTGGTTTCTCATCTCTGACCTCTGAAGTGTCTCAGAGCACAGCCCTATGCTTGTTCTCTTAGTGATTTTATCCAGCTTTATTATTTTAAATACCATCCATTTGCTCTTGACTTCCAAATTTTTATCTCAGCCCTACACCTCTCCTGAAACTGAGACTCTTCTATCCATTAGCCTACTTCACATCTATGGATATCTAACAGACATCTCAAACTTAACCTGTTCCTACAAGTCTCCCCCAACCTGGTAAATGGTCACTTCATCATTTTAGTTGCTCAAGCCAAAACCTTGGAATCATTTTTGACTCCCTTCTCACACTCCACATCCAATCCTGTTGGCTTTACCTCCAAATTACATACATTCTCACCATCTCCACTCTTAACCTGATTCCAAGCCACCATCATCTCTCACCTAGACTACTGCAACTCTCCTTATTTCTGGTCTTGCTCCTTGCAATGTGTTCACAACAAAAGCAGCCAGTGATTCTTTTTAAAGGTAAGTTAGATCATGTCACCTGTTTAAATACCTTCAAGTGCCTTCCTATCCTCCTCAGAACTTTTTACCCCTGGCACACTATCTTAAATGTTGATTCTTACCCTGCAAAAATAAAGGCTCCATAAGGACAGCTATTTTTATTTTGTTCAGTGGTGATAGAGTGCCCAGAAAAGCTTCCGTCCATATTAGGTGCTCAGTAAATATGTCAAATGAATAAACATCTGGGGTCTTTTTGTTGCTTCAACAAATCTATCAACATCCAGCTACTTCAGAGGCTGAGGCAGGAGGATTGCTGGAACCCAGGAGTTGAAGGTTGCTGTGAGCTGTGATTACAACACTGCTCTCCAACGTGGGTGACAGACCCTGTCTCTGAAAAAATAAAAACACCTGACCCAATAATTCCATATGGGGCAATTGATCCTACAGAGATCAGAAATGAGGACAAAGGTTTCTGTACAAAGACACCTATTTTTTAGTAGCAAAAACTTAAATATCAAACATTAGAAGGATGGTTAAGTACATGAAGATATGTCCCATATGGTGGAATATTAAGCGTCCATTAACCACTTTGGTACCAGTGTCAACTATAGTCGACAGCCACAGATGAACGCACACAGCGACTTTAGCCGACAGCCATGATATGACTTTTCTAATTTTTCATTTATCAAAATAAAATTGTGAACATTTAAAAATAATGTAATGAAAACATATATGTATATGTTACCTATTCTGATTTACATTACAAGTAAAGCTGCCTGTAAAGTCAAACAAGCTTTCAGTGCTTTAAAGCTTTCCTCATCACAAGAGCAAAACGGATCCGTCATCCATGCACAGCACAAACTACGGTGCCGGCTGTGGGCAAGGGTTTGCGGCTGGTGAGCGCAGTACCGAAGTGGTTAAAATGTTTACAAAGAATAGTTTTAAAAGTTGAATACAGGCTATTATAGCATGAGCTCGATTGTATTAAAAATACCTAGCAAGCATGCTGGAAGCAAGTGATCCAAAATGTTGACGGTGCTTATCTTGGGAAAAGAGATTTCAGATGATAATTATTTTAGTCTAAGAGATGGGGTCTTGCTCTGTCACCCAGGCTGGAGTGCAGTGGCAGGATCCATAGCTCGCCAGTCTCAAACTCCTGCCTCAAGCCATATTCCTGCCTTAACCTCCCAGGCAGCTAGGACCATAGATGAGCACCTGGCTAATTTTTTATTTTATTGTAGAGATGGGGATGTCACTATGTTGTCCAGGCTGGTCTCAAACTCTTGGCCTCGAGTGATCCTCCCACGTTGGCCTCCCAAACTGCTGGGATTACAGGCATGAGCCACCGTTCCTGGCCTCTTAATCTTAAAATGATTTTACAAAAACACTTGTCAAATTTTCCATAATAAGCTTGTGCTACTTTTATGTTTAAACGTAATTCAAAAACCCAGTGGTCTATTTTTCAGGTCAAAATCCAACTGACAGGACTTAGGTGCCAAAAATCTGGCACTGAGCTTCCTCCACTCATTTTGTTCTTATCAATTAATGTGAGTCTCACCCTTCAATGTATCTGAAGTGGCCTCTGAACCTCACCTTTCAGAGCCTCCTGAATGTACTTCTCCACGTAGTATTTTCGGAGCTGGTCATTTTCTAGAGACTGGTCGTCGATGCCGTTGGCAGTGATGTACACGTCCACGTCGCCGTAGTTCTTCCGGATCCACCGCAGCAGCTTGCGCTCTCCCCAGGGTATCACGGCCAGGCGGGAGGGGGAGCTCAGGCGGGTGATGTCCTGCAGAAACTGGATGTCCCTGTCCGAGTCGTAGCGGCTGCCGCTCTGCTGCTCGTGCATCACGAACCTGGTGGTGAAGTGGTTCAGGGCGCAGAAGTCGGCCGCGCCCCGGACCAGCCTGCGCTCGGCCTCGGAGAAGCGGGGCAGCGCGGAGCGGGAGAGCCCGCGCCGGGCTTTGGAGGCGATGTACTGGCTCATGGCCGGCGGGTAGTCCCCGCTCTTGAAGAGCGGCTCCGCGAACCAGGCGATCTCGAACTGCAGGAAGCGCTCGGCCGCCTGCCGGTGCGAGTCGGCGTAGGGGTTGGCGGGCTCCGCCCAGTCCGCGTGCAGGGACAGCGACACGGCCCCGCGCTGGGACGGCCTGTACTGCCGGTCGTACAGGTGCCAGGCCAGCGCGTGGGCGATCAGCAGGTTGTGGGCTGCCTGGTAGGTGTCGTTACCAGTGCGGTTGTAGATGTCGCTCAGCCGGTTGGGCTCATTGATGGTGATCCAGAGCTTCACCAAGTCACCCAGCTCTTGGAAGCACAGCCCGGCGTAGGCCTGGAAAGCCTGGGCTGTCGATGGGTTCAGCCACCCCCCGCTGCGCAGCAGCGGCGTGGGGAGGCCCAGGTGGGCGTGGGTCGGATAGTACAGCGTGACCATTGGGGAGATGCTGAGCTTCAGCCCCTCACTGACCACACACCTGTAGTACCGCAGAGCTTGTCGGTTCACAGTAGACAGGTTGCCAGTGGGAAGGACTGAGGCCCAGTCCAGAGCAAACCGGTAGTGGGTGACTTTCATTCTTGCCAGCATCTCAAGTTGTTTTTTGATGCTGACAAAATCTGTGCATTGAGCGGGTCGTGTTTTCAGCCTCACCCCTTCCACTCGGTGCAGCAGTCTGTTGCCGGTGGCATTCCACACATACAGGTGAGGGTCACTGAACTGTGGGGAGGAAGCCACAGCCTCGGGCTGTGAAAAACAAGCACATCTAGGTAAAGTGTGGACTGGCAGACACAGGGTCTTAGCATACAAGGTCTGAGAGGAAGAGGGGCCTGGTCTTATTCGGC
Source organism: Cheirogaleus medius (assembly GCA_008086735.1). NCBI lineage: Eukaryota > Metazoa > Chordata > Mammalia > Primates > Cheirogaleidae > Cheirogaleus > Cheirogaleus medius. Next base: position 67,232,821 of record VBSM01002608.1, read on the forward strand.
TTCTCACTGACAAAAGAGAAAATAAACAATGCGTCTGCCCTTCTATGGGCCTGTGTGTTCCAGCTGTTCTGGTGAAGTCAGAGAAAAGGCCTGGTGGGAAATCCTCCTTTCCAGCCCTTGAAATTTCCCAGGGAGACCAGAGAACATAGGGAAGAAAGCACACCCAGGGCTTGGCTTGGAAAACAAGTTGTTTAGTAAAACACTGAGAAGCTGTTTTCAAGTTCATTTGACCTAAAAACCCAGGTTACATGGTGGGGTTTCACATGATACCTGTTCAAATGCATTAGGAAATTGGCTCGGTAACCTCAGTTAAAAGCAATTATAAAAGATGTATGCTAAATGCTGCCATAAATTGAAGACAAAGTTGAAATTCAACTGTAGAGGATTTCACTGAGATCAGCACTTGGGGTTGGAGGAGGCTGGTTGACCCCAGCCAAAATTCCTAAGAAAGGCAGTGGGATGGGGTAGGCAATGACCCCGCATTCACTGAATGCGAGTCTCTAACTCTTCCAGCACATTTGCATCTGTTATGTCTCTCCCACCTATGCGCCTGTGAGAACAAAGCATTTATTCATCCAGCGAAAGAATACTAGACACTTTCTCTATGCAAGGCACTTGGGTTATGAGTGGAAAGGACCATAAAATACTTCTAGGAACTCCCAAGGTTGTCTTTTGAATCTGATAGTATCTCATTTCCTGCCTCTCCACCAAGGAGAGAGCCCTGGATTCCTGTTGTAGGTCTGCCCCTTTGAATCGCAGGCTTGGCAACCATATAGTGATGGAGCAATCTCACTCACCTCACAGGTGTGTCGTGAGGACTCAGTGACTCTAGGAAAATGCTCTGGCAACTTGAAAGCACTATGCAAACATAATGTAGTCATGGCTTGGATTGTTTTCCCTGGTTGCAATAATTGCCTGCCAGGCCATTTGAGTCTAAACTAAAAGTTCTTTGGCTTAATAAAAACATTTCCAAATTCAAGATTACTAAGGGAAACTAAAAGCTCTGTACTTGTTTTAAAGGACTTTTTCTTCTCATGACTGAGTTTAAATGCACCAGGAGAAAAAATGATAATTAACCTTGGATCAGTATTTTTCCTCTAATTGTTTTCTTGTCTGTCATCTTTCATAGTCTAATTACAAAGCCATATCACTGCCCACTTGCTGTGCAACCAGTTATCTAAAACATTAAACTGAGAGAACATCAATCATGTGAGCATGAAGTTAAATCTGTATATAATTGAGTAAAATCCTCCTAGACTAGATGGCCAGTGTCAGTGTATCGAAAACTCAGAACACCATGATATTGAAAAGGTGTTTACAAAAGGCAATCTTGCCATGAGGCAAGGCAAGATCAAATAAAAATCTGTCTTTTAAAAACCTCCAGAAAGCTACAGTTAGAAGAAAGAGGACCTGGTGTTTGATAGATCAGCAGAGTAACTACAGTTAACATTAATCTATTGTACATTTCAAAATAGTTAAAAGAGAATAATCCAAATGTTCCTAGCATAAAGAAAAGGTAAATATTTAATGTGATGGATATCACTATTACTCTGACTTGACTATATGAATACATTAAATTATCACACGTACCCTGAAAATATGTACATCTGCTATGTATCAATAAAAAATATGTTTTAAAACCTCTAGAAAGCATTAGTTTTAGACAGCAAGTATGTATGATTAATCTGCTGAGAGATTAATTAAAGATGATGTACACCAATCCCAACCCTGGCTCTCAGAGCTTGCTTCTAAAATCCTACTCTCCACTAAAAGGATCCTGGGCTCCTTGGAGAAATGGCTTTTTCCAAATCTAGGGCAGGAAAAGAATGAAATGAGGCAGTGGCATATTATGCCAAAAGATAAGGAATGGTTAAAATCTAAAAGAAATGTCAAAAAGACATGGTAGCAGCTTGGAGGGGGTCCCATTGGCTAAATTTGAGGACAATTTAAGCATCAAAAGGAGAAATAATGATAATAATGAAAAGAATCCAGCTAATAAATGTAGAAGGAATAATCTAATTAGAAAGTGACCATTTTATAATCTACAAAGTGATAATTAAGGCAAGGTTCATGAAAGAATGTTAAGACCATCAGGTGAAATGGTGTTGGGGAACAGGATATTCATAGACTCTCAAGGTATCATCATCAGATTACTTCTTAATTAAAAATGGAAAAGTTACAACTTAATTAAAATATTTAGCAAATGCTACCTTGAACCAAGAAATCTGGTGATACTACTTTAACCAAACACATTGTCTTCAGTAATGAAACAAATTACTGATGTGTACCTCCTGATGTGATGCATTGAGAAATAAATATATGTAGTATTCTTTCCAGAAGATAAAGTTAACTGAATATTTAAGTGGTTAACTGAAGCTAATAAAGAAACAACCAGAGAAATCCAGAACATGAGATATTCTACAATCAACTGGCCTAGACTCTTCAGAAGGGTCAATACCATGAGTTTGAAGAGATTGCTCTCAATTAAAGAAGGCTAAAGACATACTACAATCAATATGTGATCTTTGTTTGCATTTTTAATCAAAAATTGTTTTAATGTATAAAAGATGTTTTTGGAACATTAGGAAAAATTGAATGTGGATTGTATGTTAGATGATATTGAATCAAGGTTAAATTTTATGGGAATCATAAGAATGTTTTGTTCTTAGAAGATACATGCTGAAATATTTTGGAGTGGAGTGTAATGATGTATTTAATTTATCAGCGGTTCATGAGAGAGAGAAGCAGAGATAAAAGAATTGTGGCAGTATGGTAATCATTGGTTGGTCTTCATAAAGGGAATATGTGTTTCTATTGTACAAGTTTGAAATTTTTCTTTTTTTTTTTTTTTTTGAGACAGAGTCTCACTCTGTTGCCTGGGCTAGAGTCCCATGGCGTCAGCCTAGCTCACAGCAACCTCAAACTCCTGGGCTCAAGCAATCTTTCTGCCTCAGCCTCCCCAGTAGCTGGGACTACAGGCATGCGCCACCATGCCCGGCTAATTTTTTCTATATATATTTTTAGTTGGCCAATTAATTTATTTCTATTTTTAGTAGAGAGGGGTCTTGCTCTTGCTCAGGCTGGTTTCAAACTCCTGACCTTGAGCGATCTGCCCGCGTCGGCCTCCCAGAGTGCTAGGATTACAGGTGTGAGCCACTGCGCCCAGCCTGAAATTTTTCAAAATAAAATGTTGGAGGAGAAAAGAATGCTAACAGGCTAGGGGAAAATAAAATAGGAATGTGTGGGAGTAGGCATAATAATATTTTTCAAGTATTGCTTTCATTTTGTCAGTCTCCCTGTAGAAGACATCTAGTTTTCTGCCCACACAGCATCTATTCGTACATCCTTTGGCTAATTTTTCTTGGCAAATCATTCATCCTCATTGTTAGGCCAAGTGGTTCATGAGAAGCTGACTCTTTGCTGGGTTCCAAGGGTGAGCATGAAACCCAGACCTGATCACAGAATTGCTCTTCTCTGACCCACCTGATCAATTTTTCCTCCTAAAAGTAGGAGGTGCAGACATTCACAGTGTTAATCACTGGGGAACAGGTGAGTCTTCATCTAAAGCTGCAACTTGCAGATTGGGTCTCCCACATAGGTGGGAGAAGAAACTTATATTTCTGGGATCATTCTTTGCTGGGAATTTGGATAATTATAAATCTACTTGAAGTGGTTGGGAAAAGATGGCCTCCCTCTGCCATGTGGGGGAAGAGGCAGGAACTGGTTAAGTAGGTGGCTGTAGAGGCACCACAAGCTGAAGATGAGTCACTGTGTTTATTCTGCTCTCTGTATCTTTCCCCTTTTTATCACCCTGAGCTTTAACTAAAATTTTATTTAAATAGCCACAGGGGTTGAGATTCATAACCTGTGGACTTTGCCCAATCACAGTTTGAGCTCTTGTCGATCTCATCCCTTATATATCTTGTTGTCTTTCCATATGCTCCTAGAATACAGACAATAGTGTGGTATCCTGAGGTCCTACAGCATAGTGGTCAGGAGACAGACCTAGGTAACCTGGGCAAGTTACATAACCTCCCTCAACTTCAGTTTCCTTGCTTGTAAAATGGGAGTTTTAAGATTAAGCAGAGAAAATGCTTATTACAAACTAAAAGCTTTAAAAATAGTTGTTATTATGATTTTGGAAAGAGCACTGTGCATCTGGAGGCTTAAAGATTGCCTGTTTACAGTTCTGCCAGTACTTGTGTTACCTTGGGCAAGTTGATAGGTCTCACTTTCATCTCCTGTAAAAATGAAGGATTTGGAATGGGAACTCTCTAGGGTCTCACCTGGCTCTAAAAGGTGATCTCATTCATTTACCTGAGCATCTGCCATGTTCCCGGCACTGCTCTAGTGAGGCATGCAGCAGGCATCGAAGCTTCAAACATCTCTGTCCTCATGCATTCTAGCAGGGGGACAGAGGTGATATATGAGAAAAATGTGGAAAGTACTTAGTATGTTAGGTGGTGATGAGTGCTCTGTACAAAGATAAAGCAGGAAAGGGGGAGGAGAGGTGATAGGAATGGGGTTAGGATTGTTGGAGTGGGGGGAAGCCTGAGAAGGTGATATTTGAGGAAAGATCTGAAGAAGGTGAGGAATGAGACGTGTGTGGAGGCTCTACTGGGATATAGAGACCTTGTGAGGCAAATCATCCAACTCTATTAAAAGAATCAAAGGGCTGCTAATAATTTTCTTTTGACAACAAAAAAATCTAAAATTATTTTCCATACAATTTTGACACTACTAATAAATGATTATTGATTCCCTCTAGACTGTGTGCACCTGGGGGCAGCTCTTTCACGTCCCAGCTCCATCGCCAAGTAAGAGTTCTGGCCATAACAAGCTCTCAGCAAGCATTCAGCACCCTCTTTTCCTCCCTTCTCTCTCCCCAGCTCTCCTCCATAACCTTCCAACAACCATGGTATTTTATACCCTCCAATGGCTATCTTTTAGCTGTCATTAAGTAAATGAAATAAAATATTGTGTGCTCCTTGCCCCAGTTTATGGTTAATTTGGAAGTAGCCACTTACCTTAAGAACAGATTCAGTGATACCCCAGGAGAAGTCACAGGGAAACTGACCCTGCACATCTGGCGTGGACTCTTTTAAAGTAAAACCATTTTCTCGTATGATCTGTTTATAGTAATGTGCTGAAGACTTGGGTATCCTTTCTTTCTGTTTGCTATTAAAATCCACGTAAAATAATCCTCGGCGGGTAGTGTACGCATCTTGCCATTCAAAGCCATCGAGGAGCGACCAGGCAGTATAACCAAACACTTGGATTTCATCCAACCTTATTGCTGCACAGAGAAAAGAAAGCAGAGGTGTTGAGAGGCCTAAACACTCTAGTTTATGTTTATAATTTCACTGACGATGTGCCAGGGGACAGCATATTGTGAAACCAACCTTTTTCCTAATTTGCAGGCCCATTATGTCAAATAGAAAACTAACATTTATACTTGAAAAGTGGCAGTTATTTTCACCCAGAATGGTACCCCCTGCCCTCAAAACAAGTTAATGACACAGTTAAAGGGTCAAATTAAAAATATTTCTGAGACTTGGTGTGCAAATTTGTGTCAGGGGGCATGGTAATTTCCAGGACCCTTTGGGACCAATGCAGATGTCTGCTCATGACCAGGAGTTTCTCATTTCCAGTTTGGGTTGGTTCCTGTCTGTGGACAAGCTCTCCATTCTATGAAACTATCTTCCGGGACTAAAAAGATCACTGTCAGAATTGACCTAAGTGAACGTAGATGTAAGGAGGCAAAGTGGTGAATGAGATCAGGAGCCAGCGTGGCTGAGGGGCCAAGGGCCCAGGGCCTCGTCCTGCTGTGCTTCTGGGAGGGTGCTCCTGGGCAGGTTTCTTGGCCTCAGTTTCCTCATTTGTAAATAGAAAGGATTGGAAAAGATGATCTCCAAGGATCTTTCTAGCTTGAAAACTCAGATTCAGTAACTTCTAGGAATTGGGTAAAAACGAAATACGAAAATCAACAGCAGCAGTCAAAACAACAAATACCCAAATCAGTCCTGAATCATCTTTCTTTTCTTTTCTTTTCTTTTTTTGTTTTTATAAATATAAATTCTTTTTTTTTTTTTTTTT
>VBSM01002608.1:67242207-67260409 GCA_008086735.1 Cheirogaleus medius
AATTCCTATGCACACTGCACATATCTTATTTTGAAGTAAAAAAACAAACGGGCTGTAGTTTGAGGATGCCTGCCTTGAGGTATACCTCTGTCTACCTGTTCTTACATCTGACTGTCTTCAGAAGATTCTGGAACCATTTAGCACCCAAATGTCCCTAAGGATCCTTAAGAATGCTTTCCTCTCAGAGAAATGTTTAGGCTGTAGCCTCCTCCCTTGCCTCCAACCTGAGGTTGAGCTTCTGAAAGGAGTAACAGAGGAACCTGGGGCAGACTCTGTCTTAAATGATTTCAGCATCTCTTTCTGGGCTTTTCTGGGGCTAGAATCACAACAGAAAGTCTTGAGAATTGCTCCCCACCCCCTTTTCCGATTCAAAGCTAGAGCAGTCATGCATTCCTAGGACTTAAATAGGGCATTCATTCTTTGCTTTATTCTAAACAGTTAGTTAATCCTGGCAGCCTTCGTGCTTTCATCCACAGAAGACACACTCTTCAGGGCTCTGTGCACCTCTGACATACAAACTGGAAAGCACTGAATACGTATAACATTTTGAGCCACAAACTAGCTACCTTGTACATTTAGCTTTTGCTTGTGCAGACACTGAATGGAGAGTAGACGGAGTCAGTATAAATGTATTAATCCAGCCCTAATAGGAATTAACCAGTCCTAACAGGGAAAAACAAGGTGGGGGGGGGAGTTTCTTCAAAATAGATGTTCTATTGCATATTTCGGTAACTATGATATATGAAAGATGACCTAAGCTGTGATAAAATATTGGTTATATCAGCATTTGAATGAGAAACAGTAGAGTTTAGAAGACAACAGACATGTACGTTTGCAACACCTTTCCAAGCAAGTTTTCTGGACATACATATGTGCTTATGTTGTTAGGCCCCAAGGTGACCTTCGTGTTCCACCGTGTCTCTTTCACCTTTGCTGCTATTTGCATAGGCTATCAAGGTATCTAGGGTTATCTTTGCTCTGGGCTGAAGACAGCCTCTTCATTCTCGTGTGGAGAATGTGGGGGAGGTTGTCCATACAGCACTTATGGTTATAACTTGATCCTGTTATCCAAGGAACAAGGTAAAACGTTTCGCTCCGAGATAGTGAGTTTGACATAAACCTTGATGAAACAGGGATATCTCTTTATGTGTGTTCTCTGGCCTGACATAAAGGAGATCTGCTGGGAAAACTGGAATGGAGTGCATAGGGGAGCTCACCCTGGGCCCTGCAACCTTGCACAACAGCCATTCTGCGACTTTCCAAGGTCATCCTCTATCTTGCACAAGGCCATCTACCTTTGGAATGATTGATTTAAGGGAGCTTCAACCTTTGTTCTTTAGATTCAGTAGCTTAAAGCGAAAGTCAGCTGCTTTTTCATTTTGAGATCAGCTATCACGGCCTAATGTCATTGAGAGACAACGGGGGCTTAATGTCTCATTCTATCCCCTCCTCCAATCTAAAGTGGCAGCTCCCTTTGATGCCCCTGGAAGTCCAGACTCAGATAAATTCTGTGGATGACAGGAAGCAAATAAGATAGCAGCCACAACTTTAGAAACAGAGATGAAGAAGGGATTGGAGGTCAGGCAGACATGGCAGGACGCTGGTGGGAAGAATGGGCTGAGCACAGAAGAAAAAACCTAACACATCATACACATGTATTTAAGGAACCCCAATCATTTTTCAAAAGTTAGATTTCCAGATTTCTGCGTGATTTTAGTCTCCTTTGGCTGAAATATCTTCATGTGAACTGTAAATGTATCTGTTATTAAAGCTATTTAATAAAGTATTAAGGCCGGGCGCGGTGGCTCACGCCTGTAATCCTAGCACTCTAGGAGGCTGAGGCGGGAGGATCGCTCAAGGTCAGGAGTTCGAAACCAGCCTGAGCAAGAGTGAGACTCCGTCTCTACTAAAAAAAATAGAAAGAAATTAATTGGCCAACTAAAAATATATAGAAAAAAAAAATTAGCTGGGCATGGTGGCGCATGCCTGTAGTCCCAGCTACTTGGGAGGCTGAGGCAGGAGGATTGCTTGAGCCCAGGAGTTTGAGGTTGCTGTGAGCTAGGCTGACGCCACGGCACTCTAGCCAGGGCAACAGAGTGAGACTCTGTCTCAAATAAATAAATAAATAAATAAAGTATTAAATAGAAACTGTTAAAGAAAATTTATTTAAAAACTCCACGTGTGTAACAAAATGTTTTCATATTTCTGTTTCCTTCCAGGCTTCTCAAACATACTTCCCAGCTAAAATCACTTTAAACATTTTCTACCTGTTTTCAGTCTCCATAATTATGTTAACAGTATAACAATTTACCAATTTGCTGAAACATGATTTACTTAGTTATCTCTCTCTTTTGATAGCAATTACCTTATTTTTCTTCATTTTTTCCTTCTTTCTCTTTTCCTATCATAAATAATGTTGCAATAATTAACTTTGGGCATATAGCTTTTAATTTATTTAAATACTTTCTGTTCATTAATACCAGGAATGAACTACCTATTTTTAAAATTGTTTTAAATATTACCGAATTGTTTTCCATGCATTTCGTCCATCGGTGTGAGTGTTCTCTGACCATCTGCTGCAAAACATGATAGCTCTATTTGGGGGATAAATGGCCTTTGAGAATGATAGAGAGGTGCTATCACCTAGATGGTACTATCGGGGAAATGGCCCCAGTTTTTGAAGCAGGAGACCGGGGCTCTAGTGCTAGCTCTACCACTAATTAGCCTTATGATCTTGGACAAATCATTTCCCTCTCAGAGGCCTCAGTTTTTCCTTTCATTATGCTGAGCTAAAAATAGAGTATTGTTGTGAAGACCAAATGAGGTAATAACATACACAAAGACCTATGAAAACAATACAAATGTAAACTTGAAGTAGTACTTCTGAAGAGCAAACTGAAAATAACTGAACTTGCTGTGGAAAATCATGATGGAAGTCTGTGTGGGCATAATGAGTATTCTGCAGATAGCTCCTAAGCCCTTACCTCTCCAATTTCATAGCTATAAATGAAAAAAATATAATTAAATGTTTTTCCTCATTTATTGTTTGCAGCTGATTGAGTTTTACTCATTGGCCTTTTGAACTGGGATTAATTTCAATTTGATTCATTTTTCATCTACTCAGCATTCTGTATTAAGTTTTATGCTTAACTACAAATACTGCTCTTCCAGATTGTTTGTTAAATTCATTAATTTATCCTGAATTCTACAAATATTTGTTGGGTGCTTAAAGCATGTGACCTTTACTGTTTATTATTAAAAAATTATGTGACTATTATTCCTTAAAATATATTATGTGACAGTTATTCTTTAAAATTTTTGACAATCTTGAAACTCTTTTGGAAACAATATTTTACCTTTATTATTCTTTGGAAAGAATTTAAATATTAACAAAAGTTACCACCTTTCATAAAAAAATATTTATCATCTTTTTTTTTTTTTTTTTTTTTTTTTTTTTTTTTTTTGAGACGTGGTCTCTCTGTTGCCCAGGCTGGAGTATAGTGGCCTCATCATAGCTCACTGCAACCTCAAACTCCTGGGCTCAAGTGATCCTCCTGCCTCAGCCTTGCGAGTAGCTGGGACTATAGGCGCACGACACCACACCTGGGTAATTTTTCTATTTTTTATAGAGATGGAATCTCACCTTTGCTCAGGCTGGTCTCGAACTCCTGACCTCAAATGATCCTCCTGCCTAGGCCTTCCAAAGTGCTGGGATTACAGACGTGAGCCATTGCGCCCTCCCTATCATCCTATTTTTAATGGTCCAAGTTCATGTTTTCTATAGTTGAAATAAACTAGTAATTACATTTTAATGAATTTTCCTCCTATTTTCTTTTTAATCGTTATATTTTCAAATTATTCAAACAAATCGTTAATTTTCTCAGTTTGTATTGTTTCCGGATTTTACTGTAGGAATTATGTAAAAAGTGAACTCAAACATATCTGTTCCTTCAAAACAGGCATCCTGTTATTATAGAATTATAATTTCAATTCGATTATTAAATTAAAGTAATGGCTGAACCAGAATCTAAACCTGGCAACACCAAAGGAAAAAGATCTAGAATAAAATTCAAAATTTGATTAAATGAAGCATTTGTGGGTTTCCCCTTATTAGAAGAGAGGTTCAAAGAAATCAATATTAGTAAATTAATGCTTTACTGAAGTTCTCCTTGCCTGAGGAGAACATTTGCATGTCATCTTGTAGACTGTAGAATGATATTTTAAGCTTTCTGCTGCTATTACATTAGCAATAGTGATCCTGATAGTATTTTATAATTATTTTATGCAAAAGGACCATATCTCATGGTATAACTGAACCTACAATGGTCTGGGTTGGTGACTTGAAGTCCTTCCTCAGGATTTAGGAATAATGAGTTAAAGATAGTGAATATAGAAGCCATCATGGAAATTAAAAGATAGTTATTACAATAATAAAAACAAGACATCTCACTTTTTTTTCCCTGAAGCTACAGAGTCTCACTGTCGCCCTGGCTAGAGTGCAGTGGCATCATCACAGCTCACTGCAACCTCAAACTCTTGGGCTTAGGTGATCCTCCTGCCTCAGCCTCCTGAGTAGCTGGGACTGCAGGCGTATGCCATGACACTCAGCTAATTTTTCTATTTTTTGTAGAGATGGGGTCCTGCTCTTGCTCAGGCTGGTCTCGAACTCCTGAGCTTAAGCTATCCTCCCAGAGTGCTAGGATTACTGGCGTGAGCCACCTTACCTGGCCTGTATTTCTTTTCTTAACGAGGATCCTCCCGTGTTGTAAAAGTCTCAGTCTCATGCAATGTGGATCCACACCTGGCCTACTGGCTTTTCGAATGCAGGAACTGTATCTGTTTTGCTCACAGTTGTGCATTCAGATGCCCAGGGAAGGGCCTAGCATAGAATAGCTGTTGAATGTATGCACACTAAAGATCAGCTAGTTTCTTGGTTACCTGACGTTCGTTAATGACAATAAAGTTTCTCTAAGGCTGGTCTTATTTTTCCCGTTTTAGAAAAGAAACTGAAGTTTAAAGAGGCTGTACAGTGGTGGAGGTAGGATTTGAACCCAGGCCTCTTTAATCACTTTACTACACCATCCTGCTTTCTATGTGTCCCGCCATTTCTAAATATTGAAGCTGTTGAGGAAAGGCCATTTGATATGCTGTTTTAAAATTATATCTTCTTTCTATTATACTTGGTTATTAAAAGAACTAAATAGTCCTAGAATGAGGGTACCATATCCTGCTCTTTCATAATGAGAGAAAAATACCTATGTATATCTGGAATCCCTGAGGGACCACCCTGCACCTGACTGTCCTCCTCTGAGAATGGCGATCTTTAGGCCGTGGTCAGTGTGGGACTGAGAGGGCAGAGAAGCTGTGCCTGCACAGCACATAGGACAGTGCCTCCTTCAGACAAATAATGAGATGGTTCTTAGATGAGTGACGTTTATCATCAAATATAACAAAATAGTGATGAAACTAAGAGCCATAGAAGTTCAGTAATACAAATAGTAATAAGAGCTAACACCTATCTCGTACCGACTGTGCTCAGCACTGTCCGAGGCTGTGTGTGCCATCTCATCCAATCCTCACCCACACCCTGTGAGGCAGGCACTGAGGAGAGGAGCCTGGGGACGGAGGGGCTCGGGCAATGTGCCTAGTTTCACGAGGTGAATGGAGCCTGTGCTGTTCCATGTGCTCTTGTCTGACAATTAGAGGGAGACAGTGGGCCTCAGAGGTTGTTTCATTCAATTTTTGAAATTTTTCTGTTATAGATGAAGAAGCTGAATTCACCCTGCCCTCAAATAAGTGACCTGCCCAAGGTCTCAGTTAGCTAGAATCAGAATTAAGTCTTTCAGCCTTCTAGTGCACTGTCATTTCTAGGATGTCATGCAAATTAATTTATGTGCCTTTGAAACACACTTTTATTCCTTAGACGAGAAGGTGATCAATCAGGCTGTGAAAATGCAAAGGGCATGTAACAGACACGGCACAAAAACAAGGGACAGTACACAGAGACCTGTAAGAGACACTGAGGAAGAGGCAGCGAGTCGTGGCTTCACTCTGCCTTCATCCTGCCTCCCTGGCAGGGCGGCACCGCAGTGCCTATCCGACGGGCAGGTCATCAGCCTTACCTTCTGTTCAGTTCCACTGTTTTCCTTACAGAAAGTTATATACATCTGCAGAAACAGGTTTAGAGAGATCATTTTTATTTATCTAAGTTCCTTCAACCTCCAGCTATTATTTTATCCCCATTTTCACTTTTCATCCACTTATTTTGATTATTTACTTAAATTCAAGCCTACAATTATTTATTTAACAAGTACAAGGCACTGTAGTAGACATTTAGAAAAAAGATTGACAAGATAGCCCCTGCCTTCAGGTGACCTATGACGTCTCATAGGAAGAAGAAGAACAGAAATAAAACAAAAACAGTATACTTCTACATCTCAATTAATCAGAAATGACAAAGCTAGATATAATACTGTGATTCAAATTCTGTGAAAATATGGCTATGTGTACATATGCATTGATGTGTACATATATACACAGAAAATATTTGGACACTGAACAAATTGCCGACAGTGGTTACTTCTAGGGTGTGGGGTTAGAGAGTAAGGAAAGAGGAGACCTTTTATTTTTTAACTTAATGTCTTTCTGTATTGTCTGAATGTTTTGCGATAAAAATGCATTTTTTCAAATGTAGAAAAGTCGAGGGGACTTTGGAACAGACAGTCTGTTAGTGAGTATAACTGCTCTGTGCTGTCACTCTTCAGTCCCCCGAGTCCAAAAATCTCAAACGGAAAAAATGGGAACTTTAAAGCTCAGTTATTTTGGATTTTATTCTGTATCAAAGAATGTTTCATACTCCAAAATAATATGTTGATGTTCAAAACAAGGCGAGGAGGAGGCATACAATACATACAAGATTAACATGAAAGAAAAACCGATAACACCAAACTGCAGCCCTTTATTTAAGACTCGAGTCATATAATCTCTGGCTATGATACGGCGCTAAGCAGAACTGAGCAATGGATTCCCCCAAATACTAAAAGTTCTGGCTTTCACCAACCTCAGGGTTACCCCAGAACATTTTCAAGTAACACCAATCTTCCAAAGATTACTTTAATTACTTCTTCCACGATTCAGTCTTTACTGGACAATAAATTAGAAGGTTCTGATCTCTCAGCATCCCTACTACTTTTCAGGAACAGAACTGTTTTAACATTTAGTAGTTTTAATTACACCTTTTTTTCTTTTAACATAGACTATTTTCTAATGTTGAGTTTTCTCAGTAAGACTTTTTATATGCAATTAAATGACTTATACAATGAAGTAATGTGAAGTTCCCCTCAGTTTGTAGTTTCTTCATATCCAGCACTATTTCCATTAGTTAAAATATTTTCTGATCTCCAGTTGGGTCTAATTTTCCATGTATGAGAGTGTTCATATCAAATCAAGCTGTTTAAATAGGATCACAATATTATTCTCTGAGGATTTGTAATTACATTTATTTAAACTCTTGTTAATCATTCACTGAAGTATAACTTTTCTACTTAATGGTTAGAAAAAGTAAATATTGCTCTCTTGAAGGTTTTAGAATACCAATTGCAGTCTATAAATAGGTTTTTTACATGAGTCTTACAGCTAACAATGGTATTCTGGTTATAGAAACTCTCTTTGGCAATTCTTTTCCACAAGCAGTTTTCATCATTTATTCCAACTTGATTAAAAACATCTATAAGACACTGGTTTTGACTTGTCTGGTCAGTATTTCCTATAGCGTATTTTGTTAGAGGTGTCTTGGGTCCTAATGGAAATGGGCTTGTATTTCTACTGTAGTAGTATGCAGTAGCTAATTAAATGAATAATTGTGTTAGCTAATTTACTTAAACTCTAAATGATATTATCAGGGCACACACACATGATTTAACATCATTTTAATGGGACACTAAAGTTTTGGGCAAATAAAAATTAAAATTGTGAGGACAAATGAAAAACCCCATTTCTAATATATGAGTCGGGGGATAAATGGGTCATAGATTTTGTGGACAAATAAAACACAGAGATAGATTGTTTTGGTCTTTTAATAGGCAAAGCGAAGTAAAATATCTGCTGAGTCAGTATCAACACACATGGCTGACATGGGTAAATTGTTCTTTTTCATTGAAGCTAGGCAGGTGATCCACGTCATTAAACCTTGCTAGCCTGATAAATGAGATTTGAATTTTGGCTATGACACTTACTTACTATGTTACCTTAGGCAAATTTCTCTGGGCTTCAGTTTTAGCAGTTGTAAGATGGGTTTAAGAACACCTACCTGGCTGAGCTAATGTGAGAATTAAATGAGATAATATGTTAAAAATACCTAGTACATTTCTGGCACTTCAGTAGGTATGCAATAAAATATTCTTCTTATAATAATAAATTAAAATGGTATGATAGAATGTTAAAAAGTTATCTGTAATAATTGTCTCAATCTTTCACTTTAAGAATTAAGACCATTCTCTGTCCTTTGTTCTTTCTTTTCTCTCTTTTTTTCCTTTTTGGTGTGGGAGGGGAAAGTTGTGGAAGGTAGAAAATCAGGCATCCTCAAACTACATGCGGCTGGCCCAGGACATGTATCCTGCCCGAGGGTGTTTTTGCTGCAGCTGCCTGTCCTACTTAGCAGCCGACTAGTCCAGGGCCCATAGTGCGCACTCTCCAACGGTCTGAGGGACAGTGAACTGGCCCCCTGTTTAAAAAGTTTGAGGACCCCTGTAATAGGTTTGTTTTTCTTTTTAACCTTTTTTCTGTCCTTCAGTGATGGAAAAGATTGGCCAGTTTTTTTAGCTACAAGACTTTGCAAAACTTGATTTTGATATGTCATTCTCTTGCAACCCAACTTTAATGGGGAATTTAAAAAATTTTTTTCATAAAAAAATCATTTTAGATAATCCTTGAAGATTTTGCTTCTATATAACCAAGACAAGCTAAAAAGCCTATTGCTAGTATTTTCATTTCAAAACATTACGCTTAATTTTCAAGATGTTTGTGGGGGGATGGGCAGATGAATCTTAAAAATGACATTTAGTCTACTTAAATGTGCCTATGAAACACTGCAGCCTTCTTGATGTTCAAGAAAGCAGTTGCAGCAGTCTGTTGGCAAAGAAGGCTTAGCTATTAATCATGTGGATAGTGGTGTTTTCATAGTTGTTTTTGCAGTTTTAGTACTAAATTTTGTTTAAGAATTTCAACAGAGACCTTAAGAAGACAACTATATAAAAATGGTTGTTTTATTTTTTTAAATGTATAATATTTTCTTTACCTTCTCATTTTATTTATTTCTTACTTTTAGTTATGAAAATTCTCATAATATACAAAACTAGCGAGAATAATATAAGGAACTCTCATAAACACATTACTCAGTTTTAACAGTCATCAAAATTCTGTAGCTTGTTTGAAGATAGGTTTGGTTTTTTAAATTTAATTTTTCTTTTTAAAATTTTTTTGAAGTCCAAACCTGAGAATTAAGATAGGTTTTTGGCCAGACATGGTGGTTCACACCTGTAATCTTAGCACTCTGGGAGGCCGAGGCGGGAGGATCATTTGAGCTCAGGAGTTCGAGACCAGCCTGAGCAAGAGAGAGACCCTCGTCTCTACTAAAAAAATAGAAAGAAATTAGCTGAACAACTAAACATATATATATATAAAATTAGTTGGGCACAGTGGCACATGGCTGTAGTCCCAGCTACTCAGGAGGCTGAAGCAGGAGGATCGCTTGAGCCCAGGAGTTGGAGGTTGCTGTGAGCTAGGCTGATGCCACGGCACTCTAGCCTGGGCAACAGAGTGAGACTGTGTCTCAAAAAAAAAAAAAAAAGGTAGATTTTTAATGTAATATCTTTTTTAAAAAACAGGCATACATAATTGATTTGCATGTTCTGAAAAGACTATATAAGGTTTATGCCTTTGTGTGTGTGTGTGTGTGTGTTTGTGTGTGTCTGCAATCCATTTCTATTCCATTGCAGATTTAAATCGTTGCTGGGACAAGGTAGATCTTCCTTATATTGAAAATAATCAATTTAATTATTTATTGAATGCTTAATACACGTCAAGCGTTGTGTGAACTTCTTTGAGGGAATAATACCAAGAAATGTGAAGTTAAAGCTCCTCAAAGAAGTGGAAAATAAGAGAAGAAATACAGTCTTATTCCAGGCTCAGGAATGAGTTGGTGAGGCCTTGACTTAGAGTAGGGTTTCCCAACATTTCTTCTCCTGAGAGCTTCTTTCGCAGTGTTAAGCAATCTCTTGAACCCCTGAGGAATCTGAAGAATCATTTCATCATATGTGTATAGTATACAAAAAAGTGTTGACATATATTTATTATATATGCCTATTTTATTAAAGATTGTATTGTCAAGTTTATTTAAAATAAATTTAAAATAGTAATAGAATAAATTACAAATATTTAAAATGATAATAATACATACACATAAAGTTTGGCATTTTCCCATCTAATAAATAATGCACATTATGTAAATTATATTAATTAGGTAAGGAAAAGTATTTTATGACATATTTTTAAATGACATACTATGCTTGGTTTTAGGTAGGACTAAAATAACACTAAAATGCTGAGTAAAACCTATCCATCAGTGGTGTTTTCCAAGCCTGGTACACCTACCTTTTTTTGTATAGAGATGACATTAGGTGGAAGAAAGATGAAAATTTTTATGTTAAATGTTTAAGGGTATTTAAAAAATACTGGTTCTTTATTTATAGTAGTATGTAAAGTTTCCTTTCAAAATTCATTTTTATTTTTTTATTTTTAATTTTTAAATTTTTTTATATTTAAAAATTGTTATGCTTTTTTCTTTTTTTTCCCCCCAAAATCATGGCTTGTTGGATCAAAATTTATTTTTTCTTTGTTGCCCTGGCTAGAGTGCCATGGCGTCAGTCTAGCTCACAGCAACCTCAAACTCCTGGGCTCAAGCAATCCTTCTGCCTCAGCCTCCCGAGTAGCTGGGACTACACGCATGTGCCACCATGCCCGGCTAATTTTTTTTTCTATATATTTTTAGTTGGCCGATTCATTTTCTTTCTATTTTTTAGTAGAGACGAGGTCTCGTTCTTGCTCAGGCTGGTTTTGAACTCCTGACCTTGAGCAATCCACCCGCCTCGGTCTCCCAGAGTGCTAGGATTACAGGCGTGAGCCACCGCGCCCGGCCCAAAGAAAAAGTATTTCAGTAAATAATACTACATATGATACTTGGATATGCAAACAGACAAACAAAAAAGCCAGAAAAAAACCAACATGAAGTGACACACAAAAAACCCAAACTTTGTGAAACACGATGTTATGGCATTAAAAATGGATAAAAATTCCTTATGTATTATTTTATTTGAATTCTTGAATTTTGCCTTTTAAAATATGACAAGTTTTTTAAAAGTAAGTTTAATGTTTTGTTCATAAATAACTAATGGTTAATGTAGGGTAAATGGTTTGGGGCAGCTCTTTCAAGTATCTCACAAATAAGGCAAAGCCAGCAGGGGCAGTCTTCATTCCCCGTTTGTAAACAGCCAGAAGAGGCGTCATCATATTGATGATAATATATTTTTCCTCTTTTAACATTTTTGAAGGCATTGTTTCTGTTCTAAAAACAGAATAGTCTATAAATTAATTTTGAGTTTATGTATGCAACTTAGAGATCTGCTGAAAATCTCCTTGAGGTGATTTTCTAAAATTATAACCATTGTTATGCCCCCATACTGGTTATGTTTCAATGCCCTTGTTCTCCATGCTTCCTGCCTTTACCCAGTTGTCTACTATAGGTGTAAATCAGGGGTTTTCATGACCTAGAGGGTGGGGGAGGAACACTGACTGCCAAGGGACAATGGTAATGTCTGGAGACGTTTTGATTTGCACAACCCTAGAAGGGGGGGTTCTGCTGCTGTCTGGTGGGTAGCAGCCAGGGATGCTGCTAAACACCCTACAACGCACAGGATAGCTCCCTACAACAAAGAATCATCCGGCCCCAAATGTCAATAGTGCCAAGGTTCAGAAATCACTGTACTACATACATCTATCTATGAAAGATAACATTTTAAAGCCATGAAATGGTCAAAACTATCATGGAAGCTGGCAGCATTTAGTGGAATAATAAACTGAATGAGTTACTGTCTCATGAGCAAATTCATCTTCCCCAATCTCTGTGCATGTTTACTCAGAGGCTCTCAAGTGTTCCATTCCAAAATGGAAATCTATAAGTTTTAATTCTTATATGTGTATTTACTGATTTCAAAATAGAATGAAAACAGACGCCATTACTGCCTTTACTAATGTGAACCCTTGGGGTTTTGCTGAACAGGCCAAATCTGTCTCTGGAATTTTTAAAAACCAAACTTGGGAGAGAAAAATCTTCCTTCTACAAAGCAGAAAATGACACCAACCCACAAGAAGAAATGTACACGAGAGACTGAGAAAAAGGGCCTTCTGAGGGTGCCCTGGTTACTGAGTCCATTCATCCCTGTGGTCCATCACAGAGCCAGGGAATTGCTCTTTTTTGCTTAAGCCAACTTGAATTAGATTTCTGTCACTTGCAACCAAACAAGTCCTGAATAATATACTGCTAGATTAATATAGGCAATATTTCAAGACTTAGCAATAATGCAATGAAATATGAAGATTGAACTTGAGACTGGTTTTTGATTACAAGTTTTAAGATTGAAATCCTAACCTAAACCATTCATTCAACCAACATTTATACCTATCATGAACCAAATATTCTGTGCTAGGTGCTGGGCACACAAAGACAAAATATTTTCTCTCCTTTCAAGGAACTCTCAGTCTAGTTGGGGAGACAGAAAAGTACTGTATGGTATGAGTACAAATGCCAGAAACAAGCACATCTTATGGGAGCCCATAGAAGGGGCACTTAACCCTACAGGGTCAAGAATAACTTAGAGATGGTGACTGTCTAAAGTGCGTCTTGAAGGGCATTAAATGGGTAAAGGAGGGTATTTGGCTGGATGGAGCAAGCCAATAGAGGTTGGTTGGAGAGGAATAACAATGTAAGAAAAAGATGCTGCCAGTAGCATATTATGGTGGACCACGGGGTGCAAGGGGGTGGCTTTGGTAGTGGGATAGGAGAGTGGCCAGGAAGGAGGCTGGATTGGAGGCCAGGAGTTGTGTCTTGAGGGTCTTGGTGAAAAATTGGGACTTTACCCCAAAAGCTTGGAGGAGCCACTAAGGGATTTTATGTAGGACAACAACCTGATACATGTTAGAAATATCACTCTGTAAGATGAGGATAATAGTTACCTGGCAAGGTTGTTGCAAAGATTATATTATAGATAATATTTAAATTGCTAATTATCATGCTTAAAGAAGGCTAAGCCAAAAAATGCATCCTCATTCTGTTCAAAATACTGTTAAAAATTCAGAGTTGAAGTAGGTGTAATTATGGGAAATTTTTACCAGAGGCTTAGACTTACACTAAGGTAACCCCCAGAGCTGCCATAAAGTTACCTCAATTCTAGGTCAGTCTTGGCACCTGCTGGGCCATTCATGTTTCCTCTAAACTGGAACATTTTAAACTGAAATGTAGTTTCCAAGATCATTGTGGAACTAAAAGGACCTCAATAGCCACTACAAAATCTTTTCACTATTGAGAATTAGAGAATAAAGTAGTCTTGAACCACCCGTGAATTCAGTTTATATTAGGCTTATTTAGCTCAATAAATGCTTTTGGACTAAAAACGAATCCTAAAGAATGCTTCTTCTAGGTCACAAGGGGGCACAATAAGGAAGAAATACTTCATTGCCACATAAAATATCAAATTAATCTTTTCTACGTTATGGTAAGGACAGCGAGGGAACAAATGGGAAACACGAGTTCACCTCAGGCTACCAAACCATTGCAAGATTTCTCTCTAGTGCTATAAGTCACTGGGTTATGCAGCATATTTCACTTTCTGACTGATTTCAAGAGACCCTTCACAACATTTATTTAGGCTGGTGATTTAGAAATTTTAAGGAGATAAAATAAATTATTTGGAAAACACAATAGTTTGAAAACCAATGCCTCAACTCAAAATAAAATATATCTCACTATTAGAAAGTGCTAATTGTATGTTAAAGGCAGAGCTTATCTCAAATTAGAGGAAAATGAAAAACATCTAAAAATACAGCATTTTATCAGCTAAGTTTGGAAACAATATTTATTTGTTAGGCAAAACTTTTTCCTGTTTATTTTCATCAGATGGCCAATTTTTAAGGCTTTACATTAATCATTAAAACATATTTTTCATGAAAATTCTAATTGTTGACACTTTTCCAGGCAACGAAAACTCTTCAACAATTTAGAATATTTTTCTTTATACAAAGGTTACATAAACATATACATGTATATGTTTGCATAGAAAACGTTTAAAAAAATGTATAAGGAACTCTTAACATTAGTGTCCTTGGGTAGGGATTGTCAGGCAGAGAGGGAGAGAGGGATTTAATTTTTCACTTTATGTCCTTTGGTACAATCTGATATTTTTAAATCAGCATGAGCATGGATTGTTTTAATAATTAAAAGAACTAGATAAAAGGAATACTTTTCTAACTTTTGTATGTACAATCTTAATAGCTATTAAATTGCTATAAGTTTTTTCTCCTTTAAGGTCTTATTTTACCAAATTACAGTCTATGCACATATTAATAATATGTTCTGTATACAACTCTACTCATAAATTTGCAAATGACCTTCAAATTATAATGTAATCTGTTTACTGCAAGGGCAATGTGACTGAAATCTTAGTACCAGGTTACATATACAATGCACATGTATAATACCAGAGAGTTCAGAAAGAAAGAAGGGTTAGCAGATATTTTTGTATGTACAAATTTATATATGGGATAGTTTTTTGTTCCTGTACCTTTTTTCTATATTTGTATATTTAACTTTTGCTTATTAAAAATTACTTCCCCTAGGTGGGAGGGGGGAGGAGGCGATGGGTATATACAAACATAATGAGTGAGATGTGCAACGTTTGGGGGATGGTCATGCTTGAGGCTCTGCCTCCAGGGGGGAGGGGGGTGTGGGCAATATACATAACTGTAATATTTGTACCCCCATAATATGCTGAAATAAAAAAAATACTTCCCCTAGCACATTATACAATCATATTGATAAAATTTTTTCATTTTAAAAATGTAACAGAGTAATTTATTTTTCCCAAGTAAACTATTTGACTCAAAAGGTTAAATCTGATTGTAGACATTAGCCTCAATATGAGGCTAAATCTCTTGAAAATTCCTGAAAGATTATTCTTTTTAAAATATTCTTAATGAAGACAATTCGCAGTAAGTACATTGTCATTTATAAATCCCATGTTCACAACAGTTGCATTTTCCTCTGTAACCTTGGGCAAGTTATCTAATCTAAGCCTCGGTTTCTTCATCTTTAAAATGAGAGTTATACTAGAACTAGTTCATAAGGCTGTTCTGAGGATCAAATGCGACGATATGTGTATTATAAAATGCTTAATGTAGTCTGTGGGACATAATAAGCACTCAATAAATATTAGCTATTGTTTTGCTTGCATTTTCACTATTTTAATGATTTTGACATTTCTCAACATAATATCTACCTTTTGAAATATACTGCTTTAAAACTCCTTTAGTAGAGCATATTCTTGCCAGTTTTTAAATACTAGTTTAATTTTAACTCCCAGAACAATCAATCTCATCTTTTCTGCTGTGTAACACAAATAAAATCAAATGCAAAGAACATTTATTTTCATTTCTGTCATTAACAGGAATGAATTAGCTAACGCTATTCAGCTCACTACGGCCAAATGTTTGACAGGGCCGCGCGGCACAGCGCTCTGAAATGGTAGCCTGCCGTCAGAAAAGGGTCCCAGCGATTACATTTACAAAGTGCTGGTTTTCCGCACAGTGAAAATAAGCTCACATTCTCACACGATAATGTATAGTTGTATTAAGACTTAAAAATAGTCTCAAAGTGCAACTTTTGCGGAAACTAATTGGATTAATACATTAATAATACCCCAGATAAATCAAACATACACCGATTTAAACATAAAATTTGAGGCTAGATCTTGTGGACTAGCCTAAAACTAGCTGCGCTGACCTCAGTAAGGAGCACTATCTAAACAGAAGGCAACCTCCCCGCGGTTTCCGCGGCCGGCCGAAGCGGCACGGTACCTTGATGAGGTTGTGTCCCGCGGCGTAGACGGCGGCCGCGCCGGCCGCCTCCCCGGGGGCGTGCGCGCCGGTGCCGTAGCCGTGCCAGGCCACCAGGTACGGGTTGTGGATCGTGAGCCAGTACTTAACGCGGTCCCCGAACGCCCGGAAGCAGAAGGTGGCGTAGTCGTTGAAGATGCCCACCAGCGAGGCGTTCCTCCAGCCGCCGTAGCGCTCCTGCAGCGCGAGCGGCAGGTCCCAGTGGAACAGCGTGACGACCGGCTGCACGCGCCGCCGCGCCAGCGCGTCCAGCAGCGCGTTGTAGAAGCGCAGCCCCCGCGCGTTGGCGGCGCCCACCTCGCCGTCGGGGAACAGCCGCGGCCAGGAGATGGAAAACTGGTAAAAAGAAGCGCCTATAAAATCCAGGGCTGACAAGTCTTTTTCCAGAAAAATGTAGCTGTCACTGCCACCGTTCGTGCCGCTGACGTTCCTGAGGTGTGTGCGGACGAAGCGATCCCAGATAGAGGGTCCTCGCCCGTCGCCCTCCGAACCCCCTTCCACTTGGAATGCTCCAGTCCCCACACCCCAGAAAAAGTTTTTAGGGAAAGTGTCATAGAGAAACAGCTGGCTTTCATTTACCGGACTAAAACCGGGGATTTTAGACCACACAGCTCTTCCGTCTCCAGAGAATCCGGCGACGGCTCGCAGCACAACGAGCGCTGACAGGACGACGGACCCTCTCAGTCCTCCGCGCGGTCCTCCGCGGGACATGGTCCCTGCAGCGCGCGGCTCCCTCACCGGCGCCGAGGAAAAGCCATCCGCTCCCCGGAGATCCGGCCGCACCGCCTGGCCTGGCTCGCCGCCGGCTGCTGCACTGTCTCCCCGACGCCGCGCGAAGCCGGAGGGCGTGAAGCTCTGTCAATGATTAGCTTGAGCCCTGCCACTCGGACGGTCGCGGAGAGCAGCGTGGTTTGAGGGGGGTGGCCCTGCTGCAGTCGCCGCTCGTCTCGTCCGCTCTCATCGTGGGAAATAGTAGATGAAAATGCATCCGTGACAACAGCTTGAATGTGTACCTAAAACATGTGAACAACAAATAAAAAGGACATATTTTCTGTGTAACCTTTCATATTGACCCATACTTTTTCTGAATGTTTTGAACATTATTGAATAAGATATATACCTTTTCTATTTTTGGAGTTTTTGAGCAGTAATTTTATCTCACATTTCAGGAAAAACAATCTTATATACAAGTAAATATAGCATTCCTACATACCAATAATAAAGAATTAGAAAACATATTAAGACATACTTTCACAAGAATTATAACACATCTAAGAATAAACTTAATAAGTGTCACCTATTTTTAAAAAATTATAAAAAAGTATTGATAGATTTGAAGAAAGACTTGAAGAAATACAGCACTTTCTAGATGGAAACACTTAATTGAACATTTAATTTATAAATTTAATTTTAACATTTAATTTATAAATTTAATGCATTTTAACCCAAATCCTATAATCCCAAATTTTAGTTCAACAAAATTATTGTAAAAGTTTATTTGAATAATATATAGTTAATAATTATTAACAGAAAGAAAGAAGAATATGCAAAAGAAAATAGTGAAGGCCTAGACTACATTCAGATATTGAAACAAAAAAAATAATAATTTAAATAGCATGATTCTGGGATAAGAATAAACCTAAAGAAATATACAGAATCTATAGCCTCCAAATAACTTATACAAATTTAATTTTTTAAATATTTAAAGTATATATTGGCTGGGCGTGGTGACTCATGCCTGTAATCCTAGCACTCTGGGAGGCCCAGGCGGAAGGATCGCTAGAGGTCAGGCGTTGGAGACCAGCCTGAGCTAGAGCGAGACCCCGCCTCTACTAAAAATAGAAATTATCTGGACAACTAAAAATACATATAGAAAAAATTATCCAGGCATGGTGGCGCATGCCTATAGTCCCAGCTACTTGGGACTCTGAGTCAGGAGGATCGCTTGAGCCCAGGAGTTTGAGGTTGCTGTGAGCTAGGC
>VBSM01002608.1:67269185-67279493 GCA_008086735.1 Cheirogaleus medius
TCGGCCTCCCAGAGAGCTAGGATTACAGGCGTGAGCCACCACGCCTGGCCTGATATTTTACTTTTAACCATTGGTTTTCCATTTTTTCTATACAAATAATTTGGTAATTAACATCTCTGAGTTCATAACTTTGCCCATGTGAGGGACACAAGAGATTGCTAAGATTGAAATTTTTGGATTAACAGGTATGCACATTTTCTATGTGAATGGATACTTCATCATTGCCTTCCAGAAAGACAGTGTCAATTTAAGCTCCTACCATTCATACAAGAAAGTCTATATTTCTACCCTCAGTACTGGGATTACTAGTCCTTATTTTTGTCAATATGGTGAGGAAAAGATGGTATATCATTTTTTGCATTTATGTGGGTTTCTTCAATTACACATGAGTTTGAACATATTTTTCTGTTTTTATTGGTCCTTTGTATTTCTTATCCTGTTGCAAATATTTTTTCCCAACAATTTGTCTTATAACTTTTTTTTTTGAGACAGAGTCTCACTCTTGTTGCCCTGAGTAGAGTGCCATGGCGTCAGCGTAGCTCACAGCAACCTCAAACTCCTGGGCTCAAGTGATCCTCCTGCCTCAGCCTCCCGAGTAGCTGGGACTACAAGCATGTGCCACCATGCCTAGCTATTTTTTTCTATATATTTTCAGTTGTACAGCTAATTTCTTTCTATGTTTTAGTAGAGACGGGGTCTCACTCTTGTTCAGGCTGGTTTTGAACTCCTGCCCTTGAGCGATCCTCCCGCCTCAGCCTCCCAGAGTGCTAGGATTACAGGCGTGAGCCACCACGCCCGGCCTCTTTTAACCTTTTAAAAGCTTTATTTACATATAATTCCCATACCATACAATTCATCTGCTAAAAGTGTACAATTCAGTAGTTTTTAGTATATTCAGTGTCGTGCAACCATCACCAATGCATTTTAGAACATTATGTAACTGCTTTAATGTATTTACATGTGCAAAAGGTTTTCATTTTTGTGCAAATATCTCCACATTTATAGTTTGCATATTATGTATCTTTCAACTCATCAATTTTAGATTTTGTCAATTGATTTCCCATTATAGTAGATAATGATTTGGCTTTCTTTCTTATACCACCATTTCCTGTTGGTAAAAAAAAAAAAATCTACCTTTGTAGTTAAATCAATATTTTGAGTTTAAATTATTTGAATATAAATGTTATTCATTGCTGAATATTATCATGTGTATATATATACATTATATATAATGTATTTTGATTACGTTCTCTTTCTTACTTTTTGTTTTCCTATACATAAGTTTAATAATTGCCTTGGTTTTTGATTTGCTTAATTGTCTTTGTACCTATTGCTAAATATTCCCATACTTGCTAATAGCTCTCAGTACAATTTTCCACAAGGTCAATCTCCTCTATTAATTTATTAGTTTCAATTTTTTTTCTTGGAGTTAGTCTCCTGGACCAGTAAACAAAGAATAAACAGATATCAGATGACAGATGATGGTCACTTGTACCTGTATGGTAATGGCGGAGGCAGTGAAAATTGTTGGGTTTAGGCTAGATTTTCAACGTAGAGTCAATAGAATTTGCTGATGGTTTGGATATGTGTGTGTGCGTGTGTGTAAGAGAAAGAAAGAGAGAGAGGGAGGAGAGGAGAGGAGAAAAGAGATGAGGAGAGATGAATCAAGGATTCAAGGAATCAAAAATTACTTTTTGGCCTGAGTGAAAGGAAGGATGGAGGTGCTGTCAGTTGAGTTGAGACTCAGGATTGTGAGGGAAGGTCAGAAGTTTGGTTTTGGACATATAACTTTGATATATTAGACAGCCAAGCGGAGATGTGAAGTTGGACAACAGATTACAGATTACAACAGAACTTCAAGTCTGAAGTTCATGGGAAAATTGGCAGCTGATAGAAATTTGGAAGCATCAGTATTCAGATGGTATATAATGGTATGAGATTGGAGGAGATCATTAGGTAGTGAGTATAGAAGCGAGTCCTAGGGCAACCAAGTATTAAGAGGACAGGAAAGTCAGGAGCAATGAACACAACAATTTGAGAAAATCAGCAGACTACAGATGTCCTTGAAACAGTGAAAATGTATTTATTTCATTAAGTAAGACTTCTCATGGAGAAATATTTTGTTGAAATCATAGAGATTCAGGTTCCAAGTTATTAATCATTTATTAATTATACTTTTTGTTTCACAAAGGATCCTTCTTAACTGTTTAACCAAGCTTTACAGCCATATTTTACATTAGACAGACAATAATACCAATTTTCTGATTTCTTTGCTTATGACTATCTCTTTTACTCCAAGTCTAATAGACATCTCAGATTTGACTCATCCATAAAACAAACTCTTGTTTCCTACTTCCCATTCCAATCTTGTTGGGTCAACAGCACATCATCCACCTTGGGGTCATCTATTTTTTTTTAACTTAAAAAAAGTTATATTACAGAAAAGTTGCAATAACAATGCAGAGAGTTCACATATATCCTTCACTCAGTTTTGCTTTATGTTAACATCTTCCATAATCATATACAATTATAAAAACCAGAAAACAAACATTGCCATAGTATTTACTAAAGTATGGACCTTATTCAGTTTATTCCTTTTTCTCACTAACGTCCTTTTTCTGTCTCATGATCCTACAAATGTGAATTGTGCTGTGATAAACATACTAGTGCAGGTGTCTTTTTTATATAATGACTTCTTTTCCTTTGGGTAGACACACAGTAGTGGGATTGCTGGATCAAACGGTAGGTCTACTTTTAGTTCTTTGAGGTATAGCCATCCTATTTTCCATAAAGGTTGTACTGATTTACATTCTCACCAACAGTGTGTGAGTGTTCCCTTTTCACTGCATCCACTCCAACTTCTATTGTTTTTTGACTTTTTAGTAATGGCCATTCTGACAGGGCTAAGATGGTATCTCATTGTAGTCTTAATTCACATTTCCCTGATGATTAGTGATATTTAGAATTTTTTCATATGTTTTTTGGCCATAAGCATATCTTTTTTTGAAAAATGGAGTTTTTTTGCCCCCTTTTAAATAGGTTGTTTTTTTCTTGCTGATTTGAGTTCCTTGTAGATTCTGGATACTAGTCCTTTGTTGGATATATAGTTTGTGAATATTTTCTCTCATTCTGTGGGTTGTCTATTTACTCTGCTGATTATTTCTTTTGCTGTACAGAAATTTTTTAATTTAATTAATTTAATTAAGTCTCACTGATTTATTTTGGATTTTATTGTATTTGCTTTTGGGGTCTTAGTTATAAATTCTTTGCCTGGGCCAATGTTAAGAATAGTATTTCCTAGGTTTTCTTCTAGAATTTTTATGGTTTCTGGTCTTACATTTAAGTCTTTAATCCATCTTGAATTAATTTTTGTATATGGTAAAAGATAGGGATCCAGTTTCATTCTTCTGCATGTGGCCATCACATTTTTCCAGCACCATTTATTGAATAGGGTGTCCTTTCCCCAGCATATATTTTTATCTGCTTTGTTGAAGATCAGTTGGTTGTAGGTAGATGGCTTTATTTTTGGGTTCTCCATTCTTTTCCATTGATCTATGTGTCTACTTTTATGCCAGTAAAATGCTGTTTTGGTTACTATAGCCTTGTAGTATAATTTGAAGTCAGGTAATGAACTCACATCATTTCTCTTGTTACGAAACAACAACAGCAAAAACCTGGAATTACTTTGACTTATAGGACCCATCCCAATCATAAATTCTACTATCACTACAAAATGCTATTAGAATTCCTGTTGCTCTGTTTATACACACCATTAAAATTGCCAATGAATATCTTAGGAATTAATCCACAATTTGAGATATATTATATATGTAATAAAATGTCTATGTCAACAGTAAAGTTACATACTTTTTGTTAAATTTACTATTTTAAATGTAAAATGTTTCTTCTCACCTAAGTGAAGGTACTTATTTACTTGGCAAAAAACTTTCTACTATTTGTAGGATATAAAAATTATCAGACAAGTTTATATAAACTTAGATTACTCAAGCATAATCATATGAAGAAGACTAACTGGCTGTCACCCAAGAATTAAGATAAATGACATAGTTAGTGCCTAATTTCCTAAGTTAGAATATGTGCACTTTAGTGGTACCATATTATGACTTAATGATTATGTTCATAAATGGATTATAAGGTCAACATCACTGGTCTATATCTGTAGTCATCACAAACACAGAAAAGGGTAAGCTTTCTAACAGACTGTTTTCTATAAGGAAAATGTTCCAATAAACTCTGACAAAGCAGGACATGCTAATATTTATCCAGAGGGCAGAAAGTCACATTTGTTGTTGCACAGTAAAAACTTGATTGATTTCTGTTGACTTTTAAAAGTCTAGTGAAAGATAATGTGATTATTGTGTTTCTGAAAAAGATTTCAAAGTGACTCCAGGTAAAGAGTTATTTCTATCACTTAGATAAGTTAACTTAGGCAGATGTATTAACAGTGAGCATTTATTTTGACCACTTCAGTTGTTTTCCACTTACACACAGTATAAGGAAAAACCAAAATTCAGATCATGCACTTTCTAATACATATCTTTTAATCATTTCAGGAAGGTAATGATTTCTCTCTCTGTATATGTTATGGAAAGAGAGACAATTATTATAAACATAATCCAACTACTCACAAGCTTAGAAACATACTTATAAAGATGTTAATGTCAATATTCTAACTTTTGGGGTAGAGTGCTTCATGGAATGTAAATGATTCTTCCACTAGTGATATATTCTTAAGGAGAGGAGGGAAATAGATCCAACTTTCACAAAATTGGCTTTGCTGATAAAGTTAAAGTTTTCCCTGAAACCCTTTGTTTTAAATATTAAGGTAAGGCCAGTGAGGACCACATAATCAGATCCAGTATATAATAGATCCCTTAAAAATGTGTTTTCTTTAGCTGGATATGGTAGCACATGCCTGTAATGCCAGCTACGTGGGAGGCTGAGGCCCAGGAGTTCAAGACCAGTCCTGCCAACATAGTGAGATCCCATTTCAAAAAGAAAAGTGTCTTCTTGTGTTAGGTTTCAAATAATTATTACAAGAAAAAAAATTTTAGAAATATTTTAGTCTTTGTCATAGATACCCTTAATTCTGGAAATTGCAGCAAACTGACACTACAATCAATTCCTCAGGTGGCTTGAGAAATATTTACACTAAGAAGAGCTGAACTAATGACTAAGGAAGATGAGAAAAACTTTTGGTCAAAACACATTTAAGAAAACAGGCAAGGAATCTTTGTTAGTTAATATTTTACATTATCAATCATGACTTTTCTGTACCACTCTGAAAAACTATCTAGAAATCAGCAGCCTTATTTTGTTGTATTCTTTGTGTATCTTCAGTTTCCTGGAGATGCACTATTGTAGTCTTTCAATTAATACTAGGGCATGGAAGTAGTTATGACCTATTATAATTTAGTTTTCATTGCCAAAAAAAGGCCACATAGAAATGGAACGTATACACAGTCTAGCCTTTTTTTTCCTCCTCTCTCTCTTTTTTTTTTTTTTTTTTTTGAGACAGAGTCTCACTCTGTTGCGGGGGCTAGAGTGCCTTGGTGTCAGCCTAGCTCACAACAACCTCAAACTCCTGGGCTCAAGCGATTCTCCTACCTCAGCCTCCCAAGTAGCTGGGACTACAGGCATGTGCCACCATGCCCGGCTAATTTATATATATATATTTTAGTTGTCCAGCTAATTTCTTTCTATTTTTAGTAGATGTGGTCTCGCTCTTGTTCAGGCTGGTCTTGAACTCCTGAGCTCAAACATCTGCCCACCTCAGCCTCCCAGAGTGCTATGATTATAGGCGTGAGCCACAACGCCCGGCCTAGTTGCTCATCTCTTAATATAAAACTTATTTACTCCTAAGCTTTTGGTATCATTGTTTTTCAATGGAGAGGCACCTTGTTGTGCCTTGGCTTCATAAACACTACTGCTCTTTGAGGGATTTAGAGCAGTGCAGGTTTGGCAACTTGGAGGCCTAGATTCCTAGCCTTTTAGCAAAGCTGGACTCCTTAATTTGTTTGGGCCTCCTATGTTTCATTTCTAAAATGGGGTGGGCCAGCCGCGGTGGCTCACTCCTGTAATCCCAGCACTTTGGGAGGCCCAGGCAGGAGGATTGCTTGTGGTCAGGAGTTCAAGACCAGCCTGGGGTACATAGTGAAACCCTGTCTCTAAAAAACAAAACAAAACAAAAAAAAAACGCCAGCCTGGTTGAGTTTGCCTGTAGTCCTAGCTACTTGGAAGGCCAAACGCGGAGGATTGCTTGAGCCCAGGAGTTGGAGACCCAGTGAGCTATGATGGTGCCACTGCACTCCAGCCCGTGATACCCTGTCTCAAAAATAAAACAAAACAAAATAAAATAAAAAGATTGTCGTTTAGCCTGGTGGTTTTCAAACTGTGGGGTCTCCTTTACTAGTAGGCGAAAAAAACAATTCTGTGGTCAAACATTAAAAAAAAATCAGGGTAAATACTGCTTGGCGAAGCTTTTACTTCAGAATAGACATTTATATAAATATGTCAGACGTACATCTAAAACGTTTATCTCACGGCGGGGTGGCAGTAAGAACTCTGAAAGCTACTGTAGGTCAGTGCACCCTCCAGACGCGGAACCGGGAGGAACATGGACGGTTTCCCCGGAAGGTACAGGGAAACCAACCTCGGATGCCCACCTGGAGCGTCCCCGCCAACACCAACCACACAAACCCACTCTCCGGCCGCATCCCGCGCCTGCTCGCGGCGGCGGCGGCCTGCGGCCTGCAGGGGCGGCACCTGGGCAGACATCGCCCCTCCCATCGTGGGGCGGGGCTGAGGGGAGCGCGCCTCCTGACGTCATCACCGCGCGCCGCCGCCGTCGCCTTCTTCCTCTTCGCGGGAGAAGTTGTTGGCGCGAATGGATTCCGAACTCCGATAACGGATTCGCCAGCCGGCCGGTCTGCGCACCGGCGCCTCAGTCCTGGGGCTGCGATGGTGAGCCCTTCGGGGTGGCCGTGCGGCTCGGGTCTTGGGAGACTTTGCAGGCCGGGCGTGGCCGGGGCACTCGGTCAGCGGCGTTGGGCTCGGAGGGAGCGCGGGCGGAGCAGGGCGCGTCCCGGCGGCTGCGCGCACGGCTTTCCCTGGACCGCGCGGCGCGCGGACTTCGCTGCTGCGCGGCACTTTCACGCCTTCCCCACTGCTGGGGGAAGGGAGGGAGAGAGGGAGTAATGATGGTGATTTGGGGGCGCAGCGGCAAAGTTATTTCCTGTGTAGTGTTGCCCCGAACCTCATTTTGAGTCCTGCCTAATTTAAGCTTCAAGTCATGAGGGAGAAGGATGTAACAAACTTTTCTTTCGTATGAATAAGTTGTTGAAGGCCTTCAACTTTTAGCATTAACAGTCCTGCTCATGTCTGCTCGTCATTAACGCTCATCTGGGCCGATTTGAGACCAAGGGCATGGGCAGTATGTTTTATTTTGTTCAGAAGAGTTCATAGGAGTCAAAGAGATTTCAGGGTTTACCAGGAAAAATAAATACAGTGAATAGAAACAGATGTAATACGTTTGACAGCTGTCACCTATCACCTGATGTTAAGAAATACTTTTAAATGCCCCAGAACCTCAGTGCAGCATTCTGTATAAAGCATTCAAACAATTTGAGAGTGATATAATTATGCAGCCAGCAAAACAGACATTCACGATGGTATGGCAATGGACATGGTTATATGTTTGAAATATTTCTAGTTTAAAGGACAATTTAAGATGTTCCATTAAGCCAGAAGATACTTTTAACAATCAGATATAATTTTTTCAATCATTCTTCAGCTTGTCAGAATGACAACATTCTAGGGGATAAAAGTTATATGTTAAATTGGGAAACCTTGCAGCCCTTTGTGTTTCTTCTCAAAAAAGGATAAAATAATAATGGTAGTAGCCACCCTAGACCAAGCATCTTCTTCAGGTCATTATGTGAACTGTTTGTTTTATGTACCTTTTTTTCATTTCAACCCACTGCAATCTAGTTTTATAGGTGGCAAAGGCATCTTTTAGAATTTAAACAATTTGTCATACAGCACAGTAGATGGTTGGACTGGAATTAGAGCCTAAGTATTTCTGACAACTACATTGTACAGCCTCCCTAAAATGATTACCATTACATTTTGGAGTTCAGGCACCATGGTATTGTGGAAAGTTGAGGAGATTTGGAGTCTTAAAGATGAAGAATGGGGGGATGTTTTAGTTTAATAGTTTATAATTTAGTTTATAGTTATGTTATTGTATTAGTATAGTTTAGTTTCATAGTTATGTGGTCTTGAGCAAGTAAATAGCTTTACTTTAATCTCCCTCACCTATAAAAGGAGGGAAAATAATAGACCTTAAATGATTGTTTTGAGGATTAAATAAGATATGTAAAGCTTCCATTCTGGTGCCTGACAGGTAGTAGGTATTACACAACTACCAATGATCTATTTTCTTAGAAAGGACTTTTTGGAAAGTTATGTAGATTTTAAGGGGCATTGTAGTTGACTCTGATATTGTGAGTTATGGTAAACAACAGCTTGTATGGTCAACTCGTGATCATTCAGGTACTTTTAAAGTTTTCCTTCTTTAGTACTGCTATTCATGGTTCAGTAGAGGCCTTGTCTCTAAATATATATAGATAATATATATATATATTTTTGGAGGCCTTGTCTCTATGTGTGTGTGTGTGTGTATGGGTGTGTATATATATGTGTGTGTATTTAATTTAGCCCTCCCTAGTATAAAAATTAGCAAACCCCTACACTAAAATTCTCTTCAGGCTGGGTGAAGTGGCTCACATCTGTAATCCTAGCATTTTGGGAGGGCTAGGCAGGAAGATTGATTGAGGCCAGGAGTTTGAGACCAGCCTGAGCAAGAGCGAGTCCTTATCTCTACAAAAAAAAGAAAGAAAGAAAGAAAGAAAAATTAGCCAGGCATGGTGGTGTGTGCCTGTTGTCCCAGCTACTCAGGAGGCTGAGGCAGGAGGATTACTTGAGGCCAGGGGTTTGTGATTACAGTGAGCTATGATGACACCACTGCATTCTAAGCCCTGGCAACAGAGTGAGACCCTGTTTCAAACAACAACAAAAAAAGCCACCATAAAATTCTGTTCAACAAATGCTCAATGAACACCTGTGCCCAAGTTATAGTATAAGACAGTAGTTCTTAATCTTTGGGTCTCAGTTCCCTTTGATAAATGTGAATCGCATGCAAATTTTCTGCCCAGAGAAATGCATATAGGTACATACATACCATTTTAGGGGGTTCACTTATCTTCCGAAGCCCATCCATAGATGAAGGGTTAACTCTTGCCCTGGGAAGTGCCCTTTTTCCCATATATTTTCCAATTAAAAGTTACTAATAAAGGAATAAAATACTATATCCACACAGTGGAATACTTTGGGGCCATTAGAAAAATGAGAAACCTTTATAGTCTGATTTGAAACAATTGCCAAGATATAAAATCTCTTTGGAAAGGTGCACAAGGAACTACAACTGATAACATTTATTGCCTCCAGAGATGGGAAGTATATGTCTGAGAGGCAGGGTAGGAGGGAGACTTTTTACCCTTTTGCATTTTGAATCATGTGACTGTATTATCTATTAAAGGAATAAAAACAAAATGAAAAATAAAAGGAATAAAAAAGAAGCCATGTAAACAATTTGAATTGCTGTGAGATTTAATTGTTCAAAATGTGAAGAAACTTAAGATGCCATTTTCAAAAGATCAGTATATATAATTGACTAGTATAATTATTAAAAATATGCATAAAATTGAACTAAACACATATGAGACTAAGGGACAGCCCTTTTGAGGAGCTGTCAGGTCAATCTGAATACATTGTAATCTGAACTGCTTCATTGTTTCACTGTAGGGGGCACCTTTCACTTCATAGTTTACTATGTAAAATGGTCCCCTTGGGAGCCGTGCTGTGATACAATTTTGCTAAACATATATACTTGTACTTGGCCTATAAGGCCCCTACTTACCTTTCTGATTTATTCTGTCTTCTAAGACTGGTTTTGTTTTTGTTTCAAGGCTTTTGTTCTTGCTCTTTCCTCTCTTTGGAATATTCTTCCTCTTCCTCCAGATCTTTGCATTTGCCTTTTTCCCATCATTCAAGTCTTCCATAGCCTAATCCAAGGTCATGAAGATTTGTGCTTATGTTTTTTCCTAAGAGTTTTATAGTTTTAGCTCTTACATTTAGGACTTTATCCATTTTGAGTTAATTTTTGTATAGAGTGTGAAGTGTAGGGATCCAAGTTTATTCTTTTTTTTTTTTTTTTTTTTTTTTTTT
>VBSM01002608.1:67289559-67304377 GCA_008086735.1 Cheirogaleus medius
GTTGCTTTCATGTTGAATGCATAGGATTCAAGTGAATTCTTTGATGACACTTTGGAAAGGAGCCCTTTTTAGTTGTTAAAACTTTGCATTTTAAGACCAAAGTTTGCTCACAGAGACATGAGCCCCTATCGTCAGGCGAATGGTGTTAGACTAATGGTGAGGGAAGGCTTTGAAGGCAAGGTTTATTCTTTACCCTGTTTCTCCATGGGCCTCAGAGAAGTTAAGATACAGTGTCAATATGGAAAGTAGGCAATGGCTATAATAGTGTACTTGAATTAATATTGTTCCACTTTATGGCCAGGTGTGGTGGCTCATGCCTGTAATCCTAGCACTTTGGGAGGCTGAGGTGGGAGGATTGCATGTGACCAGGAGTTTGAGAACAGCCTGGGCAACATAGCAAGACCCTGTTTCTACAAAAAGTAGAAAAAATATGAGCTGGACACACTGTAGTCCGAAGCTACTTGGAAGGTGGAGGCAGGAGGATTGTTTGAGCCCAGGAATTCAAGGCTGTAGTGAGCTATGATGGCGACAGAGCCAGATTCTGTCTCTAAAGAAAAAAAAATATTGTTCCACTTTATGTAAAAATGTAAGAATCTTGCAACTTTATAAGTCCATTTGACACTACTTCATTCTTTATGCCCTACTTGTCATATGTATTACGTCTATGTCAATACTTCACAATTCAGCGTAATTTCACTTTATAGCATGTGTGCTATAAGGAAATTAAGGAAAAAATTACTCTCTTCAATTTACCCATATATTTGCTCTTTTTGGTGCTGTTCGTTCTCACTGAAGATCTGAGTTTTCATCTAATATCATTTTCTTTCAACCTGAATAATTTTCTGTAGCATTTCTTATAGATCTTTTGGTGATGAATTCTGTAAGTTTTTGTTTATCTAAAATTTTCTTTATTTTGCCCTTGTTCTTGAAGGATATTTTTTACTGGATATGGAATTTTGGGTTGACAGTTTTTTTTGTCTCAGCACTTTAAAGATGTTCTACTGTCTTTTGGTCTCCAGTTTGTCTGATGAGATGTTACTAGTCATTCATATTGTTTTCTCGTATGTGTAATTTGGGGCTTTTTCATGGTTCATTAAAGATGTTTTCTTTATTTTTGGTTTTCAGCTGTTTGACTATGGGTCGCCTGGGGGTGTTTTTCTTGTATTTATCCTTTTTACAGTTTGAGCTTCTTGAATCTATAAATTTATATCTTTTATCAAATTTGGGAGCTTTTTGCTATTATTTCTTCAAATATTTTTTTCTGCCTCATTCTCTCTTTTTGAATTACAATTACGTACATGTTAGAATTTGCTATTGTTTCACAGATTATTGAGGCTTATTCATTTTTATCAGTCTTTTTTCAGATTGGATACTTTCTCTTTTTCTGTCTTCAAGTCCATTGATTCTTCTTTTATCTCCAATTTTCTTTTAAGGCTATCTAGTGAAATTTTTATTTTATTTATTTTTTTTATTTTTTTCAGCCACTACCGACTATATTTCAAGTCATTATGGTGGGGTATTGGGAAAAGTTTTCAATTAGCAATAATTGCGCCTCAGACAAACCTCATTGCTATGATACTGCCACTGTGCAAAGCTTTATTGTATTTTTCAACTCTAGAATTTTCATTTGGTTCCTTTTCACAGTGTTTCTCTTCTGTTTCTCTCACAGTTTTCTCTTCTGTTCTTGAGTGTAGTTATATTAGCTGTTTTAAAATTCTTGTCTGCTAATTCTAACAGTGGTTTATATCAAGGATTAGTCTCCATTAAGGGACTTTCTCTTGAGTCTTTGGGTCATGTATTCTGGCTTTCATAACAAAATATTAGGTTGGTGCTAAAGTAATTGCAGTTTCAGACTGAATTTTACATCATTTTAACTATGCTCAAACACATCTTTATTAATCAAAATCAAAACCATTACAATCAAAGCATTTTTGCCAACAAGACTTATGTCGTTTGTTTATTCCTGTAGCATAAAGATCCATGCGTCAGGATTTGAGGAACTCTTGGAAAGCATTTTCTGCATCCTCTTGGTTGTGGAAGTGTTTTCCCTGAATAAAGTTGTGGAGATGCTTGAAGAAGTGTTAGTCAGTTGGCGAGAGGTCAGGTGAATATTGTGGATGAGGCAAAACTTTGTAGCCCAATTTGTTCAACTTTTGTAGCATTGGTTGTGTGATGTGCTGTAGGGTGTTGTTGTGGAGAAGTGTGCCCTTTCTGTTGACCAATGCCGGCTGCAAGCATTGCAGTTTTTGGTGCATCTCATCCATTTGCTGAACATACTTCTCAGATGCTATGATTTCGCTGGGATACAGAAAGCTGTAGTGGATCAGACTGGCAGCAGACCATCAAACTGTGACCATGACCTTTTTTTTGGTGCAAGTTTGGCTTTGGGAAGTACTTTGGAGCTGCTTCTTGGTCCAACCACTGAGCTGGTCATTACAGGTTGTATAAAATCCACTTTTCATCACACGTCACAATCCGATTGAGAAATGGTTCATTCTTGCATACAAGAAGAGAAGACACTTTAAAATGACGATTTTTTTGATTTTCGGTCAGCTCACGAGGCACCCACTTGTTAAGCTTTTTCATCTTTCCAGTTCTCTTCAAATGCCAAACAACCATAGAATGGTCGATGTTGAGTTCTTAGGCAATTTCTCATGTAGTTGTAAGAGGATCAGCTTCGATGATTGCTCTCCATTGGTCATTGTCAACTTCCGAGGCCAGCCACTTTGCTCCTCATCTTCAAGGCTCTTCTTTGCAAAACTTTTTTTTTTCTTTTAACAGCCAACAATTTTATTAACATCACACAAGTTTACTGATTTGTAATATACTCTGGAAATTGCCAACATCAGCATCAACATCAAGGTTGCTTTCCTCAAACAGTGATTTGCAAAACTTCTTTTTTTTTTTTTTTTTTTATCCCACCCCTTCTGGCCCCTTGCAGAATTCTTTAACCACCATTGCACTGTATGTTCCTTAGGAGTTCCTGGGCCAAATGCATTGTTGATGTTTCAAGTTGTCTTCACTGCTTGACACAACCCATTTTGAACTCGAATGAGAAAATCGCTGGAATTTACTTTTTGTCTAATATCATTTCCATAGTCTAAAATAAATATAAAATAAACAGCAAGTAATAAGTCATTATCAAAAAAACACAAAGCAAGAAACGTGCATTAAAATGATGTATAACATAACCACATTTATTTAAGAATGTGTTCCAATATCAGCAAATTTAAATAATGCTAAAACCACAATTACTTTTGCACCAGCCTTATAGACTAGATGGCTTAAATAACAGAAATTTATTTTCTCACAGTCTGGAAGCTAGAAATCTGTGATCAGTGTACTGACCAATTGGGTTTCTGGTGAGGGCTCTTTTTCTGGTTTACAGATTCCTACCTTCTTGCTGTGTCCTCACATGGCTTTTTCTCAATGTGTATTTGGTGCACATGTAGTGTGTATGCATGGAGAGAGACTGAGGACTCTAGTGTCTGTTCTTTTGAGAATGCTAATCTTATCAGATCAGGGCCCTACCCGTTTGATCTTACTTATCCTTAATTACTTATTTAAAGGTTCCATCTCCAAATATAGCCACACTGGGGGTTAGGGCTTCAACATACGAATTTTGGGAGATGCGAACATTCAGGCCATAATATTTCACCATGGCCATTTAAAATTCATGTTCTTTTTGCATGCAAAATACATTCATTCCATCCCAACAGCCCCCCAAGAGTCTTAACTCATTCCAGTGTCAAGTGTGAAGACCAAAGTCTCAAATCTAAATATCATCTAAATCACACATAGATGAGACTTGAGGTACAATTCATCCTCAGCAAAATTCCTCTCTAGCTATATACCTGTGAAAGCAGATAAAGAATGTGCTTCTAAAATATGATGGTGGAACAGGCGTAGGATAGACATTACCATTCCAAAGGGGAGAAATCAGAAGGAAGAGAGGAGTGGTGGATCCTAAACAAGTCCAAAACCCAGCAAGGCAAATTCTATTAGATATTAAGTCTCAAGAGTAATGCTTTTTGGCTTGATGCCCTGCCTTCCAGACCCACTATGGTAGTGGCTCTGTTTCCACAGCTCTGGGCAGCTGTCCTGCTTCTGCAGCTCTGTTGGGCCTTCGGGCCCACAAGGCTTTGGGTGGAGGCTGCCTGATCTGTTAAAACCAAGGTGGTGCCCCACTCTTTGAAATAGAGAGGCAGTCCTGATGATCTCTGAATGGCCCTTGGGGTCATTCTTTCCTTTTCTTAAAGAATAGCTCTATTGTCCTGTCCTATAGACCTTCAGAAGTCTGACAGCCTGCCTTCATTTTGTCTTATCTCCATCCCCTTTGGTTCACCCTGGCAGTGTTTCTACTTGTATAATCCTGTAATCTCTTTACAGAGTGATAATCCAGCTATATTCTTGGTGTCTGCCTCAGAACAAGCTTTTGTCATATTTTGCAATGTGGACAGGCAGAACATTTTCCAAATCTTCAAGTTTTAGCCCCTTTCTGTTCAGCAATTTCTTCTTTAATTCATCTCTCTTCTCATAAATCACTAGTAGTCAGGAAGACTCAGGCTTCACCTTCAATATTTTGCTTTGAAATCTCAGCTTACATATCTAATTTCATGGTTCACAAGTACCATCTTTCAGAAAGCACTAGAACACAACTTAGTCAAGTTCTTTGCCACTTTATAACAAGGATTGCCTTTCCCTAATTTTCAAGACCCTCTTCCTCATTTTCATCTGAGACCTTACCAGGTTGGCCTATAACATTCATGTTCCTACCAACATCCTGTTCATGGTGATATACATATTCTCTGAGATGAAAGAGACTTCCTCTATAGCTCTTCTCTTTTCTTCATGAGCTCTCACTGGAATCACCTTTAATATCCATATTTCTACCAATAGTTCATTCATAGCAATCTAGGCTTTTTCTTTTTTTCTTTTTTTTTTTTTGAGACAGAGTCTCACTCTGTTTCCCGGGCTAGAGTGAGTGCCGTGGCGTCAGCCTTGCTCACAGCAACCTCAAACTCCTGGGCTCGAGCAATACACTCCTGCCTCAGCCTCCCAAGTAGCTGGGACTACAGGCATGCACCACCATGCCCGGCTAATTTTTTCTATATATTTTTAGTTGGCCAATTAATTGCTTTCTATTTATAGTAGAGACGGGGGTCTCGCTCTTGCTCAGGCTGGTTTCGAACTCCTGAACTCGAGCGATCCGCCCGCCTCGACCTCCCAGAGAGCTAGGATTATAGGCGTGAGCCACTGCGCCCGGCCTTAATCTAGGCTTTTTCTAGCATGCGCCTCAAAACTCCTCTAGCCTCTACCTGTTACCTAATTCCAAAGTCTCTTCCATATTTTAGGTATATTTTTTATAGCCGCATCCTATTTCTCAGTACCAAAATCTGTATTATACAGTCAGTCAGGGTTCTGTAGAGAAACAGAACCAATAAGGATGTATGTATATCTATGCATAGAGATTTACCTTAAGGAATTGGCTCATGTGATTATGAAGGCTGACAAAGTCCCCAAATTTGCAGTTGGCAAGTTGGAACCCAGGCGAGTTGAGTTGATGGTGTAGTTCCAGTCCAAGTCTAAAGGCCTGAGGAGCTGATAATGTGGTTCCAGTCTGAAGGCCAGCAGGCTGGAGGCCCAGGAAGAGCGGATGCTTCAGTTTGAGTTCAAAGGCAGGAAAAAACTGATGTCTAGCTTGAAGGCAGTCAGGCAGAAGGAATTCTCTCTCATTCTGGAGAGGGGGTGAGCCTTTTGTTCTTTTCAGGCCTTCAACTGATTGGCTGAGGCTCAACCCCATCAGAGAGGGCAATATGCTTTGCTTAGTCTATTGATTTAAATATTAAGCTTATCCAAAAACACCCTCACAGAAACACCCAGAATGATGTTTGACTGAATATCTGGATATCTTGTGGTCTAGTCAAGTTGATGCATAAACTTAACCACCACAGGTTACATGTCCTCTTTCTTGGTATGTCTAGTTATTTTGAATTTATCCTGGACATTGTGAATGTCCAGGATAAATTGTGAACTTTGGATTCTATTTTATTCCTACAAAGATTGTTGATTCTTTTGGTTTATCAGGCATCAAACTTGACTGAACTCAGCTCCAAACTCTTGCCTCCTCTGTGATGGACAACAACTGGAATCTTTGTTCAATTCTTTTAACCTTAGCCAAGCACTTGGAGGTGTCCCGCACATATTATATATAGTTCAGGAGATAGAGATTTGGACAAAGTATACAGCCAGAATTTGGAACTCACTTTCTGTGGCTCTCTCCTTTCTGTGATACCTACCTCTCTTTTGAGTTGTTTATTTGCTTCTTACTCTGTCCTCTGACACAGTGTTATATGTAAATTATGGATTGGTAGACAGTAGATTGGTTGGTGGTAGTAATGACAATTTCTCTCATATTTCTTGTGACTCAGAGATGCAGGCTGGGCGCGGTGGCTCACGCCTTTAATCCTAGCGCTCTGGGAGGCCGAGGCGGGTGGATCGCTCAAGGTCAGGAGTTCGAAAGCAGCCTGAGCAAGAGCGAGACCCTGTCTCTACTAAAAAATAGAAAGAAATTAATTGGCCAACTAAAAATATATAGAAAAATTAGCCGGGCATGATGGCGCATGCCTATAGTCCCAGCTACTCGGGAGGCTGAGGCAGAAGGATTGCCTGAGCCCAGGAGTTTGAGGTTGCTGTGAGGTAGACTAATGCCATGCCACTCGAGCATGGGCAACAGAGTGAGACTCTGTCTCAAAAAAAAAAAAAAAAAAGATGTAGCTATGCATTGCCTTCCTACTTATACTTGCACCTGAGCTGAGTAGAACAGACCTTCCCCCCCATTATATGTAAATTATTATGTTTCATTTGTTCTATTTTCTTGCAAGATTGTTCTTATATTTTTAAAGTTTTATTATAATGGATAGAAATAACTTATATCCCTACCTTTTAATTGATTACAATCAGCTTTTTTGCTGTCTGCTTTCTTGATGTTTTTTTTTGGAAATCTGGATATGTTAGAAATGTGATATTTAACTATAAAATATAAATAATACCTTTTCCTTTGTTTTTTTTTCTTTTTCCAACAGGCATTGGCTAGTGGTGGGCCACTAGCTTAAGTTTCATTTCTGTTTCTGTTTCTCATTTCATTTCATTTTCAGGAAGCACTTGCCTTATAATATCTGACATCGTTTTATTCTTTGTTATATATAGGTTAATGTTGAAAGTGGAGCTGAATAATAATACGGCTTTTTCTATAATTCTTTATTTTCTATCCTGATACAGTTGTTATCTGGCCTATTTTTAGCCCACTAGAGGTTTATTGACAATTTGGGCTGGGTAATTCTTAGTTGTGGAGGACTGTGCCGTGCATTGTGGGATGTTTAATAGCATCCCTGGTCTACCCATTAGATGATAGTAAACCCGCCCCCTCTCCCCCAGTTGTGACAAGGAAAAATGTCTCTAGACATTGACAAATGTCTCCTGGGGGGCAAAATTGCCCCTGGTTGAGAACCACTGAGCCCCAGTCTAATAATAAAAAAAAGGATAGGTTATACAGGCTTCTTTGTGTTCTAATTGTACTGTGATGTTTATAGGTAAATAGCTCCTGTAAAGAGGATGTCTCCAAACAAAAGCAACCAAATAAGAAAAAGAGGATCATCTATGATTCAGGTAATATTTCTTCTGAGGAGCTTTAAAGTTTTAAAGTTATATCCCTTAGTGTTTTCTAAACTATATTCTGAGACACACAGCTTTCTGTGATGTCAGTAGGTGCTGTGAGAAGGGCTCAAGCAAAGCTTAAAACAATTTTGTTTAACTGCAGAATGTATCAGATCCAAAATATGTTACAGATTAAAGATTCCTTCAGAGGGGGATAGAGTATATGTAGCATGTCTCAAACTTTGAATATGATATGTTTATTTTTAAAATATTCATATTAACTTCTCTTGAGCTAAGGTTCCTGGAAACATTTTAACACCTTTCATACTTCATAGAAATCTCTAAGACATATACCAGGGACCGCATATTTTTGGGCAAACTGCATGTTATTTAAATCATCTTAACTACAGTGAAAAACAGGAAAACTCGTTAACAGATAACACACAAAACAGGAGAAAACTCGTGAGCGGTCCTTAAGGTGTTAAAAATAGTACTTTAGAATATTGTTTTTAAGGCAAAGGTCTAAAATTTCACTTTTTTGCTTGATTGAAAGATCTGGTTCATTTTGTTGCATTTAAAAAGGAATAAACACAAAGACTTTCCTTTGAATATAGTTTTAAAATAGGAAACGTGAATTTTTTTTTTTGAATTTTTTTTTTTTTTTCATGCTATGTTGCCCTGGCTAGAGTGCATTGCAACCTGAAACTCCTGGGCTCAAGTGATCCTCCTGCCTCAGCCTCCTGAGTAGTTGGAACTACAGGTGCATGTCACCATGCCAAGCTAATTTTTCTATTTTTTGTAGAGACAGGGTCTCACTGTGTTGCTCAGGATGGTTTTGAACTCCTGGCCTCAAGTGATCCTCCTGCCTTGGCCCCCCAAAATGCTGGGATTACAGACACGAGCCCCTGTGGTCAGTCAGGAAAGTGAATTTTTGTGCATGCCTTTTATGATGCAGAAAATGATAGTAGAATTCAAAAAGTTTCATTTTTTGGTTTTGTGGAGAAGATCCATCTGGTGTGAATTCTTCTTTTAATTTTTATTTTTATCTGATGTGAATTCTTACAAATTTAGCCTAAGAAACATTTATGGATTGTCAATATTTTTGACAGTGATTTGAAAGGTTCTTACTCAATTCTAAAAGTCCTCGAATGTGTGCTGTGTGCCTGAGGAATTTGAAACAAGCACATGTCCCTTTTCCCCTGAGAGTTTCCTTTTTTTGTGGGTGGGAGGGACTGGAAATTTAATTGTTCTATACAGTTTAGAACAGTATGAGACAGGATTTATAAATGTATGGTGCAGAGGAAGAAGGACACTAAAGTTTATAAAAAACATATGTTTTTTATCAGGCACTATGCTAAGTCCTTACACTTTGTTCTGATTTATATTTAAGTGCTCTGGCAATTAGACTGTGGTAGACAGAATAATGGCCCCCCAAAACATCCTGTCAATAGGAAAAAAAAGTCCTAGAACCTGTGAATATGTTAGGTTACGCGGCAAAGGGAAATAAAAGTTGCAGATGGCCTTAAGGTTGCTAATCAGATGACCTTAAAATAGGGAGATTATCCTAGATTATTTAGGTGGGCTCAGTGTAGTCACAGGGACTAGGGAGACAGAAGAGATTTTGAGAGAGATTAACTGTGGAGAAAGGTGAGAGAATCAGAGAGATGGTGGCATGAGAAGGACTCTGCTTGATGTTGCTGTTGAAGATGGAGGGAAGTGGTTGTGAGCCAAGAAATACTGGCAGCCACTAGAAACTGGAAAAGGCAAGAAATGGAATCTTTTCTAGAGTGTCTAGAAAGGACCACAGCCCTGCTGACACCTTTGAGTTTAGCACAACAAGACCCATATTAGACTTCTGACCGCCAGAGGTATAGGGTAATAAATTTATATTGTTTTAAGCCACTAAGTTTGTGGTGATTTGTTACAGCAGCAGAAAACTAATACCTAGGCTTAACACTGGTTAAAAGTAACCTGTGAGAATTCACAAGAGACATGCTTTGAAAAAGATCTTGAGGAATTGGTTCACAATAACTACTTTAAAAATACACTACATTATAATATTTCTTTTCAAAATTTTAACAACTTTAAAAATACACTATAATATTTCTTTTCAAAGTTTTATTTTCGTCTTACAGATTCAGAATCAGAGGAGACAATGCAGGTAAAAAATGCCAAAAAGCAACCAGAAAAATTGCCATTGACTTCTAAACCTGGTAAAATTTTACAGCAGGATCCTGTTACATACATTTCAGAAACAGGTAAGGTTACTATGTTTAGTTCTTGGAGACATGCAGTGTATGTTATGTTCTTGAGCTTTTCATTGGTGTCTAAATGCACCTCCTTCACTTTGAATGAATTTCTGTTGTCATTTTGCTTTGTTGGATTATATTTATCAGAGGAAGGCTCTAATCATTTTTGGCATTTTCTGTGGATTAAGGGCCAATTACAGGGGAATTGTTTCTTGGGATATTTTTTTGAGATAGAATCTTGCTGTGTTACCCTGGCTAGAGTGCAATGGTGTCATCATAACTCT
This sequence comes from Cheirogaleus medius, assembly GCA_008086735.1. NCBI lineage: Eukaryota > Metazoa > Chordata > Mammalia > Primates > Cheirogaleidae > Cheirogaleus > Cheirogaleus medius. The sequence goes on from VBSM01002608.1 coordinate 67,299,749, forward strand.
CAGTGACTTCAAACTCCTGGGCTTAAGCAATCCTCCTGCCTCAGCCTCCTGAGTATGTAGGCTTACAGACGTTAGCCAACATGCCTGGCTGGCTCTTGGAATTTTTTTTTGAGTACTTTATATTGAATCATGTAAGTTGATGCTTTATTTTGAATCATATATTAAAATATTACGGGCCGGGCTCGGTGGCTCACGCCTATAATCTTAGCACTCTGGGAGGCCAAGGCGGGCGGATCACTTGAGGTCAGGAGTTTGAAACCAGCTGGAGCAAGAGCGAGACCCTGTCTCTCCTAAAAAAAAAAAATAGAAAGAAATTAATTGGCCAACTAAAAATATATATAAAAAATTAGCCGGGCATGGTGGCACATGCTGGTAGTCCCAGCTACCCGGGAGGCTGAGGCAGGAGGATTGCTTGAGCCCAGGAGTTTGAGGTTGCTGTGAGCTAGGCTGACACCACGGCACTCTAGCCCTAGCAACAGAGTGAGACTCTGACTAAAAAAAAAAAAAAAAATTACATTATTTTAGAACTATATTAAGTTTTATATTTTGTGTGCTAATGTTATAATCTAAGTGTATAGTGATTATTCATATTTGTAATTTATAATTTAGCACAGATGTGACTTTAATTAGCTGTATTCTCTGGCAACACTAAAGATTTTAGTATTAGTTTTTTAAAAGATTGTTTTGTACTTAAATTTATTTCTGTTGAATCTGTTTTGAGAGTAATCAAAGAGCAAAAGACATTTATACGTATATACTAATTTTAAGATTTTGTAGTCTAAATACTTGTTTCTTAGATACTGTTCTTTTATATGAGGATCCCTGAGTTGTCATCTTAGGAAAAAAAAAACTCAGATAAGTTAATGGTATAGTCATTTTGATTCTATTATTTGTTAACTCCTAGAGGAGACCATGACAGGAATAATATGAGATGGTGTATATGAAAGGACTACACCCAGTGCCTGACACATATACTAGTAGGCAGTCAAAAGGAAAAAGGAAAAAGAAAAACAATAAAAACCCACAGATGAACTTTGTAGGCTATATGAGATATTTGTTGATGAAGTCATTCAGAATGATCAATGACAAAATGTAAGTGATGTGAACATATTTTTTGGGAAATTTTTAGTAAGCTGAGGTGTTTCTTTGTTAAGGGCAGGTGGCAGATTGACTCTTTTAATGTTTATGTTCTATTGCTAAATATCAGCTCAGGCACATTGTGCTAATGAACTCTTCTTCCATTAGGAGGCCCTCCTCTTAGATCTGGCCACTTTTGTGAAGTTTTGAGTATGTGGGAGGGATAGTAAAAACAGGATGCTGATAGGTTTATTATGTAACTCAAGGTGGTATGATCAAGCTTTCCAGTGACACCCTGAAAAGGTCAAAGTTAGTGTGCAGACAGCCATGACCTTCAACTGTAGATCAAGGCTATCCTTATCTTGTGATTTTAAGTACACAACAGGGTCAGACAATTTAAGCTCTGATCACAGACTTTCTTTTAACATAGGACTATTTTTTCAGGTGAGGAATTTTTGAATATTACTTTCTAAAGATATGTCCGGCATTTTATCCAAACTTTTTATGAACATTAGGCAATATTTGTGTCATTCTGCTGATAGCATGTTCATGTGAAAATAAACATTGTCCTCTTGCTTTAGCTAAAAATCTTGAGGTGTGATATACCTATTTAATGTGATGTTCAGTATTGCACAGTATTCTGTTTTTTTCTTAGAATTGAGATATAGAAAGAAGCTAGTTCTGTTCTTGACTGTTTTATCCTCTCATACTTTTTTGTTACTTGAAATAATAGGTGAATGAGGCCCCATAAAGGAGAATGAGACTATTAAAAAAAGTTCACAATAAAATTAGAATAATAACATAAGAAATATAAACAGTTTCAATAAAGAAAAGTATAACTGCTTAAAATTAATATTCTAGAAACTCCTTAACCTTAAAACTATTCTTCTATTATTCTTTACTTTTTCTTTAAGTTGAACTATACTTTTCAATATTGGGTCAAAAATAATTTTGGTTTATATTACCAGTTTAAGTAAAATATTTGTGTTAATAATAGTTTAAAAATTCTAATCTAAAATTGTATTTGTTTATTTAGAGATTGGGACTTCTTGTGGAAAAGTATTGAGAGACATGATTCAGTTTTAAAAACTTGTTAATTCCACAAGAAAGCATTTTTGCTTCATCATTCCATACTTTATCTTTTCTTTCATGCCCATCTTCTGTATTCTGATTTTAAAAAAACAGCCTTTGGTTTTTGTTGGCGTCTTTCTTGCAGTATAGCATGTGTAGTGTTTAAGAGCACGGCCCTAGTTAAATCTTTACTTACTTTCCCTGTGTCTTAGTTTTCTCATATGTGAAGTAGAGATATCACTAGTACCTACATCAGTAGCCTTTGTGGTGATCAAATGAGATAATGCTTGAAAAGCATTTAAAATAGGATCTGGTATACAATAAATGCTCAATAAGTATTAGCTGTTTTTCTTATGTTTGACACTATTGTAAACCCTACATCTACCTTTAAAGACATTTAGCGTTTGCTTAGAAACTTAGGATTTTCTGTTGATTATGTCACTATGCTTTAGATACTTAGAAATGGTATTTGACCCACTTATGTTACAAATGTATGCTGTCCAATATGGAACTACTAGTTACTTGTGGCTGTTGAGCACTTGAAATATGATTAGCCTGAATTGAGAGTGTTGTAAGTATAAAATACAGGTTTCACACAGCAAAGGAAACAATCAACAAAATGAAATGGCAACCTGCAAATTGGGAAAAGGTACTTGCAAACTGTATATCTGATAAAGGCTTAATATCTAAAATTTACAAAGAACTTGTACAACTCAATTGTAGAACAACAAATAACTCAATTAAAAAGGCCTTAATAGACGTTTCCTCAAAGAATACATAAAAATGACCAGCAGGTCTTTGAAAAGGTGCTCAGTATCATTAATCATAAGATGTTTTAGCTCCATGAAAAATAGTTTTCATCATTACTTTAATTAAATCTGTCTTCTAGGATTTATTGATTTTTTTTAAAAAACAAATTTAACCATATTTCCCACATTACAGGAAAAGGGAAAAATCGCTTATAAATATCTTCATAGCTAACCATTTGACTCTAGTAAAATGTTCGAGGTTGGTAAAAACCCAAATACTTGTTGTACTGGGTAAATATATTTACTTTTAGTTGTTTAATGAAGTGAAAGACCTTGAGTTTTATTTGGCGGAGATGACCTTTTATTTTGCAGTTTCATCAGGGCCTGCTGTTTGATTGAGAATGTTGGGAGATTTTCCTATCATGAAAATTGTTTATGACTGGTAATTTTAATTGTGCACATAATTCCTGAGGCAGTTAGTGCTCTTAAAGTTATAATTGTCTGGGGAGGGGTGTTGTGTTCTCTAGGTTACCTGACCTGTGACTTGGGAAAGTAGTAGCAGAAAATATTACTGGGGATGTGTGTGTAACATTCTCTTTGCTAATTTTTAGTAATATAGTTTTATATATGAGACAAATAAGTATAGATTCTGTATATGATAGAGAGCTTTTCAGGGAAGCCTAGAGTGATTGAGGGAGAAAATTTCCTTGAAGTGAGAGGAAACTAAGAACTGTGTATTATAATTTTTTGATTATACTTGTTTAAAAATTAATAAGATTAATAATAAATTAGTATTTATTCTTACACTAATATTCTTTATAAAAGAAACTTAAATTTGAATTTTTGAGGATAGATGAAGTATTTAGATTAATATTATTTTAAATTACCTAAGTAAATGTTCCATTCCCTCATCCAGCCCTTTTGCCTTACATAACTGTGTTAAACACACATGTATACACATATATATTTATTTGTGTGTATATATTTATATATTCATATTTGTGTATATATATTGAATGTATGTGTATATATTTATCTATACATATGTACATTTGTTTGAGTAGCATCTTATTATAAAGTTTCTGCAGCTTACTTTTTTATAACTTAATGTCTAAGCCTGCCTGCTCTCCCTCCCTGTGGACAGATCCAGTAAGTTTTTGGATGTCTATCATCCACTTATTTTTTCATTTTTTCTTTTTGTACACACCGTGGAATACTATCTAATTTACTTATTTTTTCATATCATCTGATTTTATATCTTCTACAAATTTGATAGACTTATCTTTGTATCTTCCTGAATCATTATTAAAATTGTTAGCACCAAGGGGCAAATAAAGAAAAGTTTTTTCAAAATTTACATTGAGCCATTATCTGCACCCTGGATATACCTGTTTAGTTTCTTATGAATAGCTGTTCAATTATTTATGAATCTTAGTAACCACTGTAATCTTGTATTTCTCTATCTTGCCATAAATCTGTTTCTCAACCAAGTGTGATTTTGCCATTTCAGGGGACCTTAGGCAATATCTGGAGACATTTTTGGTTGTCACAACTGGGGGTTATGGCATCTGATTAGTAGAGGCAGGGATGCTACTAAGCATCCTACAACACATAGGAGAGCTTCCGACAACAAAGAATTACTTGGCTTAGAATGTCAATAATGCAGACGTTAGTAACCTTGCCATAACTTATCAGAAGAGAATTTTGTGGATATTTTGTTTTGTTTTTTTTT
>VBSM01002608.1:67308854-67325376 GCA_008086735.1 Cheirogaleus medius
CCACGCCCATCACTAGGTCTTATTTTCGGGGTAGGGTTTATATTGCGCAAATGCGTAGACATCTTGCTAGGGCTTATTTTATGGGTAGGTTTTATTTTCGGGGAAACACGGTAGTAATTAGATAAAAAGCATGAAGTCTGTGAAGCTTGCTACAGAATAAGTGGAGATGCTGATAAATGCGAATAGAAGTAGGCAAAGGAGGAGAGAGGAGGGAAAAACGAAAGCACTGTTTCTGAAAGCTAAGGGATCAGAGAGTTTTTAGAATGTCAATTTGTTGTAAAATATTAGATGGAAGTTAAAAAGAGGTGTAATACATAAAAAGGTGTGAAGAAAACATGAAAATTATCCATATTCCCCTACTCACACATAAAAATTGCTAATGTCTTATCTTTTCAGATTTTAGAATGTGAATTTAAAAGTTATGTATATATCTATAGATAAATCATTAAACACGTCATCTGCTATTGTCACTTAATAAACATAAGAATATCTTTATACCAGTAAATATGGGCATACATTATAATTTTCATTGTTGTATAGCATTCCATTGCATGGTAGAACTTATTCATAGATATTCAGGTTATTTGTTTTCCCATATTATAAACAGTATTCACTTCTCTCTGCCTCTACTGCCATTATTACAGTTGAGGCTATCTTTGCTTGCCTACATTGTATTAGTCTCTTAATTTTTTTCTTTACCTTTTCTTGCTCTACGACATTCTGTTCTCTATAGTAGTTGACCTCATCTACTCAGTTCTGGGATTTTCTGTCATACTGCCTGTAAGCATGGTTAGGTGTAATGGAAATGGAATGTTAGTATTTTTGGTATTTTTAAGGTGGGAGAAAAACTAGTAGAGCCCTTTCATTTCACAGAAACAATTTAATTTTGTTCTTTCTTCATTAAGGAACTCCCTCCTGCCCAGAAATACAGGTGTTGAACTTAAAGCAAATAAGCATTATAAAATTTAATGTGATAAGGTTAGAAGTTTTATATATACTGGGTATGCTTTTAATTTTATACTTATTGACTAAGGCGATGTATTGGTTGTCTACACTTAGGATGTTTTAGTCTGTTTGTCTTGTTTTTTCTTGTCTTTCTTCTCTCCCTCCCTTCTTTCCTTCCTTTTTTCTTTTCTTTATTAAAGCCAGGATATAAGTAATGTTATTCTTATTTTGATTTTTTTTAAAGGATATTTTGCATAATTTTTTTTGACTTGCTAAGTAGAATAGTTTGTTGTATGTGACTGGTTTGGTTATGCTACAGGTTAACTGAGTGTAGGGATTTAAAATAGATCAGCTGTCAATTATAGAAAATTGTTAGAGTTTCTATATGGTAATAATTCATTGTTATTACTTTAGAGAAAAGGAAAGGAGTTTCAGATTACATTCTCAGTGGTTACTGGGACTATTACAGGTGATTCATGTGGCTATTTTAAATGGAATGGTGATAATGTTGCCTAGCCTTTGCAAAACCTTGTGAATCAGACACTTTTTTCCATATCCGGCAAAGAGGCAGAGAAGGAACTGGTAGTCCGGTAGGGAGAACAGATGAGTGACTGAACTTAGTCTACTGACTCTTGTTAACATATGGTTGAACTGAAATCTGTTAAGTGTGTCAAGCCATGGATGTACTTTTTAATGAATTTTTAATTTAAGCTTGAATGTAGATTGATTATAGTTGAAGAGAAGTGAAACAAATATGTTTTAATTAAAATCTTTTGGTTGCAGGTAAAAAGAAATCCTAACTTAGTGTAAGCAAAATGGGGGATTTATTATGAGGCTGCTGACCTTTCTCATTGAATGTAGGCATAAGCTTTTAGCACCTTGGATTATACACATTAATTCAGCAAACTGATCAAGTTGGCCCCACCTTGTTCAGGTGTCTACTCCTGGTCCAGTTGGTTGTGGCCAACAGTAAGGCACCATCTAATACATGTATCTGTGGTTATTGGAGGCCCTTGGAGGTTGGGGTGAGCTGTAAATTATTAAAGAAAACAAGCTTGTAGTGAACAATACTGGTACCCTCAGAGATATCTACTACACTCTTGCTTTAAATAGTAGGTTACTTTTTACATTTAGTAATTAGAAACCTGTAAGAGTCATATATTGTAAAGTTTATAGTTTCATTTTAATGTAATATAATAATTAGAAAGTAAGGCTAAATCCTTTTGGTTTTTACATATCCTTCGGTACTTTCATGTTTGGGATGGCAGCCACCTAGGGATAGCGCAGTGCCTGGGACATGAGGCCCTTAACAAATGTTCATAGTTAAATGAGGGAGTATTTGACAGGAAATAAGACCTACTCATATGAGGCTTTCATACCACATTTATACAGTGAACCTTCTACCTCCACAGTGACCTAGTCTTCATGGTTGCCTTTTGATTTTTTTAATCGTATTTTTTTGTTAGTAGGCCAAATCAAAAAATTTGTTCTCTTGTGAGTCACTGAAACAAACAAAACCAAATTTATTGAGGGCCTTTTGAGGTACATTTATGGAGCTCTTAGTTTTCTAAGCATTGTCATGAATGCTTAGACTTTTAAAACCATATGCTTTATGGAAACTTTTTAGAAAGATAAAATGAATGTCATTGGATAGTCCACCTTCAGTATATAGGTAGAATCTGACAACTTAGCACTTATGTAAATACCACCCTAGTCCAAGCCTTCAGCATGTCACCTGGAACTACAGTAGCTTCCTAAGTGGTCTCCCTTTGTTCACTTTTATCCCTTTGCAGTGTGTTCTCCAAAGGACAGGACTTAAGTTGGGTCACTCACTACTCTGTTCAAATTCTCCAGTGGATTCCTATTCTATAATAAACCCTAAAATTCTTTTTATACCTTAGAAGTCCTACAGGATTTGGCCCCTACCTCTTTCACTGAACACTTCCAGCATACCCCCTTCATTGTGCTGTGGTCACATTGAATTCCAAGCACGCTCACTTTAATGCTTTTGCACTTGCAGTTTTCATTGTCCTAGTATTCTTGCCTGATGTATCTTCATTTTTGGGCTCTGTTCAAATGTTGCTTATCAAAGAGGTTTTCCCTGACTATCTTAAAGAGCATCTTTTATTCTTTAATTCTTTCACCCTGTTTTAGTTCTTCATAGCACATTTAACTTGACAATATACATTTGTTTATTTGTGTATCTGTTTCCTCTTCTAGACTTCCAGTTCCACGAGAACAGGGATTTTGTATTTTTTATTCACTGCGATATTTTCAGTGCCTGATACATAAAGGGTGCTCAGTAAATATTTATATGCTCTAGATAGTAACTGGGGGAGATGATGTATTGGCCTGGCACTGGTAAATGTGGGGATGACTGTTGAATTCAAGAGTTAGGAAAAAAATTATTAGCATCACAAAGCTCTTGTGTACTATTTATATTTATAAAGCTGGTAGGGGTGTTTTCTTCATATAATTTAATTGATATTTTATCAAAAAATACTTGGTTATGTTCCATTTAAGATGAAGAAGATGACTTTATGTGTAAGAAGACAGCCTCTAAATCAAAAGAGAATGGAGGATCTACAAATAGTTATCTTGGAGCATCAAACATGAAAAAGAATGAAGAAAACACTAAGACCAAGAATAAACCTTTATCACCAATAAAACTTACACCCACATCAGTGCTTGATTATTTTGGAACTAGAAGTGTCCAAAGATCAGATAAGAGGTTGGTGGCAAGCAAAAGAAAAGAGGTGAGCAAGGATGCAAGCAGAAATGTTCCGGATTTATATCTGTTCACTGATATTAATAAGAGGAGAAATTAGCATGTTATATATGGGTCAGCATGTTTTATTAATAAAAATTTTCCTGTGATTATGGATAAAATCTATTGTCCTCATTTTAGAGGATGAGGAAGTTAGAACATTACACATTTAATTTTTTGTACTTGAAAGTGGGAAAAGATTACTTAAACCATAGGAAAAATATTTAAACCATAAGAAAAAATTGTAATTCTTAGAATTTAAATCAGATTCTCAGAAGGGAAACTTATTTTACTTTTGACCTCAGCCTGACAGACAGTTTGTTCCCAGAGGAGATCATGAATATATCCCTTATAAATAGAGCATGCCTATGCTATACTTTTGGCCTTCTCTGCTTTGTGCAATATTGGATTAATCTTTTCTGGTCATTTAGGAAACAGACATACAGATAGATTATAGTGAGAGTTGTCTCCAGAGTTAAATAAAGCCCGCCAAATAGTGTGTTTGTTGATTTCATCAGTGCCTCCATGGGACAATGTAATCATTTTCACATATTGGTTTGCCAATGTTCTGGACTACTTGTCAAGCCAAGACATTAATCTACAGGATTGTTATTTTTTTGTGTGTGGGGAGTACTACTCTTCAGCATAGCAGTTGAACTAAATGAGAACTATCTGTCTATGGGATATTTATTCACTAGGAAATTGGATGTGGTCAGGAAGCAGCTCATAAACTTGACTTTCTGGCTGGTGTGCATTGCTTCTATTACTGATACACTTATCTCTCCTTGGTGTATTTAATAAGCTACAGTCATTAAGAAGCACCTTACCTTATTTTTAACTTAAGGTTTATGCTGATCTTGCTTGATTTCCTTTGAAAATACAGCCTCCACAAAATACAGATGATTCCGGATTAAATGATGAAGCCATTGCAAAGCAGTTGCAACTTGATGAAGATGCAGAGGTATCAGCATTTCATTTAGATGTCATTAATCACTTGATATTGTGACTTGCTGTTTAGTCTAACCAGGCAAACAATTGGGATTGTCTAGTCTAATTTTGAATTGAGGCTCATTGGAAGTTATGTGTAAAATAAGTTAAAATCTAATATATAAACATCTAAATTTCTATAAAAGAGAAATATTGAGACTAGGGGATAATTATTTACTTTAGGATTTACTTTTAGAGTTCTTTGAATGGGAGACTACTTTAGTATATTTAAAATTATTTAATTTGCTCATATCTCTTTTCTTTTCACTGTGAGCAATGTCACCCATTGCTGTGTCTTTCATTACTCTGTGTATGCTGATGACCTCTGAATCTTTTTCCAGTTCAGAGGTCTCTCCTGAGCTGTAAACCCATGTAGTCACTCAGCAAGTGTATATTGAGCACTTACTGAGTGCATAGTACTGTTGTAGGTGTTAGAGATACTGCAGTTAGAAAAAAAGAAAGAAAATATCAAGTAATTATAAGTGCTCTGAAGAAAAGTAAAGGTATAGTTTTGGGGTGGTAAGTGGAGTTATGAGTGTTTTATTTTAACACCTTTCATAGCGCATAGAAATCTCTAAGACATACGCCAGGGACCGCACGTTTTGGGCAAACTGCATGTTATTTAAATCATCATAACTACAGATCATAATGCACTTTAGGTGTTGTTTTTCAATAATTATAACATTTTTATTTACAAAAACAATTAAACAATTAAACAACTAATTAAACAATTAAAGTTCCTAGTACTTTTTTAACGTATAGGACTGCGTAAAACATTTTCCTCTATGGAGAGGGACCAAACAAAATTTACATAAGTATCTAGATTCGCTCCTTTTTCCATGGGCGGCACAAACTCTGCAGGTTCTCGTAGGAAATTTTTTCTTTCCACTCGCTGGAATACACGTAGGTTCATGCTGCTTCATATCACTTGACAACCTTTTGGGTGGATCTTTACGAGGTGCTCTCCTTGCACCCCCAGGGGAAGGGCTGGACAGATTTGTCTCTGGTTCCGGAGAGCCTTCATTATTGTCATCCGTTATCCAGTCTCTCGCCACCGATAGCAGAAACTGTTTATACTTCATTTTTGCTTGTGGATTGAGGACGTTGTACACTCTAAATGAATTGAAAAGTCCACAGTTTATAAGGTACAGCGCTACCTTTTTTGTCCATTTCATCGTTTTCCTTAGAATGGAACAACACGAAAGGAATTCGAATTTTTTTTTCCTGTTGTCGAGATAGAAGTGTCATGGATCGTTGATATCATTTGGACAACCTGCTTGTCTTTCCATGCTAGGAGAAGAATATCGCCTTTTCTGGAAAATATTATGTCACCTTTCTTCATTCTTGATGTTTTCATTTGCAAATTTGGCAGTAAACCTCTACTCTCCCTAATGGACAAGACAGTGTGTTGACATCTAAGGTCCATAACAGATGGCGCGCGAAACACGAGAAAACTTGTGAGCGGTACAAAAGGTGTTAAATAGAGGACTTAGGAGGGTCCCTCTGAGGATGTGGCATTGGACACAAATGAAGTGATACAGTTAGGTATGGTGCTGGCTACATGGAGGAAGACTTCCTCTAAGCAGAGGGAACAGCAAGTGCAAGCATCCTAAGGTAGAAGTGGGCTTTATGGATTCAGGAGACTAGTATGGCTGAGAATAGTGATTGAGAAGGAGAGTGCTATGAGATGATTTCAGAGAAATGGCCAACAGCAAATCCTGTACGTCATGATAGGTCTTTTTTTTTTTTTTTCTGGAGATGGAGTCTTGTTTTGTTGCAGTGGCATAATCTTAGCTCACTGCAAAGCCTAAACTCCTGGGCTCAAGCAATCCTCCTGTCTCAGCCTCCTAAGTAGCTGGGACTACAGGCATGTGCCACTATACTCTCAGCCAATTTTTCTATTTGTAGTAGAGACTGGGTCTCGCTCTTGCTCAGGCTTGTCTTGAACTCCTGACCTCTAGCGATCCTCCTGCCTCAGCCTCTCAAAATGCTAGGATTACAGGCATGAGCCACTATGGCCTGGCCCTTTTCTGTCTTATATTTGTCACAATTATGTAAAATACAAACAAGTATCCATATGACTCAAGGTAGTGTAAGAGGCCTAAGTCAAACTAGGAAGTAATTTTTAGAGACCTGACTTCTCCTTATCTGTCCCAAATATTAGAAGATTTCCAAACTGGATGTGGTACTTTATATCACAATCACCTGTTTTCCTATTTTTATCACATTCTTTCAGAATCTTGTTTGGGTAATTTATTAATCTGATGAAGGACTTTTAGGAGTTAATGACTGAAGATGTCTTTCCTAATTATCCCTCTAAGAGTTTTTTGTCTTCACTTTTTTTGGGGGAGGGGGACAGAATCTCACTCTGTTGCCCGGGCTAGAGTGACGTGGTGTTAGCCTAGCTCACAGCAACCTCCAACTCCTGGGCTCAAGTGATCCTCCTGCCTCAGCCTCCCAAGTAGCTGGGACTACAGGCATGTGCCACCATGCCCGGCTAATTTTTTTCTATATGTATTTTTAGTTGTCCAGCTAATTTCTTTCTATTTTTAGCAGAGACGGGGTCTCGCTCTTGTTCAGGCTGGTCTTGAACTCCTGAGTTCAAATGATCCTCCTGCCTCGGCCTCCCAGAGTGGTAGGATTACAGGCGTGAGCCACTGCACCCGGCCTTCTCTTCACTTTTAACAAACTGGATTTTGAGGTCCTTTCCTTTGTTTGAATAATGTAGGGTGATGTTTGTTCCATGTCATGTTAGGCCATTTTACCAGGGGGCAAAAAACCAGTTAGTTTATAATGAGGAATATATTCTACTGCTACATGTTCTCTTCTGGAAGAACTCCATTTTACTGAAAGTGAAAATATTTGGTAATAACAGTGACATAACTACAGCATCTGTGTTACATTATCCTGTTTGGAAAATTTCAGATATGATAACTTAAATTTTCAAAAGTCAGAACAAATGCATTTGAATTAGTACTTGAAAATAGGAGCTTGATGGTAAAAAGTGACTTTACATTTGTATGTAGCTTATTGTGTGTAAAGAAAATACTACATAATTTTCTTAATTTCTTAGATTCACGTTTTTGTGTTCTTCAGACAGATGGTTATGTTTTTCTGTTGAGATTCCTTTCAAAGGTCTTTCTAGAGTTTAAAATAAATAGAAATAAGAGATCTGTAAGTGTTGCATTAGGACCACTAAGAGAAAACTATAGACTTGAAATTTTATAAGTAGGATATGTGACTTTTAAAACATGCCCAATTATCTATCATGCCTGCAGAACTAGAACTGTATGTTCTGAAATCTGATTTGGCTTAGTGAAACAGACCTGTGATATGATACTTGACTGTTAAGTAGAAAAATGTCATAGTTATTTTCTGGAAAATATTTTTTTCACTTTTTTTCTAAATATACAAATCACACATTTAGGAACTTTCATTTTCAAAAAGAACAAAAACAACTCACTATTTGACACTTTTTACAGCTGGAGAGGCAACTACATGAAGATGAAGAGTTCGCCAGAACATTAGCCATGTTAGATGAAGAACCCAAGACTAAAAAGGTGGCATTGTATCGGGCTGCTTGCACGCTGAGTATACAATACAGATCAGTGTTCCTTTCCATACTTGTGCGTTCTAGGCTCTCATGAATAACTCTTCCAGAAAAAAAGCTAAGTTATTTCAATAAAAAGTTTTTGGGAAAGCTCATTGAGAAACTTATTCTTTGTAAAACAAAGTTGATAGAGCCAAAGCAAACCAGAACCTTTCTTCACAAAACACTGAATAATACATTTTCCTCACTCTTTATCACAGGGGTTCTTATGTACCTGTTCAGACACTAATGCTTATAAAAATTCCTCTGGAACACAAGTTTAATAACATTAATATTGATTACTGTCTTTTCAGGAAGCACAGTGCTGCTATTTCTAATTAGCTAACTTTAAGATCTATATTATATCAGGACAGTCTCAAGTAATAATGATTGCATTTTGGGGAATCTGTTAAAGTGCCATGAATTATTTTTAAACACTCGATCTCTAATAAATTAGCATTATTTCTAATAAGTCACATTCTGTTAATATAATTGTCAGTATAAATATCTGACTATTTTACTTTATTTTTTATAGACAGGGTCTTGATCTCAAGTGCAGTGGCTCAATCGTAGCTCACTGTAACCTGGAACTCCTGGACTCAAGCAATCCACCTGCCTCAGCTTCCCAATTACTAGGATAACAGGCTCATGCCACCACACCCTGCTATTTTTTTCTTTTTTGTGGACATGGGGGTCTTGCTATGTTGCCCAGGCTAGTCTTGAACTCCTGGCCTCAAGGGATCCTCTCACCTCAGCTTCCCAAAGTTCTGGGATTACAAGTGTGAGCCACCATGCCCAGCAATATCTGAATATTTTAGAAGATTTTACTTTCCTTTAAAGCAAGGAGTTGTAAACTTAGATACTGTCAGGAGCCAAGACTAAGCAGGCAGGTATAAGACAGTGGAGAGAGGAGGGGAATTTGTCATTTGAAAGCACTTACTCCTTTTAAAGAAACTCAAATTATAATTATTTTAAATATATATATACCCCAATTTGTGATCTTTTTAACCAGTGGAATTTTGAGGGAACAGTGGAGAGAATGGATATTTTTTTCTCTGTTGAAAAAGTGCTCTCTTATTTTCCTTTTGAGCTTTAGTTTGTTTTCATTTTAATCATTTTAATTTAGATTTTGTTTTTTAACTTTATAATACTAACAATTTGAAAGTTGAGATGAAGCAAGCAGAAATAAGATTTCTACTTCCAGATTCACAGTTTGGGATGAACTGGGATAATTTTTTATAGATATGTCTTTATGCTCTTTCATTTGTTTCTTTACCTGTAAAATGTAATAAAACATGCTTCATTTGCTGTGGAAATTTTGTGGATGAATGAATGACAGTTTATTGTAGTGTCCTGTTAGTTTGCAAGGTGATCCTTCGACTTAAAATTAAAACTGTAATTGATTTCAACAACAGATTTTGTGGAAATAGTTTTTCTTTTATTTGTCACATTTGACACTTTTAAAATTTGTTTAGGCTCGAAAGGACACAGAAGAGGAAGAAATGTTTTCATCTGTCCAAGGCAATTTAAGCAAAGCAGTAAAAGATAAATTTCCTCATAAAGGTAATACTAGCAGAAAAAAATAAGATGGAACACTTGTCTTTACAAAATAAAATTCATAAGAACCTTATTTAAACATTCTGTTTAATAACTGTTGTTAGGTAACATTATTTCATAGGACTATTAGAGCATGTTCTACTTAAGTGTTTTGAGAGCTGTTTGGATACTAGCTAGTGCTGAATGCCCATCTGCTCTAAGATTGTTGTGAGAAATGTACTAATAGCTCTTGTTAATAGCTTCTTGTTAATTTCCAAGTCTAGTGCATCATGTAGACTTCAACATATGAAAACAAAGAACTAGATGTTTTGAGCTTTCATGTTATGGATAGTTTTCATAGAGTTGATTCATAGTTGGCCAGATCATCTGGAACTCTTCTGATTGTCTGTAGGTTTTATTCTTTAGTGGTCCTGATATCAAACCACTTGCTAATATAGATGGTTTTAACCCTGTAAGTAAATCTGTTTATAAGTTTACTATAAACAGATGGTCTTGACACCTCAGAGTATTGGGTCTTTAGGCTATATTTCAAACACAGAATTTTCATGTGACATAGTCTAGTCAGTAACTTCTCTCTTTGTAAATTTCAGAGCATATCTCTGGAATGAAGTCCCTATCTATAGATATAGTTTATAGTATATTTAAAAAGATCTATTAATTTGAACTGGTTATACCAATATAAGTAGTATAGAGATGTTTAATTTTTAAAAATAAATGTGCTATATAAGCTGAAGAATTAAGATACTGATTTTTGAAATCACCATATGATATTCTGTGTTACTAGGACCACTCAGTTGAAAAATGGAAAAAAAAAAAAATGTCGATATATAGGGTGTCATTTTCCAAAAACAGCAATCATGATCTTCACTTTCTTCCTAGTAAGAACAGAACAATTTTCAGATGAAGGAAAAAGCTACAGTCCTAAGAAGCAAACTAAATGTGAAAGTTTAAAAGAATCTCAGCAGCATTCCAAACCATCAGCTTACAAAATAGGAGAATCCTCTTCTTCAAAAGCCAGTTCTAAGCTCGCACTTAAGAAAAAAAAAGAGAGCTCTTATAAAGAAACAGAGCCTGCAACCTCAAAAAGAAAAGAAAATGCCTTTGAACTGAAAGGAGAGACAAAAACTCCGAAGAAGAACAAAAATTCTCCAGCTAAAAAAGAGGTAGAAGCTTTCTAGGAAGTACAATAGTCCCTCTTGTCTGTGGTTTTGCCTTCCAAAGTTTCAGTTACTGGTGGTCAATCATAGTCTGAAAATATTAATTGGAAATTCTGGAAATAATAAGGTTTAAATTGTGCACCATTCTGAGTAGCATCATGAAATCTCTCACTGCCCAGGATGTGAATCATTCCTTTGTCCAGCATATCCACGTTGTATATGCTACCTGTTAAGTCGCTTAATAGCTGGCTCAGTTATCAGACAGAAAAAACATAGTATGTGTAAGTATATATAGAGTTCATTCAGTACCGTCTGTGGTTTTAGGCATCTACTGGGGTCTTGGAATGTATCCTCTGTGGACAAGGGGGGACTACTGTATATATTTTGGGGCTGTGTGTTGATCTGAGTTTGTTTTCAAGTTTTAGTTCCAACTCCATAAGTTATTAGAGTACTTTTAACCACTTCAGTACCATGCTCACCGGCCGTAAAGCCTCGCCCACAGCCGGCACTCACAGTCCGCACGATAGTTTGTGCTGTGCGTTGACGACGGCTCCGTTTTGTTCTTGTGTGATGAGGAAAGCTTTAAAGCACTGAAAACTTGTTTTACTTTACAGGCAGCTTTAGGAAAATAACTATAATAACTCCTACTAAGGACTTGTTAAAAGGTCACAGATTCGTAGTGACTTATTAGCCGAACGTACACACTGTAACTGCAGAGATAAAAGTAAAAGCTTTTGGCTGTCGACTAAAGTTGATGCTCGGCTTGCACCTTCATATCACGGCTGTCGGCTAAAGTTGCTGTGCGTGTTCATCTGTGGCTGTCGGCTATAGTCGACGCTGGGCTGTGCGCGTTCATCTGTGGCTGACAACTATAGTCAACACTGGTACCGAAGTGGTTAAGATAACATTTTAAATTTAGAAGCTGTTACAGAATGTAGATTACTAATATAGCTAAATTAGCCAATATTTATTGTAACTGTGTATCAGATATTGTGCTAATACTTTACATATAGTATCTTATGTAATCTTCACAACAACCCTGTGAGATACTTACTTTTGTTATTCAACTTTTAAAGATGATGAAAGAATTTAACTATTCCAAGATTACCCAGCCAGTGAGTGGCAGGGCCAGCCTTGAGCTCAGGTCCTCTGAAGACAAAAATATTAATAGTAATATAACATTGTCACTCCAAGCACTGACTCTGGAGCAACTTTCAGATCATAGCCCTGCCACTGAGGAAGTATGTGATCTTGGTCTGATTATTTCCTCTCTGTGCTTTGGTTTCCTCATTTGTAAAATAGGGATAATAATAGTGCCAGTGAGTTAATATGTAAAACCACTTAGAACAGTGCCTGGGACCTAATAAGTACTATATAAGTTTTAGCTATTATTATTAAAATTGCTATTATTTGGATTTGTTCTGAATTTATACCTTTTTGCTCTTGTATAACAATGTTGACATACTGAAATAATTTTCACAGGAAAAAAATAGTGAAATAATTAATGCTTTTCAAAAGTTTTATTTTTTTCAAATATATTTGAGAAACCAGTGGCCTCTCTGAATCTCTAGTTTGGAATCATTTGAGATTCATAATGAGAAACCACTATTCCTTCATGCCTCTTAGGCATTTAGAATTAAAAGTAGACTATCGTCTATTTTAACTGCTTATCACCATTATTTTTTAGTGCAGAACAGTGAAATGGTGATGATTTCAAAATGCTTTTGTTTGTGGGCAGTGGTCATAAATACGCTTAAAGGAAAAATAACTTTTTGGTCTCAGATTTTTCTTCACTAAATGCTTATCTGGTAGATGAATGTTTTTCTTCAGGCACACTAAACATGTTCAGTTTACAGTGGCTATATTTATGAAAAAAGAGGAAATCTTTAAATGATACTATTACTCATCAGTGTATTTTTAAAAGTTGGAGCAGAAATAACTTAGAACTTTTAAGTAAGCAGTTTTGGGAACATCAAAGTCAATTTATTAATAATTCATTTGGTCTCAGTCAAATAATTCAGACTTCATAAATGGGTATGCTTCAAAGTTATTTTATAAGTTTATAATTCAGTTTTTCATAGAATTAATGTTATAAATGAATCATTTCCCCATGTTGGTATATGCAATTAAACTCTCTGGTGAAGCGTGTTAAAATTATGGTTTCCCAGGACATGTGGTGTGGGCAGCTGTATTTTAATCAGCTCCTCATGATATTATAAGGCACACCAATGTTTGAGAACCATTGTTAAAAAGTAGGTATGGGCCGGGCGCGATGGCTCACGCCTGTAATCCTAGCACTCTGGGAGGCAGAGGTGGGAGGATCACTCAAGGTCATGAGTTCGAGACCAGCCTGGGCAAGAGCAAGACCCCGTCTCTGCTAAAAATAGAAAGAAATTAATTGGACAACTAAAAATATATATAGAAAAAAATTAGCTCGGCATGGTGGCACATGCCTGTAGTCCCAGCTACTCGGGAAGCTGGGGCAGGAGGATCGCTTGAGCCCAGGAGTTTGAGGTTGCTGTGACGTCACGTCACTCTAGCCTGGGCAACAGAGTGAGACTCTGTCTCAAAAATAAATAAATAAATAAAAGTAGGTATGGATTCTAGGACCAGTCCATAATGGCTTATTTAACTCATAACCAAACCAGCTTAATTATTCTATTGGTTAAATTATTTTATAGAGAAGTATTTTGCCTATTCTTGAAGGGATTTGTGGTTGCTTACAAGTTAAAAATAATGTAAAACAGGAAGTAGAAAAAATAACAGAGACCATCTTGTAGTTATTCTTAAATCAGAATTATCTAGAATGTTTTTTCACTTAAATATACCTGTTCTGGCCATATCCCGTATCTCTGAATCAGAAATTTGGATGTAGGTCCAGGGATATATAGTTTGAAAAATTTTCCCATGATTTTTTGACATATACACATGGTAAAATTCCCTGGGAGAAACTGAATGGGAGAGATTAAACATAGAAGGGAGAGTGGTAGCATACAGACTGTGCCTGCTCTTTGGAGCTCCTTCTCTGAGCTGGCTGTTTACATGAAGCCTTTGATTCTCCGACTGGAGTGCTTATATCCCTCGTGATATAGGGCAGTGTTTTAGGGATATGCAAGGCCATAGGATTAACATAGGATATGTTTTTGGGTGATAAAATTTACTTAGGGGAAAATTTATTTTTCTGTTAAAATAAACTTGGATATATCATGGAGTAGAATTTAAAATTTACATGAATCTCTCTAAACACTCTTTCCATTTCTTTGCTTGGAGCTGGCATCTTGGCTTATAGCCTAAATTGCCCTAAGGTATGTGCCTTTAGAGAGAATAGAGAGTTTTGAGAAGGACTGATGCAGGGATGTTTGTAAGTCAGGCCTCTGGAAGTTGAGGAGTACCTATCTGTATAGCTAAAACTGTTAATTTTAGAACCAAACACAGAAGTGACTTAATGTTTATTTCTAGATACGTATTTTTAATTTTACATGAATTTTGCATGACTTTGTTCAATTTTGTTTCTTTCTCCCTGAAGTCTGTAAGTCCTGAAGATTCTGAAAAGAAACGCAGTAATTATCAAGCTTATCGAAGCTACTTAAATCGAGAAGGTCCCAAAGCTCTGGGCTCCAAAGAAATACCAAAGGTAAGAATACTGAGAGGGCATGCCATTCTGTAAGGGCCTCTGCCTTGTGTAGGTCTATGTACGTATTCACTGTGCTTATAGCAGCAGAGAATTAATAATTAAAAATTAATAACATCATGAGAGACTTTCAGCTGGGGGAAAAATAAACAGAAAAAACCTGTCACCATTTTCATGAATTAGGGATGTTCATTCACATTATGAATTCCTGTTTCATACTGAGAGAAATTTTCCTTTAAATAACAAGTAGCCCTAGAAGGGCTAGACTTGGAGAATACACCAGTGACAAGGCTAATGCTTTTTGCCTGCCTTTAGAGAAGATAACAGAGGAAACCGACCCTGGATGTGACATGTAGAATAAGTGATATTTAAATGGAGACTTGAAGAATGAAAGGAATTCGGCTGGGCGTGGTGGTTCATCCTAGCACTTTGGGAGGCCAAGGCGGGTGGATTCTTTGAGCTCAGGAGTTCAAGACCAGCCTGAGCAAGAGGGAGACCCCTGTCTCTACCAAAAATAGAAAGAAGTTATTTGGACAGCTAAAAATATATAGAAAAAATTAGCCGGGCGTGGTGGCGCATACCTGTAGTCCCAGCTGCTTGGGAGGCTGAGGCAGAAGATTGCTTGAGCCCAGGAGTTTGAGGTTGCTGTGAGCTAGGCTGACGCCACGGCACTCTAGCCGGGGCAACAGAGTGAGACTCTGGCTCAAAAAAAAAAAAAAGAAAGGAATTCACCTGGTATGCAGGGTAGATGTTGTGCTGGCGTGATGATCTGGGCAGAGGGACCAGAATGTGTGGTGTCCCTGAGTGGGAAAGGATCTTGCATGATATGTTTGAGCAACGAAAAGAAAAGCAATGTGATTGGAGCATAGTGACCAAAGGATGAGAGTGGCTGAGGAGGTTAATGGGGCCACATCTTGCAGGGCATAATGTTTAGGACTTTGTCTAAGGGAACAAATTTTAAGTGGGGGAATAACATGACCAGATTTGCATTTGTGAAAGATCTCCCTGGCTGCTGATTGCAGGGTGCAGTGGATGCAGGGAGGAATAGATATACAGACAGAGTCAGTGACAGGGACGTGTCTGGAGGAGCAGTGACAGTGCTGAAAAGTGAAGTGGTTTCAGTGGGAGAGGTAACGCCTTGTAGGGCTTTGTGGCGACTGAAAGTGGAAAGTGAGAAAGAGCATCAGGGATGATCTCCTGGTTGTTGGCATGAGCCAACCAGGCTGATGCCATTGGTGGCAGAGTGGGTCTGAGAAGATGGTGATGAGTTTGTTGTTGGCCATACTGTACTCTTGTATGTATTTTGTGTAAGTGAGATGTCCATGTAGAGATGCTGAGTGGACAAGTAGATATGTGGGCTTGGAGCCCAGAACAGAGGTCAAGACTGGATGTAAAAGTTTGGGCATTATTGGTATATAGATAATATTTGAAGGGATTAATAGCATTTGGCAAACCAGTATAGAATGAAAAGAGAAGAATGTGTTGGCCCCTGCCTCTCTGTGAAGTAGGGGTGGATGAAAACCAAAAGAAGACTGAGAAGCAGCAGCCACAATGTGGGAGAGAAGTCTGATAAAGTTGTTACCACAGAAGCAAAGGGAAGGGAGAATACTTTTAAAATGATTGGTTGGGTCTGTCATGCTGTTAAGATTCCAGGTAAGGGAAAACTGCCCATTGTATTTATTTTTAATTTAAATTTAAATTTAATTCAATTACATTTTTTTTTTTAAGACAGAGTCCTGCTCTGTTGCCCTAGACTGAGTACTGTGACATGATCAGAGCTCACTGTAGTCTTGAACTCTTCAGCTCAAGTGATCTTTCTTCCCCAGCCTCCTGAGAAGCTAGGAGTACAGGTGTGCACTATCATACTGAGCTAATTTTTTTTTTTTTTT
>VBSM01002608.1:67334420-67350525 GCA_008086735.1 Cheirogaleus medius
GCGGGGAAGGTAAATGAACTTGTGATGGTAATGGCTTCCAATATTTTAATTAGGAATTGGGATACACCTATGTGGAACTGAATGCAAGTGATACTCGGAGTAAGAACAGTTTGAAGGCAGTTGTTGCTGTATCACTGGATAATACTAGCATCAAAGGCTTTTATTCAAGTATGTGGCTTTTTGAACTGTTTTTGTTGTTATGTAAGAAAAACAAGTTCATTTCAATGTTCAGTAACCAGTATTGAACGCTTCTATATGCCAAGCACCCCGCTAACTCCTGGGGCTAATGAGAAAAAGAAAGCCTCTGACATAACTCTTAAGGGGCAATACTTACCCTCTTTTAGGTCTTAGAGATTTCTGAGAATGTAATAAAAATGTTTACATGCACATGTTTATGTAATCTGCATATAATTTTTAGAGGATTCGCAGGTGAATCTTGTGAAGAGGAAAACAAAATAAATGACTGTAATATAGTGTGATGAGTGAGGTGATAAGGCCTGTAGAAGAAGAAATAATTGCGTTGGGGACATTGGGATAAATGGGTATTTGTTTGAAAGGCCTCAGTGAGAAAGAGAACCGTTTGGAGGTAGAAGAGGTCATCTCAGACAAAGGTAGTAGAAGATGAGAGGAGCCACGGCGTGAGAGTGCCCACTGCGCTGTGTTTCAGGTTGTGGCTAATGGCCCTGTGTGGCCAGAGTTCATGGGGAAAGCAAGATGCCCAAATTAAGGGCTGCACAGTGGCTATTCAGAGTCTAGGATGTGTTGCTTTGTTACCTGAATTCTTGGCGCTTTCAGTGGTAGAAAATCTTTGATCAAAAGAAGTTGCTCAGGAAATGTTACTCTTAACATATGGCTGGTTAGAGTGGAAGTCGGTACGACTCTGTAGCAGTCTGGCAGCGTTTCTCACAGTTAAATTAAATATACCTTTTAACTCAGAAGTTTCGATTCCTGGAATTTAGCTCTTATACTCATGTATGTGCAAAATGACACATATAGAGATATGAAAGTATGTATAGTATGACTTATAGCAAAAACTTTGAAGCATACTAATTTCATTAACAGTGATTAAGTAAATTATGACATGTGTAAAATGGAATATTGAATCGCCTTGAAAAATGAATTGTTATATATCTACATATAAAGAACAAATCACCAAAATATATTAAATGACAAAACCAAGGTGTATATCTTTGTGCGCACATGTTTTTAATATGTATAGAGCATCCCTTAAAGGATAAACAAGAGGCTGCTGTCTGCCTCTGGGAAGGGAAACTGGGTGTGCCAGGGAAGGAGCAGCAGGGAGAACTTCTATGTGTTATATAATTTTCTATAAAGCAGGTTTTTGAACAATTGTCATTTTGTTTTTGTCTCATCACTTTGCCCCTCTGCCTGGGCCAGGCGGAGCAGCCTGTTCCGGAAGTACAAAGCACGCTCTCATCATGGATGAGGTGGACGGCATGGCAGGCAATGAGGACAGGGGAGGAGTTCAGGTAATGAAAGTGCCTTATTTTTGCAGTTTTACTGTGGATTTTTAGATTTTTAAGACATTATCATGCGCTGATATTTACGGCAATTAAGGCATGTTGCTGAGGAAGTTTTGTTTTTATTTTATTTTTTAGTAGCATCTCAAGTGTTCTGTAGCTGAGGAAGTTTTTAAAAGCTAAAATACATTGTGTGGTATTTGTTATTTTTTAAATAATTATTTTTGTGTTGCAAATTTGCCTTTCAGGAATTAATTGGCCTGATAAAACATACCAAAATTCCCATTATTTGTATGTGCAATGATAGAAATCATCCCAAGATTCGCTCTTTGGTTCATTATTGTTTTGATCTTCGTTTTCAAAGACCTCGGGTTGAACAGATTAAGGTATGATGATTGAAATTTTTTTTCCCATCACACTATCCTATTTATTTAAGGGTCAGTTTTTGAAAGTACTTGCTAAATATTTTTAAAATATCTGATTATATTTTTTAAAAATCATGGAAGATTCCTCCTCTTGTCAATTTCAGGGTGCTATGATGTCTATTGCATTTAAAGAGGGCTTAAAGATTCCCCCTCCAGCTATGAATGAAATAATTTTGGGAGCCAATCAAGATATCAGACAGGTAAAATAAGTATCTACTATATGACAGTTGTTGATTTTTTAGAATTGATGCCTTCAACCTTCCAGGGAGGGGGAGTAGCAGTATTTTCCCATCTTGACATTGTCTTATTTGTGATTCTTTTAGGTCTTACACAATCTCAGTATGTGGTGTGCAGGAAATAAGGCATTAACCTATGACCAGGCCAAGGCTGATTCTCATAGGGCCAAAAAGGATATCAAACTGGTAAAATAGATTTCTATTTCTGTTACTTTCTCAAGCCAAAACATTTCTTGTTTTGTAGGTATTAGCTTAATAAAAATAGTATTATAGTTCCTTGATACACGTGTAGAACACATGGATGTTTATGATAAGAGCTATAGACAGGTGCTAAAAGTGTTTCTATTTCAGATGAATTTCTCCCCACAGATGTCAATGTGTGAATTATGCATTTTGACAAAGGGATAAGTTTTAATTTATACTCATGCTTCGGTTATCAATGGCTTTTCTGAAGTTTCTTACATATGGCTTCATGTTTTGAATGGTTTTGTACTCTTCAGAATAATGTTTCAGATGGTTTAGTTTAATAATTTCTCCAGGCCAGGCGCGGTGGCTCACGCCTGTAATCCTAGCACTCTGGGAGGCCGAGGCGGGCGGATCGCTCAAGGTCAGGAGTTCGAAACCAGCCTGATCAAGAGTGAGACCCCGTCTCTACTAAAAATAGAAAGAAATTAATTGGCCAACTAAAAATATATAGAAAAAATTAGCCGGGCATGGTGGCACATGCCTGTAGTCCCAGCTACTCGGGAGGCTGAGGCAGAAGGATTGCTTGAGCCCAGGAGTTTGAGGTTGCTGTGAACTAGGCTGATGCCACGGCACTCACTCTAGCCTGGGCAACAGAGTGAGACTCTGTCTCAAAAAAAAAAAAAAAATCTCTCCAAAACTAGAGGTCTGTATTAGTTGCCTCTGTATTCCATTTTACCTAGTCACTGTCAGAATTTTTTATTAGAGTAATGATTAAGCCCCTTTTTTTAAAAAAAAAATGCACTTTATTTTTTAGAGCAGTTTTAGGTTCATAGCAAAATTGAATGGAAGGTACAGATAGTTCCCGTTTATCCACCCCGCCAACCATGCACTGCCTCTCCTGCTATCATCCAGCACCACAGTGGGACATTTGTTACAGTCAGCGAACCTACACTGACATGTCATTATCACCCAGAGTCCATCGTTTATATTAGGGTTTACTCTTGGTGTTGTGCCTTCAGTGGCTTTTGACAAATGAATAGTATCCATCATTCTAGTATCATGCAGAGTAGTGTCACTGCCCTAAAAATCCTCTGTTCATCCCTCTCTGTCTCCCTCTTAATCCCTGGCAACTGCTGATCATTTTATTGTCTCCATAGTTTTGCCTTTTCCAGACGTCACATAATTGGAATCGTCAGTATGTAGCCTTTTCAGATTGGCTTCTTTCGCTTAGTCATATGCAATTAAGGTTCCTCCGTGTCTTTTATGACCTGATAGTTCATTTCTTTTAGTTGTTGAATAACATTACACTGTCTGGATGTACCATAGTTTATTTGTCCATTCACCTGCTGAAGCACATCTTGGTTGCTCCGACTTTTTGCAATCATAAATAAAGCTGCTATAAACATCTGTTTGGAGCTTTTTGGGTAGACATAGTTTTAAGTTCATTTTGGTAAACCAAGGAACGTAATTGCTGAATCATGTAGTAAGAGTGTGTTTAATTTTGTAAGAAACTGCTTAACTCTCTTCCAAAGTGTCTGTACCATTTTGCATTCCCACCAGCGATGAATCAGAGTTCCTGTTATCCCACAACCTCACTGACTTTTGGTGCTGTCAGTGTTTTGGATTTTGTCCATTCTAATATATGTGTCCTTCTCTCTTTTTAGGGCCCATTTGATGTTGCCCGGAAAGTGTTTGCAGCTGGAGAGGAGACTGCTCATATGTCACTTATGGACAAGTCAGATCTCTTTTTTCATGATTATTCAATAGCACCCCTCTTTGTCCAGGAGAACTACCTACATGTGAAGCCTGTCGCTGCAGGGTGAGTGTTCAGAGCTAGTGAGGGGTAGGACTGGTACCCTCCCAGCACTGCGGAGACCAGATACCTAGGAGGGAGGGACCTGGTGTGTGGAGAGCAGTGTAACCCAGACTGGTTCTTTCCTGCAGGGGTGACATGAAAAAGCACTTGATGCTTTTAAGCCGAGCAGCAGATAGCATATGTGATGGTGACTTAGTGGACAGTCAGATCCGGAGTAAGCAAAACTGGAGTCTTCTGCCCACACAGGTAATTAAAGTGCAGACTCTGGTTTAGTTAAAGATAACAAAATATATAGCTTTTAGTGCCTGTGATCACTTGAAATACCAGGTAAACAGTATGGCTCTTATGGCAGAAATATAGTCTGTTAACAGATTAAAATATTTTTTGGTCACCGCTGTCTATTTCTTTTTTTCTTTTTTTTTTGGGGGGGGGAGTACAAAAATTTCTCCATTCTTTTTTTTTTTTTCCTTTTTTATTTTTTCCAGCATATTATGGGGGAACAAATGTTAAGGTTATGTATATTTCCCTTGCCCCCCTCCCCCTCGAGTCAGAGCTTCAAGCGTGACCATCCCCCAGTTGGTGCGCATCACACTCATTCCCCACCCACCTGCCCGACACCCGATAGATGTTGTTCCTGTATGTCCACTTATGTGTTCACCAGTTAATACCAATTTGCTGGTGAACCACTGTCTATTTCTTAATCTGGCTTTATTTTCAGTGTTTCAAAAATGTTTTTATTTAAATCGACACATGGAAATAGGAAGGTTAGATTTTGGTTTATAAGTAAGATGTGAATCAAAAGATTGATTTGCTCTGTTTTACTTTAAGAATCCTTTTTTGGGGGAAGGGGATGATGCTTAGCTCTCCCAGGTGATCACTAAGTAGCTCCTCCTTGAAAAAGTGCAGCCAGGGCAGCTCAGTGGCCACCTTTCTGATATATGAGTTCTGACTTTCTTCCTTGCCAAAGAGACAGCTTTATATTGTGAACTAGATTTAGGTATTGATAGCTTTAACTTTAAAACAGAGTTTGGCAGACATTCACATTAAGAGTGTTATTTGTATATTTACACAGGATTGTTGGCCTGAGTTCTAAGCAAGGGGCTTCCAGAATGCCTGCCCTTCTCTTAATTCTACCCACACATTGCTTGAAAACAGAAACCAAAAACTCATTCTGGAGATACAGAATCCTTTCTCTTATGTTTTAAAAGTTTTTATTTTTCTTTACTTAATAATTGTACCTTTTTCAAGACCATTGAGATAAGTTAAAATAATTGTGCCTTGAGACTTTATCCTGAAGAAATAATTTTAAACACAGGAAAAGCTTAATGTATAAAAATATTCCCCTCATGCCTGTAATCCTAGCACTCTAGGAGGTCGAGGTGGGCGGATCGTTTGAGCTTAGGAGTTCAAGACCAGCCTGAGCCAGAGCGAGACCCCGTCTCTACTAAAAAAAAATAGAAAGAAATTAGCTGGACAGCTATAAAATATATATATATATATAAAATTTAGCCGGGCATGGTGGCGCATGCCTGTAGTCCCAGCTACCTGGGAGGCTGAGGCAGGAGGATCGCTCGAGCCCAGGAGTTGGAGGTTGCTGTGAGCTAGGCTGATGCCATGGCACTCTAGCCCGGGCAACAGAGTGAGACTATCTCAAAAAAAAAAAAAAAATTCCCTAAAGCATTAGTTCTGATAGCAAAAAATTAGAGAAAATCTCCACATCCAGGAACAGGAGAAAGATTGTGATAAATCCTCTTGATGAAATATTATGTAGCCTTTGAAATTATTTATAAAGATTATGTAATATGGAAAAAATGGTTATGAGAGAATATTTATTAGAATAAAGCAGGATATAAAATTTATGCAGAATACGATTCCAGCCTTTAAAAAGGAAAAACCCTAGACATAGAAGACATCCATCTAAGGATACATTTTTTTCCTCAAGTGCCAATTTAATTGATTCTCTAATTATTAGACTTTCCATGCTTTAATCTACCTGTGCTATCAATCACTTATGTTGAAGACCATCTTATTCCTCTTAAGCTAATTTTTTGCTGTGACATTGGCATCCATGAGATCAGTGGTGTGTTGGGGTCAGTTGTTTGAGGAGGCTGAGTTGGCATGAAGATCTCTCTGAGGGCCATGACACGTTTTGGACCCAGGTGTGTCCTGCAGTCTGTTGTCTTCTCTGGGAGAAGTTTCCCATACGAACAGGTCAGAGACAGGGAAAGGGCCTGACTGTCCTGTCAGGAGGCACCTAGGACAGTGTTCTTCATTTTCTGTAGACTGCTGGGAAGTCATCAGCTGCTAAGGAAGTAACTTTGTACTAAATATAAATTCTGGACTGCAATTGATTTTTTTTTTTTTTTTCAGGCCATTTATGCCAGCGTTCTTCCTGGAGAGTTGATGAGAGGGTACCTGACCCAGTTCCCCACCTTCCCGAGCTGGCTGGGGAAGCACTCATCTACAGGCAAACATGACCGTATTATTCAGGACCTGGCATTGCATATGAGTCTCAAGTAGGTGGCATTATTCCATTCCTGGCATTTTATTGGTGTGCTATATTCAGCTTTTATCTGATAGGGATAGCAGGAGTCAGAAGATTTATGTTTTAGTTTTGATCTTATTGCTCACTAGATAAATGATCCTGGATAAATTCCTTATATTTTATGGGCCTGAGTTGTATCATCTGTGATCACTATAACACTTGCTTGAAAGATACTTTGGAGAGTAAAGCCAGATGGTAGATATTATAATTTTAAGATAAATTTTAAAGACTATAAATCTGAGGTAGTGCTATTATTTATGGTTATTGTGACTATGCCTATTACTTGTAAGAATAACTTCTTAGCTTCAGAATAATTAATAGGAAAAAATTGAACTATTTAAAGAAATGAACTAGTTTTTTTTTTTTTAACCTATTTTAGTGTTAATTGACCTACTCATTTAGGAAGAGGAACACAGTTTAGCATGTAACAGGAGGAGGCCAATTAATGTGCTTAGAGAAGTTTAGGGAAGTTTAACACATTAACTGCATGTGAGTTGTATTTAACTCACGCTAGTTTTGAGCCCAGGGCCTCATGAAGCATACGTAATTCACACGTCTCTTTACCTTGGGAGCTGTATAGTATGCAGGCAACTTATGCTGCCATGCTGTAGCACACATGTTGTGTGATGGGTGGCCCCCTGGGCAAAACTCTGCAGTTGGTTCGTGAAAATCTTACTTGATGTTCTTACTGTTATAATTAATATCGATAATTTAATTGCATATAACTCATGCACAGAAAACAATAAAAAAAATTTTCATTAAATTAGGAAGGATTGTTTTGTTTTTGAAGTTTTTATCCTATTTTTGAAATAAAACACTGTGGCCCCAAGGAAAAAATTTTTTTTCTAATATGGCAGTCAATGTGTTAAAAATACTAGTATTTTGTACAATTTTGTTAAAGTTCGGAAACTTGGAAAATGTGCATGCACACAAATATTAAGTGAACTTTAGGGATTCATTTTTAGCCAAGAACTACTTGAGTAGTCTTAATTCCCTTTCTGGTCCCTGGAGAAAATGTTAATATTTGATCCTCAGATCCACCCTTAACTTTTGGTTAGAGCTGAACTGAGCAAGTGCCTCTCTTCTGTTCCTGTAAAATTCGACTTCCCACTAAGTCCCCCCTTCCTAGTGTGTGGCTTAGTGTTTTTTGTCCACTCATATATTAGTTTTCTATAGCTGCTATAACAAATTACCACAAACATAATGGCTTAAAATGATGACAAATTTATTGTCATCTTGAACTGGGGAGATCATCCTGGATTATCTGGGTGGGCCCAGTGTCATCACAAGGGTCTTTATGAAAGGGAGGCAACGGTGTTAGAGTCAGAGAATTCAAGATGCTACTCACCTGGCTTGGAGGTTGGGAAAGGGACCGCCAGTCAAGGAAAGCGGGTGGCCTCTGGAGATTGGAGAAGGCTGCATTTCCCCTTGTCGTCTCGTTGGACGGGCTGAGTGCCTGCCCCTCAGCTCTGCTCCCTGCCCCCCATTTTTAAAGGTCATATGTCCCTCTGCGCTAGGGGCATCCTTCTTGAATGCTCCCACTCTATTCCTGGTCGGTTTTGAGCCCTGCACTTGCGTGTTGTTTTAGGCTGTCCTGTTGTATGCCTGTCCCCCTTCCCCCATTAGACCATGCATTTCTGGGCTTAGGACGTGATGCTTACTTATCTAGCACCTACAATTGCTCAGTTAATGTTTTTTAACCATATGCAGGACATTATTACCAGCAAGGACTTTTATAGTGAATTTCATGATTTTTTTTAACTAAGTGAAGAGCTTCCTACTTTTTAACTCTGATCAAGCCACTGAACTTTTATAGGCCTCGGTTTCGCTTCATTTTTAAAAAATGGAAATGTAATTTTATTATTAGTTCTTAACTTTTGGGGGTCATAAATTATTTTGAGAATCTGAAAGCTTTAATCTTTATTCTCCCCAAAATGTACAAGTGCACAAATAATGTAATTTTAGGGGAATTACAGATTCCTGAGGTTGTTACACACCCTTGATCTAGGTATGTTAGATGGCACCTTTAGACTTTTCTAGGTTTAATGTTCTGTGATTCTACTAGGAGATGACAATATTGTAACAAATTACAAGAGAATAATTTTAGAAGTGGTTCCATGATTTTCTTGGGTACTGTGGCATAGGGACTTATACTACTTCTCTTCAAGTACTAGTGTGCTTGATTACAGAAGACCAAATCTTGAGAAAATGGGTGGAATTAAAATAGAATTTTTAAAAATTCTTTGTCTAGGTAATAAAACAATTACGGGAGCAAAGTTCTAGACTTCTGACCAAAAGAACTATGTGGCTTCTTATAGTTCAGACATTCGGTGACGTGAAGACAGGAGCAGGACCCATAGGTAATTTATAAAGAATCATTTCTTTTCTGATTCTAATGTGGGTTCTGATACCAACAGCTTTTGAGGCTTCTTTTTTTTTTTTCTTTTTTTTTGAGACAGAGTCTCACTCTGTTGCCAGGACTAGAGTGCCGTGGCGTCAGCCTCGCTCACAGCAACCTCCAACTCCTGGGCTCAAGCGATCCTCCTGCCTCAGCCTCCCGAGTAGCTGGGACTACAGGCACGTGCCACCATACCCGGCTAATTTTTTCTATATATTTTTAGCTGGCCAATTAATTTCTTTCTATTTTTTTTTTTTAGTAGAGACGGGGTCTCACTCTTGCTCAGGCTGGTTTTGAATTCCTGACCTTGAGCGATCCTCCCGCCTCTGCCTCCCAGAGTGCTAGGATTACAGGCGTGAGCCACCGCGCCTGGCCGAGGTTTCTTGTTTAAAATATGTATACATATAATTTCTTGGTTCGAAGGAGGACTCAGCTGGGTTGGAAAAATTTAGGATGGTGGCATTTGAAATAATGTTTTGTTCAGTTACAATATTTTCTGTCTTTAAGAAGCGACACCATTTAAGAGAGAAAGAAAGTAACATTCTAGTTCTCTGCAGATCAGAGACTGTTCCCTAAGTATTTCACTGGCCAGTGTGGATCACTTTTTGATTCTGTAGGAACATTCTCTGCAGTTTTCTTAGGTTTGGGGAAAACTGTGCCCTAGAAGTGAAGATGTCAGAGTAACACTGTTAGGAAACGTGAGGGAAGCATTCATATGTAATTCTGTATGTTACAATCAGAGACCAAAAGGTGTTACATACACTCAAGTAAGAAGTGGCAGTAGCACTAGAGGCAGGACATTTCATTGCCTTTTACTGAGGCTTTTAATATTTGGAACTTGGAACGAGGAATCTTTATGGCTGCAATTCATATGAACATAGAGAAACACTGCTGTTGCCAGGGCCTTAAGAGTATGGTGGAACTCACATTGGTTTTTTTAGTCATCGATCCAGGTAAGTGGAAAATTCCCTTTGAGCAAATTGATGTGTATCCATTCCCCTGAGGGTGTGGTGCTGGCCTGTCCCTACACTGCTGGCTGTGAAACAGTAGGCATCCCACTGAGCATTATTAAAATTGGATCGAACTCTGCCTGATTAACTCAGTGTTGATATGCACAGTACGAGTTGGTGCTAGTTCGCCACTGATGACAGGTATGTCTCTTTTGTTTTGGTTTCAGAACTTACTCCAGCAAAAGGACTGTAAACATGGATTATTTGTCACACGTGAGGGATGCACTTGTACAGCCCTTGACCTCACAAGGGGTAGAAGGAGTACAGGCTGTTGTTGCACTTATGGACACATATTATTTGATGAAAGAAGACTTTGAGAATATCATGGAAATTAGCAGCTGGGGAGGCAAACCTAGTCCCTTTTCGAAGCTGGATCCCAAGGTAAATTGTGTAACCTACTTGTTCTCTGTCACTTGGTAATCACCAGGCTTGTACTACGAGACTTCAGAGGTGTTTTAGATGCCTTAAAAAAAGGTTAACTATTTTCCTCCCTTAAATGCTTGTGTCTTCCCTATGGCTTGTGCTGTCCAAAGGTACCAGTTGAGTACAATAATAAGAGTAGACTTCTGGATTTGACTTTACAATTTGTATTTTTACCTTCGCTTCATGCTCAGTGGAAAATCAAAAAGTGAAATCTGAAGAACAAATATAAACGTATTCCATAGGGGTAGGGGGATGAACTTGGGGAATTAAAAGTGAGATGTGGTGGTGGTGATGGATTATACAAATAAAGATGTGTTTACTGGCTGAGGATTTGTATAATTTTTCTTTTTCTTAGTCTACTTAATCTGTAATTACATATCTCCTCTTTGTCATAACAAATCTCTTCTTTTTGTAATGAGCACGAAAAACCTAGTGATATAATATGAATATGTAATATCTAACACCTCATCTTGTGCCTGTCTATGGGATGCTGCTTTAGAAGACATGTTCTCTGTGGTTTGCCCTCTCTAGAATTTTGACCTAATTTAATGGTTACCAATAAATTCTCACAGCAGACATCTAGTTGTTAGAATTCATGGACTAATTCTGGAATTATGTTTAGAAGCTTGAAGTTAAGACTTTTCATGTTACTTAGTATTTTGAAGTAATTACTACTATTGTGATAAAGGTAACTTATGTGTTTTGTTGTAATTAAAGACCAACGTGTATTAATACCTAACTTTGCTTATTATTTTGTTAGAAATGTGGGGAGTGCTGAATAGATAGAAATGATAACTAGAAGTGATTTTTTTGTTTGCCTAAAGCTCCCAAATACTGATTCTTAGTCTTTTCCGAGTCATGGGCTCTATTAAGAATGTCATGAAAAATATGGAACTTCTCCATAGAAAAGTGCATATACTTCTATTTACATGTATATGCATAAATATTGTACATATAGTTTCAAGGGGCTCCCCAGGGTCTCTTAAAGCCTTTTACGCTTGTGAAGTTGAAAAGAATTGTTTGGTACTTAGATTTTTAAAAAACGTCCTCTATTCCTTTCATATAGGTGAAAGCAGCCTTCACAAGAGCTTACAATAAGGAGGCCCACCTTACTCCGTACTCACTTCAGGCAATAAAGACATCGAGACACAGCATAGGCCCATCACTGGATCCTGAACACAGCGAAGAGTTAAATGAGGATGACTCTCAATCTGATGAGAAAGACCAAGATGCTATAGAAACTGATGCCATGGTCAAGGTAGTATTTTAAGCTACAGACAGGATAACTGAAGAGTAGATGATCTTTTCTTGTATATAACTTGCCTTGGGAATAATAGGGCCTATTTGGCAAGTAGCAGAGTAAGTTGAAAATAATGTTTTTCAATTATCATGGTTGAAGGTGGAGCAGGTAAAGATTTCATTTTTATCAACAGCTTCTTATAGCAATGGAAGGGCAGATAGCAAGAAAATAGGCCCGTCATATTGATGGCCATATGTTCTGTTAGAAAAAGTAACATTTTTATTTATTTGGCCAATGGTATATGCTTTCTTATCCACACACATTTCCACAGCATACTCAAGAAAAACATTTTTTAACAAAACCATTTCTCCCTTCTGTTATTTGTGTTTTGCTCTAGTCATTGAACTGCCTATAGAAATTTCTCAATGCAAAACATACTTGTCTTTTGCTGGGAAAGACTAAAATTATTATAGTTTTGGTATTGGCCCACTGTTCACGACAAGCTGAGGCAGAGGAAGCCTAGTCCGTGTCCTCCTCTCTCCTCGCCACGCGTGCTGCTCGCCCTGCATTCCCGCTGTGTGTGCGGGGGGACGTGGCCTTCTCCAGTGTAGCTCTCATGTAGACGTGAGACACGAGAGGTTGTCTCCCTTTCCCTTTCTTCCCCTTCACAAAATGACTGTGTTTAGATATCTAATCTAAAACTGAAAGGAAATTCTTCATGTAAATATTATCCTATTTGTAAATTATCTCTTGCTTATTTTGTCTTTCTTAAATGCACCTATGTTTTTTACCTCTAAGAAATTGCCTTACATGGGCAACATATCTTAGTTCTAGATAGCTTTTCAGTTTTTACTGCTGGCTTTTAAAGGCTGTAACTAGCCCAGTTGTTGCTTGAAAGCTAGCTCCCCAGGGGCTGCAATAGTCCAAGATTTAGATGTTTACAACCTCTCTTCTTTTTAAATTTAGTTGCAGGTAAAGATTAGATTTATTACAGAGATGAACTTATTTCATTTACTCATAAATACAGTTACTAACTATTTTGTGCATCCTTTCCCCCCAAACAGAAAAAGACAAAATCTTCAAAGACTTCAAAACCAGAAAAGGATAAGGAGTCCAGAAAAGGAAAAGGAAAAAGTTCTAAGAAATGAAACTATTTTTCACTACCAATAGCCACTTTTTACTCACCCTCCTGACCAGTCTAGCTGGTTTAAAGAAAGCCTTGTTTTTTCCAGAGCAACCATGTATTAGCATAATGGTAAGACCTGGCGGTCCCATTACAAATAAAGGGCGATACAGCTGGAAGGATATGACCAACAGGCTCACATACACCTCTCAGAGAGGTTCATAGGACTGCTTGGGTCTTCTGCTGTCCTGTTAATCCAGTTAGATTGTTGTACTTCAGAATGACTCTGTATAATGGGAACTAGAAAGCATATGTGGGCTTTGGAGTCAGATTTTAGTTAATAAAATAAGCCTGAGAGCAGTGGCACTAAGGTGTCTTTTGTAGGCTTAAGAATTTATCCTAGTGGCCTTTATAGGACCAATGCTGATTTTTTTTAAAAGGTAGTGCCTATTATGTGGTGAAATTTTGTAAATAAATAATAACAAAACCGTCACCACCTAGAACTGGGTATTCTTTGTACATTGTCAAATATCTTACAAAGTATAAATTAGGAATAAAAATGTTCCACATGATACATGTACAAATTCTTAAGATTTTCATCTTGTACAGCTAAATATTATGTTGGTATATTACCTTCCTTATTAATTTGCAAATGATTGGATTAAAAAAGCATACTATATATTCCTTACTAACCAGTTGTGTGAAACATAACGTTGGCAGTTGAAGTCAGGACTCTAATTCCCAGCTCCGCACTCTCTCTGCGCACTGACCTCCTCTCTGGTGTGAATAGGTTTCACAGAGAGGCACAGGTGTGGGGACTGCAGAAGGATTGTCAGACATTCTTACCCTGGAATCTTAACCCATCAGGTTCAAACCAGTAGGGCCCAGGCTGGGTCAGATTCTCAGGCTCACTCTGTCGTGGGACAAAACTAACACTGGCTTTTTTGTTTACTTTGTCCCTGGGAGATCTGTTCATGTCCTGTGGTCGATTCCACAAACCCACTGGAACTTTAGATTGTTCGTGTTACCATACCCGTTGAGTAGCGCTGAGGCTGTGGATCCAGCCTGGAATTTAAGTCAGCTATTTTGTAATCTTGTCAGTAAATGCTCAGAGGTAGCGCTACTTCTATGAGGTATATGCTGAAAGGAATGTAAATAAGGATAGTATTGTATTCCCTGCCTTTAAGGAACGGATAGTCTTGTTTAGGAGATGAGTTCTGAAGTTCTTGAGTCATTTAAAGTGTATTTACCAGTGTGAAAAATGCCCTTCATGGAGATTAATTCATTATGAAAATAAAACATTGCCTTGAGCCTTTGCCTACTGAGTCATGCCCTTCTCTTTGTTAAAGCCTGGCTTGAAACTTTTGTGCTTCAGTGAAGATTTCCTCACCAGTGGGGTGAGGATGATTTTTTATGCATATTCTTCCATTTCTGCTACTTTTGGATGTGCAGGTCATGTCTCCCTAGTTGCTTTGTACACACCAGGAAAGGGACTTAATCTCCTCACAATGAATATTGCCCTTCACTTGTTCATTATGATTTTGTTTTTAATTTTAAAAGCTCAGAACACAAGACTGGCATAATATGTGTATAAAATAACATTTCTTTTGTTATAGAATTAGAAATTGTAAATATGCTCTTTAATACATGAGGGTGATAACACAGGTCTGTTTGATTCCTCTTTGAAGCCCTCGTGACTAAGGTGAAAGACGGAGGTTGATGGGAGATGGGCAGTAGTTCTGTAGCAGTTTGGATGTGAATCTAAATGTTCTTCTCTACGGAGAGTGAATCTTTATTGGAGCCACCACTAAAGTATCCTTTTGGAGCTGCTCGGTGCCACACATCTCTGTAGCATAAAACCGCATACTTGCTCTTTCAAGATCCATTGAGTCTGGCCATTTTGTTATTTATCACAAGTCATTCAACTTTATTCTTCATCTTGTCACTGGGGCCATCCTGTAAAATCAAATGTTGAGTGCATGACTCATTCTGTCAGCTGTTCAGACGCTGGTGACATTTTCAGACATTGCTCATTTGGTGAGGCTGGCCTTGGATTGCAAGGAAGTGTATACTGCTGATGTAGGGAGAGTACGAGCTCCCTTGGGGAGCGTGCGTGTGGGGTGTATTACATGTGTGATATGGGGAAGGAAACTTCATATAGCCTGGGGGAAGATTTCAAATAATATGTTTTCAGGGGAAGTCAAAGGGTTTAATTTTGTGACAGAATTCCATAGTATGCAGAGTAGAATGACTCAGCAGATACAAGCCTATATAATTTCACTCATTCCTTCAAAGATTGGTTTTACTGATTTTTGATGTTTCGATTTTGGGACTGATTCTGCTATCTAGCCTTGATTTGTGTAAACATCTCATTTTGAGCTTTTTTATACTGTTAACTGTATTGCCCAAACTTGAAAGTGCTTCAAAGCTACCATCCTTTATCTCTTTTGTCTCAATTTTTTTGTTGCCAGGGCTACAGTGCAATGGCGTCAGCCTAGCTCACAGCAACCTCAAACTCCTGGGCTCAGGTGATCCTTCTGCCTCAGCCTCCTAAGAAGTTGGGACTACAGGTGTGCAACCCACCACTGTGGGCTAATTTTTCTATTTTTTGTAGAGACATGAGGGTCTTGCTAAGTTGCTCAGGCTGGTCTAGGACTCCTGACCTCAAGCGATCCTCCCACCTTGGCCTCCCAAAGTGCTACGATTACAGGTGTGAGGCACTCCACCTGTCCTCTTTTGTCTCTAATTCCAGGAAGACATATACATGTCTAGTCAACAATTTTATTTTAAAGGCAATATTTCAAGATATAAAAGTTATCAAAAAGCCAAATATTTACAATTATGTCATAGGTTACAATTAGTGCAGAGCATAGAATATAAGACTCTGAAGAGGAAATATACAAAGTACAATAAACAGAAAGGTTCGACGGCACCGTTTTCCCCTCTACAGAGCTGAAAGTGCCAACCTGGGGAGGTCACCTTTGTTTCATTTTTCTGTATCCAGGAAGGACCATTTCTTCTTCCTCCTGTGGAAAAAATGCTTTCTTAGGAGCATTATACCTAGAAAGGACAAACAAAACACATGCCTTTACAAGGGTTTCAAGTAATGACTGGCATTTATTTATAGTAATAAAGTCAAGCATACTAAAAAGGAGGTTTTTTTTTTTCCAGCAAATTATGGGGGTACAAATATTACGGTTATGTATATTGCCCATGCCCCCC
>VBSM01002608.1:67366135-67380167 GCA_008086735.1 Cheirogaleus medius
ATTAAAAAAAAGAAAAAAAAAAAGGATGTTTTTCACATTTTTAAATGGTTGAAACAAAATCAAAAGAAGAATAGTATTTTGTGACATGTTAAAATTATATGAGGCTCAAATTTCTGTGTCCAGAAATAAAGTTCTATTGGAACACGGTCATGTTCATTCGTTTATGTATTATTCATGACAAAGTGGTAGAGTCAAACAAAATACTTAACCTCTGGCACTTTACAGAAAAAGTTTGCTGAGGCTGTCACAGAATGTGACAAATCATCTGAGAATGTTACAATTGCTTGCCTTTTAGAATAATGGGGCTTTTTCTGGTGTAATATTCTATTGTAGTTGAGAATATGGAGCCAGACTTTTATTGGCTGACAACGTGATCTTGGGCAAAGGTTACTTCACTTCTTTTGCCCCAGTTGGCTTATCTGTAAAATAGGGAAAATAACAGTCCCCATGTGTGCAGGCTCGAGACTGTTGTCCTTGGAAGGCCTGCTTGAACAGTTGGACCTTGGCTTGCATCTAGGAACTTGGATTGGGGGAGGGTTCCTGCCATTTTCAGAACTGATGAGAGTGGCTTACTGTGCCTAAGATCTTTGCACAAACAATGTGGTTATGCTGCACACCTGCTCTCTGGGAGTCTAGAAAACCGGGTACGCACCAGGCAGAAGGTGTCTATGTGACCAGCCCCCAATAAGAGCCCTGGGTGCTGAGTCTTAACAAGCTTCCCATGCTGCCAAGTCACTCCTGGAGGAGTTGCTGAACGTGTCCTGTGTGGCTCCACCACGAAGGGGGTCTTGGAAGTGTGTGCCTGCGCCTGGGCTCCTTTGGACGTCACCCCATGCGCCTTTTCCTTTGCTGACTTTGCTTTGTATCCTTTGGCTGTGATAAATCTTAGCCTTTCGTGCTGCTATGTGTTGAGTCTTGTGAATCTTCCTAGTAAAGGATCATCGAACCTGGGGGTGGTCTTGGGGTCCCCAACATACTACTTCATGGGGTTGTTGTGAGGATTAAATGGGTGAATATACGCAGAGAGCTTAGAACAGTGGCTAGTGGAGTCAGTGAGCACAGATCTCCCAACGCTGTGCTGGCCTGGACTGAGGGTCATGAGCTCTCCTCACATAGTACTTACGTGATGGAAATTTGCTAATGTTGTTGGCCACCCGAATGAGCATGCGTGCCCCTTTCATGTGATCTCCATTTTTAACATGAATCTGAAATAAATGACACATTTTACTCTTCAGCACTGTCCAGCCCAGCTGTCCATGCCCAAAGGTCCTGGGCTGTCCTTCAGTCCATCCCCCGTCCTGGCTTTTTCAGCAACCCCAGAGCCTAGTCTGACTTCCCCTGAAATGTGAACGAATCTTTCTTCAGTCCTTTGTGTCAAAGATGCCTGTGACATTTTTCCATCAACTTTTTTCTGATTTAATAGAGTCTGATAGTTTCCCTTTTGAAACTACAAGCAGTTAAAAATCTAAGAAAATCTTGGTAATCTCTTGTGTAAGAGAGCAGTCATGAGGGTGCGTGCCCTTCAGCAGGAGGGGAGGGGGAGGTCTGGTTGGAAGAGAAGTGGGGGCAACTCCAGGGGCCAAAGGAAAGGCCGGGCTGAGAAGCAGCCCTGCGGCCTGTGGCAGTGGAAAGCCTGCTCCAGGAGGGCTGCTCACAGGAGGCCCTGTTTTCTCCTCATCTTCCACCGAGTAGTTTCTCTCCCTCCCTCCACTGCTGCAGGCTCCATGTGCCAGATTCTGTGCTTCAGTCTGGGACGATGACGTTGTCACTCATGCCTGAAGCTGGGAAAGGTCTCCCGCCTCCTTTCAGCCCCTTTCTTTATGAAAGAAGGACCCTCCTGCTTCTCTGAAGGAAAATGCACTCCTCAGGGTTGCAAGTCAGATTTCTCAATGTGTTTCCCTCATCACCAGTGTCACAGACCTGTGGTCCAATATGGTAGTCACTAGCCGTATGTGGCTATTTACATTTAAAAATCAAAATCATATAAAATTAAAAGCTGAGTGCCTGCGCCACACTAGCGGCGTTGCAAGTGCTCTCCGCAGCCAGGCGCGGCTGCCACGCTGCGCGGCGCGGACACGGAACAGCTCCGTCCCTGCAGAGATTTCCACTGGGCGGTGCCCGTGTACACAGTAACTGGGATTTAAATCATTCATAATATGATACACTCTTACAGACTGGCCAGAGAACCAATTTGGCATTAACATGGACAGATACACTTTGACATAAATGAAAATTTGGAAAAATACATAAAGTGGAGTTTGCCTATACCCACCACACCCCACCACCGGGCTGGTGCCGTCTCCCCGCCCACGCTTCCTCCCCTTTCGGAATCTGCTTTTGCTAGTCTCTTCAGTAGGCTCCTAGTTTTATCTGCAATAACAGATATCCATTCTTACTTTTTTGCCTTTTTGTACACAAAAGGCAGCACAGTGTGAAATTTTTCTGTTTCTTACTTTTGTCATTGCCCCATACAGAGATCTAGGAAATTGCTCCCATCTAACGGAGACGCCCCAGCGGGGATAAACACGCCAGGCAGGTCATGTCCCAGCCGCTCCCGGGCCTCACCTTCACTAGCACGTAGCTGTGCAGGATCATCAGGTTGGTGGCCATCTCAGAGGGAATTTTGATCTTCTGGGATTTAAGTTCTGCGTACATGCTGAAGAGAACGTCATGTGCATTCCGATAGTTTCCTTGAAAAAATGTGGTAAAATGACATATTGCAAAGGATGAAATCCAAGGATGTTCTATGGACCCTCATTTTAAAAGTGGATTTTGTTGATTATATTATTGGCAATATTGCCATCATTTCTTACATAAAGTGACTCAGCAGTGTTTCCTATTTTAATTGACGTTATACACATAAAGCTAGTCCTGCCAGTAAAAAACGGTGGTGTCCTCCCGATGTCTTACTCTTCCTCAGGGCACCCACCTGGCGCCAGGTTCCCTGGGTCATAGAGTTATGAATCTACCTTCCCAGCCTCCCAAATCCAGCCTCTCTTCCTCCTGCCCACGGTGAACGCTCCTCCTCATCACTCTGTCGCTGCAGCGAAGGCATCTTCCCTCCGAGCCCTGTTCAGATGTCAGAATAGGCTTTACAAACCTCAGACCTCGCTCCAAGCCCAAACACCTCAAGGGCACGGCCTAGCATAAAACCCTGCAAGGCATCAGGCACTGTGGGTGCCTGCAAGTGCAAATCCTGAGCAGAGGCCTTGTGCTGTGCCCTTCAGGATCTGCCACCTCCTCTACCAGCTTTGCAGCCTAGTCTTTGCCTTCCCCTCCCAGCTCGCCCCCCACCTCCTGCCCCCTCCTTCTTTCAAAGCTCAGCGGAAGCTTTTGCTGCCTTCTCTCCTCTTCCTAGTCCACCTCCCCACCCTGCCCTCAGGATGCCCTGGGTCCCCTTCCCTGGGGCCTTTTCAGCATATTTCTTTCTATTCTAGCACTTGTCACCTGTATATAACAACTCTGAATTTATTTTCTGACTCTCCCATCAAATCATGACCCTTGAGGGCCAAACTGTGATTCAGTCTTCTCTGTGTCCTGAGCTCCTAGCACGCCTCTGACAGGCAGTGGCTGTTGTTAGATCAGCCTAAGCTGAATAAAGTAATGCCTTATTCGACTGCCTATTTCCCAAAACTGTGTTCCATACTTACGAACATCTAAGAGAAATGGCTTGCAAAAATTAGTGAAGAAATCAGACTAGTTCTCTAATTCAATATTCAATAAATATTTATAGGCTAGGCACGGTGGCTCATGCTCATAATCCCAAGCACTTTGCAAGGCCAAGGCGGGAAGACTGCTTGAGGTCAAGAGTTTGAGACCAGCCTGAGCAAGAGTGAGACCCTGTCTCCACTAAAGATAGAAAAATTAGCCAAGCAGTAGTCCCAGCTATTCAGAGGCTGAGGCAAGAGGATCACTTGTGTCCAGGAGTCTGAGGTTGCAGTGAGCTATGAGGACGCCACTGCACTCTAGCCTGGGCAACAAAGCAAGGCCCTGTCTCAAAAATAAGTATTTCCAGAGCATCCACTTGAGCAGAACCATTCTGAAGGTACTCTAATAGTCCCTGTATATTATGAAGAACTAGGTCCATAATGGCACCCCATAATTATCTTTCATCTTTTTAAAAAATTTTTTTTTCTTTTTTCCTCATGCTTGTCTAAGATTGTCTTCCCTCTTCTAACTCTCTTTATATTGTTAGGGCCAAATGCATGGAATGGAAAGGAAACACTGTGAGTTTGTGAGGAGGGGCTGCAGGCTGCAGAGGTCAGAGAATAGTGGTCCAGGGGCTGGAAACCCTGAGGCTGTGCGGAGGAAAGGGAGTCGTGCTGGTTAGTCACTAGCCTCCTATGATGATAAATTATTTTACTTCTCAGAATGGTTATCTCTTTAGTCTTTTAGGTTCAAAGCAAGCCTACATTAGAAACTGGCTGCTCTTTCCTGGGCAGGAATGGGGTTGGGGCTTGACTCTACTACTCGTCGGGGGCAGAAAACATACACTATCATGGACCTACCTGAAGACTGCTCTTCTCTGGCAATGATAATGGCAGTCCGGGCAGCTTCTCGGTATTGTTTCAGAGCCATGTACAGGCGGAACAGGTACTTGGCATCCTGACATACAAACCATTAGAGAAACATCACTTTCTTCATTAGCTGAGACATTTCAGTTAGAACCACACTCATCTGCCAGTAACTGAGAATTGATATTGATTTTAAAAAGCCAATGAGGGGGCCAGGGGCAGTGGCTCATGCCTGTAATCCCAGTACTTTGGAAGGCGGAGGCGGGAGGATCACTTGAGTTTGTTGGAGTTTGAGACCAGCCTGGGCAACATAGTGAGACCCTGTCTGTACAAAAAATAGAAAAATCAGCCAGGTTTGGTGGCAAGTGCCTGTAGTCCCAGCTACTAGGGAGGCTGAGGCAGGAGGATCACTTGAGCCCAGGAGTTTGAGGTTGCTGTGAGCTGTGATTGTATCTCTGTACTTCAGCCCGGGTAACAGAGCAAGACTTTTTTTTTTTTAAAGCCAATGAATAAAGAATTAGTTCATGTATCAAATATTTATTCAGAGTTTAATATGATGGCCAGGTAGTATTCTAAGTACTTAAGAAATAGTAATTCATTTAAGTCCTCATACCCACCATAGAAGGAAGGTACTATTATTATCCCAGTTTCGTAGATGAGAAACTAAAACACAATAGGAGAGGGACAGAGCCAGGATTAGAACCACAGGATGTGAGTCTGTGTTCCTAATCTTGCTCCATAGAGTATCTCTCATGTGCTTGGAAATAAAATGTATTCCTATGCCATGTACCAACTTTGCAAAATTTCAAAAATTTTTATATCTATATAAATTTTCTCTGGTCTACAAAATTTTCTTTGGCCTTTGATCATTTTCCATTTCTATTCCAACTTTAGACAATTTTATGTATTTGATGCTGGCTTCCAGGTTATTAGAGTAAGTGGATATAATGGGAGGTGGTTTGGAACAGTTCAAGGGCCTGTGTCCTTTGGCAAGTTAAATTAGCTTCTGTAGGTCTCAGTGGCTTTATCTGACAGATAAAGGAAATGGGCTCAGGGACTGCTCCAATCCTCGCCAGCTCTGACGTTCTATCATGGTTCTATCACTCTCTCTTCAAATCGGTGACCCGAGTTCTTCACAAGCAAACCTCCTCCTTGAACATAGAATGAAAGAGAAGGAACAGCTCTGGGGGCGTTCTCAAAAGCTTGTGGGTCTCTCCTTATCAGGACTGAGAGAAGGCTGACTTCTGCAGCAAGCCACAGGGAGTCACATATTTTGAAAATATGCTCTTAACAATGTATTTCTACTTTATATTTAAAGTAAGTTAGTTTTATGTTTAATATGATTTCTGTTAATTTTCATAATTTTGGAGATATAAACAAAGCATACTCTGCATTTTAGGGGATTAGTG
This sequence comes from Cheirogaleus medius, assembly GCA_008086735.1. Classification (NCBI taxonomy): domain Eukaryota; kingdom Metazoa; phylum Chordata; class Mammalia; order Primates; family Cheirogaleidae; genus Cheirogaleus; species Cheirogaleus medius. The sequence goes on from VBSM01002608.1 coordinate 67,372,059, forward strand.
CTAAGTCACAGTTCCAATGATCATCTTTCATAATTCTTAGAATAAACAAAACTATAACACTTGAGAAAAATTGCTGGTGGATTGTCATCTGGAAAGGCATGGCTATCTTAAGGGTGGCAATGCCCACTTGAAAGAGTGAATATACGTGTTATCTTCTAAATGCAAAAAGGATTTGTTGTGTAAAATTTGGATTCAGTCAAAAGCCCACACTCAAGGATCGATCCAGAAGGCTGCATGTGGCCCCAAGGCCACAGGTTCCCCAACCCTGGATGATCTACGGCTACTTTCAGAGAGAAAATTTTATAAATCTGTTGTAACAGTGTGATAGGAAAAAGCAGGGAAGAATAAACTAAAATCACAACTAAGATATGAAGATCCGGGTGCAGCAAACACCTGCAGTACCTTGGGCATGCCGTCACTCTCCCCCATGAGGTGGTCTATCAGCTGGCTGGTCAGCAGTTCATCTTTGGCCTGACCAACCTGTTAAGAGGAAAAAACCCAGCAAATTTGTCATCTTAAACCCAGCAAGAGGGGGGAAAACACAAATAATCTTCTGCTGAAGGAGATGGAATAAAAAATATGCAGAAGTAGCCAGGTGCAGTGGCTCACGCCTGTAATCCTAGCACTCTGGGAGGCTTGAGGACTGCTTGAGTCCAGGAGTTTGAGACCAGCCTAAGCAACACAGTGAGACCCCATGTCTACAAAAATTAAAAAAGAAAATAAGCTGAGCATGGTGGCGCACCTGTAGTTCCAGCTTTTCAGGATGCTGAGGCAGGAGGATGCCTTGAGCCCAAGAGTTGCAGTGAGCTATGTGACACCACTGCGCTCTAGCCTGGGCAACAGAGTGAGACCCTGTCTCAGTATAGTACAGTGCCTGAAATATAATATAGGATCAGGATCTTCCTTCATTTGTTTGTAAAGTGTCCATCAATAAAAATCCATCCTGAGAAACTGTAGCTTTTCTCAGCTGCTGTACCAAAATACTGTATTTTCTTTTATACTGAGAGAAAATATACTTCTTGGATGCTTTAATAAAAACTTTCTTAGGATCAATGACAATGACACCTTGGGAACAGCATCTTGAGTACATGAACTGGGCCTTACACAACATCATCCTACTGAGTGCCCTCATCTGCAGTAGCTCCCTGAGGAAATGCACTTGTACTTGCTACATGTGACTGAAAGTCGAAAGAAATGTCACAGCTGTAGGGCGGCAGAAGAGGGCAGGCAGCTGGAAATGTGGGATGGGGTTCTGGAGAAGATGCTGGCTTAGAAATCTTAATTTAAGTCATCTCTATAAAGGTGAGAGTTGAACCACTGAAGTGTTGGGTGGTGTTGATCAGGAATAATGGACTCTGTTGGAGGATGGAAATGTGTCAGTTTTAGTTAGTAGGAACAGAATGTGTGAGGTCAGGAACTTAGGGGAAACATTAGGGATTTACTGACAAAATTAAGAGGCTTAAGAGTTTTGTATCTACTAAAAAGAGGTGAGAGAGAAACACATCTGGAGCTCAACCGAGGCGATGGAACACTGAACAGTGTGGCACTGCCCTCTTGTTACAATAATGACATTATAGCAAGACAAGCCACCGGAAAAGGAAGGAAATGGTCATTAGGGATGCAGCAATACATGGCTGAGCTTGCTATCCCCCAGGGGAAGGTATGAGGACGAGTCTGGAAGTTATCTGTGCAGCAGAGGAAGGATGCGGTCAGTAGACTTGCGTAGAAAGAGATCATACTGAGCCTGGGGGGGTGGAGAGGCTCTCGGGCTGCAGGATTTCCACATACTTCACTAGCTGTGGCGGTTGTCGGGGAAGAAAGCTAATAAGCTTTTACAAATCTGCATTGCCTCTGCTCTTGCTACTGTGGCAAGTAAAGGACACTGGGACAGAAATGGTAGGGCTCATTTTCTTGATGGCTTGTGTGGATTGCTTTAGGTGAATGAGCCAGTACAGGGAGATGGTTCAAAGCAAGGGCTCTGGAGTCAGCCTGCTGGAGTTCAACTTAGTGACATCATTTGTGACCTGGGTGATCTTGGGCAGGTTACTCTTGGGGCCTCAATGTGGTTAACAATAGTCCCTAACTCACAGAATTGGTGTGAGGAGTACATAAGGTAATACACGAGGGGCCTGGATGGGTGCCAAGTAGATAGTGCTGCCAAATACAGCAAATACAAATACAGGACGTCCAGTTAAATTTGAATTTCAGAGAAGCAGTGAATAATTTTCATTAAGTATGCCTTCCACAAAACTTAGCAAACCTACCCGCAAAGTCGGTACTCAACAGGTGTTCACTATTATTTTCATTACCAGCTGCCACCAGGGAGAGCTGAGCACACCCAAAGTGTCAGGACAGATGGGAAGGAGAGCCAGCAGGGAACAGATGTGGCCACTCAAAATTCAAATGAACAGATAGCAGAAGATGGGTTAAAAATACTTATTTTTACCATTTTTGGAAAGTGCTATAGTTTGGATATTTTACCCTCCAAACCTCCTGTTGAAATTTGATCCCGATGTTGGAGGTGGGGCCTGGCAGGGTTTGGGTGATAGGGCAGATCCCTCATGAATGGCTTGGTGCCCTCTTCAGGGTAGTGTGTGAGTTCTCACTCTATTAGTTTCAGCCAGAGCTGGTTGTTAAAAAGAGCCTGGCACCCCTCCTTCTGTCTCTTGCTCCCTCTCTTTCCATGTGTTACGTCTGCTCCACCTTTGCCTTCCACCAGGATTGGAAGCTTCCTGAATAACAAATCCCTGTAAAGATTAAACAGCTGCCCCATTTTTGCTGTGTAAGCCAGCCAGTAACAGCCCACCTCTGAGCTTCTAACCAGTTTCAGCTTTGGAATCTCCCAGATTGAGATCTGTATTTACTTTTTTATGTGACAATAAACTTTAAAAAAACTCAAATAAACAGAGGGCACAGCTAGGATGCTGAGGAACACGGTACATTCAGGGGGTAGGGAAGCCAGTGGAGGAGGCTGAGAAGGGGCCCTTTGAGAAGTAACCGGAGAACCAGAGCAGAGCTGCAAGGGAGTGAAAGTGACTAGAAAGATGTAGCGTGATAGAGTAAGGTGCTACCATGACATGGAGCAGGGAAGACCAAGAAGAGACCTGTATTTAGCAAGTGAGAGACCAGTGGGGACCTGTTCGAGAAAGTTCATGGAGTGGGGTGGGAAGAAGCTGTGTGCAGAAGGTAGCGAAGGCCCCCATGCACCTGGGGGACACTTTGGTCCCACCCGTCCCATCACATCATGGCTCACTCAGGACATGATTTCCAATGAGGGGCTTGCCCTCCCCCCACCCCTGCCACATACCAAGAAGGTTAATTGGATATGGATATGGAAATGGAAGATCCTTGTTCCCTACTTCACAGCACACACAAAATTAATTTGGGATGGGCATGAATCTAATGAGAAAGCTAAAACAATCAAACTGGTAGAAGAAAACACAGGCGAAATATCTTTATGATCATGAGATAGGCAAATATTTCTTAAATTGGACTAAAAAACACTATAAAAGATTCATAAATTGGACTTTATTAAAAATTCAGAATTTCTGTTCATCAAGACACCACTAGAGAATAAAAAGGCAAGCCACATCTCAAAGAGATTTTCATAATACATATAACATAACAAAAAGACTTGTATCCAGAATATATTTTAAAAAAAAGTTCAAAAAAATACTTGAATACCACTTCACAAAAGAGGAATTTCATATGGGTAATAAACATATGAAAAAGTGCTCAATATCATTAGTCATTAGAAAAATGAATGACAACTATAATGAGATACCATTACACTTCTATTAGAATAAACTGAAATAGACTGATAAGTGCTGGTAAAGATGGGGAGAGACTAAAACTCTTCCATTGCTGGTAGCAGCTAAATTGATACAGCCACCTTGAAAAAAGTACGTGGCAGTATCTACTATTGCTAAAAATGTTTACCCTATGACCTAATAATTCTACTCCTAGATATGTATCCAATAAAACTGAGTGCTTATGTCCACCAAAAGACATGAACAGCTTTATGGCAGCTTTATTCATAGTATGTCCAAACTGGAGACAACTCAAGTGTTCATTAACAGAGAAAAGGGTAAATAAATTGTGGTATAGTGATATAGAATACTACACATCAATGAATAAGCACGACCTATTGCAACATGCAGTAACACAGATGCGTCTGCAAACCCTGAAAGAAACTGGACACAAAAAAGTACACAGGCATAATCTCATTCATATGAAGTTCATAAACAGGCAAAACCAATCTAAATGGATAGAAGTCTGAATTTTGATTTCCCTTGGTGGGGGCTACTCACTGGGAGGAGGTGACATGAGGGGGCTTTCTGGGGATGTTCTATATCTTGATCTGGGTGGGAGTTACACAGATACACATGGATGAAAATTAATCAAACTGTACACTTAGGATTTGTGAACTTTACTGTGTACAAGTTACACCTAAAATAAAACCCAAAGGTTCTTGTCATTTAGACACAGATTTTGTATCCACAAATGGAATGATATGATGGCTGTGATTTGCTTTAAAATAATTCAGGGAAAGAGAGTGGGGGGTATGAATAACATAAGATTGTCCATGTACTGATAGCTGTTGAAGTTAGATGATGTGTCTGTGGGAGTTTGTCATACTGCTTGGTTTACTTTTGCATATATTTGGAAATTTCTTTTAAAAGTTTTTTAAAAATTGGCATTCTTGAAAGTTTCATTATAGAGTTTACTTACAGTTTCAATTGCCATTTCTATTGCTGCATTATCCTCTGAGCTGGGGCATTTCAGGAAGTGTTTAAGTGCCTGAAATGAGAATTGGAATGGAATTGTATGGAATTAAAATTTTTCAGACTGTTTTCACATTGGGAAAAACAAAGCTTTCACACATACAAAGTAATAGTAGTTTATAAAAGTATCTTCATCTCAACCAGGGGCTTGGACTTGTAAAGCGCTGGGTCTTAAATAAATACTTAAAAGCTGGGTATAGTTTAAAAACAATGGAAGGATCCAGTTAACCCTCTGAAGAATCTAATTCTGATTTCTAATGAAATGAAAATGCAAAATGTGCCCTCTTTCAGTAGGAAGATTTAATTATTTTCATTCTTTTATTCTTTCAACAATATTTATTGATAACCTGCTACCATATATAGGGACTGTGCCAGATACTGTGAAAAATACCAGAAAGGGTATGATACGGCCTCTCTTTCTGTGTTATGCACGATCGAATTGGGGAGATCTGTGTGATGTGATGATAATATAAGGAATCAATTATTTTAAGTCATTGTTGTCTAAGTCCTCAACACCACACCACCACACCTAGAAAGAAATTTAAGATTATAAAGCTTAAAAGACAAATGCTCAGTGTAGCCAGTTGGTTTTATGGGTGCTCTGAGAAGAAAAGATGGTCGTGCATGGGGGTGACCCTGACAGTGTCGCAGAGGAAAAAGGACTGGAAGGATGAACAGGTCCGTGGTAGGTGGTGCAGAAAGGAGTCTGGATGGAGGAGGAGGATGGGGAAAGGCCTACCTGTATGAGTTTAGTATAGGATTCTTCTATGGAAACAGGTGGATGCCAGATTGGGAAGTTCAGGCTGGTTGGTCAAAATGTGGAAATTCTCTCGAGTGTCAGCTAAGGAGCTGAGTCTGTATTGTAAAATTAGGAGACCCAGACTTCTGTTTGTCTTTTTAAAAATCCTATGATCTCTCATTATTCGGCCAAACTCCTGAATGTCAACAATTGCTGCAAGTAAGAGTAGCTGTCCCCTTCAGACAAGACATGTGCCATCTAGCAGTCCCTGCTTTGCACGTGATCAATGCACAACTTTACCCACAACTACATTTATTAAGTCCCTTGTTTGGACACCTTAACCCCTGCCTTAGGTGAAGGCGCTCTTTAACAATGAAAGCAACTACATTTTGGGAACAAAATGAAGGATGAGTTACAGGCAGAGAAACTAAAAACAGAAAATAGGAAACTATCACAGTAATCAGAAGCAAGGCAACCTGAGCTTGGAATGACGTGATGGTAGTTAGAATGAAAAGTGACAGAGGTGAGAGAGATTATGAAGGAAGATTGTAACTGGGTGTATGAAGGAGAGGAAGGTTTCAAAATTGGCTCCGAGATTTCAAATTGGGTTTATCTGGGAAGACATTGGCATTTACAAATATTTCCTATAATCATTCCTATGGAGTCCAGTAGATGTTTTCTTGGCAAATACTAACTCGTGAATACTGGCCACACAGCAAGAAGAATTTTCCAGCCTGAAAATGTCTTTTTTCTCCTTCAAAGTATAAGGCAATGCTTTGATAGTCTTCATTAGTAGTGTCTTCAGAACCTACAACAGAAGTTCACTGAGTAAAATATCTGAGCAAAATTTTTACCTTTTATTGTCAAACTAAAAATAAGATCTAAAAATGTGATCTAAAAATATGTGATTAAAAATTCTTAACAGCAAACATCAATGCTATTATTAGTATCTGTTTTTATCACAGAGCAAAAAATTCATCATAATCATCCCAAATATTAACTCTGTTCCTTCTTTGCATTCTAAACAGGAATCAGCAGAGAAAATTACAAATCTTTTGAGAATCTAGGTTATGGTTTGCCATTAACCTTTGAGATCTTTATCATTTTTTTAATCTTAGTCTCATTTCTTAAAATAATAATAACTGTGACTATAACCCCAACCATCATTTGCCTAGTTTCAGAACAATCAGAAGCAAAGTTAATCATCATACACATGTAATCAACCTCCCTTTTTTAACAATACCTGATTTAAATAGTCTGTGTATATTTATTAGACAAGTAGGGAAGATGATATTCAAGTGGCCTAAATGCTAAAGATATTACTGTTTTTCTTTTGCTTTGGGGCTTAAATATATTAAGCACAGAGGAAAAGGATTCTAAAGCTGCTGGAGTTCTAATTGTTTACATTTACCTATGGGAGTTAGAGGTCCAGTAGGATGCCCTGCACCCCAGCCCAAGAAAGATAATGGAGTTTATAAGAGAAAGTTGTAAATCAAGGTGATGAAAAGTGTGTGTGCTGTGGGGGTAGGCGGAGGCATATATGTATATTATAGAGGACACGCCAGATCCATAAGAACTTAGAAAACTTAAATGCTTCAGTACAATGTTAATGTGTAATGTTAGAACAGAAATGTCAAGTTAAACATTGGCAATTCTAAAGTTGCTTGTATCTGTACTTCCTTTTTTTCTTTAGCTCTTTATTTTCTCCAATTACCGTAATGATTTCCCAAGATATCAGAAGATGCTTTTACCTGTTTGTTCCCTTGAACACTAAAACAAACATTTTCTCATGAATCTTATCATCGATTCTTATGGTCATTTTGTGAATTTTAAAAAACAACAGAACACAAAAGGACAAATGTTTTATGATTTCACTTAGATGAAGTACCATGAATAGTCAAATTCATAGAGACAGAAAAGTAAAATAGTGGTTACCAGGGGCTAACTGGTAGGGAGGAAGAGGAGAATGGGAAGTTATTATTTAAGGGGTACAGAGATTTGGTCTGAGATGAAACAGTTCTAGAGATGGGCAGTGGAGATCACTGCACGACAGTGTGAAGGTATTTAATGTAACCTAGCTACTGCACACTTTTAAATGGAAATTTTATGTTATGTATATTTTAGCACAATCCTAAAAACCAAAGCAAAACAACACAAATAATGTTATATTATAGCCTATAAAATGAAAATCTGAAAATTATTTCAGTAATTTCTAAGAATAATTAAAAGCATAGGAAGAAAACCCATAAGTAGGTATTCTCGGAATACAGAATTCTCTTTTAGATCTTCAAAATCTTTAAAAACCACATTCTGTGTATATCACTCTTCATCAAAGCAATCATATATTCTTAATTTGTAACTCAATTTTTAAAATTTATGAAAATATTTACATCTTCAAAAATCATCCTCCATTTCCTATCACCTTCATTTTGAAATCTTTACTTTACCACTACTGGTTGATAAATAGCAGGGTTTAGGAAATCTGGAATTCACCCCCTAAAACCTTAATTTTTAAAAATAGCCCTTTTTACTTGTTATCCAAAGTGAGGCAACACAAGACCAGGAAAAAGGGCTCCACATCTACTC
>VBSM01002608.1:67380267-67394999 GCA_008086735.1 Cheirogaleus medius
TATATATAATCCTAACAATATTTGTACCCCCATAATATAATGAAATAAAAAAAACAAAAGAAAAAAAAATAGCCCTTTTTATAATACCATCTCATCTTTAAGTAAGTAGGGATCTTGAAATCTAGCAAGTAGCATCCAGGGCTGTGTGTGTCTATGTTTACATGGTACACATTCACACCCAGGGTGCTCGCATGTGTATCAAATCTGATAATTAGATCCCAAGAGTCAAAGTGTTTTATGATAAAAACCTTTAAGAGAAATCAGAGGAAACAATGATATTTACCAATAATGTCTGCATAGATTTCCATTTTATTGTGTTGCTGAGCCAGCGTGAAAGCTTCATTGTTACACTTGGACATGACAAGAAACTGGATGGCGGACCCATAGTCACCTAGCTGTAGAAAGAACCTATAACAAAGTACTTGACTTAGTACTTGATTAGCTTGACTCTTGTATAAAATAAGTTTGTGATTTACAAAATAAAATCATTTTCAACCAGGAGAAACCATTTAAAAATAAAAACTTATTAGTAAACTGCAGTTCTATATTACATGCTTATACTTAAAAAACATTCTTACAGTGATCGCAATAGCCTTTGATTAAATACCTAGCCCTATTAAAAACATATAAAAGATTAATATTCCTTTTGAATTCGTTTGATGAGGGGAGGTGAGGGCTTTCTTTTAAGGTTAGTTTTTGAAAGTCCAAAAATTTTAATGCATTATGTTACCTGGCTACCATTTTGGCTCCATCCAGAGACTGGGTCTCTCTGACAATACTGACAGCTTTTTCGGGATTATTGAGGTGATCCAGATAGATGCGGATCACACTGTTCCACTGTTTTGCATTCTCATAAGCCACAACAGCTTCTTTGTATCTGTAAAAACACTTAATTCAGACAAACTTTTTTAACACTGTCAATTTGGGGGAAAATATCAACAAATGTTTGGGACACTTTCCTGTTTTACTGATGGTGGCTGCTTATTTTTCTTGAATTTCTTTTTCCTTCATCAGAAAAAAATACCAGGAACCATACCACTAAAATATGTTCTTTTTAGGAGTTTGATAAATTAACAGTAAAATACCAATATTGAATTGTATTTTCTAATCTGAATCAAAGCTATATAATTTTTTACATTTTACTCTTTTTTTTTCTTTTTGAGAGGATTATGATAGTAACATGGGATTCTTTTAGATAACATAGAAAATATAGAATTTTTCCCAATAATAGATATAGTTTAACGGTGATACATAAAATCTTTGTGTGTCAACCTCTAGATGGAACTCAGGACTTCTCTTCAGTTCTGACCAGCTCTTTACTCATTCCATTTCAATAAGACATTTAATGTACATCTCTATTTCCTAAGGTTACTTTCCCAAAAGTGGAAGGTTATTAATCTGTTAACTTTTAACTGTCTTAATAAACATTTCCAAGTTATGTTCTAGGGGCTATAGAAATTTATACTTGTCAGTCATGTACAAGTTCATCTTGACAGTATGGTTAACAGTTTAAAATAAGTGTTTCCAAATATGATAGGTTGCTTTAATTACTATGAGTGAGGTAGAACTTTTTCATGTTTACATGAAGTATAATTTCATATTGTATTTCTTCCTCTGGGACTTGTCTTCTTGTCTTTAGCCCATTTTCCTGGTAGTGTCTTTGAGTTTCTTGCATTTAGTTGTAGGAGTTCTTTGTATATTTATGATATTAACTATACATTGCTATATTTTAATATTGTTTTGTGGTTTGAACAATGATGCCATATATGTGGAATTCATGTTTCTTCACTTTTCTTTCCCTCTGTATCCCTAAGTTATCCTCCTTAATAAAATGATTGCTTAACTTCATTTTCATGCCACATTGTATAACAATTTAACTTCTAGTATTTAATCCTAAAAAAAAAAGACAGTAGTCTCTGTTTCAGTATGTGAAGGAAGGACTGAGGTATATGAGATATAGGAAGATTTTAATAGTCTGGCACTTGAGGCCATCGAAGGGTATATAAAGATGTTTTCTGTCTTTCTCTGCTTTGCCTTTCTTAGAGTGTTGCAAATATCAATTTAATTTATAAAACTTACATTACTTAAAATTTTTATAAATTTGAGAAACTGTACAAACCTTCCATCTGCTTCTTTAGCTTTGGCATACTGCAAGTGGATCTTAGGAGAAGAAACATGAGGCAGAAGCTCACCAACTTTTGCCCTAGAGATGTAGGTTCCAGAGAATAATATCAGCACTACATTCACTCCAAAAGTAGCTTCTTACAGCAAAATATTACTTTTTTAGGATTCAAAAAATAGTTATCAAGATCTTTCAAAATTCGTGGCTCCCATAGGTAAGAGAAGATTTAGTTGCTTTTTCTCCTACACCCACCACCCAAGTATGGGAAAATGACAACAGGGTTATTGTTTGTTTTTTCCTAGTAATTTATCTGATCTGGGATTTTCCCACATCAAACCAGTAGCATGTGCTACTTTGGAATAGTTTGGAATAGTTCTTTGGAAAAAGAACTATTAATATAAACTCATTTAAGGAGAAAAAAGAGATGGAGGCCAGGCCCAGACAAGGGAACATAATGGACATGGAGGAAGCATGGCAAGGAGACAAGTGGGGGGACCCTGGGGACACATTCATTTCCAAACCTGCTCAGAAACAAAACGTAGCCAACTCTTACCAATTCTTACAGCGGATGTAAACAGATGCTGCTTTATCATAGTAGAGACCTTTTTCATATAGTTGGGCTGCTTCTGAAAATTGCTAAAATAATATGGGATTATTAAAATACTAAATTTACTATGTGTAAGACCACATTAATATTTACACAGAGAAAAGAAGACCTTCATATTCTCCAGTATGGCTCCACAGTCTCTTTTAAGGACCCTGCTGGGATGCTTGAGGGCTTGGTTCACCCCTCGGCGTATGTCCCCCATTCTTATGGACATCTGGGCCACTCCAGCCAGACACAGTTCATCGTGTTCCTGCAATTATAAGGCAAATACTAACAAGTCAGACCCCAACTTAACATGATATATTTCAGTCAGAACAATGAATTTAAATCTAAAATGAGTCCAATGGTTATGGTTTACTTTCATTTATCTTTTCAGAGATGTCTCATGATTTTGAAGTAACATTGAGTCTTTTTTTAAAATCAGCTATTACAAAGTTATATTTTGTTCTTCAGATGTCTAGATCTTTTGTGCTTAAGACCAAATTTTTACTACCCCTTGTCATGATACCTTATATGTCTTCTTGGTATAAAATTTTATATAAGAAGCATATACTGGCTATATAGCATAAATGCTATGAATAAAAGTAACCAATTAAATTGAAGATTTCTCTACCAGGCATGAATAAACAAAAAAACTTTATTTAGAATTGTTTAATTCATTAAAGATAACAAAGACAGCTAAAAGAACCTTTCAAATAACTAATCTGTACTAGTAAAATGTAATGTCAGATATTTAATATAAAGCAGCATGTCTAGAATTTTCTGTGATGAAATAAATATTCTATATCTGCCACTATATTGTTTGCTATGGTAGCTAATAGTCAAAGTGGCTACTGGGCATTTGCAATATGGCTAGTGTGACAAATTGAATTTTAAATTTTATTTAACTTTAAATAATCTACATAGCCACACATGGCTACTGTATTTGAAAGTGCAGATAAAGAATGAACTAAAATAGATATAGCCAAACAAAGAAAATATCAAAAACCCAAGAGAAAAATGAGCAAAGGATATGATTAGGCAATTCATAAAAAAAATACAATTGGCCAATAACTAAATAAAAACATGCTCAACTTCACTAATAATCAAATACACACAAAATGAAATTTTTTGTGCTAATAAAATTAGTAGAGATAAAACAGCTGTTAACATTAAGTGTTGTTGAGAATGTGGAGGAAGTGGATACTCATGCACGCAATGGTATGAATTACTACAACTTCTTCTGGAGAGCAACTTAGCAATATCAAAAATGAAAAACATACTTCATGACCTACAAATCACACTTATGAGAAAATATTCTTCAGAAATACTATCTTAGGTAGCTAAAGATACATATACTAGGTAGAATATTCATTATAGTGTTTTTGGTTAATAGAAAAAAACCCAACAACTATAATTCAATAAGGGAGTAGACCAAACAATTATGGTACATCTAAGCAATGGGATATTAGAAGCTCTTAAAAGATTAAGACAGGTTCATATGTATTGATTTGTAAAGGCCATGAAGAAAGCAAAATACTACTTTGCATAGAGTGTATACTCAGTTGATCTTTGCTAAATAAATGGAAATGAATTATTTCATTTTTAGTAAAAAATCCATATTACATACCTGCTTAGAAGAGATTCTGGATAGAAATATATAAAATCACTAATAGTTATTACCATTAAAGGGTATGGATGGAGCTGAGAATATTGGACTCTCACTTTTCATGTTAACATACTTTGGGAATGTTTAAAATTGGCTATAATTAGGTTGCATTACTTACATAATGAAAAATGCTAAATACAAAACAGAAAATAAAAGTATTTTCAATCTTTAAAAAACATGACCTAACTTAAAAACAGCACTTCTTATTACAAGTTTTAGCTGAAATTGAGCTAAAATTCTGGGATGGCAGAATGAGGTGGCACAGTGAGTACATGCTTTCCAGGTTCATCCTAAAAGTTACAGTATGAGAGATGAAATGGCAGAACGAACTTTTATGGACTGGGAATTCACTTTCAAAATGGTTTTTGAAACTTAAAAAGTAAAATCATAGCCTGTAAGTGAGAAGGGATAAAAATCTTATTTCCAACTTTGGAAGCTCATATTTAGGATGCAATGGAAAACCTCTTTCAGGTTGATAAAAATATTGTCATCTTCAGGTTTGAAGAAGTTTAAAGTGTTTTGAAATGATTTAAGTGCATCCTTACAAAGCTGTTAATAAACTGAAAAAGGCTCACCTGCTAGATGCTGAATAAATACAATGCAAATAAGACCATGATTTTTAAAAATGAAACTGAAAACAAACTCTAATTATGCATATCTTATCTTTATTCAAGGTTACCTTATTATCACCTGTCATTCCTTTCTCATAATGAGCCAAAGCATTTACATAATCACCCCTGAAAGAAAAATCAGAGTAATATATATTTTAATATATAAGAATTTTATTTACATATACAAGATTTACAAGATTATCTTTGTCACTGAGTTGCTTATGCTGACAAAAGATGTGCTAACCAATAGATGCATTCTTTCAAAGTGTAGTCCATCATTATTTTGCTACTTTAAAAATAATTATTAAACAGGATTATGCTATACTGTAAGGTACTGTGTGATAGGCTAGTCATTTTGGGGAGCTATGTTAAATTTTATGAGACACTTAATTATTTCCTTTGGGGCACTAAATGACAATCATGTGACCATAAAAAACAAAGTTTTTCTTCTTTTCCAAAGGCTTGATATTTATAAGAATATATATTGATAGAACTGGGTGGCTGTCAATTTATTAAAGGATAGAAATGGAGGAACATACTGGGGATTAGGGTATTAAGGGCCCTGGTTCTTGCTATGAGGAAAAGTATTATCATGATATAAATAATAACATTCCCTATTCCCATGACTCATTCTAACATGGATCTGCGTATCCGTAAGACATACTTATTATTTCAATTTACTTTCATTATTGGGACAGAATGAGTCAATGATTTGCCTAAGACCTTTTTTTTCTTCTCTCTCTCAGCATTAAAAGCTTTCATCTCCCTCCCTTCAGTAGCCTAAGACCCTTTTTGAAATCCATCTTCCTCTAAGAAACCATCTCCTCCAGAATAAATTTAATCAGCTCTGAAAATGGCATTGAGATCTACCTTGTCTCTAGTTTATCAGCATAGGCAAGTTATTCGACCTTTCTAAGCCTCATTCGGTTTCCTCATCTATTGATGCACAAGGAAATTTTTGGAAAAGAAGCTGTTCTGCTGATTGAGAACTTTGTTTTAGTCAGCCCATGGCTTCACAGTAATGTTCCTGAATGGAAATTTCTAATACTTAGCCCCAATTACCTCAACCAAGCTAAGGATGTCTCCTGACAATAGGAACAATGGTTCCTCCTTCAGGGGCCTGAGGTTTTCCTTGGGCAAGCTCAATTAGGAGATGCTAAATTAAGATTTTGGAGCTCTCAGGTTTTTTTTGGTTTTTTTTGAGACAATCTTGCTCTGTTTTCTGGGCTAGAGTGCTATGGCGTCAGCCTAGCTCACAGCAACCCCAAAACTCCTGGGCTCAAGTGACCCTCCCGCCTCAGTCTCCCAAGTAGCTGGGACTACAGGTATGTGCCACCACGCCCGGGTAATTTTTTCTATTTTTAGAAGAGACAGTCTCTTTCTTGCTCAGGCTGGTCTCAAACTCCTGACCTCAAGCAATCCTTCTGTTTCAGCCTCCCACAGTGCAGGCGTGCACTACAGGCATGAGCCACGGCGCCTGGCTGGAACTCTCATTATTTTTATGTTGTTATTTTAACTCTCATTTTGTTACTATTTTAAAACTCTCCTATGGATCTAGTGCGTTAGTCTAATCCCAGACTGGAGAGTTAAATCTCTCCCACACTTGAGAAAAATTAGCTGAGTGTGGTGGTACAACACTTGTAGTCCCAACTACTTAGGAGGCTGAGGCAGGAGGACCACTTGAGCCCAGGAGTTTGAGGCTGCAGTGAGCTATGATGATGCCACTGCACTCTAGCCCAGGCAACAGAGTGAGACCTTATCTCAGAAAAAAAAGACAGACACAAAGAAAGAAAATGAAGAACTATGTAAATTTTTTTTTAAAAAAATCAAATGTTAGAACTATATTTCCTTTGTACAAAGACTAATATTTCCCCACATTTTAATATTTTTGAAATTGGAATATATCTTATAATAAATATAAAAAAATTGGTTGTGATGTACTTGCCATTGCATAACATGTATTAATTTATATTTGCAAATAAATCTTCATTTATTTTCTCTGTAGGTATTTGCATTGGTAGCACTAACCATGGCTGAATGTTAACTTAAAATGGGATCCTGAGTGTCTCTAAAATTATACTTTTATGCAGAATTAAAATAAAAATGTATGGTCTGTCAAGACTGTTGAGAATCAAGATGGTCTATCAATTAAGAGGACTAGAAAATTCTGAATTTTTCAGAATAGATTATGGAATTTCCAAATATAAGAGAGATGTGTGAAGCCAATTCATGCAAAGGATTATTACCCAAGCATTGAATATCCTCCTGTGAAAAGCTTCTGGTTTGACTTAAAATGCTAACTAATTTTCATCCATATGCAACTGAGCTTAAAAAAGAAAAAAACCACAATTTTAAGCAACTAGAAGATGTAGACCAAATCTTGGTGTTTTTTACTATGCCTGGAAATTACATAGTAAAGTGTTAAAAGATGTCAGGACCATGAGCACAGGTTATGAAAAGCAGTGTGTCACCCTGATGCTATGAGTAATTGTTGATGGCCAAATATGATTAAAAACAATATTTAGACTCTAAATATAGAAAAGGCTTAGATCCAGAATTAGATTTTGATGCTGAAAACTTAGAGTAGATAAATGCAAGGGTAAGATATTATTAGTTAGAAAAAACATTTTTTAGATGTATAATTAATATAGTTTTTTTTTTATTTTTAAAAACAATTTTGTTTCATAATATTATGGGGTACAAACATTTTGGTTACACGAGTTGCTTTTGTACCATTTGAGTCAAAGTTGTAAGTGTGCCCATCACCCAGATAGTGTGCACTGTACCTGTTAGGTGTGAATTTCCCCATCTCCTCCCCTTCCCCCTCCCACCTACTCGATTGCCAATGAGTTCTATTTCCATATGCACATGTAAGTGTTGAACAATTAGTTCCAATTTAATGGTGAGTACATGTGGTGCTTGTTTTTCCAATATAGTTTTTTTGCCCTAAAAAAAGCAATTATTAAATCTGTGGATGGCCTTATCATTATTTAGGAAGTTTAGAATTGAAGATATGCAGTGCTTGAAACATACAAAATGAGGACTTACGTGAATTCGAGCTGAATAGCATATTCTTTTGATATAAATGGTATTTGGTCTGGGGCCAAACGCTTTGCCAGCTGTAAAGCACTGTCCCAGTGCTGTAAATCCCTTCTCATCTGTTAAGAAGAGAAAGATCTTAATTTCAAATGAGCAAACTATTTTGCAAAGTTACCATGCAGTGGTAGTTTTAATAAAACACATTGAAACAACTTTTTGTTTAAATAATGAAACTTGATCTTTACAAGGATACACTACTATAGCATACATTCTTGGTGAGGAGTGATAGAGTCCTAGAGGGAGCAAAAATTGATTCTTGGGGGGCAAAACAATCTTAGCTATTACAATGGTTTGTGGCCCTCCAAAAGTCAATCCTACTCATAATATCTTATTTCTTATTCTTAGTATTTAGGTTTTTCTCAGTAGGGAGAAATTAAATTAAATCAATTATATTAAAATTAATTTTTCCTTTTAGAGAGGTGATAATAAAGAAAAGTTGAGAAACACTTTGTTATAAGAATTGAGGTTATTTTCTTAGGAAATCTGAAGTTCTGTCACAACACAAATAATAGCAAACATAAATAAAATGTAAATGTGTTTTTCTCAGTGGTTCCTGTGGTGCTTTATCTGGGTCTGGTCCATAATTCAAAATATAAACTAATCATTAATAATCTTTTAAAGTTCACTTCTTACTTTATTCCCACTTTATAAAGAATTAATAATAGCTAATATTTTTCAAATGCTATTCTCTTCCAGGTACTCTTCTAGGGCACAAGCTTATTTACTTTTCACAACTCTCCTTTTGCAATGAACTTTTCTTGTACCCATTTTAGAGATTCAGAAATTGAGGCAAAGAGAGGCTAGTTTTGTACATAAGGTTACATAGCTAATATGTGGCAGAGGTGGGCAGTAGGGCTCTGTCTCTGACCTCTTTACCTAAATAACTTATCAATCTCCTTTCTCAAGCCATTAACTCCAATTCTTTCCAATTCAAGCAGCACATGACAAGCACCCACAGCTAAATGCAGAAGAGCTAAGATGACATGTTTGCCCTCACATATTACAGTCATATTCCTACTTCAGTGAGTACCAGTCCAAGTTTTAAAAACTTCTCGGGGTGTCCCCAAGTATCTCAAATAATACTGTAAAATTATCTTAATTTTTCTTAAAATTATTCATTTATAATTTAAAAATGAAAATTTGCTATAGAACAATATAAAAAAGGAATGTTGTGAAATTAATAACAGACATTTTAAAAACGTCTTTTATACAGTTGTAGAAATGCTGGTTTCAGGTGGAATAACGTCAATAATTATAATAGGTACCATTCTTGTGTCTTTACTATTGATCAGACACTGTGCTAAATGATCTAATTCTCATTTTTAAATCTTTACAACTGTTCTGTGGCCTAGATATTTGTTATTTCTACTTTAAAGAAGTGGGATCTAGGTCTCAGAAAGGTTAAATAACTTGTCCAAGGTTACTGAGAGCTGGGACTTGAACCCAGATGTGTCTGACTACTCTAAAGTCCATGCTCTTAATCATTTTTCTATATTGCCACCTCTCCCTTCCTCCCTGCCCTTGAATAAGGTCCTTCGTTTTATTCTAGTCCCTCTCCTGCAATGCTCACCTTTGGGAAACTAATCATGGTACACTAGTCCTTAGTACATCTCTTAATACACATGAGAATTTTATATGGTAAGTAAAAGGTAAATGAGCCTCAGTTTTCCCATCTGGAAAACAGAGAAAATAATACTATTCTCTCAAAGGATTGTTGTGAGAGTTAAATGAGTTAATATATGTCAAGTGCTTAGAAAAGTGCCTGGCACATGTGAGCACTCAAAAAATGGTGGCTATTTTTCTTGTATATGTTTTTGTAAATTACACAATCTGTTCTCTTTGGACACATGTAGACTTTAAGTTACTTGACAATGATACAATATCATGCTTTTTATGTCTCTACAGAATACATAATGAAAACATTTTTGAAGTTAAAGAGTACTCAGAACTGAAAGGTTTTCAATGTGAGGAAGGGAAAGGCATGCAGTGCCTGGTGCTTAGAAAATTTAACTGTACAGAAAGGATGATCCTCCTTTTCATGTTCGTCCAATTCTTACTTGCTGCCATACCTCCAGGGCAGTGACAGGACAGCTGGATGCAAGGTACAGGTCCTGAGCCAGGTTGAAATCATTAGTAAACATGGCAAGATGCCCTGCCAAAAGATTGTGGTCCTCTATTCCCTACAAATAAAAGCAGTTTTGATGAGAAGAAATACAAGAGTTTAACTTTTTTTTTCCTAAACACTTTGCTCAGTAGGAAGTGGCAATGTTCTATGAATTCACTTATTTATGAGTTACATAAGATTAACTGCAGAAATTTAAAATGTTTGAACAAATAGCATTTAAATCTTAATCTGATGCTTCTTATAAAATGCTGTTTACCTTTATTTGTTCCAAGGACATCACTATGCCAACCTCTCTAATTGTCCGATAAACACGGATTGCAAACTCCACTTCCATGTGGTGAAGACAAGCTCTGGCCAATTCATTCCAGGCAGCCCCATCATTCAGAATCCTGCACATTTCCCAAGCATCAGAGAACCTGGGATTTGAGTAAATGAATTTAATCAGAGAGCTCTGCCTGCCACATATTAGGCAATTTTCAGACTATATTTAATCTAATATCATGCTCTAGATACATTTTGCAAAGTGTTTTTAAGCTTTGTCATTTGCAAGTAATTAAAAAATATTTAAACTTTCTTTTTTCATACAGATGCTTTTTCTTGCATTTCTTTTGAGTCTATACTCTGTAACCAGCCCTCTCAATTAACAACTAAACAATTCTATTTGTTTACATTTATTTCAAAGATAGATGATAATTATTTTTGTTCTTATATAAGTCTAATAAAATTAGTACTCTATTCCCATAAATTTGGAAGTTTAAAACAGAGGTCAGCAAACTATGACTTGTGGGCCAACTCCAGTCAGCTGCCTATTCTTGTAATAAAGTCTGAGTGGAACACAGCCACTTACTAGCTCACTCGTTTATGGGTTGTCTACAGCTGCTTTCGTGCTGCAACAGCCAGCCTAAGTAGTTGCAGAGACCCTATGGCCCTTAAAGCCTCAAATATCTTCCATTTGACCCATAACAGAAAAAGTCTGTGGACCTCTGGTTTAAAACATGAAGATAATTGCCAACTGAACTTTTTGTGAAACTTCTACATCAGTGAATATATCCATCCATGTATCCACCTATTCATTTTTCATCCAACACACATTTACTGAGCTCCTATTACATGCTTGGAACCAAGAGACAAAAATCAAACATACATTCACTGTTCTTAAGGCAGTCTTAAATGGGGAAAGTGGAAGAGACAGATAAGTAAACAAATGACAATAACATGGTATGATAGAGGTAACTGAGTGCTTGATATGTGAATCTCTGTGCTAAGACTTTTGCATAAATTCTCTCATTGGATTACCCTATTACCCTATGCACTAAGTATTATTTATTATTTCTCCTTTATAGATTAGGGAAGTGAGGCTTGAAGACCTTAAAGACTAGCCAAGTCACACAGAAGTAAGTGGTAAAGTGCTCAGTGTGCCTACTGTATCCCAACCAGGACTGCCTGTGGTGGGGAGGCAGTCAGAGAAGGCTTCCTGGAGCAGGAAATGATGGCTCCCACCATCATTTAGAGATAAGAAAAGGGCACTCCAGGAAGAATCACAAAATACACAATTCAACAGCCAGTGGAACAGAGAGGAAGTTGAGGGGAGACAGTTGAGCTGGTATTAAATCAAGTGCCTAGGATGTCATGCTGAGGTCCCTGAGGAGTGTGGATTTTTTCATAAAGGCAATAGGAAGTCAATGAAAGATCTTGAGCAGGAGAATGAGAGCATCAAGATCACATTTTCAAAAGTGTGTGGAGACCAGATTAGATTGTCATGACGCTTTCAGGAGAGAGTGCAGTTAGGAAGAGGTTACATTATATATTATTCCAAGTGGAGCCTGTGTCAAGATGGGAAATACAGGAGGAGATAAGGGTCAGAGGTGTGCGTGCGTGCGTGTGTGTGTGAGGGTGTGCATGTGTGATTAGGAAGGAGGGGAATGGAGGTCTGGAGAAGACAATGCGTCCAGTCTTAGGGCAAGTTTGAGGAGCTCAAAGACATCTAAGTACATAGAGGAAGGCAGTTGTAAATACAGATTTAAGTTGAAGACCCATATTTTGGAGTCCACTTCATATGGGTGGTATTAAAGCCATGTAAGTAGAAAAGATTTACTCAGAAATAATAATTAGAGCAAGAAGAGAAGGGAGCTCATGGGACCCTGATAAATAGCAACATTTAAGACATGGCAAGAATAATTAGAACAACAAAGGAATTCACAGCAGCCCTACAGGTAAGAGAAAAAAGCAGGAAAGGGAAATTTCAAGCAAGGCAAAAATCAAACTTCATTATGATGAAATAAAGATTGTTGTTGAAATAATTAGGTTTATTAGAATTTCACAATAACTGGGCTATTTCGGGTGCTTAGAAACCTTCTTGTTCTAAATGACTTTTCCTGTAATAAAGTACCCATAACAATAACACCTGATAATAGCACTTCCTGTATCTTATTTGAGCTTCACAATCACCCAGTGAAGTAAACAAGGTAAGTACCATTATTTCCATTTATTTAATAGGATTTGACCTTTAAAAATCACATAAGTAAATGAGAAATTTTAAGAGAAGTGTTTTAAATCCTACCTTTTTAGCATTAAAGTCTGTGCCAGCATTTGTCTCAGTTCATTAGGCCCCTTATCTTTCAAGCTGTTGAGAAAGCTGTGGGTACTAAGGTAGATGCTGTTTATTTTTCCACTCTGTGTCTGGCAGGTCAACTCTCCATTATATAGCAGCAGAGGTTTGTGAGAGAAGGGAACTTTGGTGCCACCGGCCAAAATAACCTTGGATCCTATGTTATAAAACAGACATCTTAATGCTGAAAGCTAATACTTAACATAAGCATCAGAAAGGAATGTTTCAATTCCATTGCAATGGAAATTCATTTATCAACAAATATACAAAAAAGTGATTAAGTACCTTGTATAGTATCCTTGTGAAAGACATAAGTATACACCTTATCATCATCATAAGCGATAAATACACCTTTATCCATTGGCCAGTTTTCCCAAAGAATACCTTTAATGGTTGGTGAAAAATCTGGAATCTCATAGGTAGCATCATTAACCTACAAAATAAAATTTATAAATTTGCCCCAAGTCTGTACTTAAATCATTATCATTTGCCTTGGTAGGAGCCTGTTTGCAGCCTTAGCTGGTATAGCATACCAATTCATATGCAACCTAACATCACTCTAACCACCAAGGGAAGAAAGTTTCTTTTCCCATTCCTATACTAGGTCTGGCTTGAAAAAAAACTATAGTTATTTGGCAAATCAAAGGTTTGATCTAAAATTTGGTAAATTTGTAGGAAAAACTACAAGTCTAGACATAAAGCTTCAGGTTAAGAAAAAAAGTTGAAGCTGCTCAAGATGACAGAGCTAAGAACACACTTGTGCTTAGAAATTTTTCAAAAATACTGAGTACTCAATAAGATTGGGTATTAAGAGACAAAAACTAATTCATACATGATTTGAAATTTAAATAAATTGCACTGGGGGATGCTTTATTTCAAAAAACTTCTCTAAAATGCATTACGACAAACATAAATATACAATCGTCCCTCTGTATCCATGGTGGATTTGTTCCAGGACCTACCCCACAGACATCAGAATCCACGGATGCTCAAGTTCTTTATATAACATGAATATTTGTATTTATAATCTATGCACATCCTCTTTAAATCATCTCTAGATTACTTATAACACCTAATACAATGTAAATAATTGTTATACTGTATTGTTCAGGAAAGACAGAGACACAAAAGTCTGTCTCATGTTTAGTACAGATGCAACCATCCATCTTTTTTTCCCCTGAATATTTTGCAGTTCATTCAATCTGTGGATGCAGACCCCACAGACACAGAGGGCTGACAGTACTATTATAGCAATTTACACTATTAGAAAATCAATCCATAGAATTCCTGTGAACTCAGGTAGACATACATATATATATATATATATATATATATATATAAAAAATAAGGAATTGAGAAATACCTGCTTTCTTCCTAATCTATCTTCCTTTCAAAATAAGAATGAATACAAAATTCCTGCAATTAACAACTAACACTATGAAGTTGTGTTGTCTAATACAGTAGTTCCTAGTACAATGTCCAAATATAGTAAATGATCTAAAAGCACATATCCTTTTTTCTAAATCTATTTTCAAAAAAGTTAAGGATGTTTAAAAATAGGAGTGACTGACTTTTAAAATGGGTCCATCCATTTTTACTCATCCAGTACAAAAATACCTTCTCCTTGTGTTCAGGATTTTCAAGGAAAGAGGAAAAGCAATTGTAGGCAGAAAAGATAGGGTAAATCCCCTGCCTCTGCTGCTTACTGAATATTTGGAGAGAAAAGTCTGTAGAGGACAATACACTGTAATAACTGTATTATTGTCCAGTACATGATAAGGTTAAAACTGGTATAGAATATAGTAACTATTTTTCCCATTAAAAATCTCTCTGGAGGTCGGACGCAGTGGCTCACGCTTGTAATCCTAGCACTCTGAGAGGCCGAGGTGGGCGGATCGCTCAAGGTCAGGAG
>VBSM01002608.1:67417933-67430485 GCA_008086735.1 Cheirogaleus medius
AAAAAAAAAAAAAAAGAAAAGAAAAGAAAAAGGAGTTTATTATTGGCAATAAAATAAATTAATAGGTACTTTAAAATGAAAGAATATATTCTTTCAAGATAGAATATAATTTATCAAGGGCCTACTCTGTGTCAGATATGCTAAGCAATTTCATATACTAATTCAGAAAATGTTATATATAAAATTAAATGTTACAGACAAAAATTAAATACAATTAGTAGGTAAAAACACCTAGATGTCTTTCTGTAATGAACTTTTCATACATACCAACTGTAGCAGACAATGTTGCCATAGTGCTGCTGAAATTCCAAGTCAGTTGGCTTATCTGGATCATACAGATTAAAAAGACACAAATTTCTCTTGCCAAGCACCATACTTATCTGTCAGAAAAGATTAGGAGATTGTGAAATGAATTACATAGTACTTCATGAAAAGACCAGTAAGCAAATCCAACAGCTGAACCTAATTTATGAAAACAAGTTCAGTTTAGATTTGCTAAATGCTATAATAAGTATAATGTGACTCACTAAAAAAATGCATTTACTAATACATATTCTGGTATGGGTCCTTGGCTTTACATATCTTCAATATATCCTTTGAAATATGCTAAAATTCCTTTGTGGAATAACCTTTTAAATTCTCTATACCTCTCATTAGAGTACTGTACATATGAGATTGTAAATCCAAAGTTCCATTACAAATGAATTTCTATTCAGAGCATAAAGAGTCTTCCATTCTAAGAGGCCATTCTGCATTTGAGCCATCTGGGATTATAGGGTTATACCCTTGTAGATAATCTATCTTGGTTTTTTATACCCTCACTGTTTCCATCACCTGCAGGTCAGTGTGCCTAAACTAGTGTCCCTACTGATTGTGCAAAGCAATATTTAAATGTAATTCTCAGTATAGGGCATAATTGTGTTGGGGAGAGAAAAAAAGTGTATTACTTATTTGGGATCATTATGGGTGACACTTTGATATATTTCCTTGATTCTAAGATGCTATCAATTGTAAATCACTATTAATTTAATCATATCTTTTTAGGAGATAAAGAAATATTACCTCATTAAATATATTCACGTTGATTGTGAAAATCATCTGAATTTCAGGATGTTAAAATGTGGCAGGGAAAATGCATCTAAGTATTAAAGAAACAAAAACTACAACTTCCAGAGAGCTCTGTTCACCACATTGATATAGTAAAAATTTAAAAACGATATAGAAATCAATACTTCTGTTCTTAAAGGTACCCCAACCTTTTCTACTCCCACAAGAATAAAAAAGAGCAACACCAACTATAACAGAAAGCTGTTCTCATTTGCTGTGGTATCAAGTAGTCAGCAGCAGAGAAAACAAATTTTAGGCCTAAAAGGCTGAGCTCTATCTTGGTTTAATAAACAACAAACATAATTTATTTATCATTACCTGAGTCATCTGAGAAAAAGAAATAGTATATTCTACAAAATTACCAAAATCATTTGGGCACAGATTTGATTTAGAATTCTTACTGTGCTTTCAGCAGCAGAGCTTCGGTCTTCTGTCCTCATCATGGAAAACTGCATGTTACTCGGCTCTGATCTCACTGATATCTATAGGGGTAAAAATACCATCACTGTGAACAAAACCAACATTCAAATTCATTCTGAATATTAATAAAACAGGTAACTTGCTTTTATTTCTGACTAATGTTGGACTAAACCAAAAAAACCCTGCTACAAATATCTAGCAATTCTGGATGAAACCGAACACATATCCTATTAAAGAAATAGAAAGCTTGAAAGAAGGAAAGGGAAATTTACAGCGTTTATCACAGCAAAGATCAAACTAAAAACAGAGTGAAGCCAGGCGTAGTAGCTCATATCTGTAATCCCAACTCTTTGGAAGGCCAAGGCAGGAGGACTGCTGGAAGCCAGGAGATTGAGACCAGCTTGGGCAACATAGTGAGACCCATCTCTACATAAAATAAAAAGAAAAATTAGCCAGGCATGGTGGCATGTGCCTGTAGTCCTAGCCACTTGGGAGGCTGAGGGAGGAGGACCACTTGAGTCCAGGAGTTTGAGGCTGCAGTGAGCTATGATAATGCCATTGCTTTCCAGCCTGGGTGATAGAGCAAGACCCTGTCCCCCAAAAAATAAAAATTAAAACCATAGTGTGTGCAGTAACTGATGACACAGCTATCCAGAGCAGCTAGTAAGGGGAGACAATAAGGAAGCCCATTTGTCTTAGAATGAGCTCTAGGTCAGAAAAAAACAAAGAAAGTTCAAGAATTTAATTAAAGACCTCCCCTCCTATCCTCAATATAGTATGAGGTTCACATTTACATGTTTGAATGGTCTGGGAGCTCCCAAAGTCAGGAATTAACATAAAACATAGAAAGATCCAGGTTCCTAATATTCCTGCAGTGTCTGGCAAAAACAAATCCAGAGCTTCTAGCAAGGTTGCAAACAATTTCCACAGATAAATCCTGCTCAAGGTGGGCTCAAAATTCAAAATTACAAAACTCACAAAGAAATAATGCATTAAGAACAGAAGTCAGCAGATCTAAAAACAGAATTATATGAAAGAGAAATATAAGATAAATACTTTAAAATTAATAAAGACATAAAAGGATTCATAAATATGAGAAAAGACTTTTTTAAAAAGTCCAGGCAGATCTTTTTTTAATGCATATGTCCTTTTGTATTGTAAGAGGTGTATATGGTGGGCAGAGTCCTAAAAAAGTGGTATTGCTGGGTTGAAAGGTAAGTGCATATGTAGTTCTGTTAGCTGCTTTCAAGTTTCCCTCCAGAAGGGGCATGTCAGTTTTATCTAGCTTCACCAGCAGAATATGTTGTCATATTATATATAATTTTTGCCAGTCTGATAGGTGAGAAATGGTATTTCAGTGTGGCTTTAATTTGCAGTTCCTTAATTATGAATAAGTTTGATATTTTTTCCCATATGTATAGGCATCATTTTTATATATTTTTGTAAGATCTATCTATTCAAGTATTTCAGGTAGATTTTTAAAAGAATTACAAAGTATTTTCTAAAAATAAAAAATAGAGTCATTAAAATAAACTCTCCCAGTACTTTGGGAGGCTGAGGTGGGAGGACTGCTTGAGACCAAGAATTCAAGAGAAGCCTGGGCAACCATAGTGAGAGTCCGTCTCAAAAAAAAAAAAAAAAAAGCCAAGCATAGTGGAGCACACCTGTAGTCCCAGCTACTCAGGATGTTGAGGCAGGGGGAGCACTTGAGCCTAGGAGTTCAAGGCTGCAGTGAGCTATGCTTGTGCCACTGCATTCCAGCCTGGGTGACAGAGTGAGACCCTATCTCTAAAAAATAAATAAATGAAAATAAAAATTGTCGGGCACAGTGGCTGATGCCTGTAATCCTAGCACTCTGAGAGGCCGAGGCAGGAGGATTGCTTGAGCTCAGGAGTTTGAGACCAGCCTGAGCAAGAGCGAGACCCCGTCTCTACTAAAAAAATAGAAAAAAACTAGCCGGGCATGGTGACACATGCCTGTAGTCCCAGCTCCTTGGGAGGCTGAGGCAGAAGGATTGCTTGAGCCCAGGAGTTTGAGGTTGCTGTGAGCTAGGCTGATACTACGGCACTCTAGCCAGGGCAACAGAGTGAGACTCTGTCTCAAAAATAAATAAATAAGAAAAGAAAATTAAAATTTAAAAACTCAATGGGAAAGACAATTAGACAAATTTGAAGATAGAATAGTAAACTAATCTAAGAAAATTATCCAAAAGGTTGCAGAGTGGCAAAAGATAGAATCTATGACTGAGAGATTAGGAGACATGAGAAGGTCCAACATATTTAACAGATACTCTAGATAAACAGAATTAGAAAAAACAAGAGGTAATATTCAAAGAGATAATAATGACTAAGAATTTTCCTGAATTGACACAAGGCAGCAATTTTCAGATTCAAGAAGCAAGACAAATCCTGAGCAGGATAAATAAAAATAAATCCATACAAGTAACATTGAAGTGATCTGTAGAATACCAAGATTAAAACAATTGAGAGAAAATACCAAATGAAACAACACTTATAATGAATGTATGCTTTGCTTACTACATGACGACTTAAGTAGAATGTCTAATTTTGGAAGCAGACTTCTTAAGGATTAGAAATAGGAAATATTAATACCGTGTTTCCCCAAAAATAAGACAGGGTCTTATATTTATTTTTCCTCAAGAAGACACCCTAGGGCTTATTTTCAGGGGATGTGTTATTTTCCCCTCAAAGCCTCAGCTTGCAGCACGCACAGGATGGCCGGGACCTGACAGGGAGAGCCCACCTTGGTGGGGCTGCCCGCACCTTTCCGGTCACCTCTGGGATGGTAGCTGTCACAATGGGGCAGATGAGAAGGGCTGCTCGTCTTCTTTACTGCTCCGGACGAAACGCATGGGTTGTGCAGATGCGCTGCGTAGCCACGCCCATCACTAGGTCTTATTTTCGGGGTAGGGCTTCTATTGTGCAAATGCTTAGAAATCCTGCTAGGGGTTATTTTATGGGTAGGTCTTATTTTTGGGGAAACACGGTAGTTATTTTGTAGGTAAAAAATGGCAGATTGGTAGTGACTTTCTGGGATGCTATGTGGAAAAAATATTCTAATGCCATATCTTGATTCAGTGGAGGGAAAAAAATTCAGTATCTATTGGTGATGTCTGATATGGACAAAAGATAAGGGAGTAGTAGCATTTGTACTGCATATCTACCATTCTATTTTTAAAAGACATTGAAAATAGAGTGATTAAAAGTATAGGATTTCTAATGCTTTACAAGTTCTTTAGCTAAAAAACCAAAACAAACCAAAAAACCCATGAAAGTATATGGTTTCTAGAAACTGTCATAGCCAACAATTTTTTATGATGCCAGATTAATCTTCCTTAAGAACCACTTTAATCATGCTAGGGTTCTGCTCACAATGGTAGAGTGACTTACTTCTGCCTAACTTTCAAAACTTTCCAGATACAGGAACCAACTTCCTTCTTCAGCATTATTTTCTCGATCAAAGCCCATACCTTCAATTAGGCCAGGCTTGAACAAGCCATGAACAAGCTATAAGTTTTTCCTTTTATCTTTGTTCATGCTCTTTTGCTTGGACTGACAGAGACTGCTAAATGCTTTGTATTATCTACTAAAACAAGTTTTAGCAGAGCACATGGTCATCCAAGTAGACTAAATTTGCAGCAGTTAGGGTAACCATATGACTATATGCTAGTCATATGATATGAATGGAAATAATAAATGCATCTTCCAAGTCACATCCATTACAAATTTCTTACATTCCACTTCTCTTTTTCCCTTCCCTGGGCTGAAACGCAGATGTGAGAGCACTACACCCTAGAAAATGGCAGAGTAATAAGATGGAAGGAACCTAGGACTCTGTACAACTCTGTGAAGTAGAGGTACCTTGATGACCTGTCTACCTCACTATTGTTACATGAGAAAGCGGGGGAGGGGCCCAAACTATTATATTCTTACAGCCCCTATGAGAGTCTCTCTGTTGCAACAGTTTAGCCTATACCCTGATTCAGACAGCCTTCTATCCTTTAAAGATTCACAATTCAGCTTTCACTGATCTCCTCCATCTCCCAATGCTATAGTATTTGTAAGCTGTACCACAAAATTTGCCAATCATATAAGGCCATGTGTGTTTTATAATGATCAGTAATATCTTCTTAAGAGTAGAGCCCTATGATCAGTAGCCTCTAAGATAGCCTACTACCTGGTTTTATGCCTGTGTAATTCCTTCTCTGCCCCTCTGAGTGTGGGGTGGACCTAGTAATTCATTTCTAAACGACAAAATATGGCAAAAGTGATTCTAATTTAGGTTATAAAGAGACTTTGGCTTAAGTATTGAATGACTGCTTTCATTCTCTTGCCAGATGGTATGTTGTGAAGCACTCTATGGAGAGACCCATGTGGCAAGGAAATGAGGAAGGCTTCTGGCGAATAGCTAGAGAGAAACTGAAGCCCTAAGTCTAACAACCTATAAGGAGTTGAATCCTGTCAACAACCATGTGATTGAGCCTGGAAGCAGATTTTCCCCCAGTCAAGACTTCAGATGAGACTGTAGCCTTGAGAGAGACCTTGAGGCAGAGGCATAAGCTGCAACTGGATTCTTCATCCACAAAAACTATGAAATAGTAAATGTCATTTTAAGCTGCTACATTTTGAGGTAATTTGTTATGCAGCAATAGATGACTAATACAGAGCCACATTTCATATTCCTTCTACAGTATATAGCACAGTGCTGTGTGCCCAGCAGGTACTCAAAGAATGTGTTAGTCAATGTTAGTCAATATTGCTCTAGCAATACTAAATCATTACCAGTAGTCCAAAGTGAAATTTTCGCATTGGTGAGATTATGCAGCTATTGGCAAAACAAATTCCCTTAAGGAGGGAACTTCTGAAAATCTATTCAATCTGAATATCAGTAAAATTTAATCTTAAAATTCATGCAATTAGGATTAATTTGGAACCAATTCAACACATTAGTTAATGGTATGGGCTTTAGAATCAGGCAGACCTGACTCTGAGTCCAGGACTTACAAGTTATTAACATTTATATTATAAATATACATATATAAGAGTTATTTAACAAATATACTGTCCAAAAATAATCATAGAGCTGATAATCCATGCTAATACCAAACAGAAATATACAAAGGTGGGTATATGGATAATGTCTTCATATTAAAGAAAAATGTTCTAATACATAAAGAGAAAGGCTTTTGATGTTTGGAATATAAAGTTATTATATACTTATCTCACATAGAGATTTTAAAATTTAATAGATTAGTTTGACAGAAAAACTATTTTGGAGGAAAATTTGAATATAAAAGACCAAAGAGATATTACCATGTTACCTGTCTTATTGTGTCACCTTCTTGATTACTAACTGTAATCATTTTATCTTCACCACCTAAAGCAAGCAGATTTTCTGCATTCCAACATCCACATGTGATTCTCTTAGTATGTTTTCCTGAAAGAGAGATGATTTTTGCACAGACACAAAATTTATTTCTTTAAAAAAAAAAAAAAATCTGTGATGCCAATCTGAAAGTTTAGGTAATATATCATGGGATAAAACAGATAACGAATTGAGAATCTCATCAAAGCAGTTAGCATCTAAACAACTTTACTTAAAATAGTTTATTACCAAGTTGTCAATCAAGATAATGGTTTAAAAGGGCAATACTATTTTCCAACTTTTTATGTGAATATAAGCACAGGTCCTAACATAAAAAGATGTTCTGCTTTCTGACAAGGTTTGTCTGTTTATTATATAACCAAATCTGTAATCATAATGTCTTAAGAGAAGTAAATCCCAAAGCAATGAAGTTAACTTTACTTATATTCAGCTTCACAGTGTGACAGACCTTTGACATAGCAGATTTAACATTCAGAGTTGCAACTGTTTATGTATAACTAAAAGACATAATAATTTGTGATAATACTGATGTGCAAACATGAATGTACCCTAGTGAGACTTGTGGTAAGAACTGAGTAACTTAGCTAGTAATATTAGATAAACACTAAGTATCAGGACGCTTTTTTTTTTTTTTTTTTTTTTTTTTGAGACAGGGTCTTGCTATGTTGCCCAGACTATAGTATAGTGGTGTCATCATAGCTCACTGTAATTTTGAACTCCTAGGCTCAAACAATCCTCCTGCCTCAGCCTCCTGAGTAGTTGGGGCTACAGGTGCACGCCACCATGCCCAGGTGATTTTTTCTATTTTTTGTAGAGATGTGGTGTCGCTACGTTGCCCATGCTGGTCTCAAACTCCTGGCCTCAAGTGATCCTCCTGCCTTGGCCTCCCAAAGTGCTGGGATTATAGGTGTGAGCCACCACACCTGGCCATAAAGCTTTTTCATTGAGTATTCCAATTAGTGCAAAAACTACATTTTTGGCGGGAAAATCACACACTTGACACTGGGCATTTGTGAAGGTGCTGAGATAGAGAAATCCAAAAGAGTCCCAAGGTTATCTGTATTAATAAGAATGGTTAAGTGTACAGATTCTGGAGCCAGACTGCCTCACTTTGAATCTTGGTTCCACTACTTACTGCAAACCTTGGGTAAATTACTTAACCTTTCTATTCCTTACTCCATCTATAAACTAGGGATAATAGTAGGACCTATCTCATAGGGTTGAGTATCAAATAAATGAACATACTTACAAGAGTACCAGACACACAGGAAGTGATATATAACTGTGAGCTATTTTAGCTTTTCTTGCTCATTTTATTCTTTGTACCATCTATAGAACCTAATATAGTACCTATAAGTAATACCTATAGTACCTATAAAACAGGTATTAAATAAATGGTTATGTGAGTGGACCCTGAGGCAAGCATTTCCATGGTGTTAGAGGCTCAGCAAGGACAGTATGGCTGCAGCAGAGAAAGTGAGGAAAGAGAAGAGAAGAAAAGAGGTAAGAGAGGTTACAGAGGCCAGATCATGGAGGGTTGGCTGACCACTGTAAGGCCTTTGGCTTTGATTCTGGTTAAGATGGAAAGTCATTGAAGAGTTCTGAGCAGAGGGCTTATTCTGGCCTATAGGTTGAGAATATTCTATAGTGGGATGAGAGTTGTAGCAGGGAGACCAGTTAAGAGGAGACTGCAGAAATTCAGGTGGAAAATGTGAAAATGAACGCACCATGGTGGTAGCAGTTGAGGTAGTGAGACAGGCTGGATTCTGGAAATATTTGGAGGTAGAGCATATACGATTTTCAGACAAACTACATGTGGAGAGTATGAGAAACAGAAGAGTCAAGGATGGCACTAAAGTATAGCATTAAAGAGTTGGAAGTATGGGATGTCATTAATGGTAAGAGGGAAAGCTGTTGGTCAAGAGTGTTTTGGAGATTAAATTTGAAGTGTTTACTAGACATCTCATTGAAGATGTTGAATAAGTATTAAAGTTATAAAAGTATAAAAGTGAAAGGAATATTCAGAGTAGAGACTGGGAATATAGAGATTTGCTGATCATAGATTAAGGGATTTGGGTGTCCAAAGAAATATACATTAGGAAGGGAAAAAAGACTATCAAGAGAGGTGGAAAGATGCCAAAGACAAACTTATTTCTATACCCAAGAAAGGAAGAAAATCTCTTCTTCCTTTTTCTCATATACTACAAAGCCCTTTTGCTTCCAGTGCTCAGAAATAATGTTAGCCTAATCGGCAATAGTAACAGTTAACACTTATTATGTGCCTACTTATAGTGTTCTGGGCACTTAATGCATATTGACTCATTAAATATTAACCCACAGTTAATAATTTACTATGGTAACTGCAATTTGAACTGTGTTGCTGGGAGACTGGCATTATTTAATTAAACTGTTATAATTGAAATTCATGCACATCTGAACCATGCAAAGTAAGAACTACCTGTATCTAGTCTAGTTCAAGGAAACAAATCAGTGTAACATGAAAGAAACAAAGTAACAGATCTTTAGTTACTATGAACTGCTGATAGATCATGCAACCATGAGCTGCTATCAAAAGTGAATGGCTTGACTTTAAGGAAGTTAGTTAAGAGGGAAAAAAGCAGAGCCACAAGTCACAACCAACTCAGGTGGCTATATACTTAGCTAAGGGACCTGGGATATGTAATTAATCTGAATCTTTTCAGGCCCATTTTACGTAGTTAATAAATAAGAATGTGAACAGAATCAATAGTTATATGAACTATAAATATCAAATTATTCTCTTATACCTCAAGTGTCAAAACTTCTGGGCTTTTAAATTAACTGGTAGGATATACTTAGAGATGAAATGGGAAACAGAAAACGCCTACTGAAGTCAAACAGACAAACTAATTTATTATGGGGGAAGTTGATTTTTGAGATTTAAAAAATTTTAGTTTAATTTTTCAAGTATTAATAGTTCAATGACATCACTGTTTAGCTATAGCAATAAAAATTAACATTAAAGATATATAAAAAATAATCTGCAATTTTTTACAAGTCCTTAATGGAAGGGTACTTTCTCAAGTATTCTGTGGGTGCCACAATCTCTAGAGTTTAATTCCTTTATTAGCAGTAAGTTATATTTTTTTCTGGCCACCTGGATGTAATTAAGCCCTCTAGTTCCACTATTCATAAGCATGATGTTGCAATGATTGAAAAGAACTGATGTTTCTTCTTGAGTATTCAGAGGGCAGATACCCACTGACCAGAGGCTGAGGGAATCTAAGAGCTGAAACAGTTAAATAAGGAACAAAACACCCTCTAGCTGCATATCTAGGCAAATAGAACTCACAGTCCACATCTAGATTCACCAAGTGTTTGAAGAGACTGAGGGATTAAAATTACGAATATGGATATATTCTATCCGAGCAGTCACCAAATATTTTGATTTACCTACTATGTAGACTAAAATTATCACATATTGTAACATAACTAAATTAACTAAAATAAGTAAAATTAACACATATTATCAATGAGCTATTCCAGAAATACAGTCTGGGTGAGAAAGGGACAAATGGAAGCCATGCTATTAATGTCCTGATGCCCAAAGGCATAGGCTGACCTTAACTCAATCTATTCTAAGGACTCTGGCAAATTCTTAGCAAACAATGAAGAGGGATCTTCTTGTTTAGCTAGATGCTAGACTTGGGGCAGTGGGGGTATGGTAATACTACAAAATTTACCTTGTAATATCAGGGAAATCCAAGACAGCAGAATCTACATTTAGGTAAAGCATCTTAAATGTTTAGCAGTGTTTCCAGCTATCACCTACCAAGGACAGGAATCTTTCGAGATGTCTGACGATTATAAATAAGCAAATTTCCTTTAATAGTTCCAACAGCCAGGAAACTTCCAATTTTTGACCAAAGAAGGAAAGACATTTGATCCCTGTAACATTAAGATATAAATTACTCAACAATTTACAATCATAACCTCGATGTAGTCCTTTAAAAAAGTACTTCATGAATAATTTTAACATCTACTTGGAAGGTAAAGCACAAAATTACAACTTAATGCTACAAAGACTAGGTGCTAAAGACATTCAGAGATGCTATAAGATGATCTTAGGGCCAGTTAGACTCAAAATACAAATGTATAATGAACATAGACTTCAATTCAGTTATGATAAAACCTCAAATTTCGAGCGGCGGAGCAAAATGGCAGACGAGAAACACCGCCAGACAGAGTGTCTCTGCAGAAAAGACAGCTTCTAGAAGATATTAGAAGAAAGAAGCAAGCAGACGACCATACATCGGACGGGGGTCGGAAGGAGGAGTGCCAGAGACTATGGGAGACTCCACGGGAGGAGGTTGCGGAGGAGAACTGGAAGGAGAGACCTCCGGAGCAAGCAGTTTGGAGACCAGCGGCAAGGGTGGGTGGAGCGGTTAACCTCCCCTCCCTTGCAACTCGGACTGCTGGTGGGCTCCCCCACGGTTGGAGAGCTGCAGACACCAGTCAGAGACAGCCGCCAGCGAGCGGTGAGCCTGTAGCGGTCGCAGCACCAGGCTCCCAACCCCCTCGAGCCCTCCATGCGCACAGACCCCACCGCGCGGCAGGCGCCATATTGCTGCACTCTCCCCTCCCCTGCCCCTACCGTGGCTGCCGAGAGAGACAATATAGCCACCAGCCGGAGGCACCTCCAGGGAATGGGACCTTCCCTTTTGGGGCCCTACAGCTTACTGAGGGGTACTCAGACGGAGAGCTCCCTACCTGCCAGCCCTCCCAGGTGCTGCTGGCCTGGTGATTCCGGGAGAACGGGGCAGACCCTGAGGCTGAGAGACATCGACCCAGCTTGGGCTCCCCGTGGGGGAATTAGGACTGGCACTCCTCTCCCCGGTGGGGTCAGGGATTGAACTCCGGGGCCCAGAGGTCAGACCTGTGGACGAGATCCTGCACACCCAGGTCTCACATTGCCCGGGGCACAGAAGGGATATTCGGAAGGAGCCTACTAAGTTCTAGAGGCTGAGAAGTCCAAGATCAAGGTACTGGCAAGACTGGGAGGTGAAGAAGGCAACCTGAATCACTCAAGTGGGTAGTTCTCCCACAGGATCAGCTTCACCGAATTACAGGGAAGCTTTGAGGGGCAGCAGTGCTGGGAATAGGAGGAAAGTGATGCAGTGGATTTGCAGTGAAGTCCCAAGAATCCGAGTGGTACAGCAGGGATTGGAATGCAAGCTGGCCACGCTCAGCGGCTAGCCGAACGGGACTGTGTGATTTGTGCCACAGTAGGACGACTTCTCCTTCGCCGACCTCCACACCATGCAAGCAGGGAAGTGTCTGAAGTCAGCATGAAGAGGTCCAGAGCACATATCCCCGGATCTGTCAAGGATCATTCCTCCTGAATTCTAGATTTTACTTCATAATCCAGCCCTGTCGCCTCTAACCCTCGATAAAGCAAACAGATGAGAAAGAACCAGCGAAAGTTCACAGGAAACATGAAGGAGCCGAGAGAAATATCACCTCCGAAGCAAAATACTCATTCTCCATCGTCTGAGACCAAATTACATGATTTGAGTAAACTGACAAAGGAAGATTTCCGAATATTGATTGCTACAAAACTAAATGGAATTGAAGAGAAAA
>VBSM01002608.1:67430585-67466783 GCA_008086735.1 Cheirogaleus medius
AAAAAAAAAAAAAAGAAAAAAAGAAAAAAAAATTGACATTCAAAGTTTTATTAACTATCTTAGCATAATAGATTGACCTTTAAATAAAACAAACAGTAGCAGGTATGCATGCCTTTGTATACACAAAAGTCCTTTAGCCATTAATTATTAATATCAATAATAAAATATCATTAATTTTATCTTAATGACAATTACAATATCATCTACCATTTACTCAAGTGCTACATTTCATGACTGACCATGACATGCTTTTAAACATCACAACAACCCTAACATGATGTGGGAAAATGGACTCTGTGGGAAGATAAGACAGCTGGAGGCAGAGATTACCAGTCAGAAACACCTCGGTATTAACCATGCATTTTTCTTTCAGTGACAATGTGGTCTCACTGATGCCAAATTTGGTTCAAGAATCAGTATTTGACATTTATAAATATTCCCTTGAATGGAAGCACAGAGTGTGTAATGTCTTCCTGAAAAATGACATAAACCCAAAGTGTAAAAGGATCTAGCAAAAAATGAAGATTCTTATATCTAGGAAGACTTTATGTTGGGCAGTTTCTTCTGCAGCTATGTGGCCTGAGAGTCACTTTAGAGGGTCAACGACAGAGCACTAGGTTATGTCTGCATGGCCACCTTGCTACATCTGGGTTCAGTTATTCCTTAGCAAATAATCTTATAGTGTGTAATGAGATCTCTTCCTGCCCACCTGCAGGCCACATGAAGCTGTGAAGCAGACATTATTATACTCATTTCATATAGATAAAGAAATTGAGGCTTAAAGAAAAGTTAAGCAACTTGTCTAAGGTTAAAGTGACAATGTTTTAGTTGTGAATACTGACAAGGTTTTCTTTTCCATAAGGTAAAATGGTTTCTATCTGAGCAGAGGTCTGTAATTTACTGTGTCTGCCCGTGTTTTTTTCTGCTTGGGAAGTGCTCCACCCTTCACTCTTCCCTTCACCCGGGACTAACAATCCCATGGCCCTACATACTCCACTTGGAGACTTTTTAAGGAACTGAATGGGCACTGGTGATATAAAAGGACACGTTCTTTCCTCAGGCATGACTTGCTGTGAAGAATGATATAAGCCGATAGCTGCTAGTAGTCATGGTGAGAGTCTTAAAATGAAGTCAATACAGAGAAAAGAAGAGCCAAGAGATGGAGACAGTCTTGATTGTATCATTAGAACTCTTAGATCCAGCCATGCCCTACAATCAATCCCATCTCCAGATTTTCCCATATATATTGTCTCATCACTGCACTTCTTAGTCTGTTCCATTGAAAGCAACTTTTTGAAGCTATTGATATTTCACAATTATAACAACTTCATTTTAATGAGAGAAGATTAGTAAGATTATGTATAATGATAAACTTTCTTTTATATATAATAACTCATTGATATATCTTTAAAATGAAAGTAGTTTAAGAATTGTTAGCATCTAACCTACAAATAATGTTTCTCAGTGAAGCTCTAAAAAATAAAGTTATGCTTACCTCATGCCACTGTCTAACTGGCTGGTTTTATTTGTGTTGGCATCCCATAGATAAACGCAACTAGATTTCTCAGCAATCACTGCTAGGATATCTCCATGTTTATCCCAATCCATGGTAACACAGTTACTTTTTAAAAAGAGAGCAAAACATCATTATACAGTTTTTAAAAGTAGGAGAGAAACTTAAATATTCATCTCTTTGTGGTTTTTGTATATAACAAGACTATTCAATCTATTTTGGATAATTAACTCTCTAAAATGAGAAATACAACTCACTATTCACCCTTAGGTAATACTAACTTCAATTTTTTGTTGTTGAGGGGATGGTGAAATTTTAAATACTATTTTTAATACCATTTTCATATGCTATATTAAATATTAAATATATACTTCAGTTAGTAGATTTTCTTGAATCCAATAAAGAACCTAGCTTTTTGATAAACAAACCCATCAAGAACATCTACAACCAAATCACACCTACAATCAAGAGGCGATTGGTACAATCAAGTTTTGAAAGGTTATTTCAAACTTACAGAGAGGAAAAGAAGGTACTGATAAGAAACAAAGTTATAGCTAGATAACTTTGACTATATTGATTATAAAAACTGATTAAGAGGCTGGGTACGTGGTTCATGCCTATAATCCTACCACTTTGGGAGGCCCAGGTGAGAGGATCACTTGAGGCCAGGAGTTCGAGACCAGCCTAGGCAATATCCAGATCTTGTCTCTACAAAAAAGTGAAAAATTAGCTGAGCTTGGGGGTGTCCATCTGTAGTCCCAGCTACTTGGGAGGCTGAGGCAAGAGGATTGATTGTGTCCAGGAGTTTGAGGTTGCAGTGAGCTATGGTGACACTACTGCACTCCAGCCAGGGAGACAAGACTGTCTCAAAAAACAGAACAAAACAAAACGAAACAAAACGAAAACCTGATTAAGGCTAGGTAGATGTAGGATTGAAAACAATGGAAAGACTGAATACTAAACTGGTGAATAAGAAATGTTATTTTTGGCCAGGTGCAGTCACTCACACCTGTAATCCTAGCACCGTGGGAGGCCGAGGCAGGAGGACAGCTTGAGCTTAGGAGTTCAAGACCAGCATGAGCAAGAGCGAGACCTGTCTCTACTAAAAAAAAAATACAAAAATTAGCTGGGTGCAGTGGTGCACACCTGTAGCCCCAGCTACTTGGGAGGCTGAGGCAGGAGGATTGCTTGAGCCCAGGAGTTTGAGGTTGCTGTGAGTTATGACGGCGAGTTATGACGGCGCCACTGCACTCTAGCCAGGGCCAGAAAGTGAGACTTTGTCTCAAAAAAACCAACCAGAAATATTATTTTCATTTTATATCTTGATGGAACAAGGGTGATCAATTAAAGTAACAACATAGCTATAAATAGGAAATGCTCTATTTAACATGGTTCTTGCTATTTAACCTTATTCCAAAATGTTTATTATAAAAATTTTAAAATTTCTTAAATCCTTAAAAGATTAAACTTTTCTTCTGTGATGCTATTTTTCATTTTGAGACTCTTTCTTCTTGAGTATTGGCCAACTCATACTTTGAC
This sequence comes from Cheirogaleus medius, assembly GCA_008086735.1. Lineage (NCBI taxonomy): Eukaryota > Metazoa > Chordata > Mammalia > Primates > Cheirogaleidae > Cheirogaleus > Cheirogaleus medius. The sequence goes on from VBSM01002608.1 coordinate 67,433,638, forward strand.
TTACATTTAAGATAGTTGGGAATTACTTCAATTATTTTATTTTGCAAACTGTTAAAATGTGTTATGGGATCTCAGAGATTTGAGGGGCATGGAAGAGTGAAGCTTTCAAATTGTTGATGAAATCATCTGCCAGTTAGAGGCCAGGCGTGATGGCTCACACCTATAATCCCAGCACTTTGGGAGTTGGGAAGATCGCTTAAGGCCAGGAGTTTGATACCAGTCTGGGCAACATAGTTAGACCCCATCTCTACAAAAACATAAGAAAAATTAGTCAGATGGCCCGCACCTGTAGTCCCAGCTACTTGGGAGGCCTGAGGCCAAAAGATTGCTTGAGCCCAGGAGTTTGAGCCTGCAGTGAGCTATGATCGCCATCACTGCACTCTAGCCGGGTAACAGAGACCCTATCTCATAAAACAAAACAACCATCTGCCAATTAGAGATTGAATATATAACAGCATTTTATTTACCTGGGAATCCTTTGTCAGTCAAATTCAACTATTGTAAATATAGCAAAAGAATTCAGAAGAAATGAAGCCATTACATAACTGAAGTAGATGTTAAAGAGATTATGCAATAAAGTTCATGTAATTTATTCAAAAAAGTTTTTTACTGAGTAACTTCTTGTTTTATTTTACATATAATTATTTTGACTTCTGTTTTTGAGAATATAGAAACCAGAAGCAACAATTAAGATCAACAGAAAATGGCAAAATCGTGACATTAGGTTGGTGGTATACCTAATGGAGGTGGGAAAGGCTGTTAGAGACTGAAAAAAGTAAAACAACTTGATTTGCAAGAATGATCAATGAAGTACAGAAAACAGACATGAATTTAAAAAACACAGCAGCATAAGGCCATTTAGATGACAGAGTCTACACGTCTTAATAATAACCACTGAGACTATCAGTAGAATAACAAATACAGGTAATGATATTGAATCATTAAAAATGTTTAAATTATGCTTAGTGTTATCTAGAATAAGTCCATGAAAATGGAAAAAATAAAGTCTTTATCCTTTAAGAAGGATGTGGAAAGTATTTTCCAACAAGTTATTAAAGGGGAAATACTAAAGTAAGTATAGGCTTACTTTATCTGCCTGTACACTAAGGCTTGTTTATAATAAAATAAGAATTCTTTCATATGGACTCATTTATAATCCTGCCTTAAAGTTTCCCTGTGAATATATGGGTATTTACAGATATAAACTAATTCATATGGTATATCTCTACATATTTCATAACTACTTGTGGCATAAAAAAACAAATCCCTTCGAAATTGTAAGAAGCAAAAGAGGAGATATGGGTTATATGTAAGTTACAAAATTTTATTTGATTATAATTTAAGATAGTACTTTATTTTATCTTTTAAGCAACAAAATTTGAAAAGTTTTTGATCTACTTCTTTACTTACCCAGGTAAGCTAATTTCGCTTCTTTTTTGACCATGGCGATCAAAGATTTTCACAATATAATCAGCTCTAAAAGCAATTAGAATATAAAGATATGATTTAAATGTGTCTTTTATTTATCTACGTATATAAAGCTGCCACTCAAGTAATTCAGTATTCTCTCCTGATAGTTTCATAATTTGTATCTGAAAAGTTATTATCAGGGAAAAGGTTCTATATAAACTGTGATGTTAATGGAGATGAATATATTCCTTTTCCCACCATGCAACTGTTATCCAAGAACTTCTGTTGAATAGATGGTGTGGTTATATGGATATACAACCATTACTTAAAACATTCACTGGTTTCTTACCCTGTTATTGCAAGGTAGTTTCCTGATGTTTTTTGCCAGGTAAACTGTATTGGTGTGCCAAGCCAAGTCTTTTCAAGCACTGAGAAAACACGCTAAAAAATAAACACAATTTTTTATATTTTCAAAACATACAATCAAAGGGTGGTTAGAAAAGATGTCTAAACATGATCATGAAAACAAGAGGATTCAAGATGGTGAAGGGCTTATGTTAGAACTTATCCAAAAGAGGTTAACAATTAACAAAACAAAATCAACCAGCCAGATATGGTGGCTCACGCCTGTAATCTCAGTACTTTGGGAGGCCAAGGTGGAGGACAGCTTGAAGCCAGGAGTTTGAGACCAGCCTGGGCAACACAGTGAAACTCTGTCACTACAAAAAGAAAAAAAAAAAAAATCAACCACACACACACAACTGGTTGGCAACTTATGGACTTCAAGATATTCAAGAGCCTTTATTATAAAACTTAATTGGCTTTTGAATGTTTCTGAATGTTCATTTTATAAGGATGTATAATTTTAGTGTTTTATAGATACTAAAGATTAAAGTAACTTAAATTTAAATTTAGTTAATTATCCACAGCATGGATTTGGGGGGGATTAAATTTAACAAAATCACTATCTTAACCATGATAAAAATATAAAATATCTTTACCTCCTTCAAAATTATTTTCTTCTTTTACCCATTAGTTACATTTACTTCATAATTAAGTGTTTAACTTGGCTATTGTGTGAACTGTGTAACATCTGAAAAATCTTTTTCATTTAGACAATCAAAAACTGTGGTATCCAATATGGAAGCCACAAACCACATGTAGCTAATGAGGACTTAAAATATGAGTAATCCAAATTCAGTTGTGCTGTAAATATAAAATACACATTAGATTTCAAAGATTGAAAAAAAACAAAGTTAAACTAACTCACTTATAATTTTTGTGTTGATTACATGTTGAAATAACATTTTTGACATACTAGGTAAAATATGTTAAGATCAATTTACCTGTTTCTTAAAATTTTTTAAATAGCTACTAAAAATTGGAAATTGGCTCACATATTTATATCAGACAGTGGTGATCTAGAACGTTTAGGAACATGAACTTCTGCGAAAAAAATTTAGTTTTTAACATTAGGTTAAATTTTAAACAGTGATGCCGATAACTACCTATGAAGTTTAGATACTATTACAGGAGACCTGACAGTCTGTGTGGCAACACAAAACTCTCCCAATGCTCAAAATTAAACACCAATCAATGAGCATTTCATATGCTAAGGAAGAAAGTCACCTCTACTGAAAGCAGGTGTGTGCTATAATCACAGGTGCATTCAGGTTTTGTAGAGCATGAAGACACTCACGAAGAAGAAAGAATATTTAAAAGTATTTTACTTTTGCATTTTGTGACCACATCACCCTGGAACCACTTCATGCAAATGAAAAGTCCTTAAACTTGAATTTCATTACCTTTATGGCACGATCTTACATATTCTTCTTCAATAGAGCTTTACAAATGCTTCATATATATATACAGTGCAGAGGAAAAAGTGCTAGCGTCACAACCACAAAACCAAGATTTAAACTTTTAAAATTTTTATTTTATAAAAAAGTATCCAACCCAGGCAGGAAGAGAGCCAGCCATCCCTCCTATAAGGATTTAAATTTTGTTTGTCGCTTATTACTGGTAGGGCTTTAAGTCGCTTAAATTGCATCAAGCATAAAATTCTCAAGTGTAAATCAAGAATAGTATCTCCTCACTTCTAATACTTCAAAAGTTGTGAAGAGCTTTAAAAATGTGAGTTATGATTACCAGTCTGTCAATTCCAATTTTCACACTAATAGCCACAAAGAAGCATTAGGACGTCTAAAATAACAGTAAAAGCGAGCCTTCCATTCCTCTGCCGCGGCGGGGCGGGGAGTACCGCCGTGCAAAGGGACAGCGGGGTTTACGAGACGCCCGAGCCCAGAGACCGAGCGCGCACAGGACGCGCGTGAACGTGACACCTGCGTGTGCAGGTTTCTCCCTGAATAACGTACGCTCGCTACCAGGTGATCCGTAAATTGGACCAGTCACAGGCAATACAATTTGAAATGATTCTTTCGGATGTCTTTCATTCTTTTTAGGACGGTGGGCAAGTTGCACGGCTTGCCAAGGTTTAGCCCAGAGAAAGGAGGCAGCTCGTGACACCGACCCAGTCAGCTTAACCACGACCCAACAAAAGGGGCCACAAGACCCGTTCTTTCCGCGTGCGCAGTTCGGTGTCTTGAGCTCCAGTCCGCAGCCCCGGCCGTGGCGGGCTACCTCTTCCCGCGCCGCTTCTACTCCGCTGGCGATCCCGGAAACGTGAGGCCTCCCTCTCCGCCCTCCGGTTTTCTTTCCCCTCGTTCCCTCAGCTCCGCCCGGCTCTCCCCGCTCTCTTGCCCGCCCCTCACGCACTCGGGAGGAAGGAGAGGGGCACAGACCCTCTTTTCAAAGCCACCTTCATCGGGCTGAGGGAAGGGACAGTGGTCGTATCTTCCCGCCCCCGGGGATTTGTAAGTTATTTACCTTCATCTCAAGGCGCGAGCGGCCGAGCGACCCAGAAAATGCGCAGGCGCACCCGGTCTCCTCCGCGAAGGCTACGGCGTTCCCGTCACCCAGGAGACCGCGCGAGTGGCGGCCAATCAGAGAGCGCCAGCTGAAGGGCGGTGCCTCGGCGAGGGAGGGTGGGAAGAGTGTGGTGGCATCAAGTGACGCTGGCGGAGATAAGCTACGGGAAGTTGGGCGTCACGAGGTCTTGGAGAGCCTCGGCTTCCTCTGATTCGGTGAGACGCGGAGACTTGTCCGGGAGAGGCGGGCTCTGCAAGCCCTGAAAGGCGCATGCGTAAATTTTGGTCCGTTGGTCTTGGTGGCTAAAGGGGGTGCTGAGAAGTTGTAGGGAAAAAAGTCGCCGCGTGTTGGATAAAAAGAGGCAGGAATTGGCTCATGGGCCCAGTGCTGCTACACAGCTCACACAGGGCTTGGATGAGCTCATGTGTTCATTTTTTCCTCCAGGTTTCTGGGCTAAAAGGGATGAGGTGTGAGAGGTACAGTAGTCCTTTAAAGGTAGTTTTTTTTTTTTCTTTTTGTTTTTTTTAAGTTTAACAAAACAGGCCAGCTAATGTGGGCAGGAGAAATGAGCTCTAATAGCTTCCCTTTAGAGTTTGGACCTGGTAACTTTTCCCCTAGTATTATGCCCTGCGATTTAGTATTTGTTCTTCAGTATTTACAGTATGAAAATGCATCTTTTGCCCACGTGTCTGAAAGTGTTGGAATAATCCACCTTTCACTTTTCTCCCCCTCATCCTCCACATCTGGTGATGGGCTTAGAGAAAAATAATGATTTTAAATAACTAATGATGGACGTTTCTTAGATAGGGTGCTGTTCCTTTGCACTGGATTTTCAGTTGTGTTAATTCCTTAAATTTTTACTGAAAGATTCATCTGCTGGAAAAGTAACCATTTTTAAATGTGCCAGAGCATTCAGTTCTTAACAAGGCCTGCCCTCAGGAGAAAGTATTTTACCAAAGCCTAGTCTGCTGGGATTTTATCAGAGCCTAACCTACCTGGGGAAAGGAAAATAGCCAACTCCAGCCTTCTCTTAACCATCCTGGCCCACTTTAGCGTGGGAGACTGAGAAGTGTTGATGAAGTTCACCAGCCAGGAACACAGGCTCAAAGGACTGAGACCTAACTATAAGACTACGTAACACTTGACCTACCTGCACAGGTTGCCACACACCACTAAAAGCCCACTTACCAGCATCCTTTTTACCTAATACATCATGTCTGGCATCTTAGTTCATTTTCTGTTGCTAATAAGACTACCTGAAACTCCGTAATTTCTAAAGAAAAGGAACTTATATTTTACAGTTATGGAGACTGAGAAGTCCAAGGTCAAGCATCTGGCAAGATCCTTTTTGCTAGTGGGGACTCTCCGACGAGTGGTGAGGGTGCTGAGCATGCTAATATGCTAGCTCAGGTCTGTCTTCCTCTTCTTAGAACTAGCCACTGGTTCTACTCCCATGATAACTCATTAATCCATTAGCCCATTTAAGCCATGACTCCATGAAAGGATTAATCTATTGACGAGGGCAGAGAGCCTGCAGAGTCCATTCACCTCTGAAAAGCCACCTCTTAATACTGTCACATGGGGATTAAATTTCAACACGAGTTTGGGAGGAGACATTCAAACCATAGCATCCAGATTTTCACCAAAATTTTTCACCAAAAAAATTACAAGGCATACTAAAAGGTAAAAAACTGGAGAGACTGAACAAGCATCAGAACTAGTCTATAGTTCTATATGGTAAGAGTATTGGAATTATCAGACCAGGAATGTTTTAAAACTAAGATGTTACACATCTGGTTAATTAAGGCTAATGGCTTTAATGGAAAAAGTAGAGAACATGCAAGAACAAGTGGGTAATGTAAGTAGAGAGATGAAAATTGTAAGAATCAAAAAATACTAGAGATCAAAAAACACTAACAAATGAAGAATGCCTATAATGGGTTCATTAGTAGACTGACTATGGCTGAGGAAAGAGTCTAAGCTTAAGGATATGACAATGGAAACTTCCAAAAGTGAAAAGCAGAGGAAAAAAACCCACAAAAAACAGAATATGTAAGAACTGTGGGACAACTATTATACTAAAGGTGTGACATACACACAATGGGGATGTGCAAGTGAGAACAAAAGGATCAGAAGCAGTATTTCAAGCAATAATGACTGAGAATTCCCTCAAATTAATGTTAGACAACAACCCACAAAGACACAAAGCTAAGAACACCAAACAGGATAAATGCCCAAGAAACTACACCTAGGCATATCATATTTAAGCTTCAGAAAAATCAAAGATAAAAATATCTTGAAAGAAGCCAGGTGGGGAGGAATGGGAGACTTACATATAGAGGAGCGAAGATAAGAATTACATTGAATTCTTCTCAGAAACCATAAAAGAAAGAAGAGAGTGGAGTAAAATATTTAAAATGTTGAGATTTAAAAACAAAAACAGAACAAACAGAAAAACCATACACCAACCTAGTATTCTGTGCCCTGTGAAACCATCCTTCAAAAGTGAAGGAGAGGCCAGGCATGGTGGCTCATGCCTGTAATCCCAGCACTTTGGGGGGCCAAGGCAGGAGGATTGCTAGAGGCCAGGAGTTCAAGACCAGCCTGGGCAAAAGTGAGAGCCCGTCTCTACAAAAAAGTTTAAAAATTAACTGGGCACTGTGGCATGCTCCTGTAGTCCCAGCTGCTCAGGAGGCTGAGGCAGGAGGATCACTTGAGCCCAAGAGTTGGAATCTGCAGTGAACCATGATGATGCACTCCAGCCTGCACTCCAGCCTGGGTGACAGAGCGAGACCCTGTCTCAAAAAAAAGGAAAAGAAAGCAAGCTCTAAAATCAATAATTTAAGATCCACTTTAGGAAGCTTTAAGCAATTTAAATTGAGAGTAAGTAGAAGATATAATAAAAATTAGGGCACAAGTGAATAAAATTGAAAATGGGAAATTAATAGAGAAAAATCAACAAGACCAGAAGCTGCTTCTTTGAAAGTATTGATAAAATTGATAAGCCTCTCGCCAGGCTAATTAAGAAAAAAAGAGAGAAGCACAAATTACTAATATCAGCAATCTGAATAGCCTATATCTGTGAAATAAATTAAATCATTATTAATAAGCTTACAAAAGAAAAATGTCACTGAGCAATGGGCTTGCTCCCCCATGTGCATAAAGGCCAATACTTTGGCACCAGATTTTGAGAAAAGAAAAAGCTTTATTGCAAGTGAACTGACAAGAAAACAGGAGGCAACATTCAAATCTGTCTCTCCAAGCTGGGAGGGTGGGTCAAGCTTTTATGACATTTCTAACTAGTCCCAGGTGATTCCAGTACAACCAGTCTGCCAGGACGGTGGTGGTAGCAGTTAGGAGGGTAAAACTTTTCCCATTGTGCATGCCTGGGGTACGTGACTTGCAATTTTGGCTCTGCACCATCTATAATAACTTAAGCCATGGTTAATATGCTTGAACTGGTCCCACTTATAAAACTACCAGGCCCTGATGGGTTCACTGGTGAATTCTACCAAACATTTAAGGGAGAAATTATACCAATTCTCTATAGACTTTTTCAGAAAATAGGACCTGAGGGAATACTTCCTAACTCATTCTATTGGGACAGCATTATATTAATACCAAACCCAGAGAAAGACATTACAAGAAAATAAAACTACAGACTATCTCGTGAACATAGATACAAAACTTCTGAACAAAATGCAGCAAATCAAATCCAACATCATCTAAAAAGAATTATACACTATGACCAAGTGGGATTCATCTCAGGTATACAAAGCTGAGTCCCCATTTGAAAAACAATTAATGCAATCCATCACACCAACAGGTTAAGGAAGAAAAATTACATTATACCAATAGATGCATAAAAAGCATTTGACAAAATCCAACATCCATTTTTGATAAAAACTCTTCACGAACTAGGAATAGAGGTGAACTTACTCAACTGAGAAAGCATATCTACCAAAAACCTACAGCTAACCTCATACTTAATGGTGAAAACCTTGAAGTTTTTCCCTAAGATCAGGAAAAAGACAAGGCACTCCTTGGCACTACTTTTCAACATCATACTTAGAGATCTAGCTAATGCAATAAGACCAGAAAGGAAATAAAGGGTGTACTAATTGGAAAGGAAGAAAAAAACCCTGTCTGTGTTTGTAAATGATGTGATTGTCCTTGTAGAAAAGCTGAAAAAAATGGACAAAAAATCCCTTCTGGATCTAAGAAGTGATTATACCATACACATGCATACAATGTTAATGCACAAAAGCCAGTTGCTTTCCTATATATTAACAAACAAGTGGAATTTGAATTTAAAAACACAATACTATTTACATTAGAACCTCCCAAATGAAATATATAGCTATAAGTCTAACAAAATACATACAAGATCTGTGTAAAGAAAATACAAAACTGTGATGGAGAGATAGTCCATGTTCCTGGGCTTCCTTGTTTTGGGGGTCTTAGCCATAAACTCTTTGCCTAGACGAATAACCTGAAGAGTTTTCCCTATGTTTTCCTCTAGTAGTTTTAATCCACCTTGAGTTTATTTTTTGTATGTAGTGAGACACAGCAGTCTAGTTTCATTCTCTTGCATATGATTACCCAGCTTTCCCAGCACCATTTATTGACGAGAGTATCCTCTCCCCAAGATGTATTCTTGACAGCTTTGTTGAAGATTAGTTGGCTGTAAATACATGGATTTATTTCTGGGTTCTCTATTCTGTTCCACTGATCTTTGTGTCTATGTTTATACCAATGTTATACTGTTTTGGTTACTATTGCCTTGTAATATATTTTGAAGTCAGGTACCGTGCTTCCCCGAAAATAAGACAGGGTCTTATATTTATTTTTCCTCAAGAAGACACCCTAGGGTTTATTTTCAGGGGATGTGTGATTTTCCCCTCAAAGCCTCAGCTTGCAGCACGCACAGGATGGCCGGGACCTGACAGGGGGAGCCGACCTTGTTGGTGGGGCTGCCCGCACCTTTCCGGTCACCTCTGGGATGGTAGCTGTCACGATGGGGCAGATGAGAAGGGCTGCTCGGCTCCTTTACCGCTCCCGACGAAATGCATGGGTTGTGCAGATGCGCTGCGTAGCCACGCCCGTCACTAGGTCTTATTTTCGGGGTAGGGCTTATATTGCACAAATGCTTAGAAATCCTGCTAGGGCTTATTTTATGGGTAGGTCTTATTTTCAGGGAAACATGGTAGTATGATGCCTCCAGCTTTGTTCTTTTTGCTCAGGATTGCTTTGGTTATTTGGGCTTTTTGGTTCCATATGAATTTTAGAATTATTTTTTCTACTTCTGTGAAAAATGACATTGGTACCTTGATAGGGATTGCACTGATCTGTAGGATGCTTTGGGTAATGTCATGTGACTTTTAAAAATATTCATGACAAGCAGTTTCAAAATGTCAAAACAATTTTGTTTTGACAAATTTATCCCTACCATGTGTCAAATCTTATTAATTTGCTAGTAAGTGTACCAGCAATGTGCCACAAAAAAGTACACATGTTCAGAGAAGGTATGAAAATGGAAGGTTTCTTCTATAGTGGGGAAACTGAGTGCTTACATAACAATTTTTTTTTAAATATGAAAGAATGTGGTTTCATTTCACAAGGCCATGGAAACATCATATCCATGTCAGTTGTTATAAAAGAAGTCTGTGGCAGTGTAGTCTGAGGTGGCGTGTGTGCTAGCAGAAGAAATAAAATAGCACATTTAAAAAGCCAGGTGCGGTGGCTCACGCCTGTGATCTTAGCACTCTGGGAGGCCAAGACAGGAGGATTGCTTGAGCTCAGGAGTTCGAGACCAGCCTAAGCAAAAGCAAGACTGTCTCCACTAAAAATAGAAAAATTAGCCCCGCATCATGGCACGTGCCTATAGTCCTAGCTGCTCGGGAGGCTGAGGCAGGAGGATCGCTTGAGCTCAGGAGTCTGAGGTTACAAGTGAGCTATGATGATGCTACTGCACTCTACCCAGGGTGACAGAGAGAGAGAGAGACCCTGTCTCAAGAAACAAACAAACAAAAAGCAAGTTATAAGCTTATATTTGTGGAACACTGGAACAACAAATTTTCATCCTGCAGTGGTAGTGTTCAATGGGGCCAACTGACATGAAATCATGTAATAGTGTTTTTTTTTAATCTGTTCTTACACAGCAGCAAAATTTAATGGCCTAAAGCAGCAACCATTTTATTATTTCACAATTTTGTGGAATATTATTGTCTCATAAAATTCTATTGTTATTTTAGCTTTTCATTTTTAATTTTTACTGTTACCTCAAGTTTGATAAAAATTACATAATAATATAGTCAATTTAATATGTTTTCAAGAAATTGGCTGAGAAATTTTTCAGGCTTGTGAGCATAATTTTTTCAACATTGCCATAACCTATTAATAGTGACTAAACAAAGCTGGTAGGTGATGGTCAGTGCACATTTACTCCTTAAATGTGCATGTTAAAAGACCATGTTTGGATTTTTTAAAAATTCTATTTTTTTGCATTGCCTCATAATATGTGTTTATATTTTAAATGTTTTTTATTGTAAAATGATACGAGTTTCTTAAGGACTGCATGGTGTAAGAGCAAATTGATGAGGTCACAAAGATCTATTCATACTGCTAGAATGCTTTATTTTTTTATGTTAACTTTCTATCATGCAGAAGAAAATGGGAGGAGGCCAATAGAATGGACAGAAACCTTATTTCAGCAAATGTGGCCCCAGCTGTGTGAAATTAAAATAAATATTGGATTAATCTGGGTCTAGCATTGTCTCTTCCCATTTCCCGCTCACATTCTCCCTATAGTAAGATATCAGAAGTCAGTATTTTCTGATGATCCACTGGAAGAAAATGTCTTTCTTGACGTATATATTTTAGATTTCTCCAACAAATAAGTATACGGTTTTTCTTTTTAATTGCAGAAAATATCTTTAGATTTTTGCCAAATTAAAAAAAAACCCTTATTATTAAATCATTTGAGAAGTAATTTATTTGAAACTTAATTAGTAAAAATATTTTTATTTCTAGTGTTCTTTTGGAAATTCTTGTACCCTTTGGAAATGCTTGTATCTTTACCTGAATAGTCTTTTGTAATTATAATTTTTGGGAAATCCATATTCCCATTCTAAAAGTTAAGAACCAGGAACATGATGAAGCCTGTCCCTCTAGGAGAGGAGGTGGTGCCCACTTATTTGGGAGATAGTCACTGAAGTATTATTAGTCAAGCCATTATACAACCTGTGTATGTGTGGAGGTGGTTATTCTAGAGAGCACAGGGCTTTTTAAAAAAGTTATACAAATTATAATTAGTTAAATATAAATAAATATCTGCTTATAGCAATTTTCAGAAACCTCACATTTATTTGGGAAAGGATGGCATTATGAGAAAATAGTATTTGTCAGAATCTGCTATGAAAACTGGTAAATGTTTCACGAAGCTCAACAGAAAGATACTAGTAACAGTAACTAGTAACAGTTTGCTGCAAATCAGAACAATGTGTTTGGAGGTGGAAGGAGGAAGAGTTTCCAAGCTGAGGAGAAAGGAGGACAGTGTGAAATTGGGCAGGGAAAATAATGACATTTAATACTAAGTGCAGAACTGGGAAATCTGAGTAGAATTCACATTTAAAAAATAAATATAGAGAGAGCTTTTTAGTGCATACTACAATTCTAGAAAATTCTCAGTATTGTTTGATCATCTTATATTTTTGTCTCCAATTTACCATTTAGCCTTGCAGACTTTAAAATAAAGGCTATTTGGGCAAATAATTTACTACCAGTATTATATAGAAAGGAAGTCTAATAAACATAATTTATAACTAGAGAAAGATAGTATATTAAAAAATAATATCTAATTAGGGAATTTCCAGATTTCCCTCTGGTTTCCTAACTAAAATCAGTAGCTAAAAATATTAATATAATTTAAAAATTATTGATTATTGTTATTTTAAGCTTAAAATAAAATTGGATAGTCAACATTAAGCCAATATTTTTGTTCAATTCTGTGCCAAGCATGATTCTAGGTGCAGATACATGGCTGTGAATCAAATAGCCAAGGAAATTAAGAAACAGAAATTAGTTCTGGTTCTATGACAATTTAATGGTTCCTTTTCTCTAGGGGAAAAATTGTTGCATTACTTCCCCTAAGTTCACATAGAATAGCAGTAGTTCTCAATCCTGGCAGCCATTAGGATTACTTGAGGGTCACTTGGGGTGGCTTGGGCTCTACCCAGATTTATTAAAAATAAACAGAATTTCTAGAGATGAAACCTAGGTATCTTCTTTTTTAAAAGTTCCCTGTGTTGTTCAGCCAGAGTTGAACTCTGGTTTATTCTAGAGTATGACAAATCCAAGGAAGCAGATGGAAAACTTGTTTCATTTCTGAAAACATAGCTTCTCTTAAAAAACCTATGCACAGGAATGTATTATAAAATGGGTCTGTTGCTGTGGAAACCAGTTTGGCAGTTCTTCAAAAACTTAAACATAAAATTACCATATAACCTATCAGTTCCACCCATAGGCGTATACCTCCCCCAGTTGAAAACATGTACTTAAACAAATACTTGTACACATATGTTCACAGCAGCACTATTCACGACAGCCAAAAGGTGGAAACAGCCCAAATGTCCAGGAATAATAAATTGTGGTAACACATACAATGGAATAGTGTTCAGTCATAAAAAGCAATGAAGTATTGATACATGCTACAACAGAGATAAATCTTGAAAACATGCTAAATGAAAGAAGCCTGACACAAAAGGTCACATATTATGTGATTCCATTTATATGAGATATTCAGAATAGGTAGATTAATAGAAATAGAAAGTAGACTGGTGGTTGCCAGGGGCTGGAGGGAGGGAGGAATAGGAGTAACTGCTTATTGGGTATCGGATTTTTCTTTTGGGGTGATGAAAGTGTTTTGGAACTAGATAGAGGTGGTGGTTGCACAACATTATGAATGTACCAAATGCTACTGAATTGTTTATTTTAAAATGGTTAATTTTATGTTATGTGAATTTTGCCTTAATTAATTAAACCTATGTACAAACACTGTCTTTACTTTTAATATGATTTTCTTGATAAGACAAAACTAGCTTTTCTGAAAATCAAAGCTTCTCATAAAGCAAATATTGAATCTACTTAATTATGTGATTCAGGCTTTTTGTTTGTTTCATAAATAGCTTTAGGTAGAAGCTATGACTTACCTATATTTTGAATAAATCTAAGAGGATACTGTATCTGGAAATTTGAAGTTCTTTAAAACTGTGTGTTTAGGTCTTCACTGGGAAAGATTCAGGGATACAAGTGTATCCCTTGTCCCAATGATTTGTGTTAGTGATTTCAAAACTTCTGGCCATGTCCTCTGAGGCTAAAAAATTGAGGATACTGTTTTCTCTAAAAAGAGCAGAGGAAAAACATGCCAAAGGGAGAAGAAGATATTAAGGAAACAAGAAGAGAATAGGGAAAAAAAGCATAGCAGGGTTGAGAGATGTGAAAAATGTCACAAGTAACTACAGACTTCAAATTTTTTCTTGAAAACACCAGAAATAGGAATTTTTAAAAAAAAATACATGTGATATTTAAAAATGCCAAGAAATGGGATTAATTTGGAACCTAGGAAAAAGTTGTTACTGTTTAAGAAACAATCTTTGAAAGAGTAAAAATGAAAATGGTGGTCAAGTAATGTAACTGATATACTGCAACATTCTGTGACAAACACACAGAATCAAATGTGTAGAGAAGTGGTCAGTGGTCCCAAAACCTGCCCTTAGATTTCTTCTAAGTGATACCCTTACCCTTAGAAAGACAGCAGGTATAACACAGCTGAGGCCTTAACACACACGGGTTACATCAGGTCTTTGAAACCCTAAGGCTAGCCCTGAATACATTGTTATCTTCCTGGTTAATGTATAAAACATATGCTATGCATAGCAAATGCTGCTGTACTGCCATGGCAATACACAGGGAGTGTGTTTTCCATACATACCAAACAGCAACTCCCCATGCCCCTACCCCTGTTCCCCTACTAGTCTTAATATTTTCAAGAACACCAAATTAAATGTAAAGATTTAATGTTTGTACATGGGCTTTTGCTTTTTTACTTTTAATTTTGAAATAATTATATATGCATAATAAGTTGCAAAGAAATGTACAGGAAATTCCTATGTGCTCTGCCTCTAACCTCCCACAATGTTAACATCTTACACAACTATAGTATAATATCAAAACCAAGAAATTGACACTGGTACAACCTATACAGTTTATTCAGATTTCACCAGTTACATATGCATTATGTGAGTGTGTGTGTGTGTGTGTGTAGCCTGATGCAATTTTATCACATCTATAGCCTTGCATAACCACCACCTCAATCAAGATACCCTACTGTATCATCACACAAAGCTCTCTCATCATATTTCTTTACAGCCACATTGATCCCTTCTGCACTATCTATACCCTCTGACAACCACTAATCTGTTCTTTATCTCTACAATTATTTTATTTTTTGGATGTTACATAAATAGAACCATGCTATATGTATCCTTTTGGGATTGGCTTCTTTCACTCAGCATAATTTCCTTGAGGTTCATCCAAGCTGTTGCATGCATCAAGAGTTTGTTCCTTTCTATTGCTGGGTAATATTCCATGGTGTGGATACCATAGTTTGTTTAATCATTCACCAGTTGCATTTGGGTAGTTTCCAGTGTTGGGCTATTACGAGTAAAGTTGCTATGAACATTCATGTACAAGTTACTGTGTGAAACAAGTCTTCGTTTCTGTGGGACACCAGGAGTGACACCAAGAGTCACATTGCTGGGTCCTATGGCAAGTCCACACTCACTTTTGAGAGGAACAGCCAAGCTATGCTCCAGAATATACACAGGTTTTTAAGAGGAGAAAATATCCCCTTTCAGAAATACTGAATTTCCCAAAGAAGCATACCACATTTCCTTAAATAAGTAAAATATTTTAGGGAAAAGGAAAATAAAATGTTTTTCTTAAAATGTAGAGTTTGAACATACTATATTTTAAATTTTATTTGTGACTCAGACATTTTATTTATTTAATTCCTATGGAATTAAATGATGATTCAGATGTTGCTGAAAAGCAGTTGATCCCAGGTGGTTTGCGATCTCACACGATACTAAGTAGGCAGAACAGAACAGCAGAGATGGTCATAAGTAGTAATGGCTCAGGATGAAAATAATTTTTTGTAGGGTACTCTGAATAAAAGAATTGTGAAAACAGTATTTTCATATAATTGTTTCTTTTTGCCCGCTGAATTCTAAATGAAGTATGACTCTCTCTTGATTCCGTAGTACAAACCTTCATGGAGTCAAATTACAGCTGTTGCCAGCATCAGCCCTTTCTCAAGACTAAGAAATAATGAAGGGGAGGATGAAGGAGGTGGAATGTTTAATACAGACAGAAACATAGACATGTGTAAATGGGACAGGTGGAAGACAGGCTAGAGAAATAAAGTATTCAGCATAAATGAACCTGTTCCGGGTTCTTTTGATTTTTCTTCAAGTTTAAACTTAAAAAGTTCCCTTCATTTTCTCACTTCCTTTGAACTTGCCTCCTTTTGACTTTTCCTCTGCCCTGGAAATCATAACTATCTGGGGGAAAAAAGCTTTTCCCTTCATTTGACTCATCACTAGTGAGATGTATTTAATGTAAATATCACCATAAACTCATAAAAATGGTAATTTTGAAGGTCTCAGTGCTTTTTTCCTAAGCCTTCACTCACTTTCTCTTATCTCTTCCACAGGGAAGGGTATCAATTTGCTTCTAAGAATTTCTCAAAAGGAAGAACTGGAAAATAGAATTTTGTCTGCTTCATTTGCAATATCACAAATATGGATCATTTTCATAAAATTTATCTCATACTGCTGGGATGAAGGGGTTGACGCAGTAATATGTGAAGAATCTTCACTGGCAATTCTGAGATCAGAGGTGCCGTTTTCAATAATCAACTATTTGCAGATGGTTTTCAACTCCACTGTTTCTTATGCATCTGAGGAAAGCAAAAATTTGCTCTGTGGAAAGCTGGAAGGAGGTGACCTAGGTAGGACATGCAGAACATATGTCAAACCTGAAAATGGGCCTTTTTTCCCCATTCTACCCTATTTTGAAACAATCAGAAAGTTACAGAAAAGTTGAGGGTATAGTCTAAATAATCTTCTCCCCCACGAACTGTTTGAGAATAAATTGCCAGCATGATGGTCCATCACCCCAGAATGCTTTGTATTTCCTATGAAGACACAAATCTACAAAAACATAATACAACCATAAAAATCAGGAAGTTAACACTGATATATTACTATCATCTAATTCATAGAGCCATTCAAGTTTTGACAGTTGGCTCTATAATGTCCTTTATAGTGAAAAGAGTCAATCGAGGATCATGTACTACATTTAGTTGTTTATTTTGTTTTCAATATAGTACAGTTACTCCGTCTTTCCTCAACTCTCATGCCTCAGTGCTTTGGAAAATTCCAAGCTAGTTATTTTATTGAATGATCCTGCATTTTAGTTTGTGTGGCATTTTCTCATGATTAGATTCAGATTATGTATATTTGGCAGGAATATCACGGAAGTGATGCTGTGTTCTCACTGCATCCTATCATGTTGCATGAGATGTTCTTAAAAGTAGATTTTGTTTTTTAGAGCAATTTGAGGTTCACAGCAAGACTGAGCAGAAGATGCAGAGTTCCTGTATACCTCCTGCATAGCCTTCCTCATTATCAACATCCCCCACCAGAGTGGTACATTGTTACAATTGATGAACTTACATTAACACATTGTCACCTAAAGCCCACAGTTTACATTGGGGTTCACTCTTGGTATTATGCATTCTATGGGTTTGGACAAATGTTTAGTGACACATATCCAACATTATACTATCATATAGTTTCACTGCCCCCAAAACCCTGTGTTTTGCCTAGTCATCCCTCCCTCTTCCCTAACCTCTGGCACCCACCTGTCTTCTCAGTGTCTCCCTAGCTTAGGCATAAAATTTTGATTTGTCCCATTATTGATGATGTTCACTTTGATCACTTGGTTACGATGGTATATGCTAGGCTTCTCAATGGAAAGTTACTCTTTGACCTTTGGAATAAATAAATATTTTGAGGGGAGATACTTTAAAATCATATAAACATCTTGTTCCTCCTCAAACTTTTACTTTATGTGTTTATTTACATCGGTGTGGGTTCCTACTTTATTCAAATGATTATAGTTTATTGCGCTCATTTATTTTTATGCTTAAATTGTATCCAATTTGGCCAGTGGAAGCCCATTCAAGGTGGCTCCCATGTTCTTTTGACATTTCTTCATCATTTTAGCACAACTTTGTTTTTGGCACAGTAAGATGTTCCAGGTTTGCTTTCCCTGCCCCAGCTCTGGAATCAGCCATTTCTCTCAGATCTTTCATTCTTTTTGGTAGAAAATGGTTTTTAGAAGCCAAGATCTGGACATAAGGTGTGATCTTTGCTATTCCCAGGCTCTCTGTGTCTCTGTGGACAGATCTATCTATCTATCTATCTATCTATCTTGAAAACTGTATGTTTGAAGACCATGAATTTACACCAATATGTCCAATTCCAATTCAATACCACAGGGTTCATTCTATTTTTTTCCTTTTCTGTATTTGTAACTCCCTTCTCCAACAGTGAAAACCTTGTCTTTCATTATCCCTAATATAATTACTAATTTGATCAATTTCATTGTATAGAAATAAACAATCTTCAATTTCTGCTACCACACCTACCTCTACCCGGATGCCTACCTCTTCCTGCTTGGGCTCTGACTCCCCTTTCCAGGCTGTTCTCCCTCATCGATCTTTGAAGCGCCAGGGCTCCGAAACCCCACGCCATGCACACTGGCGCTCTCCTCTCCCTGCTTGGGCTCTGGCTCACTCTCCATTGCAGGCTGTCCTCCTCATCCAGTCAGGCTCTGACTTCCCAGGGCGAGGCCGTCCTCCAGTGTCCAGTGTGAACATCTCCCTCTTCCTACTCAGGCTCTGAGAGCCCATGCCGAGCTGCCCTCCTGTGTGGATACCTTCCTTCCCCTGATGGGGCTCTGAGAGCCTGTGCCAGGCCACCCCTCTGTAGATACCCCTTCACTCTGCTCGGACTCCAGGACCCCACGCTGGGCCATCATGGCTCCTCCCAACACCACCGCAGTTGCCACCCTCACTATACGCACCTAATGGCTCTATGAGTGCACTGTTAAGGAAGGAAAATGACTTTTAAAAAATGCATTTTAAAATATTTAAATACTATCTATTTTTATTTTAGTAGATTCTTTCTCTATGTCTTTTAGCTACTTTAGCTCTCAAAACATAGTGGAGAACACACACATACATACATAGACATATTAAAATGAATTGAATCACTTCATCTTTTCTTCCATATTTTCAGACCATATCTTAATTCAGCTGTTCCTGGTACTACTGATAATCATATATGCCAGTTTTCAATTTATTGCTTCTCATCTCCAAATCCTGCTGTGAGAAAATGGAGACAAGCCCTTTTCTCCCTTGCCAGCTGGCACAATGTGAAGTTTTTTAGTAGAGGGTGCTGAAGACACTGCAGGAGGAAGGGGACAGGCAGTCTGCTATAGGTCCTGAGTGTCCCTGCTCACTACTGTTTACCTGGGTTGTGTTTGCAGTGAGAAATCTTGAGGACAAAGGGCTGGGCTGCCTACCACTTACTATAAGAGTAGTGGATTTCCTAAGCTCAGTGGATTCCCACTTGGGATCCTCTGTGTTGTTCCTATGGGAGTTGGGGGGCAAAGGGAATTGACCCAAACATGATATTCATGCTGCTTTCTGTGTCTTGAGTCATAAAATTCTTTGTCTTTGACCCACGGATGTCTTCTGCCAGCATCCATGAAACAATTACAGGTGAATTTATTAGCTCAAGTGGGGCAAAATCAAATCTTAGACCCTTATAACCAGCCAATCCTTTAAGAGTCCTATCTTCTCGGATAATACATAATTCTTTCCTTTAAACCTCCCTTGTTCAGATTACTGTGTGGTTTCTGTCTCTAGCATCTTCCTTACATGGCTAGTCTTAATCCTTAGAATTTTAAAGCATCTGCCTCTCTTAAATTATATTAAACTTCTAATAATGGATCTATGACTTCCTACAAATGGCTCATCCTCTCATTTCTATTCATTACTGCTCTACTTAGCATCCCTGCTCTTCACTCTATGGACAATAATAATCCTTTTCTGCACCCAGGTCATTAACTGTGCCATCCTTTCTGAAATGCCCTTCTTTTGTCCTTTCACCACAGAAAGGTACTTATTAAGGGCCTCTGTGTGTGCACATATACATTCATACACATAATGGGCAGAATTACGTAGCCTGTTCTTACCTGCTAAAAGTAAAAGCTTAAAATGAGGCACAGATGTGTGAGAACACATATCACAATATCTGACCTTGGCATCAAGTATTTATCATCCTATGGAATCAAGACAGCTTAAACTCATCTCCAATGAGCAATCTTGCAAAGCTTATTTTAAAGGCTCTGTTGTCATACAGATCTGGTCAGTTTTGAAATTTGGCTTTGCCATTTACTACCTAGTTTCTATACCATTAAGTAGGGCTAATTAGATCTACTTCATAGGGCTACTGTGAAATTTAAATGAGTTAACATATACATGAAGTGTTTAGCATGATGTCTGCCACATAATCAAGTTGCCTCAACCTCTTATATTGCAGTAATCAAATGACCAAGTCTAGGGAAGTTTAATAAAATCTGAACTTTTAACTCAATTTCATTTAGATGCTTCAATAGCTAAGAGAACCTTTAATGTCTTCAGGCCTGGAGAAGACTTTTTCAGACATTCAGTGGGGAGGTCTGACATGCTGAGTTCAAGGCCTCATTCCTCAGTATATCACCCCACTCTGTTTTCTATCAATTATTTTCTTATAATGAGAAGCTTTACTTTGGTATTTTCTTTGCCATGTAGTTCTCTTCCTCATTTTCATCATCTCAGAGGCCTTATTTCCTAGGTGATGGAAGAATAATCCTTTGTACACAGGTTAGAAAACTTTTTTCTAAATGTCAAGAAAAAGATATGATTTCTGTCACAACTATTCAACTTTGTTGTTGTAGCACAAGAGCAGCCACAGACAATATGTAAACAAATGGGTATGTCTATGTTTCAATAAAACTTTATTTACAAAAACAAATAGCAGACAGGTTTAGCCTGTGAGCTGTAGTTTTTGACCTCAGATCTATAGTTTCTTTGCCTTTCTCTGTCTTTTGACCTAAACTGCTGAGGTATAATTTTGTATTGTGCATTTCTATATTTGTCCTTCAATAAGGCACTCATTTAAACATGTACTTGTTTGTGGAACTTTGCCTTAGTACAGATAAAAATCTTCACTTTAAGTATATTCCTTATTCCAACAGTACTTATCATATTTTACTCATGGACCTTTATTGAATAGTTCTACTTGGCTCCCTGAGATTCTATGGTTACAGGTTATATGAATGTAGATAATTAGATACAAAAAAGCCTTTAGCACAAATCTTAAAGCAGAATGTAATTAATAAAAAAATGACAATGTGCTAAACAGCATTAATTACACAGTATCAGTAAACAACCCAGAATCATGGATTAGCATGATTTTTAATACTTGGATATAATCTAAAACATCTAGTGGATAAGTCAAAGAAAAATTGACCAGAATAATTTTTATTACCAAAAAGAGAGAATAAATTTAAATGATAACTATTAAAATGTTTAATATTAAGACATTATTTTATTTTACTTTTTATTTTATAGTCAGAGAAAGGCAAACAAATTAGCGTGCACAGGGAGAATCACGGAGTGCCAATGAGGTACAGATGCCATATATGCTATTAATTAGGGGGAAGGGAGATGGAGAAATGTCGATGAATTTAGGGGGATAGTAAATTATTTTTAGGGAAATTCAGTAGGTTTGAAGAACATACAGTGGCCTGGGACAAAGCTTGTTGGGCCTGCAAGCAGACAATGGTTTGTAACAAGAGTCTGTCCAGGATTGTTTGATAGACTTCAGTCTTTCTTCCTGCAATATGAATTTAGTTAATGAAAACTCAGGAAAAGAACCCGAGGTAACTGTTTTCTTCTTTGGCAGGTTTGGTAAGTCATTATTTTATTATGGCTGAAGGACTTGTCACCATTATGTAATCATGTATGTATTATGATTTTGATTCCTGTAAGTAAACTAACATTTGATATTTTTTAGGTTTTGCAATACTTTCTGAAATGCTCAACCATTATTATTTAACATGATTATAGTAATGGCAATCAAAACAGTAAGCAATATATAAAGGACTAGATAGAATTAGAGAGAAAAGCCTTTTACCATATTTTGAATAATTATAAAATTGCTTAGTGTAATGAAATTAACAAAATTTTAACATTGTTGAATGTAATATAAATGAGAAATGTTTTATTGAAATCATATAGTGAGGGCATTGCCCTCATGATATTTTCTGTGCTTAATTTCCTGGGTACTTACTCTGTTTAAATACATTTCAGAAAGATAGTCTTCCTTGACTGGTAGAAACTGCCAATGAAAATATTTAGGCCTCGGGTTTTCTTTGTGAGAATATTTTCTTTAAATGATCATAGGACTATTCAGATTTTCTTTCTTCTGAGTACTGTAAATCTGGGCTGCAACTTTACAAGGAGACTGGCTTGTGGTGGTCACATCTTCTTAGACATTTCAAAACATTTCCTTTTCTTTTCTGCAGTCTCCCAAAAAGGGGAGTGAGGTGGGTATTCTTTTGCTTTGCCCTAACTCCTGGAGGTGTAGTATTTAGAGGTCCCAGCTATACAGAGATAGGGTCTTCCCATCATGGCCATGTCCCAGGCTTTGACTTCTTTATCCTGTGCCCTGGGAGGTCAACAAAACTGAAGGGAAAGTTTGTGAGTTTGGCAAATGCCCTCGGGGCAAAGAGCTTCAGTGCCCTGCTTACATTTCCAGGTCTCTCCTTTTACTTAGATTTTTATGCTCATTTTGGTTTGTTCTTCAATGCTTTAAAAAAAAAATATTTTGTGTTTTAGTCAGAAGTTTTGGTTGTTTCAATTAATATGAATAATCTAGTGGACCATATTACCCAGAAACTGATGTCGGCTCTGAATTGTCTATGTTTTTATCATAAATATTGTCTCAAGTAATTTTGATAAAAGTATTCCATTTCTTGTACAAAATGCTATTATATTTCAGCCTCACTGATTTGGTATAATTTTGGAAAAGCTCAACTAAATAAGTGGCAACCTCTGTGTGGAATGTCATTTTAAAATTCAAATTGTGTATCTTGCACATGCTTAATAAAACTAGTAGAGTATCTAGTAGTGGTCCTCAGGGAACTTGAGCAGATAAGAATGGTTTGTAATCTCATAATTGTGTGAATAAATGGCTCTCATAAAAGTGCTTGAGGGTACTTGAAAAGTCTGCTCTGGGAATAACACAGAGGGCCTTGATTCGAACAAGTCGGTAAGTCAGCGACACAATCTGAGCAGCATATGCCACCATCGTGTGGGAGGGGCCAGGTCATGGCTCTTAATGTGGCTATACATTAGAATCATCTGGGCTCTGGCTGGTGGCATCCCAAGATGTCATATCTGGAGTGAAGTCCAGGCATCTATGCATTTAAAAATTCTTCACGTGATCCTAAGTGAGGCCATGCTTGAGAATCACTGGACCAGTTCAAGCAATGGGGTGATAGCTCCAGTAGCATTCTAGGTTCTGGCTGGGATTGATAGTCAAAGATGTCATGACTGGTGAGTTAGGCTCACAGGAGACAGTCATATGATATTAAGCCCACATTATTGAATGCTGGAGCTGGAAGGGACCTGAGAAATCATCTGGTACAATCTTTGCAATGACTCTTTTCTTTCTTTTTTGGAGACAGGGTCTCTCTATGTTGCCCAGGCTGGCCTTGAACTCCTGGCCTTAAACAATCCTCCTGCCTCAGTCTCCCAAGTAGCTGGGATTACATATACATGCCACCATGCCTGGCTTGCAATGACTATTTCTTATTCTGAAGGATTCATGTAACACAGAGAAATTATTGTAAAATTTCTCCACCACCCAAATATTGAGTAAAATGTCAGTAACATCTGAAAACCTCTTGTAATGTAACTGGGAGAAGAGAAAATAGACCACCTCATTAATACATTTTAGCTGCAAGCAGTCCACATGGCTATTTAAATAAGGTCAGAAAGGAGAGCGTTAGACCAAGTGGATGGAGACTTGCCAGCAGGCTGCATCTCTGGCAGTCGTTATGACCGTCTGCAGTGTCTCCATATATTCTGGAATCATGTACAGGTAGAAGGCATGACTGGCATTCTTAATTTGAAACAATACATTATGAAATGTATTTAACAATAAATTAGTTGACAGTTCCCTCCATGGTTCTACATATATTCAGTCAGCCTGAGCCGCTCTTGACTTCTGGAACATGCTCTGGCTTTCTCACTTACAGTGCTCACTTTCCACCCCTCTCCTAATCCACGCCCCCACAACATGTGAGCAAGGAAACCTAATGGATTCTTTTTGTTCTGTGTTTCAGAATCAGAGATGCTGTAAATCCATACTCCAATACCTCTGAGGTGCTTTACTTCAAAAACACAATCTATCTCATATTTATATTCAACAAATAATTAGTGAGAGCTTAATATGTAATGCTACAAAAGTAGATAAAATGCTAAGTGCCGCAGGGGATAAATATTAAACCCCAGTATGTGCACTTAAAAGAACTAACCCTCTCTCCCCTCCTTTGTTTTATCATCTATTATTGTATAATGTAAGATTTTAGTCTTCCTACTGTTTTGCTCAATGCCTCAATGATCAAAAAGTTTCTGAGACAAAGGAATTCTCTATTGGATGAACTCACTCCTCCAGCCCTTCTCTGCAGCTTTGCTACTAAGTTTCTGATACAGAATCAGAAATAAGTAGGTCAGCTTTTGCCAAATCTATTACCTAGCGTTTTCTTTCTCTGAAGTTCTCACATAGCACAGCTATTCTTGTCGCTGCACAGAGACGGCTCTTTGAATGACAGTTTCTCCGAAACCTCATTGCTCCAGCTACCACTAAGCAAGAACCTCTTTCATTCCACAAAATTTACTTCATCTATGTCTTTTTGAACTGCTCAGTTTATCATGTATTATAGGTTTATAAAGATGCATAACTTTGAAGAAAACTATATTAAAAATTTAGTTCAGTTCTTAATTTCAAGGAGAGTGTTTTAATATCTTAAAAAGTGACAACAGACCTTTGCTGAGTACAATTTATTCAGCAAAAACCAGATATTAAACAATCTGACAAGTGTTTACAAATAGTGTAGTTATGGTAACTTTAATACTTTGAGCATGCCATCAGTTGCAGTTATAACTGAATGGTCATTGAGTCATTATATGCCTGCCCAACCTATAATATTTTTTAGGCACAAACCTATTATATTAATACAATAATATTCATTCAATAATACATAATTTGTCTATCCATTCATTAGGTGATGGACATTTGGGTTATTTCTACTCTTTAGCTATTATGACTATTACTATGATGAATATTTGTGTGCAAGTTTTTGTTTGAACACCAGTTTTCAGTTATGTTCAGTATATACCCAGGAGTAGAACTGCTGGGTCATATGGTAACTCTACATTTAACTTATTGAGGGACTGCCAAATTTATGGCTGCACCATTTAACATTGTCACCAGCAATGAATGAAGGTTTCAATATTTCCACATCCTCTCCAACACTTATTTTCTCTTTTGAAAATTATAGTGGTTCTAGTGGGTGTGAAGTGGTATCTCATTGTGGTGTTGATTTGCATAATGACTAATGATGTTGAGCATATTGTCATGTGCTCATTGGCCATTTGTATATCTTCATTGGAGAAATGTCCATTTACGTGCTTTATCCATTTTTAAATTGGGTTATCTTTTTGTTGTTGAGCATAGGAGTCCCTTATATATTCTTGATGTAAGTCTCTTACCAGATATATGATTTGCAAATATTGTCTCCCATTTTGTGGGTTGTCTTTTCACTTTATTCGTAGTGTCCTTTCATGTACAGAGCTTTTAATTTTTATAATGTCCAATTTATTTTTTTTGCTCTTGTTGTTGCTTGTGCTTTTGGTGTTATATCTAAGAAACCAGTTTTATGATTTTAGTTCTTATATTTAGGTCAAGGGTCCAACTCTATTCTTTTGCATGTGAATATCCAGTTATTTTAGCACTATTTGTTGAAAGACCATTCTTTCTCCTTTGAATAGTTTTGGCACACTTGTCGAAAATCAATTGACCAATGTATTGACATAATTTATTTCTGGACTCTCTATTATGTTAGTCTATATGGTTTTTTATACTAGCACCACAATATTTTGATTAACGTAACTTTGCAGTACAATTTGAAATTGGAAAATGTGAGTCCTTCAACGTTTTTGTTCTCATTCAAGATTGTTTTGGCTCTTTTGGGTAACTTGCAATTCCATATGCATTTGAGAATCAACTTTTCCATTTCTGCAGAAAGGCTACTGGGATTTTTTTTTGAGACAGAGTCTCACTCTGTTGCCCAGGCTAGAGTGACGTGGCATCAGCCTAGCTCACAGCAACCTCAAACTCCTGGGCTCAAGTGATCCTCTTGCCTCAGCTTCCCGAGTAGCTGGGACTACAGGCACGCACCATCATGCCTGGCTACTTTTTTCTATATATTTTTAGTTGTCCGGCTAATTTCTTTCTGTTTTTAGTAAAGACAGGGTCTCGCTCTTGCTCAGACTGGTCTCGAACTCCTGACCTCGAGCGATCCTCCTGCCTTGGCCTCCCAGAGTGCTAGGATTATAGGCGTGAGCCACTGCACCCAGCCAAGCTATTGGGATTTTGATAGAGATTGCAATCAATCTGTAGACTAAGTTTGGGGGTAATGCCATCTTAATGATGTTAAGTCTTTCAACCTGTTAACACAGGATGTCTTCCATTTATTTAGGTCTTTTTAAATTTCTTTCAGCAATGTTTTGTATTTTTCAGGGTACAAGTCTTGCATATCCTTGGTTAAATTTATTCTTAAGTATTTTATTCTCTTTCATGTTACTGTAATGAAATTGTTTTCTTAATTTCCTTCTCAGATTTTTCTTTGCTAGTGTATAGAAATACAACTGACTGGCGTGTCTTGATCTTGCATCTGCAACATTCCTTTATATTTTTATTAGCTGTTTTTGTGGATTCTTTAGAATTTTTAGTATATAAGATCATGTTGTCTGTAAATAGTTTTACGTCTTCTTTTCTATTTGGGATTCCTTTTCTTTCTTTTTCTTGCCTAATTTCTCTGGCTAGAACTTCTAGTACAATGTTGAACTGCAATAGGGAAAGCAGGCATTTTCCTCATCTCAGGGGAAAAGCTTTCAATGTTTCACCAATATGTTATTAGCTATGGGTTTTCATGAATGCCTTTTATCAGGTTAAGGAAGTTCCTTTCTCTTCCTAGTTTGCTGAGTGTTTTTACCATGAAAGAGTATTGGATTTTGTCAAATGCTTTTTCTTACCAATTGAGATGATCATGCTGTTTTTTTCCCCTTCATAGTATTAATTTGGTGTATCACACTGATTGATGTTTCTATGTGGAACCATCCTGCATTTCTGTGATAAATCTCTCTTGGTCATGATGTATAATACTTTTAACTTGCTGTTGGGGTTGGGTGCCATGGCTCAAGCCTGTAATCTTAGCGCTTTGGGAGGCCGAGGCAGGGGGATCACTAGCCCAGGAGTTCAAGGCTACAGTGAGCTATGATTGCACCTGAGAATGGTCACTGCACTCCAGCATGGGAGACACAGTGAGACCCTGCCTCTAGAAATCATAGAAAAAGAAGAAAGAAAGAAAGAAAGAAAGAAAGAAAGAAAGAAAGAAAAGAAAAGAAAAGAAAAGAAAAGAAAAGAAAAGAAAAGAAAAGAAAAGAAAAGAAAAGAGAGAGAAAAAGAAAGGAAGGAAGGAAGGAAGGAAGGAAGGAAGGAAGGAAGGAAGGAAGGAAAAATAAGCTGTTGGATTTGGCCTTCTAGTATTTTTTTTTTGCATCTATATTCATAAGGGACATTAGTCTGTAGTTTTGTGATGTCTTTGTCTGGCTTTGGGATTAAGTTGATGCTGGCCTTATAGAATGAGTTACAAAGTATTCCTTCCTCTTCCATTTTTTGTAAGAGTTTGAGAAGGATTGGTGTTAATTCTTTATATATTTGGTAGAGTTTACCAGTGAACCCATCTAGTCCTGAACTTTCTTGTTGGAACATTTGTGATTACTGATTCAATCTGTTCACTTGTTATAGGTCTGCTCTGATTTTTTCTTTCTTTCTTTCTTTCTTTTTTTGTAGAGACAGGGATCTCGCTCTTACTCAGGCTGGTCTCCAACTCCTGACCTCAAGCAATGCCCCTGTCTTGGCTTCCCAGAGTGCTAGGATTACAGGTGTGAACCACCGTGCCCTACCCAGAGTTTTTATTTCTTCTTGAGTCAGTTTTGGTAATTTGTGTATTTCTAGGAGTCTGTCCATTTCATCTAGGTTATCTGATTTGTTCACAATAATGTTTGTTTTTGATGAATAAATTTGTTCAGTTACCCAAAATACCATGTGATTAATCTAATATTCATAAAACTTGAAATATATGTAATGTTTTATTGCATCTACTTTTCTAAAGCAAAATGTATATAAAATTCCTTAAGAAATTTAAACAAAATTTCCCCCAAATACTAAGGAACCAAAATATTCTGATTGGATATGACTGGTATAAACTGTATTACTAAAGAATATAAATCCTCTTAATTTTTCTTTTTATTAAAATAAATTTCTTCACATAAGATGAAATGTCTCTTTTTCTACCTACTGGCAGGAATGGTAAGAGTAAAGCCTCCTGAGTCAGACTGCCTGCATTTGAATCCCTGCTCTGTATAACTTATTTGTGATATATAATCTTGGGATTAACCTCTATGTTCCCCAGTTTTCTTAACTATAAAAAGCGGAATAATCGATCCTACCACATAATGTTGTCATGAGGATTCAGTGCATTGATGTATCCAAAAATCTTTGTTCCTACTTCATAAGAAATAATTATTGGAAAATATTTTTCATAAGGTGGTCATTAATTGGGGTTAAAATAAAGAGCATCTAGACATCTCAGTAGACAAGCTAACTGTAAAAGTCAAGGCAGCAATATTGGATAGTGGATTCAAGAAAGAACCATATTTTTGTCTAGATTTATAAGACCCTGGACTAGGAGAGGAATGAAAGTCTTAATAAATGCCCTGTCACATAAAAAGAAATGGGTCTCTGTAGTAGTATCCAGGAAAGAAGGTCCTATTGTCTACAGAACTGCATTAGGCCCTTTATCAGAATAGGAAATCCCACAAAAGAAAGCAAGGTCCTTGGAGAGAAGAACCAATTCTTTTACTTTAACCTAAGTCTAGTTTCCACTGTGGGCCCAAAGGGAACCAAAGAATGGATAACCAGAGTTCCAAATAATGATCACAAGGCCCAAGCCTCCACAAGGAGGTGACAATGTATTATTTCTGCCTTTGAAATTTTTGTTTTGGAAATTGTGTTATTTCTTATACCTTTCCTCTTCTTCCTTTCATTCCCCTAAATACATAAATATACTCCACAGCTAATCTCTCCTTGTCAGGAAAAGAATTCATATCCATAATATAATGAAAATATAAAATATTAATATATGACAAATCACACTCATCATTAGTATCTTAGTGTCACCAGTGAAATGATTACAGGATTTGTTTTGGGAATAGAAGTACTCACTTTCTTGGGTTCCAAGATAGAAACATTTCATGTTCATTCAAAATCAGTTCATTTAAAAAAAAAAAGATTTGTTTTAATTTTTAAAGACAACAACTAAATAAAGGCTGCCCTGATATAAAATATAATAACACATTAACCACAACATAATATTTTAAAAGATGAGACTTTAGTTTATGCTCATTTTATATTAACATATAAGTTAATGACTTTTACCTTGTAGGATTTATCACAAAATGTTACTGCCCAGTGCATTTTTACAAACAATAACAATTCGCTGAGAGTATTAACATTCACATATGTAATCAGAGTTTACAAATGTACAAAACTTTGGGTAACAAACACTTTAAACTTATTTTTCAAACATTTAATAAGCCCATTCCCCCAAAACTGATTACAAAGAAACACAATGGGTTACTAACTATGGCAAAACCTAAGAAACCAGGCAGGGGAGGCAAATATAAACTTGAGACTGTAAGAAAATCTGAACAATTCTATCAATATCAAAAGACAAAATCAAAATATCTTTTATAATATAAAACAAATCCATATAATTAAATACTAATTAGGTGAAAGAACATTATAGGGTATATAACATTTATTTTCTCTACACAAATTTGCATATCTT
This sequence comes from Cheirogaleus medius, assembly GCA_008086735.1. Taxonomy (NCBI): domain Eukaryota; kingdom Metazoa; phylum Chordata; class Mammalia; order Primates; family Cheirogaleidae; genus Cheirogaleus; species Cheirogaleus medius. The sequence goes on from VBSM01002608.1 coordinate 67,463,416, forward strand.
CAATTTAATGCAAGATACCATGTTTCAATTTCAATTTTAGAATATCCTAACATAGTTCTTGGTGAATCTAGGTGCAATGGAATGAATACTTAAATAGACTCTAAAGAGCATATCAAGTTTTTATTTGGTTATTGTTGTTTTAACTCTTTAATGTTTTCCTTTATTCGTTGGACTGAGTCAATTTTAGAAACAAAATCCACAACCAAAGCACATATAATGCAGCTGTTTCTGAAAAAGATAAATAGTATAGTCTTTAGTATATCATTAAAATAGTGGTTGTGGTTAAATAAACAAGCAAACAAACAAAAATTACTGCAATTCATGTATGATAAACTTATAAAGCAACACTTTACAAGTTTTATCTGGTGTGTTTTCACTGTAACAAAATAAATTTGGATAATGTGAGTAAAAGGTGCTTGACTATGAATAAATGAAATCCCCAGTTAGCACTGGGTATGTTTCAGAGCGCTACATTTGTCCTCATTTTATATCAGGAACATACGATATGCTCACAATCCACCAGCTATAGTGTTAATTTACTAAGAAATGACTGGTCCATCCACTTCTTTCTCCCTTGTTTTGACATCTTCACTTTGAGATCAGGCACTTTGTGCCCAGGAATGTGCACTGTACATGTACTAAAAGTGTATCCATTGATAGAATAATTGTACTAAATTAATAAAGAAAGAGGATATCTTCATTTAGAAAACACAGCACTGAATTATAATTTTACAGTCACAACACAAGCCCCCGCTCTTCCTAGGCACAGTGGAGCAACCTAAAAAAAACAAAAAGAGATTATGTGTTGGATTTGTAGGTAAAAAAGTCGATAATCCAACACTAGTTGGTGTATAATACTGAAACAGTCTGTACTTATTGGTGAAGGGCTGCTGCCCTGACCACCTGTTGCCCTAGCCCTGCTGCTTGGCCTGGTTCCTTATCTAAGACACCCCCCCTTCCAGTCAAAGTTTCATAAAGTAAATTGTTGGGGTATATCATGATTATGTGGCATTCACTCCTCTTTGAAGGTAAATTTTTTAATAGCTCAAGAATCAGTCTACATGAAATACTATATTTTGGCCAAAATGATGCACAATATGGATATAAAGAAATGCTGAACATTTAAAGTAACTTTGTGACCAATATGGAGAAAATACCAAGTGTTACCGAGAGAGGTCCTCTAACAGCCATGCTCTCTGAGATAGTACACAAAATACACTGAATGCCTGGGGATCTGCTTATTTTAGATGAACCAGCAACTTCACATTTATTGACTGCCTTCTACATGCACGACTGAAAACTCTAAGCTCATTCTACTGCTTTTTAGCAGAGTAAATATTTATTTACTACCCATATAATTGCTACCCATCTAACTCCCTAGGAGGAGAAACAAACCTGGTGAAGGAGCTCTACGACAGTGAGACAGAAGTGTGTGTATGGTGGGGAGTGGAGAGGGAGAGAAGGTTGCTAGGGGAAGGAATATAATCTTAATTTATGGATAAGGAACAATTCTTTAAAAAAAAAACATTAAGTGAAATATTTATGTACTGTAAACACTGGGCAATTCATAGTGGAAATAAAAGTGTGGACAAGGATAGTTTTTGAAGAACTACTCTGAATATAATAAGAATCTAAGTGTTTGACCCAAGAGAGTTAAAACATTAGCATGGGGAGAGGAGGTGACTAATGCAAAGTACTAAGAAAGTTTGCTGTGTACATACATATGTTAAGGTGTGTACTAAAGGATTTTTTGTCAAATCCACAATAACTTCCTAATCAGTTTGACCTCCCAGACAAATGAGTAGATTTTAAGAACAGACCAGACTTAAATTTTAAGGGAATTCTCAGTTATTTTCCCCTTCATTCAATTATTTTGATCACTGTTTACCTCTTTGACCAATCAAATAACTTATGTTAAAACCGTATCTATCGGGGAGGGGCAATGTATGTAACCCAAACAATATTTGTACCCCCATTACAAGATGGAAAAAAATAAAAAATAAAAAATTTCTTCTGCAAAAAAAAAACCAAAAAAAAAAAAACCGTATCTATTTACAGTATGGTAGAAGTAACCTCTAAATCATTTAAATCAAAATGTCAGTTTGCAATATGCAGCTTTTCTCAAATCACCCAAGACACAGTTTCTACATTGTGAATAGTTGACATTATCATGACAACTAGCTAGAAAGTATAGCTTAGAGAATTTATTAAATACAATGCAGTCACCTCCTGCTTTGGGTCAAGGGTGGTAGTGAGGTGGGTAGTGGCTCTGTAATCTCATTTCAGTCCCTATACAAATGTCCTCTTGTTCATTTGTCAGAAGGAAAACATTTTTCAGATAATATGGTTATAAGTTCACATTTTTAGGTGCTTTAATATGGTAATATAGAAGGCATGCAAACAAAATAGCTATGTGGTCACAGATGATTAATTTTGATACAGAGTGATTTAGCATAAAGTATTAATTATTTGTAATAGCAAGTCTCAAATATGGGTTGACAGAGTTTCTTATACCTGCCCAAAGGGCTTAAAATTAAATATATCTCAGAAAAAGAGATTCTTCTCTCTTGTTTTGGGCTCCTTGGTTGTCATTCACAACTACTTTTGCCATAGTGGGAAACTGATAGTAGGTAATCATGTAATTTCTAATGAAATCCTGTAGCTATAACGCATGCCCTTCCTCCCTTCACCAAATGATCTCGCTTCCTTAGGAAATAGGAACAAGGTTATACAATCCAAGTCCCTTTTTCCTATCTTTCTCTTCCCTTAAAAACTCCCTGTATCTTTCTACATTCATATTCTCATCTCTCCCTCAAGCCTTTGAGGATAAGAGCTTTCCTGCAGTCTGAGGATGACCAGGCTTTGCTTTTAATTTTGTTTCCGGCCCTTTTTTCAGGAAGGTGCCCTTCAGTTTTGCTTCTTTCTTTCTAGCATCTGGAATTTCTCTCTATCCTCTTGTTATCTCTAGTGTAAAGAAAATCCTTGGCTCAAATTCTAACTCCACCATTTATTTGCTGTGTAGCCTTGGATTAGCTATTTAAACTCTCAGTATCTCAGACTCATCAGCCTGTACAATGGGGAAATATTAATAATAGTACTTGTCTTATACAATTGTTAGGAACATTAAGTAAATTATTTGATGCTTAGAACAAAGCCAGGTATATAAGATGTGCTCAATAAATGTTAACTTTCTATCATCATCATTTTAAAATTGTATGCCTCTCCTGCTTTCACACATTTTTCTTCTCTTTACTTTTTTTTTAATATTCATGATATTTATTGTCATTTTGTAAATGATTTATAACTTTACATATCTTGTGAATAATTAAGAAATGTGTCTAGGAACCTCTTTCAACAAATCTTCTGAT